>OX453270.1:10728321-11385475 GCA_949709985.1 Luffia ferchaultella
CAATTGAGCTGCTTAGCAAAAGAGTCGCAAAGTACTTACTATCAAACGTATTCATATTTAAAAACACTGGTTTATGGATATCGGAATTCTTAGACGAAAGACGGTTAGAAGAACGTAAACAAAGAAGAATAAATTACCGAAAGGATGATCGAAGACGTGTGACGTATCAGACCTCTAATGAGACGCATACGGGGAGAAATTCAATACAAGGCCGATCTGAACAATTTGCTGCCAATACTCATTATAATGTCAATAACCAGCCCTTTCGTACCTAAATCTATAACCATATTATTTCAAAATCTGCAAAGTATTTGCAACAAATTCCACCTCATTGACGCTATAACTGAGGAATATAACTTTTCTGCACTCTGTCTGACTGAAACATGGATAACATCTGCAAAGAAAGACCTACTTTTTCTAGAGGGGTATAATGTTGCAAGTGCTTTCTACAGAACTGACCATGAGGCTGGCGGAGTCTGTATACTTTTAAAGACAAATTTAGTTTATAAAGAATGTAAAGATATTAATTCAATAACAGTTGAATATGTAATTGAAATATGTGCAATTGAAATTCCTAAAATTAATTTAATTTTAATTGTTATTTACTGGCCACAAAGCAATAGAGAAGTAGATATTTTTTATTCCCAGCTTGAGAAGCTCTTGCAGATCTTAAAGGTAAAATATAATAAGAAAAATATAATATTAGGAGGGGATCTTAATGTTGACCTTTTACATAGGTCAAAACAGGCATCTACTATAATAAAGCTTTTTAAAGCCTGTAATCTACGTCAACGAGTAAATGAGCCTACACGAATTACGAAAACATCTTCTAAATGCTTAGATATTGTCTTTACGAACCTTGATGAATCCGCTTATTCATTGTCAGTTAAGGAATTTGGTTTATGTGATCACAAGGGTGTAACTTTAAATTTGATGGAACCCGAATCACAAAACTTTTTCTTTATTAAAAAACGACTATTTACAGAGCAACGTTTACAAAAATTTCGGTCAGAATTGCAAGAAGTTAGGTGGAGCAATGTTTTTGATTTGGATAAAAATGTAAACGAAAACTTTTCGGCGTTTCAAGCTAAATTATTGGAAATTCTTAATCAGACAAACTACCTGAAAAAAATAAAAATTAAACGTAAAAAGAAACATTGGCTTACTTCGGGCATAAAAATCTCTTGTAAAAATAAACGTTTGTTAAAAATTTTTATTTCAAAAACCGAAAATCCAATTTTAAAAGCATACTACAAACTTTACGAAAAATTATTAAAAAAAACAGTTATAATATCTAAAAAATTAAATAACATAAACAGAATGAAAAAATCAAGTAACATAAATAAAGCAATGTGGAAAATAATAAACGAGAATACTAATAGAAGCAAAAATTCACTAAGGAAAAATATAACACTGAAAGTAAACAATGAAAATATATCGGAACCCAACCTAATAGCAAACACTTTTAATAACTTTTTCGTGTCCGTGGGTACTTCACCCAATACATGCCAGAAACCCAGAGGCAGACCAGTAATCTCTCAGGCAAGTAATACAATGTTTCTGGGCCCAGTTACGCCATCTGAGGTTGGTAAAATTATAAATAAATTAAAAAATAAGACTAGTGCCGGCTTTGACGAACTTCCACCAGTACTTATTAAGTATTGTAGAGACGAGCTCATAGATCCATTGTTCTTTCTAATTAACCAATCCTTTTCAGAAGCCACTTTTCCAGAGTTATTAAAATTAACAATAATAAAACCGATACCCAAAAAGAAAAACACCGACGACCTAAACCAATTTCGCCCTATTGCACTTCTGTCAACTTTGTCAAAAATATTTGAAACCGCAATGGCAGACCGACTGCAATCCTTTTGTGAAAACTTTAATATTTATGACGACAAACAGCATGGTTTTCGGAAAAAGAAATCTACCACAACCGCATTGTTTGCCTATACAAACGAAATATTGAATATAATTAATAAGAAAATGTACGCCGTGGGTTTGATGTTGGATATGAGCAAGGCTTATGATAGGGTTGACCATGAAATACTTTTGGATAAACTGTACGGTATCGGAGTAAGAGGGCAATCCTATAAATGGTTCACATCATATCTATCAAACCGTAAACAATTAGTTGAAATTGACAACCTAGACAAAAAAACAAATTATATTAATAGGACAAGATCGCAAACAATACACATCCCTCACTCTATTCCACAAGGCAGTGTGCTCGGATGCATACTTTTCTTGCTTTATATTAATGATTTACCGAAGACCCTGACCGAAAGCTGTATCTTATATGCGGATGACATCTCAGTTGTGATACCATGTTGCAATGAGCAACAGCTTAACCAACGCCTAACAACTACACTGAATTCAATAAAGGATTGGCTAACGGACCATAACTTACAATTAAACATTTCCAAAACAAAATTAATACAGTTTAAACCAAGACAAAAATGTTCTTTAAACTTAAATTTGACCTATGCCTCGCGAAAAATAGATGATGTCTCAACGTTTACCTTGCTAGGGGTAGTTTTGGATTCTGAGGTGAGTTGGAAAACTCATGTTGAAAAGGTTACCAGCAAACTCTCGCGTTTCACATATGCCTTATATGAATTAAAAAAAACCACAAACCTTAAAACTGCGACCAGTGCATATTATGCGTATGCGCACGCATGGTTGAGTTACGGGATTATTATGTGGGGCAATAGCGTAGATATACAACAGCTATTTATTCTACAAAAGAGGTGTATCAGAATTTTAGTGAACATTACAGAAATGGAAACTTGTAGGCCTCACTTTGCAAAATTAAATATACTTACTCTGACTTCTTTATATATTCTGCAAATGAGTAAATTTGTTAAGCAGCATCCAGATCTTTATACTAAACGTATAGACAATTACTCGCAAACGCGAAACATACGTGGTCAAGACCGATTAATTGCACCAATCACTAAATTAAAAATAGTTAGCTCCGGAACATACCACATGTCAGTAAGAATCTATAACAAATTGCCAGAAGAAATAAGGTGTATAGAGACATTGCATTTATTCAACAAAAAACTAAAAGAATTTCTTAAAATGAAATGCTTTTATACTCTGCAGGAGTTTCTCGAATATAAATGAATATAAATGAATACTGGAAAGAAATTTTTGATTTTAAATTAAGAAGTACAGTGAGCGCGTCTTGTCATTTTTGCATTTTGTGGAAATATGTTGTGTAAGTTGGGACAAGCTGGTCGGTGAGGGAATTTTGTTGGTATCTACAAAGGTGCCGAAGATACAAATTTTTAAGGGAAATCGTGCCGTGACTATGGGCTATCGCTAATAATTTCTGGGTGGCAGCACCGAGTGATGTCGCGAGTGAGTCACGAAAACATAAGGTCTGATTTGTTAATTCTCTGGTAATAATCGGTGTTTTTCCGAAATTGTAAAATTTAGTGGGTATTCAGTTGTTGTACTCTGTCGTGTGAAGTGGCGTATGACAGGTGCATAGCTTTGTTGGTGAACTCGCTCATTGTATAAATATAGTATAAGTATTGTATAAAATTTTTATAAAATTTGCAGTGCCCTTACAGGGTCATGTGTGCATTGTGTATTAAGTCTTATATTACGCATTGTATCACGTGAAGCAATAAAGAATTATGAATTATGAGAATTATGAATTACCCACAGACCAGTCAACCTATAGACCACGCTTTAATAAACGTCAGTATGAAAACGAAATCGCCAAAAAGTGGCGGGGTGCGGGGAGAAGTCGGCTAGTCTTCATTGGCTCGTTCAAAATTGACAATTTAATGGCTTCCGACGTGCTTACAACTGACCGCTCACTAGTGACGTAGTTATGTAGTGTCACTACTTAGCCTTGGCGAATGCTACTCCCTGTCAAAGAGTGGTCTATAGGTTGACTGGTCTGTGAACGTACCTGATTTCGGGGAGACTTGTCACGTGACATCATCGATATTTCTACGAGTATGCTCTGAGATTAGGGATCCTATCAGATAAAAACAAAGCCGAAAACCCCCAGAATTAATCCACTAATATTTTTCAACCAACTTTATTTTCAGGTACTACGGCTTAACTCCTACCAAAAACTATTATTTATTCTTATTCTACAACTTCTTTTTACATTACGTACCGGCGCTGCTTATGGACGGTTTTAGTGCTTTGGTTGGACAGAGACGTGGGTGAGTATTTTGCCCTTTCTTCGCGTTAGTTAGTTGACAGGAATCAAGGAGTAACATGGCAGTGTCAATACTGTTCGTTCTATTCAAAGGTTCCTATGAGGTATTTTGGGAAAAATAAATCTACTGGAGTATCATGCCGTCATAGAACATGTAGGTAGAGCTAACCGAACTAAATAAAAAGTTTCAAGTGAGCAGATGACACGAACTAACGGTTACCAAGAAAAATATGCTTAAAGTTGAACTACGTTCAGTCGAACTTCCCGTAAATAATATACCGCGTGTTCGGTTGAGCGTAGTCCAAACTTATAGAGTAGTGAGTACAGCTTACCGTACTAAACAAAAAGTTTTATATGAGCAGATGGCACAAACTACCGAGAAAAATATGTTCAGAGTTTTTTTTATCATTTTTTTTAAATTTTTGTTTAATCCGGTAAACTCTACCTACAACCTGTATAAGTTTGAACCGAGTATATGTAATTACTGAGTTTGCTTTAACAAATATTACATAAAAACGTTCAGAAAAATTACAATATTGTCGTATAATTTTACCCTGCTTAGATATATTGGAAGAATCCTAAAAAAAATTACAATATGTTTATGTTTGTATTGTTGTATGTTTATGTATTATACAATAAATTATTTATTATTCTAAGAATTCATAAGTCGAATGACGACCGCTTAGCCTAGTGGGTAGCGACCCTGTCTACAAAGCTGGAGGTCCCGGGTTCGAATCCCAGGTCAGGTCAGTATTTATATGATGAATATTGATACCGGATCTTGGTTGTTATATGTATGTGGTGTCTTCGCTTGATACCCAAAACACAAGCTAATGCTTCGTTTGGGGCCTAGACGTTGTTGTGATTATACGTTATTATTATTATTACAAGTTTTGTGAAAACGTTACATTTGTGAAGGTCCGTTTCAAAATATCGTGATATAAGCAGGCAGTATGAGTGACGGCTGAACAAGACCAGTCAAGTATGAACCTAGTTTAGGTGCCGAGGGTCCTGTCTCCACTACTTTGCTTTCATAATAAAAAAACTGTTATAATTTATTTGTTCGACGTTTGTTATCTATGGATTTTGCTGAACACATATCATAGCCGGCCAGCGATTCTTTTCCATTGAATCTAGGTCGCTGAATTTGCGAAAAGCATCGGTCATAGACGTTTTCAGCCTGGCCTGTTATTCATATCAAACAGTATAAATATTTATACACATTACTTCATATATATATTGTTTATAATTTTTTGTTTTAAATATTAATATTAGTAAAGATTTTTATAATAAATGAAGTCATCAATGAGGACCCTCGACACACTTACTAGGTTCACAGTTACTTGATTTCCTTCCATTCCATTTCATATCACCAGCCCATTGTGCTCCACTGCAGGGGCTTAGGCCTTCCTCGAAGGTGAGGGGCTTGGAGCTTAATCTACCACGCTACTCCAGTGCGGATTGGTGGATTGTGATTGTGGTGGTTTCTTAATTTATATTCAATTCTGAGGTTTACACTGAGAAAAGAGTATTTAAAATATGTTGATCATCCATAGCTTTACTGCGGTGACGAACACTTTTCTCAGGGTAGAAATAATATGATACTCATTGGTTATATTTACATTTACAGAAAACTGAAATTCTACTACAAAGTTATGCGTTTGGCGAACATATTATTCTATTTCTCGATGCAAGACTGGAAGTTCAGCGATGATGGAGTGAAAAAAATGTGGGGATCCTTAACGGAACAAGATAAAGTAGTATTTCCATTTAATATAGCTGAAATGTCATGGACTTATTACATGGAAACTTTTATACTCGGTTTGTATGCTAAAATTAGTAAGTAATTTAAATTAATAAACCGCGAAATGAGTCACCAGCACCTTATCATATTTACCATCTAATTTTTATTATTTAAAATAAATGTGTTTAAAAGTAGCAAAAAAAAAGGTGTCTGACTAAATATCCAGTTCGTGAGGATTTCTTTCTTAATAGACAACAAAGAGGACGATTGTCTGTCTGTCCGACTGAAAACGACATATACTAAGCTGTCATGGTACGCGACCATTTAAAATAAATCGACGACCGCTTAGCCTAGTGGGTAGCGATCCTGCCTACGAAGCTGGAGGTCCCGGGTTCGAATCCCAGATCGGGTCAGTATTTATATGATGAATATTGATACTGGTACCGGGTCTTGGTTGTTATATGTATGTAATGTTATCGCTTGGCACCCAAAACACAAGCTAATGCATAGTTTGAGGCCTAGGCGTTGTTGTAATGTATACGTTATTATTATTATTATTTAAAATGAATTTATGATATACAACTAAAAAAGTTAAAATATTTAATGTTGTAAGAACGATACCAGAACATTTTTATATTTTATTTTAAGAAATATGATATTTGTACCTTATAATGGTTACAATTTCATTCGTCTTACACAAAATGTATTTGTATGGTATTTAATTGTATTTATTATAAAAGTAAAAAAAATAATTATTTATTAGAAATGAAAATGGTTACCTAAATTACATTTTCAATCACAACACAGAACATGAATATTAATGTTGACTAAGTAACCATTCACGCACGAGCATACAAATACTAAGGTACTTTTCGTTTATGCATTTCGCGCATTCAGTTATCAGCACGCAGGCCGTTTCTTAAGGATGTTATACAGATTTTTTAAAATATTTGCAGTAAATTTAAACTTTTCCGTAGCATAAATATGAATATTTGCATAATTCATTTGCTACAGTTTATTTTTTGTACAATTACGCATTTAATTACTATTATATCTGAAAAAAAGAAAAATGAATGTGTAATATGTCAAAATTTTAACATTTCAATTGTATTTTTAGGTCTTCGAGTTTACCTCGTAAAAGACGATCTGTCATCACTTCCTGAAGCTAGAAAGAAATGGAAAAGGTAATTTTTCCGCAACTTTTGAACTTTTCACTGTGTTTTTAGTATGAGTAGCGTCGCAGTATGAAAAATGAATGTCAGAGGGCCCAGAGCGTGTCATACACGCTTCATACGTGTTATTGGTTCAAAACACGGAGGCGGTATTAATCCAATAAACTTAGATTTTGGGCCGAGTACGTATTACGTCTGGGCGGATTTGAAAAAAAAAAACCTTAATATTTAATGCTAATTTAAAGCTGCGATCGCAGATTTAATGCTTTTTACAATACTTAAAAAATCCAAAGTACGCAAGTTTAAAAAAAAAAAACTATTATTAATGAAATATTACAATGAATAATGAACGAAGATTACACCTAATACATTAGCAATTAGTGCTCAAAAATTCTGGATAGCGTAGAAATAATCTTCCAGAGTCGGAAAAATCGGAGTTTCCACAAGAGTTACAGATTGATTCAAACTTTGATTTGATTGAGCGCCTCAGCACCTAAGTGATATTTTTCTTGTTATCACAATGTTTACTATTCTTTTCTTAATTTCAGATTATACTACATGCATCAAACCTTGAAATTCTTTGTATTTGGACTCCTAATACAACTTGGATACTGGCTGTTAAAACTAATTTTCAATTTCTAATTTTTTTTAATGTCTTCTTTGTAGAAATATGTTAAAATTGAGATTTGTGTTGAGAATTAGACTTATATTAAAAAAAAACACACACACACACAACTTGTGTAGTTTTCAATGTATTTGTAAATCAGAAATTATCACGAGATTATTTTCTGGTATCAAATGTATTACAATAAATATTTTTAATTGACTGAGATTTTTTATTGCTTTAATCAGTTTTCAGGATTCGGCACCTCAAAAGGAAAAAAAGAACCCTTATAGAATCACTTCGTTGTCTATCTGTCTGTCTGTCAGTAGGTATGTTTGTCAAAACCATTTTTCTCAATAACGCATGGAGATATCAAGTTGAAATTAACATCTAGTACTTAGGTCTACGATCCCTTGGAATTGTAAAAAATCAAGCTTTTGAGTCAACCAATAAAAAAGGATAATTTTTGCCGCAAATTTTGACAGTCGCAAGTAACTCAAGAGCTAGTACTTCCGTTGACCTACAATTATGAAGTATGGGAAGAAGCAAGTTCTTACAGCACATGTAAAGGAATAAATCCGAAAATCGTTAATTTATAGTTAAATTTCATTAAAAAATACAATTAAATATTTTTTGAATCGAATTATGCATTTACGTGATATTCTGGCGGCAAAATGTTCGCTTATTACTTGACCCCTCGGACCGCGAGTCGAACTTACATTTGGTCAGTTTTCAATTATCGCTTGAAATTGATTTAGCTAAAATTTTCAAAGCCAAAAGGTATAATCTACTAACTGCCTAGACACCGTTTCCTTGACATATGGAAGGAGAATCCTGAGAAGAGAAGGAGTGGTTGTTTCACAAAGTTTATTTTTGATAATATGTCTTACACAAATTGTATGATGTGAAACCTACACAGTAATAGTTCGTTTCACATAATGCCTGCTTTCTATTATGTTTTCCAGTATTAATAGGTGTAGATAATTTCCATCCGCTCCGGCCACTGGTGAAGAGATGTCTCGCGTGGAATCGAATAGTGATCTAGTGAGACGGAAACCGACTCACGCGTCTGTAGGCTCTGTAGGATGTAGGAAGTTCTGTAGGACCTCCGTTTCCGAAAGAAGATACTGACCATGTGAGCCGAGAGCATGCCGGCAAGTGTACGAGTGACTAACTCTATGGACTAACTAGTCGGACAGGGTAGTCGATTTATATAGTAGACTAAAGTAGATACTTTATGTTCTTGGTGAGTGTATGATCAGCTGTCTGTTTGTTTAATGTTTGGGAAATATTCTTTGTATAGAGTCAATTATTTCTGTGGTTTTGAGGAAAACGTCATAAATACTTGGTGATTTAAATTTGAATAGTGCACCTAAAACGATTACAGCATAAGGGTCATTCTTTAAATCGGATTATTCATATCATTTTCGTGGCGCATTTTATTTTTTTACTATCTGAGTAATCAATTTAGATATCTGAAGGCAATCGATAATACAAGTCATTTGATATATAAAATGTTTACATCTGACAAAAAGCTTTCATGTAATTTCATTTTAAATTATTTGCTCCCACAAAAACGACGCACCATACCACGAAAGTGATGCAATGAACTACTTGCATTTTTTTCTCGTACAATAACCGCATAACTATCATAATATACATGGTAGTGAAAATGCCCCAGACTATGATATTTATCACCAATGTAGTATATCTACTCATACATCAAACGTAGTTAATTGTTAAATATTTAAGTGGTTAAACTTAATATAAAGTTCAAAAGTATTAGGGTTTGAAAATAACATGTTTCAGTTTAAAATAAAAGTATTTATTGCAAAACGAAATTCTTTACAAGTCTTTACAAGGTATGAGGCCCTAGGCCCAATTATCGACGGGGCCCGCCCCCAATAAATGTAGAATAAATTAAACCTTTCGAATATCAAAACCTTAAGTCTTATAGCGTAACACTATAGTTGTAAGTCGCTTTTATAGAAGCTTAGATCATAATCACTTAATTATGCACATAAGCAACTATTTCAAATGACACCAGACACAAATTTTATTTAAAAATAACCCTAAATTATTTGTCAAATGATTTTACATAGAGTAAGATATTTGCTATAGTGTAGATAAAAAAATTCTGCGTAATAAATCGGTAGATTTTATTTGTGTAAAAAATATCTGTTTAGAATTATTTCAAGTTCGGTTTAAAATTATCTTCGTGTTAAGTTTGTCCAGTGTCTTTCAATACTTTCAAATTTACCGCGTGCTCTGCTCTGGTAGCGCGCGCATGCGCGACTGGACTGCTATATGCGGCGCGGAACTACTAGGCAGGGTCGCTACCCACTAGGCTATGCGGTCGTCTTATCTAATTAGATTTTGACAATTGAATTATATTTATGGGCTTTCATATACTTTGTGTGCGACACAGTATAAGTTCGGTTTGATTTACATTACAAGTAGAAAAAAACTCCACCGAACTGATGAAAAAGCAATTTTCATTTGATCTCTTTTATTATTCTATAAAATATAAAATAAAAATCAACAGATCTTGCAGTACCCGCAACCATCGGTTTCATTGAAAATGAACCTACCCAAACCCGATTTTCACAGATTATTTTATTTTATTGCCACGAAAACGTGGCATTGCCACAAAAACGTGGCACTATTCTTTTCAACTCTTTAAACTCAGAAATAAATCAACGAAAAAATTCTCGGCTACCCGTGCGAAGCTGGGGCGGGTCGCTAGTTCAACATATTTGAAACATTTAGGTTTTAAACTGCAGCCTCTGATATCCTTAAACGTTCTGGACTCGATAATTAAGCATTCGAACGAATACAGGCCGAAAGGCGATGACCGTAATGTTATCAAGTTCCCGAACGTCCATAAAATCTAACATGTGATGTCAATTTTCTTGTTCGATTTCCAACCGGTTTCCAAAATTTTGGTCTCAAACTGTAGCTACCGACGCTTTCTAACCTTTGGTATAACACTTTGAAGCGATCCCACGAAGACCCTCTGAAATATAGTAACTTATATCCACAAACACAAGCGATCGACCAAAAAATCTCATCTTTCGGAAATAATTTCTCTTACAATTACCAACCGATTTCCAAAAACTTGGTCTCAAATCGTAGCTACGTTAATGGCCATGATACGATTTTTTTTTAATTTTCGATATCGGTTCCCGTTCTTGAAATATTTTGGATTTAGTAAAAAAAAATTCCGAAAAAATCCCGATTTTTTTACATTTTCTAATTTTTTTTCAAAAACTACTTAACCGATTTCCAAAATTTTGATGTCATATAATGCACAACTAAATTCTTAATCTTTTAAAACATTAAAATCTTGGCTAGACCCCATACCCTTGGAGTTATGGCCAAAAATGCGTCTTCCGTGAAATGGATTTGATAGTCATTTTCAATGCCAACATTTTCAATAACAAAACAATAGTACAGCTTGATCATGTTCTATACATCGGCCGTCGAGAGTTTGCGTTCCTGACAGGTCGTAATCGGCATAGTAATCGGGTGGTTGATGTGAATTTGTACCGTCGGATGATTCCCGTTTTCAAATCAATATTATTATCATTTACATGCGCACATGACACATAATTAAATTAAAAATTCTATCATTATGTCAACCCACAACAAACATGTTATAGCTATAAATCTCAAGTGTCAGGAACGCAAACTCTCGACGGCCGATGTATGTATAGTTGGCTGTTATTTTCAAATTGAGACGCTTTTCAAATAGTGTCTCTACAAACACAAGCAAGTCTATCCGAACTTGCGCAAAATGTGAACAAAAATATACCATCGTACGAAAAACTCAATGACGAGTGTCCGTAATACGTTATAAGCGCAGTTGCCTGTCAACAGCATTTAAATACCGTTTTCGCAAGAGTCTGGTCTTATGCAAACAGACTAAAACAAAATATTATGATTGTAGCAGTGGGATCTGATCTTAGACTTTTCAAAGCGCATTTTAAAACTCGCGTTTTTAAGACGGACGTGCAGAAGCATTAATTTAGAAGCATCTATACGCATAATATTTGTTACGTCGAGATGTTTAGAGGATAATAACGGAATGCACTTAAATTAGATAAAATGGCGTATAAAGCACTTCTTTTCAAAGTTATTTCAAAATTAATTCAGTAGCATATTTAAGACCTAAAATATTTTTTAATAGTGATAAAATCATATTTTTCCTAATTATTCATTTCTAGAATAAATAAGTAAAATATTATCATCGTTAATTATTATTTCAACATCTACGTAGTACAAAAGTAGACGAGGCGTTGACAAATACTAGTATCATATAATACCTAAGTTGATGAAAGTAACTTACCTGTAAGTGTTATTCGATCAAAATTATATGAAGTCAAAACCTTGTCTGTGTACAACCCAACCCACGATAAAATCCGACCAAAAACTATGACATTGATTCATACAGTTTTAAATATTTATTATATAGAACTTTTAATGAAGATACAATAAAGCATAACTAAAGAAATATACTCTCAAATTTCTGTTTCACTGCTTCCCAAGAAAATTCAGCTGTCTAATACTTTGGATGTCCCAAAGGCGATTGCATACGAGCCATCAATGTTTTCAATTAAATTAAATAAATCTCCATTTTGACAACTGAACTTCATTTGTGGCCTTCTGTTTCTGCTTGATAAGGTATAGGTAAGTAGAAGAATAAAGTTTCTTGTATAAGAATCCCTTTAATTTTAACTTTATTTCAATTTTATTACTTGTTATTATAGCGGCTACAGTAGTACATTTCTTGTAAAAATTTCAGATGTAAGAAATTATCTTACAACTACCAATCACCAAAAATGTAGAAAAAATTACGATTTTAGTATGGGATTTCTTTAATTTTTAACTTTATTTTATTATTATTATTTGTTATTATAGCGATCATAGTGCTACATCTTTCCTAAAAATTACAAGTTTAAGTAACGATCTTACAACCACCAATCACCAAAAACGTCGAAAAAAATAAGTTTATTGTATGGGATTTCTTTAATTTTTAACTTTATTTTATTATTATTATTTGTTATTATAGCAATCATAGTGATACATATTTCGTAAAAATTTCAAGTATAAGTAACGATCTTACAACCACCAATCACCAAAAACGACAAAAAAAAATAGTTTATTGTATGGGATTCCTTTAATTTTTAAATTTATTTTATTATTATTTCTTTTTATTATACAAATCATAGTGATACATCTTTCATGAAAATTTCAAGTGTAAGTATCGATCTTACAACCACCAATCACCAAAAACGTCGAAAAAAATAAGTTTCTTCTATAGGAATTCTTTAATTTTTAACTTTATTTTATTATTATAATTTTTTTTATTATACAGGTCATAGTGATACATCATTCATAAAAATTACAAGTATAAGTAACGATCTTACAACCTCCAATCACCAAAAACGACGAAAAAATAAGTTTATTGTATGAGATTTCTTTAATTTTTAACTTTATTTTATTATTATTATTTGTTATTATAGCGATCATAGTGCTACATCTTTCCTAAAAATTACAAGTTTAAGTAACGATCTTACAACCACCAATCACCAAAAACGTCGAAAAAAATAAGTTTATTGTATGGGATTTCTTTAATTTTTAACTTTATTTTATTATTATTATTTGTTATTATAGCAATCATAGTGATACATATTTCGTAAAAATTTCAAGTATAAGTAACGATCTTACAACCACCAATCACCAAAAACGACAAAAAAAATAGTTTATTGTATGGGATTCCTTTAATTTTTAAATTTATTTTATTATTATTTCTTTTTATTATACAAATCATAGTGATACATCTTTCATGAAAATTTCAAGCGTAAGTAACGATCTTACAACCACCAATCACCAAAAACGTCGAAAAAAATAAGTTTATTGTATGGGATTTCTTTAATTTTTAACTTTATTTTATTATTATTATTTGTTATTATAGTAATCATAGTGATACATATTTCGTGAAAATTTCAAGTGTGAGTAACGATTTTACAACCACCAATCACCAAAAACGTCGAAAAACATAAGTTTATTGTATGCGATTTCTTTAATCTTTAGTGTTTTATTAACTTTTTTTATCAACGGTTACATTACAGTAACCGCCGATCGACATCTGTAGTGTTTACTTAGTTTAAACTTTTTTGAATTCAAAATTTAAGAGAAAAATCTGCAGACGTGATAGCTCTCGGGGGTGCACGAAATGAAGGGGATCAAAAATAAATATTTTTAGTATTTAATGTTTTTGGCATGGCGAGTAGTTTCAAAAGTCTTTTTTGTATTTTAGTGTGAATTCTTCCCTGGGAAAAGTGTTTAGTGTCAGTCGAGCCATAGATGACCCCATAATAAAAAATTACGGGAATCATAATATCCGCTGACGTATATGTTTTTCCTCTTTGTATTACTCGTTTTTTATTATGGGGGTCATCCATGGCTTGACTGCTCATCAATTTCTCTTACTGACGGTGAACCATCATATTTTTTGAAGAACGCTTTTATCAGTTTTAACGTACAAAAATAAAATGCTTCTTGCACATTTACCATTATAACGTTTTACCAGTACCTCTATCGGTGGCCTCTATGATAACGTTGTACGGAACGATGTTTGAATTGTCGAAAAAACTCCATGGAATTAATTGCTGTGAAATTTACTGCAAAACACCTTTTTGTACCTGCAAGTCTAGCGCTCAGCTCTTTAATAAAGAATAATAATGTGTGGTGTCTTCGCTTGGTATCCAAAACACAAGCTAATGCTTAGTTTGGGGCCTAGACGTTGTTGTCATGTATAAGTTATTATTATTATATTATATTATTATAATAATAATCACCAAAAACGTCGAAAAAAATAAGTTTATTGTATGGGATTTCTTTAATTTTTAAATTTATTTTATTATCATTATTTGTTATTATAGTAATCATAGTGATACATATTTCGTGAAAATTTCAAGTGTAAGTAACGATTTTACAACCACCAATCACCAAAAACGGGAGAGATACAGAGACAGAAATGACATCTTTATACACGAATCTCATTTCTGTCTCTGTATCTCTCCCTACATGTATGTACATGTACATGAAATAAATTACTAGACTGTGAAAATTTCGCATCACATGTATCACAACCAAATGGTTTCTCACCAGTGTGTTTGCGTTTATGTGTAATTAAACTACCAGTCCTAGAAAATTTTGCATTATATATCAAATTTCTGATTTCGCTCACAAAAAATCAAGAAAAAAATTGTAATGTTACATTTTCATATTACGTAATAAATATTATATTATAAATTAAATGACTAACGTAATTAATTACGTTATTTTTATTACTATGGGGGTTTTAAAGCTTACGATTTGTTATTCAACGTTCTTTCTAAAGGATGATTGTAAATGATTTAAATGATTGGGGGGCCCCCAACATGCCTGGGGCCCTAGGCCCGGGCCTATTAGGACTTTCGTAAAGACGGCACTGAGTACAAGTACTAATTTTAAGGACGTTTCAAGTCAAAAATATTGTAATCACTGTCATTACTATGTCAAAATATGTTATTAGTTTCACTATCGTTTAAATTAGAACACACAAGTTTAGAAATACTCTTTAAAGTGTCAATACTTGTTCGTCCGTCTCGCCGTGGAACCAACTGGCTGTTGGGGCAGTGAGGCTAAACGTTCTATCACGGATATCGGCCGTCGTTTTAGAAAGAGAGGTTTTGACTCCTGCTCCGGGTCCTTCCTGGCGCAGAGATTGTCCATCGCCATTCAACGTGGCAATGCAACCAGCATCTTGGGTACCTTTGCGCCGGAGCTGCGGAGGCGTCAAGGGGTGGGTTATTAGATTAAAGGATTAATTTATAGTTATTTTCTTGTTTTATATTTGGAATTTTGTACTAATTAGTTTAACAAAACCTGTTAGGTTTAAATTGGTCTATATTTTCGGGAAATAATTAAAAACTAAAATTAAGTACATGTAAAAAATAACTAATATTAAATAAATAACTAGAAACTTAAAATTAACCCTAACGAAAAAGCACACCTCGCAACGTTTCCCGCCCAAAAGTGCTCATCACGCTGGCGACGTTACTACGCTGAGCAAGAAAAAAGCCGGAAGGTCTATCCAGGCCCCTCTATAACAGACGGCAGCTTATTTGATGAACACTTGCAATAATCTTGACATTTGTCTTCGCCTCCGAACACCAAGGTCCGGCTGTTTCAATGGCGACCGGCACGAAATCATTAGCCGATTTCAAAATGGCATATTTTGCGTGTACCTGGCTCAGCGGCAGAGGCGGCAACAGGGAAAAAGAACGTTTACATTTTTCAATAACTAATAAACTTTTAAGGCGTGTTTTTGACCGGAACTAGCGATTGACCTTAAATGATGCTCTAACCGCGCGTTCTCCGCCCTCTATTTCGAAAACGATTCAACATATAAAAAAATTTTTGAAACAAAAGTTGTGGGGCATTTAATTTTCCACAATATTGATAATAAATAAAAACAGCGAAAAACCCACTCGAAACGAGATATTTGCAAAAAATATATTTTTGTGATCTTAGATTTTAATAGTCGCGTACACCCTACCATATGTAGTTTCGAGACAACTGTTAGGATGTCAAAATACAGGTTTATACGAGTTTATAGCTGGATATTTCAAATTTCGAGATATAAGTATCTCGAGTATATATATCGAGTCTTGATTTTATTGAAAATTAGGTAAGCCTAATTTTCAATAAAATCAAGACTGGACTAGTACTTTTAATGAAGACACGATAAAGCATAGATAACCGAAATATGCTCCCAAATATTTAGATTCTGTTTCACTGCATCTCAATGAAATTCAGCTGTCTGATATCCCAAAGGCGATTGCATTTGGTCATCGATGTTTTCGATTAAATTAAATTATATTAGCCTTGATTTTGAAAACTTGAACTTAATTTACTAAAATAAATAATACTCTGCGTGCGACACGGTATAGGTAAGCCATTTTGTTTAATTTACTCGAAAAATTGAGACCAGCAATAAGGTTTACTAATTAACATAGTTTTCGTAAGACTAAGATCGGTGACATATCAGTCATTTCAATGGAAAAAAATCGGTTGACCCTGCAGGCCATCCCTGAAACTTTCCACTATTTTCGAGTTAAAAGCGCTCGAAAATTAGAAAGCTATTTAGCTCTTCGAACTGAAAATATCGATTTTCGTGGTTTTTGAGCTCTTCGAGCTCATAATATTCATTTTCCGAGCTCTCCGAGCCCAAAAACAGAATTTCTATACATTTAGAGTTCTTCAAGCTCAGAAATCTGGGACATATCAAAGAAAATGTTAAATTGGCAATATTTGAACTGCGATATATTTTGAACGCTTTGATTTTAATGCAGTTTACGGCATTCTATGAAATTTTCAAAGTCAAAAATCTATTAGTCGTAAAATCTCTAAATTGTGTTAACTTACACTTTTTCGGAAATTTGTAGACTGCCATATTTTTTGAACGCTTAACTTGATTTCAATGCAATTTAAGGTATTATATGTAATTTTGTAAGCACAAAATTTTTGTATAGAACCAAAAATCTATTGATCTTAAAATCTCTAAGCTATGTTAGTAAAACACGTTTTTGGAAATTTGTGAACTGCGATATTTTTTGAACGCGTAGTTCGATTTCGATATTTTTGGCGGCACTCGAGGCAATTTTTATGTACAAAAAACGTATACAAGGTTTCAAGTAGATCAGTTAGAATATCTCAAAGTTATTAAAGAAAAAATTATTTTTTTATTTTTTGGATATTTTTGAAACAGCTCGACCGATTGACTTCAAAATCTAATCAGATCTAAGTTTCAATGAACCGTTTCAAACGCCGTATCGTGGGTCTTAATCGGTCAATCCGTTCTCAAGATAATGTACGACAAAAAAAGTTACACATACACACACATAAGGACGTCCAGCCGAAAATGGTCAGAATGGCTTCCCAGGACCTCAAAAAGTGGAGATCTGATAAAAACTCGATTTTCCAAAATCGGACCCGAATCCCTTGGGTAGCGGGAAGTTAAAAATCTACAAGATTTGGCGCTTCTCGCAACTATCAATTTTGTCAAGCACACCCCATAAACACACATTTTTGTCAAAAAATTTTAGAGTAACTTTCCTAAAAATTTATGAACCAATTTTTATAATTTTGGTACCATACGACGCCCCGCAAGCTCCTGCATCTTTTGACACCTTTCGCCTACCTTCGTAACTTGCTGAAATATAACCGAATCTCACACTTTTTGTGGTAACTGATCTGATAGCCATTCAATGAAAAGGGCACCTGCCCAGCCCACAGTTTTCGACCAATTCTAAAATTTCTTTTTCCAAACAGTAGAAAATCTATCTGCCTCGGAAGCTTTTTTTCACTTTTTTTGATGTAGGCTTTCGTTTTCGAAATAATAAACTTTTTGTCCGAATAATCGGGAAATTTCGTCTTTTTTTTTCACCAGTTTCAATTTTCCGAAAATAGTTACCGACCGATTTTAGAAAATTTTGTATCAGACGACACCCCATAAATTTTTGCATCTTTTAAAACCACTGCCTTTCATATACCTTCACAAATTTTGGAAATATAGCCGAAGTACACTCTCCCACGAAAACGATCTGGTGATAAACGTTTTCAATGTTAAAACTCCACCGAACTGATGAAAAGGTAGTTTTCATGTAGTCACTATTATTCTAAATAGTACAGCGAAATCATTTTCTTTAGTTAGCTGTTATTTTTAAATAGCGATGCTTCAAAATAATATCTCTACAAACACAAAAATATTCCACCGCATTGACGCAAAGTGTGAACAAAATTATATCTGAAAAACTTAATAGTTGGTGAAAAAACCTTCGTATACTTTTTAAATGCTAGTAAATTGACATGAATATAATCATGAATGCCTAGGGAGGAAAATTAGATGTTCTTGTCTCAGAGCTTTTGTAAGTTTACTTACTGCACAGAAAGGTAGTGCAGATCGAGCAAAACTTTATGGTCGATTTGAACATAGCGTCGTGTAGCGCTGCAGCACAGATTAGGCTACAGTAGCACATTTTAGGTGTCAGCGGGAGAGAGCGAGGATGCTATCCGCCGCAACTAGTATGTATTCGCCAAATGTTCAGAGCGAACATAAAGTTTTGCTCTATCTGACTACATACAGACGTTTAACATACTCAATTTCGACTTAGGTACTATTTCTCTGGGTAAAATAGCTGCAATTGAACTTTATAAGTTAATTTGCGGAATAACTTGGGATTTCGTATTGATTATTAAGTAAAATTTGTAAAAATGTAATCCTTAAGAGGTGAAATAGAGGATGAACGTTTGTATGGAACTTTCGTCAGTTTTAAAGTTAAATGTGAAAATTATTATTTGCTAAATATGTTTGAGAATTTGAAATATTTGACCCCTGTATACCAAAAAAACGGCGCTCATTATGACATTATCTTGTATGGATGCATATAATTAGCGTTTTCAAATATTAACATTATTTTCATAAGATGTATCTTTTGTTTTATTTATGGCTGTTAAAAGTGACATTTCTCATTCAATTGAAAACTGGGCGGTTTGCAGTACAAGATTAAAAACATGTGGTTTTATCAGTTGATCTTCAAAGGCTTTCTAGTTGAATGATAGTATACTATCAGAACCAACTGCACATTAATTTTAATTTGTTTAAGGCTATTCAAAGATCAGCATTTAATATTTCATTCATATGCATTGTTCATATGAACTTAATCTGCTGAAATATCTTCATGGTTAACTAGAATTTAATTCACTTTTAATTAAGGGTTTTCCGTTAAAAATATACTAGAAAAATGTTCGGTAGAAGCATTGGCAACATAAATTAATTACCACGATAACTTATGCGAGTTTCAAACCCTCATTTGTTTTCAAAGTGTTGACATATTGCCAAAAAGCACGTGAAATTTTTTATATGTTGTGCTGAATTTGTAAAATATATTACTTATGAGCACTGGATAGCTGCAATTTGGTGATCATTCTTTGTTCACTGAAACTTTTGGAAAATAGTCAAGTATTTGTATTTAACATTGAAAATGTTAAACAGATTATTCAGTGTTAATTAGACCATTCGTGGAGGAATGTAATTCTGCTATATTTCCAAAATCTATGATGGTAGTCAAAAAGTTGTGTCAAAATATACAAAGGCTTGTAGGGCATCGTATGATACCAAAATTTCTAAAATCGGTTTGTAACTATTTTCGGTAAATCGAATATGGTGACAAAAAAGACGAGATTTCCCGATTTGCCGGACAAAAAGTTGATTATTACGAAAACGAAAACCTATATTAGTCCAGTCGATGAAGGTTTTCACCTCCGCTTTCGTTGAATCTCCATCGATTTTCATGAAAATTGGTGAGTAGGTGGAGGATACGTTATGAAACAAAAGTGACATAGTGTCAACTTGTGCTTTTGCCCTGGGGGTGGATGCCACCCCTTCTCGGTGGTGAAAATTATTTTAATAAAAATATTTACAGGAATCGATAGAAAAACAAATTATAAGCAAAATTTATTTTGTAAAGTTTTTGGAATAAATCAATACTTTCTGAGTTATTAAAGATCAAAGATTGTGATTTTTCGTGATAAGTACATGTTTTAAAGCGGTTTTTCATAAATAACTCAAAAACTATTAGTTTTTACAAAAAATGTGTCATAACCAAAATTGAAGCTAGTAAAAAAACAAACAAATCTCTATTTTGAAAAACTTTCTAATATCAATTAAAAGTGAGCTATAGGTAATTGTATATATATATTTTTTTCCGGTACTTAAATCTAAGTATTCAAACTTAATTGGTCCATAAATTTTTTCGAATAATTTAATAAAATTTTTTGCTAAAAATTTGTTGTAAGTTTTTCATTTTTAATGTCCTCCGGTAGTTGCGAGAAGCGCGAAATCTGTAGATATTTTCCTTAATTCAAAATTTCAGACAAAATAGCTATAAGTTCAGCACAAGCTAAATTACTGAAGTCTATTTTACACGCAAGGACCTTAAGGCAAGTAAATTCACACTTGAGTGATTGTCGACATGGCTTCAGGAAAGGCCGATCCATTAACACAAACCTTTTGAATTTGTGTAGTCTGGTGTTTTCCATCTTTAATGGCCAATTATCTACGTGGTCGTCAACAGTTTGGTGTATACATTTAAAATATATATTTTATTTATTTTAATGTATTTATTAAATAGATACAGCAACAGTTAACAAACTAATAGTCGATAAATATATAATATGCACAAAATACAATAGAGGCGAGTCTGTCGACCTTAATAGCTGTACACGGCATTGCAAAATAGTACATAGGAATAGTCAAGTAATAAACACAAAAACGACCAAATAATAAAGAAAGGAAGACATTTATAATTTGGATAAAGCTCTTTTAAATGAAACGTAACTCTGGTGATGTATATCGAATTCATCGTCCAAGGTATTATATAGACTACAAAACCTATGTATTAAACTACTGGTAAGAGACGTTATTATTGCTGATCGGTACACTAAACAGTCGCTTATCACGCAAACGATGTTTGTTAACTCTTAAATTGAGAGCATTCAAAAATTCGGCGCCAAGACCACCGTTAGCTATCTTGTGAAAAAGGCACAAGTCCATAGTTTTACGTCTGACCTGAAGACTCTCAAGATGGAAATATTTTGTGGAATGGATGGATAGGTGGGTGGGTGGATGGAAGTAAGGAATTTGGGCGCTCGATCGTTATAGACAGTATCTTACTTACTCGTTCCGGAGTTAGGCCAGGGTTTAATATTAAAGCTATTTATCTTTATAGTGAAAGATCTAGAAAGAACTTTCGCATTCCAAATGTTTAATCTTTGATAAATTAAACCTAACTCATGTAAAACAGTCGTTGGAGGGTTGTAACTGTTTGTAAGCTATTACAACCTGTCATTAACGCGTTAAAACTAACTAAGCCCGAGTATTAGACGAGTACGACCAGTTTACGTTAAGTTTACCCGTATTTCTACATTTAAAGTTTTTACAATATATGAAACGATTTAATTCAAAAACTGGGATACTGTTGGCAAAGAATAACTTGCTAATCATGTCAGTCGCCTCAATGAAATCACAAAATCTTTTATAGGGCAATGTATACGATTGTAAAATAAAATCCCAGTTGACATTCAAGATCTAACCCCTTAAATTTAAGACTACAATAAAACGAAAGCTTTATGCAAAAGCTTATTGTAAAGTATCGGATTACTTAGATGATAAAAGTTCATGGGTGTAAACCGAGCGGTTTGACGTTTGTTTCAATAATATTAATTTTGAAGCACTTATTGTAAAAAAAATTGTTCATAATTTTGTTAAAAAGAGCGCGTCTTTCAGTTTCTTTCCGAGAGGAATCAGCACTTTTTAAATGCGCCTTTGCGGTGACGTTTTTCCACAAAGTCATAAATTCACTCTTGTGACGTATGTCAAGATTGTGTTACATACATAATAACTACGAAATAAAAATATTTGATGATGACGATTGATTGAATTGATGGCACCAGATTTTGATTTTATAAAGGTCCAAAAGTATCGAGGGGAAGTTGTGATTCTATCCTCAGCCTATTTTATGTATTATCTATAACACTCGGCACTAACTTCTTTTCTCCGCTGCGTAGGGCGGAAAAAGTTTTATAATAATAATAACACACACAATCACAACAACGTCTTGGCCCCAAACTAAGCATTAGCTTGTATTATGGGTACCAAGCGAAGACACCATATACATATAACAACCAAGACCCGGTGCCAGTATTAATATTCATATTATAAATACTGACCCGACCTGGGATTCGAACCCGGGACCTCCAGCTTCGCAGGCAGGGTCGCTGCCCACTAGGCTAAGTGGTCGTCGTATAATCGTAATCATCAATAATCACAGGCATTACAGTATTTTATTTCGTTTAGCATTGATTTTGAATTTGCGAAGTATTAGAGCTTTTAAATACATGTGTGAAAACTATGATTGCGAAGTTATAAACTTTTTAGGACTGATGCACATATATTATGTGTTGTGTTGAATGAGTATTCCAACACAGTTTTCGTTTCTAGTAGTAACTTCAATATAAACAGTAATACTAGTCATGATGCAGGCCATCGCCATCGTTGGTTGATATCACAACTATAGAAATCTCTCAAAGAAAAGTAAGATGTTTGAACAAGTGGATGCTATCAAAGGCGCAGATTTTTACAAATTTCACCCAATTTTGATTCGTAAGCTGTTTAAAGAGCTTTCTATTCCACTCACAATGATTTATAGAAAATCTATTTCCGACAACTGTTTTCTTAGCATATGGAATAAAATGCTTGTATCTCCGCTACCAAAGGGTGGGGGTAAATATGACGTAACTCAATACAGGCCAATATCTAAATTATGTGTGTTCAGGAAGATATTTGAAAAAAATTGTCACAATTTTTTTTAAATAATATTATGCGTCATGTTATTTCGGTCGAGGAGCACGGATTTTTTTATGGTCGGAGTGTCAATACTAATCTCGTTTCATATACTGATTATATATGAATGCTCTTAAAATGCTGGTCATCAGATTGATGCCGTTTGTACTGATTTTTCGAAGGTTTTCGATAAAATTAGTCATGTGATGTACTTATAAAGAAAAATGCATAAAATAAAGACTTAAAATAAGAAAGCATTTGATCGAGCATAATTTTTTCGAAAACTTTGCTTAATGTGGGCAACACTGGTATTGGTCTATAATTAGTGGGGTAATTTTTACCACCAGATTTAAACAGGTATTATTAACAGGCTAAACTTCATTAAATTAGGAAATATGCCCGCTTTGATACATTCGTTAAATATACTCGACAAATACGGTGCTATAATGTGAACAACAGAACCAATTACAACTTTCACCGACAGCCCCCATAAATCCTCGGTCTTCTTCATTTTTAAAGATTTAAAAGTTTTAATAATATTGAAAGAATTTATTTTTTTAAACCTGAACTCCGACCCCTGAGTCGGTACGTTTTCCTTTAACGAAGTTACAGCACGGTCAGGAGGTGAACCCAAATGTATCAAATTCGTGAGCGACGTCGATTGCTGAAGTAACAGTTCTGTCATCCACTCGCAAGGCCAATTCGTTGTCGGGAGGCTTTATTTTGTCTGTTTCAGTACGTATGATTTGCCACACAGTTTTACATTTGGTTTCTGATTTCTCTATTTTATTTCTAATATGAATAGATTTGGCTGTTTTACAAACATTATTGAATATTCTTGAATAAGATTTTTTTGTCTTTATATAAACAATAAAACCGTTCTCTACTTTTCCGAATGCCTGGAGCAACCATTCACAAAATTTCACTTTGTTACAAGTTTTTACATCCTTAAGTTTAAAACTGTATTCAAACTCTCTGGAAACAATTTTAAATAAACTTTCATATAATTTGTTCGGATCTTTTTGTAAAATCTAACTAATACTGTGCCGCACAACTGAACAGTTTCATTTACTTTAAATGAATCAATTTTATTTTCGAGTTTAAGAATTTTCATTTTACTGATGTGTAACTCATCCTGAAGGGTCTGTACTTGCATCAGTAAGAGTTCATATTGCGCTCGACAGTTATCCATTTCGTTCACAACAACCCGTAACTGATCGCGCTGATCAGTCACATCGTTACATTTAATATCCAATTCTGCTAATTCGCCTTTTAATTTAGTATTCATAAATATGACCGATTCAATTTCAAAAAAATAAATAAAAACAGTATGTTAGAAACAGCACTTCGGCCGCCTTCATAACCAGTTGCCAATTTGCCAATGTTAAATAAAACCACTAATTACTCAATTTAGTCTAGTCAATGAAGGTTTTCACCTCCGATTTCGTTGAATCTCTATCGATTTTCATGAAAATTGGTGAGTAGGTGGCGGATACCTTAAGAAACAAAAGTGACATAGTGTCAACTTGCACTTTTGCCCTGGGGGTGCATGCCACCCCTTCTCGGTGGTGAAAATTATTTAAATAAAAATAACCACAGGAATCGATAGAAAAATAAATTATAAGCAAAATTTGCAATATAAAGTTTTTAGAATAAATCAATACTTTCGGAGTTATTAAAGATCAAAGATTGTGATTTTTCGTGATAAAAATACATGTTTTAAAGCGGTTTTTCATAAATAACTCTAAAACTATTAGTTTTTACAAAAAATGTGTCATTGCCAAAATTGAAGCTAGTAAAAAACAAACAAATCTCTACTTTGAAAAACCTTCTAATATTAATTCAAAGTGAGCTATAGGTAATTGTATGTATATTTTTTTTCAGCGAGTACTTAAATCTAAGTATTCAAACTTAAATAACGGGAAACCGATGCATTTTATGACATATACTTCTTGAACACTTTTTAAAGTACTTAAAATATCTTTCTAATGTGCATTATAAAAAGTTAATAGCACCAAAATTCAGCAAGTTATGATAAAAATAAAATGACACTTTCGATTTTTTTCTGGAAAAACGAAAAATAAAACCTTCACCATTTCCACAAAAATTCAAATTTACGGTTATCCCTAGAGGACTTCTTTTTGTGAAAAAATTATGTTTTAATAAAATCGAAACTTTTCAAATATTCGTGAATTTCATTTTCTTTTGAAAATAACTTCAAAAGTTTTGAATATTCGTAAAAATGATAAAGAACGACATTTGAGTTCTTTTTTAAATATAGATTTTGTTTTTTTGTTATAAGATGAAAAAAAAAACCGAGAAAAGACGTTTAAAGCCTAACTTTTACTACTAGAACCATGTAACCGGGAGCCTTTAACCCTTTAACTTTTAAAAAATAAGAGCTTTAAAAAATGTTATTTAAGACGATCTTATAGCTTTAGAAATTACCTTTCAAATGGTTTTTAGATACCTGATATTTTAAAAATTAACGGAGTCATTGTAAAAAAACAAATATTTTTTTGGAAAAATTTTTGGAGCAGATATTTGATAAGCATATATTATAGGAAAACGTGTCAATAGGTACATGCTTACTAAATACACATACATGTATGGGTGTGTGTATGTCTGTTTTGAAGATAGAGAAAGTGAAAGGAATGGTAAACATCTGCTCGAAAACGTGGTGGGACTTCTTGAGGGTGTCGTAGGGTAGGGCTATTTTGTAATTCAATCTGCGGATCATGCAGCAGTGATAATTGCCAAAATAGCCCTCCAACAAATGAAGAAGTTGGTGAAGAGAGCTGTGATGAGCAATAATAAAAATGAATTTAAATAAAAGATGAATAAACGTTTCATATATTTTAATATTTCTTTTAATACATTTTTCTCTTAATTAATAAATTAAATTTTCATGTCAAAAAATATGTCACGAGTCAAAAAATATTAAAAAATTATTTCCAACTTCAATGTATCTTTCTCATCACTTTTTGCACAAAGGGCAGTTTGAATTTAAAAAAAAAATATTCCATTATTATTATGACAAGGGGTAATTTTTAAGGGTGCAAAATTTCTTAATAAATAAATAAATATTTTAATACTCAGTAAATAAGATTTCACTTCAGTAATGTACTATTTAATAGGTTAAGGTTGAAACCAATTTTTATAGTGATTCTGCAATAAGGGGGTAGTTTTTAAGGGTTGAAATTTCACTGTCAACCAAAAATTATATCTAAGTATCAAACAAACTGTTTATGTAATGTTAATATGCGATTTTAAAACTCGGAAATACAGAAAATACAAAAAACATCGGTACAGTTTTGGATCCCGTTTCACTACGCATCGCTGTGTGTTTGCGGTTAGGCACAGAAGTGTGCGAGCCTCATCAATGCCCATGTGGCCGTGGTGTGGACCGGCTGGGTCGCCACGGACTTTCGTGTCTCAAAAGTGCCGGTTGTATCTACCGCCACGGAGCCATTAATGACTTGATCCGCCGGGCTCTTGTGACAGCATCTATCCCCTCATCTTTAGAGCCGAAAGGTTTGTTCAGGGACGATGGCAAGAGACCCGACGGAGCAACGTTGGTGCCTTAGTGCCTGGGCCGTGCTTTGATTTGGGATGCCACATGTGTGGATACTCTGGCTCCATCCCATGTCCGGGCCACGGCCCAGAGTGCTGCCGCGGCGGCCGACCAGGCCCAATTATGTAAACGTCGCAAATACTCGGGGTTGATTCCTCACTACGAGTTTGCGGCGGTTGCAGTAGAGACACTCGGTCCGTGGTGGTCTGATACGAAAAAATTCGTAAAGGATTTGTCCACCCGTCTGGTCAGCACTGCTGGCGATCCCAGAGCGGGTGCCTATTTCGCACAGCAACTGAGCATCACTGTGCAGCGCAGAAACAAGTGCAAGCGTAACGGGATCGATGCCACATGGGACCAACCTGGACAATATTTTTATGTTGTAAATATTGTTAATTAGTCTAAGTAATTATTAAGTTAATCATACCATCTATATAAAAATAAAAAATGATTTTTTCATGATTTTCGATTTAAGGGGTACTGGCTAAAAGGGTTCAAAAATCAATTAAAAACATAAATCATGCATATAAATATTAAAAAACATTTATTTTATCTAATTAAACACAAATACTTAAGCCAGAATGGTTAAATCTGCATTTTTTCCCATTCTTAACAAAAGGAGTGGATTTCACCCCTAAAATGCAAAAAGCGCAAGACGAGCATATGTTACTTTTGAAGTAGAGGGTAAAACATGCTCAATCCCAAATTTTCATCCAAATCTATGGAGGTTCAACGAAATCGAAGGTTGTAGCTGATTTTTGCCTTCATTCATTGATATAAGATTGTAGGTAGGTACTAATTGTTGCACTGACCACCCAACATTGGTCAACGGTTTGTGCTTGTGGTCGGATGGTGGTCGGTCAGCAAAATGTTAGGTTGTCTTTGAGTTTGTTGTCACCATAGGTTGTCACCACAGACCAGTCGACCTATAGACCACGCTTTAATAAACGTCAGTATGAAAACGAAATCGCCAAAAAGTGGCGGGGTGCGGAAAGAAGTCGGCTAGTTTTCATTGGCTCGTTCAAAATTGACAATTTAATGGCTTCCGACGTGCTTCCAACTGACCGCTCAGCTCATGCTCAGCTCTTAGTTATGTAGTGTCACTACTTAGCCTTGGCGAATGCTACTCCCTGTCAAAGCGTGGTCTATAGGTTGACTGGTCTGTGGTTGTCACTCATTGTTTGATTGATTTTCATTTGACGTATTGTGCGATTCTGAATCTGTCATCATATGTCACGTGTTTATACATAGTATTTGAGTTCATTTTTAATTAATTATTAAAAACAATCTAAAATAATGTTGAAAATAGATAAAAAGAAACAAAATAAAATCAAGAAGAAAATACGAAATAAGGAACAAGTTTTAGTTGTAGCTCAAGAAATAAAATTCGCTAGACTCCTGGCTGGTAATGAGAAAAAATCTCGAGATCGCGCTTTTAAAACTTTGAAAAAATGGTTAATAAACTGTTTTCAGAAAGGATACGGTGAGTTACGTATACGACTTTTAAAGCAATTTGCAATTTCATGTAGTTGTTATTCTCTATTTTCAGTCATAAAAAATTAAATAAAATCTTTGAAGCATAACCTACAAATTTTTCAGAATTTAAAGAAGACGATTTCGCTCGAGTGTGGAAGGGTCTATTTTATGCAGTTTGGATGTCTGATAAGCCACTTGTACAGGTAAATATATTTAGTAACTAGTTCCCAAAAATATAATTATGATTTACGAAAAATTTCGAGTTATATGTACAATATCAAGTGTACGATGTTCAGAAAAACTACGGGCACAATTTTCATAAAACACAGATTCAAAGAGATGAACTTGTAAAAATGTTATTTATAGATTATGGCGAAGTCTTATACTTGTGTAGCATAACTGTAGGAGACAGCATGGGTACGGCTTTGAAAACTACCACTCTAAAAGTACCTATTAATGGTTTAGAGGGGGGTGAGACGAGGACACATAAAATTTTTAGACTTTAAAAAAATGCTGAAATGTGAGAAAAGCCAATAATAAAAAATACATATGCTCTTCATACATTGACATAATCAAACCTAACCTATTGATTGAGAAATGGTGGGCAATCTGTCTATCTTAGCGAAATTTTAAAATGGGATAGCTTCTTAGTGGCTTGTCCTCCGCTTCATTCCTAACCTATCGATTGAGAAATGGTGGACAATTAACCTACCTTGACCAAATTTCTTTTATAAAAAACACAATTTTAATTACCAAACATAAGTAGTCGAGACTTAATAGAAGAGGGGCTGGCCATTTAGTGTTTGTTTCAAGTGTTTTGAGCTTAAGGGCTATTAGAAATGTCTTTGCGGTAGGTATGTATTACTAATTTTTTTTCATATTACCGCATTTCTAAAAATTCTAAAAGTTGGTTTAATCAATTCAATTTGCCCTCCTCTCTCCTATTATTAATACTCTTAGGACGGTAGTTTTGGAAAGCCAACCTGAAATTCTTAGTGCTTTGGTTTAAGATGACTGCCATAACAAATAACAATTGCACATGTGTCATTATACATAAAAGATAGATCACGGCTACTTCCATGCTATCAGATACAATTTTTTTTTAAAGAACTATATGTTTCATTATAGGAAGAACTATGTGACAGCATAGCAGCATTACTGGACCAATTTCCTCCAGAGCACTACAAACCCTCCATGCTGATGTTCAGAGCCGGTCTGAAGATCCTGGCCACCGAGTGGTATGGCATCGATCAGCACCGCATGGACAAGTTTTTCATGGTATTATATATTTAACGGCTGGCGCTTGCACTATTCTTATTTAGTTGGATAAATAAAATAAGTATACTAGGCATTGGCTATATCAACTTTGCTGCTGTTGTAAAGCAAATGAATTGGCAGCTGATATAAATAAAATGGGCTTGTATCACCTTTATTGCGAGGAAGGGGGTCATACCACATAGTGTGCCAAGAGTCCCTCTCTCCATAGAAGTCAAATTTAAAAACTAAAAAAAATATTCACTTATGCAAATTATATACAACGTCTACTCTAAAATTGTTTAAAATGGGTTAGTATTTTTGAGGGTTCCATAGCCAAAGAGTAAAAAACGAGACCCTATTACTAAGACTCTGCTGTCGGTCTGTCTATCTGTCCGTCTGTCACCAGGCCGTATATCATGAACCGTGATAGACAGTTGAAACTTTCGCAGATGATGTATTTCTAGTGCTGCTATTACAACAAATACTAAAATACAGAATAAAATAAATATTTAAGGGGGTTCCCATGATTTTTTTATATTGTATGGTGGTATGGAACCCTTCGTGTGCGAGTCTGACATACTCTTGGCTGGTTTTTATTTATTGTTCAAAAATGTATCAATTGATCTATGAAAAATTTATGATAATATTGTTTAAAAACTTTGTAGAATGTAAATTACAAACTTTGTGATGTTCACAATAAGGAATCCAACCTACTAAGAATTTTTTATGACATATTATCTAAATGGCCCTTTATTTGATGACCTTGTTTACAAACAAACTAACATTATAATATTGGTCCAGTCATTTTTAGTGGTCAAGTTGTCTTTGATAAGGCCTCATCCATACTATGCCGCTCAATTTTGGAGAACAGTCTCCATTCTTGTGGTGAACCATCCTACCATATTTTGATTTGTTTCCCTCATCTTTTCATATCACCAGTATCTACCTCTTTCGCTAAACACTTTTTCAACTATTTGGGCTCACATATAAATAACGATGTAAACAAGATAACTCCAATATATAAATGTACTAAGTATGAATGTAAAAAGAAAGTGTCACTAGCTCTTATGAAACTAAATTATGAGGACACGGAAAACCTTTTAAACAGCGTTGCTTGAGTAACTAATCATAAAAATACGAAAAACACTTGCCTGTACATATTATAAATAAAATTCATGCACATGCACACCACTCGCACACACGCGCAAACACACACACCCACCCACACACACCCACACAACCCACTCACCCACCAAACCTATAATACAGGCTTGACCTAGTTTAGGTTCCAGTTTTCCACAACAATTTACATTTTTTGCCATAAACTATTTTGTATTTGTAACATAACATGTAATGTAACATGCCTTGTAAATATTTGTGGAGGAAATAAATATTATTACAATTTTCCCTTGGATACAATATTATATTTTTTGTCTATTTCTTTTTCTCTGATCTCATCACATGTCCGATCTGCCATTTTTGTTTCTAATGTTCTTATTGCATCTGCTTCTTCCTATCTTATGTTGGCATATCTAGCTTATTATTTTGTCTGTCCCAAATCTGGCAACCATATGTTAATATATGGTTAACGCAAATGCAACTGTTGGATATTCAAATATTCAATATAAACAAATATAAACTGACAAAAATGACAATGCCCATTGCGCGGTATGCAATTGACCCAAATTATTATTACACGACTATAAGTTGCCTCAAATTGAAACATATATAATAGAAAATATATTTTTGAAAATTGTTAGTAGAACAATGGTATTTTCAAGAAAACTGTGTTTTTAGATATATACTAAAACTTATACATGTGGCGCCATCTTTATATGTTACACAGTTGTATTTGAGTATTTTTCATTCAAGAAATACTTACTTTTCCGAAATAATACATGTTAGTGTTTGAAAGCATATACATGATATTAAAAATTTTATATTAATGATTTATTCAAGACAACACTAATCATAGGGCTATCTGTTATAAAGGATAATAACGTAGAGTAATAACGTTAACTTTGGTAAAATATAACAAGTAATTCGATTTCAGTTTATTTTGCTGTGTCTATTGAATGGTTCATATCCTCATTGCAATTACATAACTTTTTTTTAAAGCTTATCAAACTCTGTTGAATAGAAAGTCGAAAAATCTAAATTAAAGATTATTTTTAATATTAATTTTTTTTATAGGACAGTTTTTTTATTTTTAAACAAATAATGATTCTGTGGGTCAACACTGAACTTTTTTTTGTAACTTTATTTTTAGTATTGATTTTTTTATATGACAGTTTTTTTATTTTTAAACAAATAATGATTCTGGGGGTCAACACTGAACTTTTTTTTTGTAACTTTATTTTTAGTATTGATTTTTTTATAGGACAGTTTTTTTATTTTTATACAAATAATGATTCTGTGGGTCAACTCTGAACTTTTTTTTGTAACTTTATTTTTAGTATTGATTTTTTTTATATGACAGTTTTTTTTATTTTTAAACAAATAATGATTCTGTGGGTCAACTCTGAACTTTTTTTTGTAACTTTATTTTTAGTATTGATTTTTTTATACAAAAGTTTTTTTTTTAATTTTTAAACAAATAATGATTCTGTGGGTCAACACTGAACTTTTTTTTGTGTGTGATATGTTTTTAGTTGGTGCGTCGTTTCCTCCGTGGTGCATTCCGTGTGTTGGACCGGTGCGGGTGGAAAACTGGGGTCTGCAAAACGTTTGCGAAAGCTCTTACCGAGAATGAAGGTGAGAGCTGCTGTTCACATAAGCCAGTTTGTAATCATTCAACATTTATACAACATGTAAACCAACATTTTGTCACTCCAGTATGATGCAGGACCTGTAAATCATGAAATGAATTCTTTATTTTCTTACAAGTGACAAGTCCATAAAGTATATATATAACACTTTTAAATGTTCCATGAAAAATACTTAAACAATTACTTATGGCTGCTGGTAACAGTTTATTCCAACATCAAGTGCATTTGTACCGATGTAAACAATACATACAAATTCATTTATGGACGTTTACTAATAGGCCATTCAAATTTTATTATTATTTTTATTTCATATTTTTTTAAATTGTGTTTTCATCTAATGAGTCTACGATGTTTTATCATCAAAAAATGAATAATTGAATATTATTATCATAAGACTTACCAATTGGCCGAATGGTTAGAGATCCTAACTGCGGAGCCGAGGGTCGCAGGTTCGATTCCCGCCCGGGACAAATATTTGTGTGCATGAACACGTCTACTTGTTCTGTTTCTGGATTTAAAGTATCTATATTTGTATATATTATATAAAAAAAAGTTTTATACATTTATATATACCAACATAAAAGAATTAGATGTACTTATGTACGACATAGGGTTCAAGTTGGAAAGTGGAAAGACAGCATAGTAAGTGAGAACAGCATGTATTGATACATGCATATCCTAAACGTCGATTATTGGCACTTCCTCATCACTAGTTTTGTCCTGTTAGGCAAAAACAAATGACAGTCAATGTAATTTAATGCGAGTATTTCTGGAAAGCACCAGAACATATGAACCATCAAATATAATAGGACGCACAAGACGACTCTCGGTAAGTCACTTATCGAGTTGATATCTCGAGATAAATGAGGGATCGCAGTAATGATTAAGTTTAGAAAATAAATAAATGAATCATCAGTGTCAGAGTAAAGTGCAGATTTTGTGAAGTGTAGATGTCAGTTAGATAATTTTTTTAAGAAATTAAAAGAAAAAGAGCTTGTTTTGCGGTTTTACTAAACATCATATGGAACCTGCGATTTTAACAGCATATTATAAAAACAATTATATGTAACTGCAACTGTAAGTTAATAAATAATAAATAAAATTTCCATTTTTTTTAGGCTTATTCGCTATCCCAACACCAACATATGCAAGGAATGCATTATCATTGCTGCTTCATATCACAGAGTGTTATCTAGAAGAAATTGCCAAGGTAATTTCATAATATTATGTAGTATATTTACCCAGTGTATTTTTCATGTTATATCAAAATATAGAGGCTAAGGTGGACGCGCCGGCGTCCACCCGCCATGCAGAGACAATATAAACCATTACTATTTGTTGTTTCGAAGACAATTTATGTGGACTTTTATAAATATTACTTTTGTTTATAATAATTATTTTATACTTGTTAGTCAACATTATATCTATCAATTTGGTCCAACATAAAAGAGGCACGTATGCATGTCATTTTTCCATTCTCATTCCACCAGTCCATTATGCTCTACTGCAGGAGCTTAGGCCTACTCCCGGGGTGAGGGGGCTTGGAGCTTAATCTACCACGCTGCTCCAGTGCAGGTTGGTGGATTTTAACGACTGCCATCTGTTGATGGCACTCGGGACCGACGCCTTAACCTGCTCTCCGAGGCACGGAGCCAGTGATAGTTATGTACTTAAATCAGAAAAACTCATTGGTACACGCCCGGATTCCAACCACGGCTGCATGGTCTTCTAAAAACTTCTAACGTATACATCACAACAACGTTTAACCCCGAAACTAAAAATTAGCTTGTGATTTGGGTACCAAGTGAAGACACCACATACATATAACAACCAAGACCCGGGACCAGTATCAATATTGGTCATATAAATACTGGACCCAATCTGGGATTCCAACCCGGGACCTCCATCTTCGTAGGCAGGGTCGCTACCCACTAGGCTAAGCGGCCGTCAAATCGTCATCGTCGTTTACAACCGACAATTTACAAATGGTTTTTCATTTGATGCATGAGAAAAGTAAGTACCGTGAATGGGTGCGCTCCTTTAAATTCTTTTAATCATACAATTTTATTTCTCAACAACATATATGTATTTGCTTCATGTGCTCAACCTATAGGTATCAAAAGGCGAATTGTCGGACGACTCAATAGTCATACTGCTTACCCCGTTCGCATCGCACCTTGCTCGTAGTCCCGAACAAAGATTGGCGATCGCAAGTCGAAAACTTTTCAACTACCTCATCAGACAGTCAGAACTTGGTCAAGAGTATGAAGTCAAGAGAAGCATATGGTCGAGGGTAAGAAAATTTTGAAGGGATTGTCATTCATATCAACCCATTATGCTCCACTGCAGGGGCTTAGGCCTCACCCTCGGTATGAGCGTGCTTGGAGCTTAATCCATCACGCTGCTCCAGTGTGGGTAGGTAGATAACGATTACCACGGGAACCCGGGCCGACGGCTCAACGTGCTCTCGGAAGCACGAAGTCAGTGATAGTTATGTACTTAAGTCAGAAAAAACTTATTAGTACATACCTTGGATTCGAACCACGACCTTCTAAACAAAAAGCGGGCTCGCCACCACACGGCTATGCCCAAGTTTTAAGTAAAGTGACAGCCAAATATCCTACTTGAAAATAAATAGATTTCTTATTTCTTTGTATTTGTGTCAAATTGGGTCTTGGTGTTTTCTTTCTCCCGGAAATTTAGAAGGAAGAAGGTAGAAGGATACTGCTGTCCCAAAAGGAGTGATATTTGGTACAAATAGTAGCTCAAAGACTCGTGTGTGTTTATATAAAACCGTATGGGGATTGGTTACAAGAAAATTTTTTTAAGAAGAGAAATTATTAATATTTTTGAATAAAGTTAGAAGTTTTTACTCGTTTTTGGGTAACCTGGTACTGAGCCTACAATGTCTGTTTGTCACACGCCTCTAACTCTTTGACGGTAAGAAGTATGCAGCTGAAATTTCCACAGATTGTGTGCTATTCTGACACGTATAATTAAATGATAAAAATAACAAGTTAAAATCTGAAGGGGATCCCATATTTCGATATCATTGTTATTAATATTTAATTATTAATTACTTGTGTCATATAGCTGTGTTGTGTCCATAAACGGCAAATAAATTGATAAAGAGATAACATTTACGTGCCATCTGGCGGTGGGTAGCGGTAAACACATTAAAATACGTTTATAACTGTTTGGATCTTTAAGGGCGCGAGCGGTCCGGTTTTTTGATGTGTGCAGGAAACAGGAGACAAATATACATGTAATATGAATTGCAGATGGGGTGTCCAGAAGGTGGTCCCGATGCCTTGGTGCCCGCTTCTGATGACGAGGATGAAGATGGCGATAAGAAAGCATCAGATGGAGAAGAAAAAAAGTAACGCGTCGTTAGCTTATTGACATTCACTGCCTAAAAAATGCCCCTCTCAATATCCCTTTAATCTTCCTGCACCCTTAATGGTCCTGAATCTTAGTATACAGTGATCTTCTACTGTTGCCCTTCTGGCATTCTGTTTGCCTGGTTGTCCTTTGCTTGGCAGTACATAGTTGACACTCGAAACCGTTTTCGCCGTAGATTGTCGGTTTTGCGAGCTATGTTACCCTAGATTATAAAAGGTATAAGAATAGATATTAACCACGCAGAGTGCCTCTGACGGTACAAATAAAAATAAACTACGAAATATGTAGCTCACTCACTCATATTTTACAGGTAAACCGAAATAGCTAATTAGAAATTTAAAAAAAGTTTTGTCAAGTAAAGGAAAACCTAAACGATCCCTAGTTTTAAATTCCCTCGGGAAACGGAAAGTATTCCGAAAGTTTATGAAATTGGCGCTATGTCATGCACAGTATGAAATTATATCTCAAAAACGGTTATGACGTTTTTATTACTTGATGAAATATTTTTTTAAAGATAAATAGGTATTACACGAAAATTGTGTTTATTGCGTGTGTACAAAAAAAAAATCAGTATAAATTAGAGAAATAAATAGGTGTTTATTTGAGTTTTATTTCATTTTGGGTTTTATTTTTTGATTGATAAATCCTTACGTATTTGATTTGGTTACTACGTAAATATCTCTGGCTCTCCACAGATATTCAAAAAAAAAAATATCAATAGTTCAGAAGACAGACATACGCTGCCGGACGTATTTGTCATACCATTTGAAAATGTTTTTGTTCCAGTACATCAACAGCTCTTGACCCTCGAGCGGGCCACGTTGACGTGGTTTTATCGACTCTACCTGTGCCGGGTGGCAAATTGGCAGAACTCTTGAAAGAACAGTTGAAAACCACCACGGCGTCGGCTCACAGAAGGGTCAAGATCATTTACCAGAGGTAAGTTATTATCGACAGATCGGTGCGTATTAAATTGCTGGACGTTTATTCATGTTTAATCGTATATTAGCGACCGTCGTACATTTTTACGTACATAATATATTTGAAAACGGCTTGCGTTCGCTAACAATACAAACGATAAACTTGAGAATAGACATTTTGGGTTTTCACTCGCTGATGTGATGATTTTCTTCCAATTACGAGCGATAAATGTTAGCGAGCGCAACATGGGTCGACAACATGGTCTGGTGAAAACCGATTGCCTGATGGTAACTTTTGTACCTATAAAGTAATCGAATTATATATCTATAACTAGCGACCCGTTCCGCCTTTGTACTGGTAGCAGAGCATATAAGCCGTGGTGTTTTTTCTGCGTAGTGTCCTATCAGCTTGTTGCGTCGAACATGTAGCTTAATTTAAATTGTATAGTGTAACGGGCAATTATAATGTGCATGAAATGCTAAAGGTAAATAACATATTTAATTTGATAACACTTAATACTGTATCTATATAAATTGCTTTCCAATCAGTTCATCACGTGACACCATTTTTTTTTTTTAAATAAAAATAGGTATAGTAATTTATCCATAAAAGATAGACATATGCCATCGCGACTTTTCTGTAGTCCTATTAAATGAGACACAATTCCTCCATTCATTATTTTGTTACATCTCAAAGGAATTAAGTAGCGTTTTCGATGAAAGCTCCGAGCTGGTTTGATTTTTTTCCGTTTTCTTCAACAATAATCGTCATATTTCAACAAATTTCCACAAAACATTAATAAATTATACACGTAAACCTTCCTCTTGAATCACTCAGTCCATTGGTATCACTAATATGCCAATCCGTTCAACAGTTTTTGAGTTTATCGCGTTCAAACAGGCAGACAGACGCGGCGGGGGACTTTATTTTGTAATATGTAGTGATAATATTATGACGACCGCTTAGCCTAGTGGGTAGTGACCCTGCTTACGAAGTTGGAGGTCCCGGGTTCGAATCCCAGGTCGGGTCAGTATTTATATGATGAATATTGATACTGGTACCGGATCTTGGTTGATATATGTATGCGGTGTCTTAGCTTGATACCCAAAACACAAACGAATGCTTAGTTTGGGGCCTAGACGTTGTTGTGATGTACACGTCATTATTATTATAAAGAGAAAAGATTCCATTTTTTGTTTGTTATGAATAGACTCAAAAACTACTTAACTGATTTTTAAAATTCTTCACCCTTAGAAAGCGGTATTATTAGCTAGTAACATGGGCTATATTTTATTTTCAAACTAGCTTTCAGCCCGCGGCTCCGCGTGTATGGATTACACAGTTGTACCGGGACCTCTATATTTTTTTTGCATAGGTATAGTTTATAAGCTAAAGTGGAATAGGCAACTTTTTATCTTGGAAGAAGGGGTCCCAGTACAACTGTGTAGACCACGCAAGCGAAGCCGCGGGCGGTAAGCTAGTTTGTTATACACGCTACATTTTAATGAGGGACTAACATATAACGTGATGGAGTATCACCTAACAAGAAATGTAATAAAGTGATTTAAAAGAATCTTTTTCTATTTTATTAAAATTGAAACCATAAATACATGAAATAACGTGACTAAACAAATTTGCCCATTCGCGTAGTACACCGGAGATGCCTGCAGAAGAACGAGTTATTTTACGCTATGAAGCCATTTTTGCATTTTATGGAAATATGTTATACTTATTAAGAAAAACTAATAAGTAAAAGAATTTTATTGATATCTACAAAAACGCCGAAGATACAAATTTTTAATGTAAATCGTGCAATGACGTCACTCGGTTACATTACTATGGACTAACGTGGATAATTTGTACGTAGGGGCACTGAGTGACATCACGAGAGGGTCGTAAATACACAAATTTCGATTTGTTATATCTTCGGTAATAAGTATTTTCCCAAAATTCAAAAAGTGTAGTCATGAGTTTGTTATACTCTAGCGTGTCAAATATCGTATGATACATTATTTCGTTGAAGAGGACGCGCTAATTGCACCAATTCTTTGACGAATTTTGTATCAAACGTTTAGATAAATAACATCATTCTGTTTAAACATAGACAATGTAAAGCTTTTTCTTGTTTCCAGATTCTTAGGGCTATCGAAGAACGACTATCCATTGCGGGTGCCAGATGACGTCACCGCCATTTCCGATCCCGAACTGCGGTTGCCCAAAGCGGCCAAGGTGGCCAAAAAATTGGACAAATTTGAAAAAGAGTTGGCCGTGCAATCGGACGAGTTGGCCCTTAGAGGTAATTTACATTTCATTAAAAACTAGCATTTGGCGTTGCATTGTTCGCGTGAACTATAATAATAATATTATTATTATCATTATTAATAATAATAATAAACTATTATGGGTATCATACAGTTGATCTACATACTTAAATAAATCTCAGTATGTATATCAGTTGTCTAGAACCCAAAATACGGACTCTCCCTAGTTTGGGACTAGAGGGCTGTGTGTTATATGTCTCAGGGTTTATTATTATTAAAGAAACACCCTCTGAAGCCAATTTCCTTTTAAATCATAATATTCATTAACTTTCATTTAAAAATAATCTAACCACAGATGTAATAAAAACTCTACAATCCTGTCACTGAACGACCAATGAAGCACTGCAATGGCGGCCGCGTAAGTATGTGTGAGTGCAACTTCGTAGCGTAGTGCCGGTCGTTAGACTTACTATTTTGACTGACCAGTTGGCTGAGTGGTTGGAGACCCTAACTGCGGAATCAAGGGTCGCGGGTTCGATTCCCGCCCGGCACAAATATTTGTGTGCATTAACATGTCTATACATATTATAAGAAAAAAAAACAATATTTAACTGTGTATATCAGTTGTCTGATACCCCATAATGCAAGCATAATATTTGTTTACTTTGGGACTAGATGGTGCTGTGTGGGATATCCCAGATATTATAGTAATATTATTATTATATTACTAGGGTACGAGCGTGTTCAAGTTGACACGTGCGTACATAGTCACCTGACTTAGTAGGGGTGCATAAGTAGTTAATTCACGATGCTACGTCCGGGTATTCCTAGATTCATGCTCCCAACATTATAAAACATATTTTCCTTTTAACAGGTCTGAGCCGTAAGCTCCGTAAGAGATTGTTGGCGAGAAGCCGCGAGGGATTCAACATTATAGAAGAATTGGATGCTGAGAAAGCACATGCAACGGTACATAGATACATACATATATAAAAACACGTTTGCTTTACAGGGGGGGTGGGCAATTGGGGTGGGCAAATAGATCTGCAATTGGTACCTATTGTTCCAAAATGCCTTACAATTTGAAATTACAAGTTAAAAAAGTAATAGAGTTTAAATTTTGCGCGGCAATGGACATTCAAAAATTTTGCAACGTGGACCAAGACCTTTTGTATTTATAGAAATAGGTGCCGTTATTCAAAAAGATGAAACATGAAATTTTTGGGCTATAATATTGAAATATCACACCGCAAAGTTACGTGTTGTAGTGGAAATGCGTTGGCGATCGACGATTGCGTCGGTCGGCGGCCGACGGCGTTACACTCTTTCCCGCTACACCCGAAATCGTCTCTTGTGCGAAGAAAGAAAGAAAGAAAAAATCATTTATTTGGCTATACAACTTAAACAATGTATAAAACTATAAACTAACGTAATATCATCAATACAAGAAGAAAAAGTCTTATTTTATATACATATAAGAACTCAGCATAGCCAAAATTGGACTCCACTCAGTATAAGCTACAGGAATGGGTCCTGCAGCACTGGTTTTCTGTGGAACCCAAATGTCGCGTCGACCAGCGCGATGTGAGGTGTATAATTATGATCATAAAACAACCATACAGTTACAGTAAGACGATTACAATTACAAAAATAAGACATCAATGTAAACAAATAAATGAGTAAATTGAAGTATAAGCGAGTTGAAGTACTAAAATAATAATAATGACAAATGACCTACACAGGTTTATTTCAGCGTCCCATCACAAATACACCATCATTCACAAAACAGTTTTAGTGCAAGTGGCATCTGCCTAAGTACTAGATTTTTGTAAACTAATAAGATGTTTCTTGAGTTTATTTTTGAAAGCATCAATTGAGACTGAGGTTCGAATGGGTGGAGGTAAATCATTCCAGAACTTTGTGGCAGAGAAACGGAAACTACCACGAAAAGCAGCTGTTTTGTATTTAGTTTGACTCAGTAACCTTGCTGTACTGATAATTCTTTCAGAAAAATAATTTTATTGTAAAAATTAAACCTATCCAATTTTAAAATTTGAATCTTTAAATAATACACAGAGTAAATAAATTTCACAACAGCGTTCGGTTTTAATAGTCATAGATGTCAGTTCACAGTGTCGAAGTGACTACCACAATTTTGGGGGGTCCAAACCGGGGCGCTGGGATTTCTCGGGGGTGAAGAGCGGCACACGGAGACCTTGCGTACTGAAGCTCGGACTAAAACTCGCCATCTTACACCAGCTAGCTATAGTATGAGTGGTTAGACGGTAAACGCAAAAGAGGGCTTTTAATCAATTCGTACTTTTATGAAATAACTCGTAACGTAATCCCTAGAAAAGCTTTGGATGGTGATTAAAAAGCATTGGTGATTAAAGATTAGTTTAAGGTGATTAAAAAACTTTTTTTAAATTTCAGGATGGAGCATGGCAAGTTGAGGATAGCGAGGAACCAAAAGTGAAAAAGAGAAAGTTAGAAAACAAGGAAAATGTGCATGATCATCAGAAACAGGCAAAGAAAAGAAAACATAGTAAAAAGCAAGAACAAGCCAAAAAGCGAAAATTAGATAACCATATTAATTTACAAACAAATCACGAGAGCGTTAAGAATTCGAATGAAAAAGCAAAAGTTAATACAGTGAAACCACCTAAACTTAATAAGAAAAAAGACAAAAATCATACAGAGAAAGTCACATCGAAAGAAAATCACGTTGAAGAAATTAAGACAATTCAAAGTGCTTCACGAAAAACTCAAAAATCCATTAGTTTAATAGTCAATAAAGTGAAGAAGTTCCAAAAACCTTTAACGTCAAAAAATGAAACAAATAGCCCTCCAAAACCAGACAACAAGAACAGGAACGATAGGAAAAAAGGTGCAAATCAGAAAATAGACGAAGTTAAGGCAAAAGTGAACAATTTGAACGAATCTAAGGATATTCAAGCTACGCCTCAAAAAGTTCAAAAAACAAGATCCAGTAATTCCTCTACTTTGGTTGTCAATAAACTCAATAAATTCCAAAAATCATTAACATCGAAAAACGACAAAAACTCGCTTCCGAAGTCAGAAAACAAAAATGTTTTCACCCCAAAAAGGGTTAAATTTGCATTAAAAAATAATAGCATGCAAGGTCCAGTCGATTATTATAAAAGTGTAAGGAAAAGTCCTAGCATACCTTTCGATAGCTCTAAAAAACCGCGAAAAACGAATTTGAAACCGAATTCAACGCCGTCGCCTATAAACCCGTTTTTCAAAAAGAAGCTCAGATCGAAATCTTAAAATAGAATATTTTTCGTGTGGTATTATCGTTACACGGGCCTTAAGTTGCTACCACATCTCTATAGGCTACCATTCATGGGCGACTAAAAGTTTAAAACAAACAATTAGTTGCATGACGACAGGCGAGCGGACGCTTGAGCACCTCGGCTACAACGCTGCGATTCTCTGCACCAGTACCAACGTCTTAGTTTTATTTAGCGCCAATTTGAACTGAAGCATGACGGTCAGGCGACTATTACAATCGCTCGGTCGATTATTATAGTCGCTCAAGCGACTGATTGATATACGCCATCAGTCGTTGATTAATATACGCCACCAGTCGTTGATTAAAATACGCCATCAGTCGTTGATTAAAATACGCCATCAGTCGTTGATTAACATACGCCATCAGTCGTTGGTTAATATACGCCATCAGTCGTTGATTAATATACGCCATCAGTTGTTTATTAACATACGCCATCAGTCGTTGATTAATATACGCCATCAGTTGTTTATTAACATACGCCATCAGTCGTTGATTAACATACGCCATCAGTCGTTGATTAATATACGCCATCAGTTGTTTATTAACATACGCCATCAGTCGTTGGTTAATATTAGAGATGAACCGGATATCCGGTAACTATCCGGTATCCGGCGGCCATAATACTATCCGGCCTATCCGGCCGCCATAATACTATCCGGCCGAATACCGGATAGCTACTAAAATAATAATAAAAAATAAGTAATAAAAAAAAACTGGATAAAAGAAACATATTTTTGAGTAATTTTTTGCTTTATTTAGTTAGTCTTAATATCACTTATCTTAAATATAATTAGTTTTAGTTTTAAATTTTTAATCACACAATAGTAAATTAATGTAATACAAAATAAATGAATGAATTAGTACTCATACTGCACTAAGGGCAAATTATGGTGAGTAAATACTAATAATTTCTCTGCATTGAGAGGTAGCAGGCGGTTGCGTTTCTCTTCATAAATAAGGCCAGCTTCAGAAAAAAGTTTTCGTTATACACACTGCTGCAAGGTGCATAAAGGTGGAACCGAGTCCACCCGAATGTTCGCGCGCTGCCTACGCAAACGACTAAGTTTCGCCGGATATTCGGCGGCCGGATATTCGGCTATCCGGCCACATGGTTGGCCGAATATCCGGTATCCGGCCAAACTGCTATCCGTTCATCTCTAGTTAATATGCGCCATCAGTCGTTGATTAATATACGCCGTCAGTCGTTGAAGCGACATCGGGCACGAAATACAGACGCAGAGGCGATCTTTGGACGCGACGACTCAGTCGCGCTCGTTAGCTTAAACCATACAAAAACCAGAAAATTCCTTAGTCTATTGAGCGTCTAGTCGTTCATGAACGGTTACAATCTTACTATTTTATGTAAATTATTTCTTTAATAAAAAATGTATTTAATTAAAATGTGTGTTTCATAAAAAATCAAGTTATAATGTTTCAAATTTCCAATCAGACAGAGAGGGCGATAGCGTGACGTCACGCCTCGGTACGGCATTCAAACTAATATTAAACTTTGTTTTGTAAGAATTAGATAAAAAACATCTTTGAAAGCTTATAAGTCTTAGTCATAAATAAGTCTATACTTATATTCTTTTAAGAAATATATTTTTAATATCAGATACCTACTATATTCATATAAAATTTATAAATTGATGTTGATTGGTTAATATGTATCGGTTATAGTGTTATTTTTGAAAATATTAGCGTTCGATGTTCATTTTGCTCGAAATGCACATGAAAACCAAAAAAGAAATCGTAAGAAATTGTACCAATTGTAAAAGTCGTATGAATTTCACAGATCCGTATGTATTGCACGGAATGCTGCGCAGTGTCAGGAAGTCTAGCAGCCCTTTTATTACATAGTTAATCTGGCATCAATCGCGTCGAGACTGTTCGGTTATTTTGTGATTCAGTTTAGCAATCCATCAATCCACATCTTACGGATCTATATAGGGTTACGGATCGATGCCAGATTATTCGCCTAAAGCCGGTTATACCGTCGTGTGTGTACTTAGATATTAGAAAAACAAGATACTGCATCGTAGCTACAAAAAGAACACCTATTGTTATTATTCTCTATCTTTTCCCTTCACATTTGTATAGAGCGATAGAGACAACGATAATTTCGTATTGGTCTGTCAATATTATCCATTTTCGATATTTTCAAAGAGTATATATTGATATTTGAGTAATGATGTTAAGAAGTATATACAATTATGTTCAATTTATTGTTATTTTTTTTTAAATTAATTTTAGTTAAATAGGAATTGAAAACGAGTCTAGTTTTATAATTCTACAATTTCGATATGGTAGCTCGGAAATATACATAACACCTAGGACATCCCACACAGCGCCGTCTATTCCCAAAGTAAGCAGGCATCATGCTTGTATTGTGAGTACTAGATAACTGATATACTAAAATATTCTTTTATGATATATACATATATTAATATTTTACACCCAGAAGCGCATCAAATAGAAATGTTCTTGCACACAAATATTTGTCCCAGTGGGAATCGAACCCGCGATCTTTTATTTTGCAGTTAGGGTCTCTAACCATTCGACATTACGGTTAGTCAATCATTAGTTTATATGATTGACTCGCACGAAAGCAGGCTGAAAAGTAATCTCGTTTAACCATCGTAATTCGAAAATGATACTGGTCGTTATGTAGAGTTGTATTCTCGTTTTATTTCTTTAAAAAAACTTTTTTCTTTTGTGTTAGTGTTCAATTTCTCATTGAAATCTATGTGTTTTAAACATGTCGCAAGTAAAACGTAACGTGTAAAAATTTTTGTACTAAACAATCATTAATTTAAAATTAAAATGAAATGAAATATGTTCATTCGCCATTTTGATTTTACACAAAAACTTAAATCACTGACGCTCACACTAGGCGTCGTCTGTCTTGTAAAGGTAAATCCCAAGGGTAAACAAAGTCCTGTAACTCATAGCGAACCAGACAACATAGTGTTACGGGCTATTGGTACAGACATGTGCGAAAACACCAATTTAGTTGTACTTTATTACCAAGCAAAATCACAAACTGTTTCAATCACAATTCACACAAATTCCACTTTCATCACACTTGCAGATTGCATTTGTCTTGTAAAAAACTGGCTGACGCATGGTGTAGCGTTAGCCTTATATAGGCTGCCGAAATCCCCACCTCGCAGCATCTCGAAAACTCTGTCATCAAACATTCGATATTCAAAATTCTATCCACAATTTACCGTGGGAATGTTTCTAGACGCCAGGCGCCGCTTTGAGTAGCACAATTCCGACTCAATAAATATAATTTTCTAGTGAGCTATTTTCTTTGGGTAAAAACCGCCTCTATAATTGAATTGAATTTCTGGTTTATTTTTATCTCGGAATTTCTAGTTATTTCTGTATTTGGTCGTTATGTTTGTGAAGCCGCGTGTCATTCGAGTAATTTCTATAACACGTGGACGTGCTTCTATGCGTAGATGTCACAATATGTTAAATGTGTTCGGTGATTCTTTGTCTACAGATTTCATCATAAAGTTTTTGTAGAAATAATAACGAAACCGTGAGACCCTGGAAGAAGACCCCCGTAGTGGGCGACTTGAATGTGGCAGAAGTGAAGAAACTAATTTTAGGAGACCGGCTAATTAAACAGTGGCAGTTCTCTACAGACTTGGACATATTATTTGCTAAAAACAAAACATGGATGAATGCCGTATATTATATTATTTGTTGGATCAGCAACAACACTATCCAAAGGTCGAGGGTTCTATTCTCGCCCGGAACAAATATTTGTGTACATAAACATGTTTGTTCCATGTCTGGGTGTAAAATATCTATGTACCTATATGTATGTGTATACATTATAAAATTATTTAATTATGTATATCAGTTGTCTAGCACCCATAATACAAGCTTTTCTCAGTTTGGGACTAGATGGTGCTGTGTGGGATGTCCCAGGTATTATATTATTGTAATGATTAAGTTATCTTTGCCTCCAAAGCACTTTCCTGAGCTGCCATATTGAAATCGTAGTACCTACTGTAATATTTATAAACTTTGTTTGTTTACAAATATTACAGTACTTATAGAGCCAGTTTATGAAAAAGAAGTTAATTTTAATATCATGATTTCTGACGTCATAATATGACATGCCAGCATTTTAGTATGTAGATAGTCAAATAAAATATATGAATTAATTTTTATGAACATCTTTTGTAATCTCAAAATTTTCATTGTGATTTTTGTTTGGAGGTGCTTAAAAAAATATCACAAGGAAAATTGTTAAACTTGGCCAGGTACTGTTTATCAACAACACCTACATTGTTTTGAAATTGCGAGAAGTATGTATAAATTGTTAAAATTACTGGAAAATAGTTTTAAACTATCTGTGTTGTTCATACGGATTTCCTTATTAGGGCTTTGAGCAAATTATATGGACAGTTATAGTTTGTTTGTGATTTAAACTTTGACTTTTTTCTAAATTCATTAACGTTATGGTTCTATTGCTAAGTTAACTTGAAACAATAAAAATTTTAAAATGAATTGTTAATTTATTTATATATATATATATATTTTAACATGTACATGACGACAACGTCTAGGCCCCAAACTAAGCATTAGCTTGTGTTTTGGGTACCTAGCGAAGACACCGCAAACATATAACAACCAAGACCCGGTACCAGTATCAACATTCATCATATAATTATGCAAATAAGTGACTATGGCTATAAATACTAACCCGACCTGGGATTCGAATCCAATAATATAATTTTATTAATGAGTTCGACTGATCGATTGGTCTAGTGGTTAGAGACCCTGATTGCGGGGCCAAGGGTCGCGGGTTCGATCCCTGCCCGGGACAAATATTTGTAAGCATGAACATGTTTATTTGTTCCATGTCTGGGTGTAAAATATCTATATATGTATATATTATAAAAAATATGTATATCAGTTGTCTAGCACCCATAATACAAGCTTTGTTTAGTTTGGGATAAATGGTGCTGTGTGGGATGTCCCAGGTATTATTAGTAGTTTCAGGGTTTCATGGACCAAAAAGAGCTCTATTGCTATCTGTTATTGCTGTATTAATATTTGCACAGAAGCCAAGCTACATAAAAGCGGCCCGCTACTGTAGTACACTCCACATACTGCGGCGATGCACGTGTGACCCCTCGACCGACATCGGTGCGCTCTTTTAACGCGATTCATGAAGATTTTTTGAGAGATTTTGTTGACGAATTATGAATTTGTGATTAAAATAAAATAATATCGATTAAAGTAATACAACAAAAAAATGTTTAAGAGTTAAAAATTTATAACTACATCACTTTATTTTAGGATGTGTCAAATTACACTAATTATTATTACTTTTTCAAATATACATTTTACTATGTACTTACCTTATTTTATTTTTCTCCCTAATTTTTAACTTCCGGCTATCCAAGGGAAGTTATTGTTTTAAGTCCGATTATCGAAAATCGAGTTTTCATTAGATCTCTACGTTTTGAGGTCCTGAGAAGCCATTCTGACCATTTTCGGCTGGACGTCCGTATGTGTGTGTGTGTATGTAACTTTTTTAGTCGATATCTTGAGAACGGATTTACCGATTAAGACCCATGATACGGCGTTTGAAAGGGTTCATCGAGGGTTAGATCTGATTAGAATTTGAAGTCAATCGGTCGAGCTGTTTCAAAAATATTCAAAAAATAAGAAATTGAACGTTTTTTTTAATAACTTTGAGATATTCCAACTCAACTATTTGAAACCTTGTATACGTTTTTTGTACATAAAAAACTGTGTCGAGTGCCGTTAAAAATATCAAAATCGTACGACGCGTTCAAAAGATATCGCAGTCTACAAATTTCCGAAACAATGTTTTTTTAACATAACTTTGAGTTTTTACGACCAATAGATTTTTGACTTTACACAAAAGTTTTGTGCTTACAAAATTGCATATAATGCCGTAAACTGCATTAAAATCAAACGAAGCGTTCAAAAGATATCGCAGTTCAAAAATTCCAAAATAACGTTTTCTTTACTTGAGCTCGAAGAACTCTAAATGTATAGAAATTCTATTTTTTTAACTTGCAACATAACCTTGAAATTTTATAACCAATCGATTCTTGGCTTTACATAAAAGTTTTGTGCTTACAAAATTACACATAACGCTATAAATTGCATTAAAATCAAACGAAGCGTTAAAAAAATATCGCAGCTTGCAAATTGCCGTAAAAATTTTTTTTTTACATAACTTTGAGATTAACTTCATTGTATGTCCTGGAATTTGGCGATCAATATTTCACTCACTTCCACTGAAGCTATCGGGCTGAAATTTTGAAAATATGAACTTCGATAACAATAAATTAAAATGATAAAAATGACCTCTCGACCATCTTCTCATGTTCTCCTAAACAGTTAGTAGCACGAACACAAAATTTTGTATATAAGTTAGATAAATGGTTCTAATGGGTAAGTATAATTTTCATCATAAAGTGATGATACACCTAGGAATTGCTCGCACGAGCGAACTCCTCAGCGGTTAGTAGGCCGGACATGAAACTTTGTATATGAGTTGAATTTAAATAGTTAACTTCTCAACGATTATTCGAATCGAATTCGAATTTCACAACTATGTATAATTTAGATGACAATCGATAATTATGGTATCATCGATATGATCCGACTATGGAGCTGGAAGATCGATAACAGAACCCTTCAATAGCTTCTCTTAAATTCACTATTGTGCTTTTGGCAGGGCTAAGTAAGATAGGAGCACGGCATGAGGAAAACCATGTCGTGAGTAATTAACTACCCAAGCTCTAGGTGAGGACGTGCAAAGGAGCTGGACAGCCATTGTTAGCAAACATACCACTAAGGTACCAACCACTGAGATCTAAACGCATACATACGGATAAGTTTAAGTATTCCAATACTGAAAACTCGAAAATAAAAATATTATATTAGTTTTATTTGTTATTATTATACTAAAATTATTTTCAACAACATGGAAACGGTCTTTCTGATAAACATTGTTTCGGACATTTGCAAATTATAATAAAATGTATAATAAGTTTTTATTTAATTGCTGTAAACAGCGTCAAGGCCACGTTTCTTTGGGTCCCTACCTACAACATGGAAAATGTCTTCCTGAAAAACATTTTCTCAAGAACTTCCAGCATCATAAATGATGATTAATTATTAAAGAATATATAATATAGATTTTATTTCACGTGCTGTTTGCGTTGCTTAATCTGTCTTACGTAATTAAACTTGTCTATAACAGAGTATGGTAAACCGATGTACCAATGTACCGAAAACCGATGTACAGAGTATGGTACCGATAAAAAACTTTCTATAAAATATGGGTTCTTTATCGCGCCGACTTTGATTTTATCTATTTTAGCAACAATTTTCACAAAATGTTTGTAAAAGAGACTCGATTTATAAATAGGAGAATTTGAATCATTTTGAATGTTTTCCGATGTTTGGTCATCGACGTTTGAGTAATCATTTTTTTCCTTTACACGAAGCTTTCAATGTTTCTTTAGCATTAATAAATTTACGGTCAATGATTTTTTTATTATTACGAAAACAGTAAGTTAACAATTTAATCTTTTAAATTTTTTTGTTTTTGATTAGTACTTCAATTAATGTCTTCACATATTATTTAGGTAAAATGAGCACAACATTAAGTTAAAAGTATTTTATGGCACTAAAAATTCGATTCTTGGTTACAAGAATATAGTAATGAAAACAAAAATTAAAATAATCTAACAAACTAGAATTATTAAAAGATTGACAAACAGCATTCAACATGGCAAACGAAAAATCTACTACAACACCAGAAAATGCTGGCCAGTGTTTATTTAATTCACAAAAAAATTAAATTCAGCTAGGAACTTGAAAATTGATTGAATATCGTGTACGCAGAGACCATGGAAAAGACTGGATAGATTCTATTAGTATTTTTGAGGTCTATAACTCCGATATAAAATTATTTCATACAGAATTGTTTCATTTTTTGAAAACTGAGCTGATGCTACTCCCGGAAGCATAGAAATGCATTAACGGCAAATTTAAGTAAAAGGATAAGTTATTTCTTTAATATATTCACCCTGTTGCCTTTAACTTGCGTATTTTACGTATTTAAAAACAATTGAACACGTGTTATTAACACATAGAGATATTTTATCCTTAACACGTAACGATAAAATTGTGTCTTCCATTACAAATGAATTGATTCAATAATTTTACTTCGAAATCGAAACTACCTTTTGATATATGGTAAGTTTTATTGCGGATTACTTTCGATAAATTCACTGTGCCGGAATGCAACACTGAGAGTTGGGGCTAGAAATAGTTAATAATTCTTTAGGAACATCTCCAAAATACGGTGATATATTTGACTTCATAATAATGAAATTGTTTTCATCTGTAGTTTCATTTGTTTAGTTTAATTACCTAATAGATTTTTGAAATGTTTTGGAATTTTCTTCGTGGTCTTTTCATTCAGAATTTAAATTTTCGTTATTTTCCTCGGTATTTTAAAATTTATGTATTTAATCTTTTTCTATTGGTAAAGTTATTCGCAATATACAATTTTCTACAGGGAGTTTCATGAAATGTATTGTTTTGTATTAATTTTAAAGATATCTCGTAAAAATATTGAAATTTTATCAGATTTGGGTTAGTTGATTCTGAATCATCATAGTGTTTTTTTTTTTGTTGATGTTATAACCTAAATCCTCAAGAATTATTAATCAGCCTTAAAACCATACGAGTACGAACAGACTAGAAGCCCTCTTCTGCGTTTACCGTCTAACCACTCATGCTCTAGTTGGCTCATGTAAGATGGCGAGTTACAGTCCAAGTTTCAGTGAACGAAGTCCATGCACGCCGGTCTTCACCTCCACGAAATCCCCGCAAGCCAGTCTTCAACCCCGCACAATTACTTAATGTCACTTCGACACTGTAAAGGACATTTATGACTCTATAAACCAAACGCTGCTGTCAAATTAATTTACTCTATGATTAAAACGATACTGTTATAGCCATACTGGAACCTTTTTACCAAACTACCAGAGCTTACTGCAACATAAAAATTTGTTAAACTTATAAATAAGTTCACGCCTGATTTTTATATCATAAACTTTTAATTAAAGACAGTTAATTTATAATTATGAAATGGCTGTCGTTCAGATCCGCTAAACCGCACTGGAGCAGTCTGGTGAATCAAGCTCCAAGCACCAGGGGCGAAATGGGCTGAGAAACTTAATGATGCCTACAAAGCTACAGCTTACATAATTTATAGACGTCTATCTGTCTATTCGAGCTATTCTACGCAACAGCTGACGACGCATTTTAATGAAACTTTTCAGACATAAAGAGGACCATGACGGAGCAGTGGTCCAACTACTCTGTCCAACTAGTTGGACCACGCGCCTTCATTAGGGGTCGTGGTCCAACTATTTTTATAGTTGGACCATGGCCCCCTAGTGAAGGCCCGTGGTCCAATTACCAAAAAATTAACTTATTTTTATCCAATAACGATAGTTTTCCAACTAAAAACTTCGTTTAGAAACCTGAACTGCATCATGTGGCTATAGATGTACCATTAGCCTCGGGCACGAAATCGACGTTTTTGACTCTCAAAGTCCCGGCACACTACCTCCTTGAGTGGACTGTATACCTGAAAACGCTGGTTTGATGTTCACTATTCACTTCGCCATCCGCCTGTTTCTGTTCCGCTCTTTTTGACTGTTGGCCGCCGATTAAACTGCACGTTTTTTGTTTACCCATGCGATGGGAAGGTGGATAAACGTCTACAGCTTCCGCCCGCCGGAGATTTAGAAGTAGCACCCACTAAACAACCGCCTGAAGCATAATGAGGACGCGTGCCCTTAGCATGAAAGCTCCTACTACTTCATCGACGCGACCAGAAGGCACACTAGGTTGTCACCGGCGCGAAGATGTCGGCAATAGGTCCTACTTTCATAGCCGCAAGACGCCGTACTCAACCGCAGACAATGAAGCGCTGTCGCTGGTATAGCTGTACACTACGCCCCGCTATAGGAGTGCGGTCTGTGTGCCTCGCTTCGTCTCTTACAGACGAAGACGGGAGGGGTGAAGTAAAAATCGTAATAGTCTTTATATTTACATAAAAAAACAATATGTATACAATAGCCACACAAATACGAACAAAGGCGTCCAACAATTACCCAATAGTTATATGAGTACGAACCATAGCTATAAACAATTACACATACAATACGAACAAAAGCCTACAGATAAACACTCGCGAGTTATTTTTCGGTACATGAGCACTAAGTACCGTACGGCATTGCACTGATATCGCTTTAACATATAAAAAAAATGTTAAAAGTGGATTTTGCGGTAATTGGACCACGGGCCTTCACTAGAGGGCCATGGTCCAACTATAAAAATAGTTGGACCACGACCCCTAGTGAAGGCCCGTGGTCCAACTAGTTGGACAGAGCAGTTGGACCACTGCCCCGTCATGAAGAGGACGTTGTCAGAAATGACACACCACATTGCGTCTGTTTATCTGTACGTCTATCTGTGTATTCGAGCTAATCTCCGATACGGCTGATTCACACTTCATCCTTGCTAATATATTTCTCCGAGATATTTCTGTATGAGTATCTATTTTGTTAGCGTTACAATAATTTTAGTGTATAATATTGTTTGTTGTAAATAATAAATTTAATTTTATCTTTAAATGTTAGGGCTAATTAAATAGAATAATTTTGGAGTCATACTTGTTAACATTGACTAAACTTTTTAAATCAATAAATAGTGTTGCCATGTTTGAACAGACCTAATTAAGTAAAATGTGGTGAGCATCCAATGTACACTATACATATTTATTTATATAAGGTAGGTACTTTGGAGGGGTAAATAATTTACTGTTATATTGAGTATTAAATAGAAAAGCATAAAAAAATAATTATATGTACATACATAAAAAGCATAATTTTCCAATTGCAGCGTAGATCTTCTTGCAGAATGTTTTTAACCGAATTTATGCCACTGGTCTTACTTAAGTATTAGTATCAGGTGGACTTTTTGGCGGGAAGTTAAAAAAGGCGGTCGATTTTAATTTGTTATAATTTTTAAATTATAAATACTTTGTAAATAACAGTGTAAATAACTGACTTTTGTGTAAATAATACTTAATATAGTTTAATTAATATGGAAGACGAAGATAAGGAGAGAGATAAATATCGAAAAAGAAAAAAAATTGATATAATTGACTCTGATAGTGGGATTTATAATCCATATATTAAGCCGGGATATAAAAGACTGTTCAATGAACAAACGTCTGATGTGGAATTTATTGTGTTTGTGGAAAGCACAAACAATGAAAAAATAGGAAACAAAAACCCTAAAAATATATCACAATTATTCCAAAAGAATTGTAAGGGTGTGACTGAGATAAAACGAATAAATGCGAATAAACTGGCTATTACATTTTCTCAAGCAAATAATGCTAATAATTTACTGAATAATAAACTATTTCTGTCAAAAAATGATTATAAAGCATTTATACCAGCCAAGAAAGTAGAGAAGATTGGTGTCCTTCGTTTCATTCCAACAGACATTTCTAATGAAGTTTTATATCATGAACTTAGTTCAGATTATGAAATTATAGGTGTACGTAGATTTATGAAGAAAGTTGAGGGAGTATTGAAACCCCTACAAACAGTAAGCGTAACATTTTTATCAACCACAATCCCAGAATATGTTAGCCTTTACTCATATAGATATAAAGTATCAGAATATGTACCACCACTGTTACAATGTTTTAATTGTTTCAAATTCAACCACTCTGCTTACATATGCAAAAATAAACAAGTCTGCTCCATATGTTCCGATAATCATCATTACAAAGAATGTGACAAACCAGAAATAGTGAAATGTTGTAATTGTGGTGGATCACATTTAGCAATATCAAGATTATGCCCGATTAAAATTCAAAAAAGTACGGAGAAAAAGAATAAAATAACATATGCCCACGCTATAAAGTCAAATGTAACAAATAATTATACGAAAGATTTCCCTGCATTACCTAGAAAACCGGAATTGAAAGAAATAATTAATGATGACAAAGTTATTAATGCTTTAGTAAAAACATTAATAACTTTAGGTAATAGAAAGGATGATGCACCCTTAACGACTAAATTAATTAAAGAAATATTATCTACAAACCTACAATTTAATAAGGGATAGTTGGTATCATGAGTACTAAAATACAAAATGGATTAAAAATAGCTCAATTTAATGTCCAAAGCATATCCAGCAAAAAACCTTTATTGATTAAGTTTTTGTTAGAAAATCAAATAGATATATGTTTAGTAAATGAAACATGGCTTAAGAAATCAAAAACATTTTATTTATCTGGTTATCAGTTTGTTTACAAAAATGCCAAAAACGAACATGGTGGTGTAGGCATTTTAATTAAAAATAACTTAATATTTGATGTAATACCTACATCTTTTTTCGAAAACATACAAAACATTTGTATTAAGTTGCATCTTAATTATAGTACATTAACAATTTTATGTGTATATTGTCCACCTAACACTGCAAGATTTTGTAAAACAAAGCTTAAAAAAATCATAAATCAACTACCTAAACCCATATTTATCTCAGGAGACTTCAACGCTCATCACATAGCATTTGGCTGTGTTAAAACAAATTCGCGGGGCTCTGTTTTGTTTGATTTATTTGATGAATGTGATGTTTGTATTTTAAACACAGGCTCTTTTACAACTGTATCTCCACCAAGCCGGAATCCATCTGCAATTGACATCTCTTGTATAAGTTCAAATATGGCATCAATGTGTAATTGGCATGTACACGATGACCCAATGGGAAGCTACCATTTACCCACAATAACAGAAATAGATATTTTACCAAATATTTATGAAACTACAAAGTTACCAGAAAAATTCTTGTATAGTAAAGGCAATTGGGATAAATACAACGAATTATCAAAATTCTTATTTAACGACATCAATTTAGATTTATTAAATCCGTTAGAATCATACAATTTATTTTGTGACAAGCTTAATAAAATAAAATACAAATGTATACCTAAACAATTTAATAGGGAAAGAAGCACTAAATTGCACAAACCAGTACCTTGGTGGAACGAAGAATGCCTGAAAGTGGTTCTGAAAAGTAAAGAAATGTTAAATTATTATAGAAAATACCCCACAATACAAAATTTTATTGAATACAAAAAAGCAGATGCATATAAGAAAAAATTTCTAAATGAACAAAAACGATGTAGTTGGAAAGTTTTGTGTTCATCTTTTCATAGATGCACTCCAATATCTAGAATTTGGGACTATATTAAAAAATTTAGACATGTTAATTCACACAAATTAGTTAAAAGTAATGAATGGATTCCGGACTTTATGGATAAGATAGCACCTCATGATCCTCTAGAAAAACACATTAACACATCATATATTGACGATTTTTGTAAACAATCAGATAACTCTCCAGATATGATGCTAACTCGTTCCTTTTCATGGGATGAATTTTCAATTTCATTATCTAGTCGAAAAGACACAACACCTGGTTTGGATGATATTCCTTATATACTAATAAAAAAACTCCATCAAAATGCTAAACAGATTCTACTACAGATCTACAATAAATTATGGGAAAAATTAATAATACCTTTAGAATGGAAAACACAATGTGTTATTCCTATACTGAAACCAGAAAAATCTGAAAAAGATGCATCATCATATAGACCCATTTCTTTATCATCCTGTTTAGGAAAAATTTTTGAAAATATGCTGAAAAATAGGTTAGATTTTTACATAGAAAGCAACAAAATTTTACCAGATACACAATTTGGCTTTAGAAGAGGTAGAAGTGCATGTGATAGTTTTACTTCATTCATTGAAAAAACAAAACATTCTATGTTGGCTTTAGAATACACTGTTTGTACCTTTTTGGATGTCAAAGGAGCCTTTGATAATGTAAACATAGAGATTTTAATAAAAATTTTATATGATATTGGTTTGCCAGGTAAAATTATAAAATGGGTTTTCACTTTTTTGTATGATAGAACTATGTATTTAAAACATAATAATATTATTTATGGGCCGAGATCAGTGTATAAAGGAACAATGCAAGGTGCAACTTTATCGCCACTACTATTTAATTTGTATGTCTCACAAATTGCCAAATATGTTAATCTAAATAATTTACAATTACTTCAATTTGCTGATGATTTATTACTCAGTTCGAATCATAAAAATTTATCTGTAGCTATTAATTCTCTAAATTCTGGCTTAACTGAATTACATATTTATTTCCAAAATCATCTAAAATTAGATATATCACCAGACAAAAGCAGTGCTTTAATTTTTTCTAAAAAAACACTTCAAAATCAGTTGACAATGACAGATGACCTTTTGATTAAGTATGGTGGAGTTGCCATACCTTATGTAAAAGAAAAAAAGTTTTTAGGTGTGGTACTAGACTCTAAATTAACTCTATCTGCACATATAGAATATATATGTAAAAATGCATTAAAAGGATTAAACATATTAAGAAGTTTAGCAAGCACAACATGGGGTGCAGATCCTTGCATCCTAAGTATGTTGTATAAGAACATAATACGAAGTCATTTTGACTATAGCTGTTTGGCTTATTTCAATTCTTCAAAATTAAATAAATTAGATGTAATACAAAATAAAGCTCTGCGAATCATAACTGGTGCAATGTGTTCAACTCCTATACATGCCATGGAAGCGGAAAGTAATATTATGCCGTTAAAACTCAGGAGATTAATGTTTGCTCAAAAGTTTTGTATTAAAGTATTGTCATCGCAAAATGATACTGTCAAAAATAAAATATGTCCATTTAATTTAGAACTAGATTTAAATAATTTAATTTCAATAGAGAAAATTATAAATAATCAACTACCACATCTCTCAACCATTATGTTATATTGTGACAATAATTATTCAAAAAAATTGTATCAGTCTAAATGTTGGCCTTGCTATCAGGCTACTTATACAGATAAAATATATAAAATAAATATAACAATAAGTAGAATAGACAATAAATATGATTTTTTACGATATATTGGGAAGAAACATGGTTACTATCGATTGTACACTGATGGAAGTAAGACGGCTGATCATGTCAGAGCAGCTTTTTATGATCAACAACGGACATATTCCATTAGTTTTGAATTATCAAATATATGTTCAATTTTTTCAGCAGAGGCATATGCTGTTTATGAAGCTATTATGTACATATATAAAATTACAAACATTGATAAGTTTATAATTATCACAGACAGTATGAGTTTACTTTTATGTTTGAATTCTAATCAATTTTGTTATAAGCGTAATTACATAGTTTATCTTATACGTAAACATGTACACTATTTAACCAAATTTCATAATAAAATAATTGAATTTATGTGGGTTCCTTCACACAAAGGTGTGACAGGAAATGAAAAAGTAGATACTGTAGCTTTTCAAGGTATAAATTTGCAACTTGATTGTAATCTTAAAATTCCTTTTTGTGACTATTATGTGCTTGTGAAAGATAATATAACTGAACTGTGGAAGAACTATTATTTGAAGAAAAATGAAGTTTGTGGAAAATGGTATGCTGCTATACAACCCAAGTTACCAATCAAACCATGGTATTATCATTTTAAAAATGCTGACAGACATTTCATTACAACAATAAATCGAATGAGATTTGGCCATTGTCAGACACCCGCCCATTTAAGACGACTAAACATCATTTCTATGGATAATTGTGAATATTGTAAGGAAAAGAATGCTGATTTGAAACATTTATTACAATGTTGTTCAATATTTGAAAATCAAAGATTAGTAATGAATTCAGAAATCTGCAATAATATCTCACCTACCGAATATCAAATACAAGATTTACTTCAAGAAAAGCAAAATTACTTACCGATATATAAATACATAAAAAGTACCGTAAAAACAATTTAAATAACTACATAATATGTATTAATATACGAAAGGCCTAAAAGGGCATGATCCCAAGGCCGTTAAAATATTAACAAAAAAAAAAAAAAAAAGTATCAGGTATAAGGAAATGTTAATTTGATAGAAATTTTTATACGTGTTTTTATATTCTCTGACTTTCGAAATAAAATAACGTAGTTGCACCCACCGGATACCATCAAAACGTATGTTTTAATGATATATATAATTTATAAATTACGTATTTTAAAACAATTATCTTAGAATTATTTAAAAAACAGTTATACGAGGGCTGCTATTTAAGTTTTGTCGTTTGAAGAAAAAAACACAACTAGAACCTTATAATATTATTTATTGTTTTTCAAAGTATTCACCTCTAAGTTTAATACATTTTTTCATTCGCTCGAACCAGTTATTAAAACACTTATTCCAGTCCAAAGTGGGTGTGTTCAAAATGGCCGACTTGAAAGCGTCGACTGCTTGTTCACCAGACTGGAATCTTGCCCACGAAGAGTTTTCTTAATTTTAGGAAATGTAAAGAAATCGTTAGGGCTTAGGTCAGGACTGTATGGGGGATGGTCAAGAATTTGTACGTTTTCCTGCTTCAAATAATCAATTGTTTTACCAGCGGTATGCGAGCTTGCGTTGTCATGGTGTAGGATGATGCGTCGCTTTGAGTTAGATTTCCGAACTTTGATGACTTGTGGTAAACAAATAGTGGTATACCACTCTGCATTAACCGTTTTACGATTTTCAAGTGCAATCGTTGCAACATGACCGGTTTTCGCTACGAACGTAGCCACCATCTTCTTCGAAGTGCTTCGAGAGCTAACAACTTTAGTCGGCTTTGACACATCTTGGAAGATCCAGGTTGTAGATTGCTGTTTGGAATCAGGGTCGTAAGCATAGATCCAAGATTCGTCACCACTGATAATGTCGTAGACGTGATTTGACTCTCCTCGCTTGAACCTTTGAAGAGTTTTCTTACACCATCTGACGCGGGCTGCTTTATGATCATCGGAAAGCAAATGCGGGATCCATCTGCAAACTAGCTTTCTCATACCAAGCTCCTCATGCAAGATCTTATGAATGGTTGTCCCTGAGATGCCTAATAACGCCTCTATCTCCCGATATGTCACATGACGATCTTCGAGTATCAGTTGTCGAACAGCAACGATGTTTTCTTCAGCAAAGGCGGATTTTGGACGTCCTTCACGAGATTTGTCACTAAGACTAGTATTTCCACGCTGGAATTCTTAATACCAGCGTTCGACAGTTCGCAGACATGGGGCTTCATCACTGAACACAGATCTCAACTCCTCGAAACACTGAAGCCGAGTTAGGCCTCTCCGATAGTTGTAAAAAATTATAGCACGAACGTTTTCCTTCGAGAGATTCATTTTCGTACGCTACCTGACAGATTCAAAACAACGCTGTGACTAAATAGTTACATCAATCCTAATTCTTTCAATTCTTTTGATATTCTAAATTCAAACAAATTTGAATATTGAAGAATTCTAAATTCAAATTTGGTGGGAAATATTTAAACGACAGAACTTAAAAGGCATGCCAGGTATACACATCTTGTAATAATGAAATAAAATTTCTAGTGCATATTTTTCAAATAAGATCAATGCAACCCTGTTTTGTGTGGGTCGTAGAAATGCCCAGGTTCTTCCTTTTTTGAAACAAACCAATAATAAATAGGCGATAGTAAGTCAATTCAAACTGTATCAAACGACAGACTATTAAACTCGTATGGTTGACAGTATTTGTAACAAATATTAGGCATATATAATAAATAGATTTAAGCTTTTGGCACTCCTTTTCCACATAAAATTTACCTATGCCCAACCTCTTGAAGCCAAATTTCTTCTTCTCGTATTAATATATAAATTATCGAATCAAGTGGTTTGATTCTTTGCCAAAGTAACAGATTTATCAAAAATGTGAATATGCGGTTTTTTCCTGAAAAATCGTGCTCATGAATCTATTGAATACTTTCTACTGTCATATTTCTCATAGTTTAGAATTTGGCTATACAGTCCCATCTCAAAAATTCACCTGTATATAGATTTTAGCTTTCTGTACTCCTACTCCACATAAACTTTAATAATATCAAATCTCACACTCCTCCGTGCGCGTAGTATGCTTAAAAAGGGTGTAAAGCTGTTCCTTCGCGTATTTGTATATAATGTGGATCGCTCTAAATACCTCACAACGCCTCCTTATACGCGACAACGGAGATGCGAAGAGATCAAGATGGGCGTCAGCTCGTTATCGTTAACTAGCGACCGCCCGCAGCTTTGCTTGCGTAGACTACACATTCCTGTTTTAGGTAGTATTAACATTCGAAATGGTTTATACGTACTTTTTGCTGAAACTAATATTGCGTACACCCATTCAAACTTTCAATCTTCATTCTCCCCACTCTTTTAAGAAAACCGAAACTACCATACTTTTCACCTCCCATTTCCCCCCCTTAAAATGTGGAAATCCAAAAACCCTGAAACACGTCATTATTTATTTATAATAAAAATTTTATGTTTCTATGTTTAAAGAACAAAGACTATCATACAAAGCTCCGCCATCCCTCCCTCCTTAAACTTGAAATTTCCAAATATTCCTTCCTTGAAAAATTAATACTCACGTTATAAAATAAACCACTGTTCCAAATTTCGGCTTCCTAGACTTAGTAGTAGTTTCGTTTTTATCTACGTTGATAGATCAGTGAGCACAAACGACACACAGCCACAAAAAGTAGCTGATGTCACTTTTGACAACCTTCTTTCACGTCTGCAAAGTTTCATTAAAATCTGTTTAGCCGCAGCCACATAGACGTACAGACAGACAGACAGACAGACAGACAAAAAGTAGCGTATGTCACTTTTGACCACCTCCTTTTCAAACCCGTGAAATTTCATTAAAATCGGTTTAGCCGTTTCGGAGATTAGCTCGAATAGACAGATGGACGTACATACAGACATATAAAAAGTAGTGTATGTCACTTTTGACCACTTCGTTTCCACATCTGCGAAGTTTTATCAAAATCTGTTTAGCCGTTTTGGTGATTTGCTTGAATAGACAGACAGACAGATAGCATTATTTTATACATATAGCCTATAGCCTTTCTCAATAAATATACTACCCAACACAAAAAGAATTTTTCAATTCGAACCAGTAGTTCCTGAGATTTGCGCGTTCAAACAAACAAATAAACAAACAAACAAACAAACTCTTCAGCTTTATAATATTAGTATAGATAATGCGCACCGCGCGACCGATAGGCGCCTGCCGCCGCCGCCGGTACAAGTTGGTCTGCGAACCAGGCGCCGCCGCAAGTACGTCGTCGTAGCGCCCGGTGCGCTTGCCCCTTTCCGAGAGGACCAGCGACACACAGCTCAGCAACGACGGCACCGAGAGCTTTTTCCTTACTTATAGCCAGAATGTACATCACTAGTGGGATGCGTCTCCTCAATTCTAGAATATTGAATCCGAGCATCCCTCTCAAATATAGAGTTGGATAGAGATACAGATAGTAGGTACCCATAGCATCTCTTAAAAACATATCTAACAAATATCTTTTGGACCCTTTCCACCATAATAATATATTTGGCTTTATGTAGATCCCACAAAGCAGCATTATCTTCAAGCCTACTTCTGACATAGACGCCGTATAACATTCAGGGCGTTTGAATGTTTCTAAAGTCGCGGCCCTGTCGCAGTATCGAACCAAAGCTCTATCGAGCTTACGCACACACAGACTATGCGTTCTCTGAATGTGAGGTCTTTGGTAAAAAATACTCCTAGCTCTTTAACCGTTTTATGTAGGTAGCCTATTCGTCGGCATCCACCAGGATGCCGGATACTGCATCGGTGTACGAGCTCTGGAGAAAATCATGACAGCAGATTTGTTCACATTTAGATCGAGTTTGTTCTTTGGACTTCACTGCAAAACAAAATCAGTAGCCTCCTGGAACCGCATAGAGTCGGCCATATCACTTACAGAGGAAACGAGATTATAATCAGCGAACAAGAGGACTAGACAATCATTGTAGCCAACACGACGAAGATCGTTAATAAAGGTAAGAAACTCCGAAGGTCCCAAAGCGCTATACTGCACGTACTGCATGCGATCCGTGAAATAATTAGCAAAAATAGCTTTAGGAGCTTAGGTGTAAAACCGGCATTAGCTATTTTCCTCAAAAGAATAACATTGTCCAACCTATCAAAAGCCTACTGAAAATCAAAATAGGCTATAGTTCCAATCAAACTTTATGGCGGATCGGAATACAACGCCATAAGCGTCCTTGCACAGGTTCAGCCATATGCCCCTCGCTCCACTGCGTCCCGCTAAACCTGAACTGGTTACTGCGACGCGACTTGTGCTTATGTTCACATCCGCCATAAAGCTTGATTGGAACTGTACATCGACTTGATTTCACTTGTCTGAACCGTAGCAAAATGATAGAACGTTAGTAGGTTCGATAACGTCGAGCGTCCTGGTTGAAAACCATTATGTGCATCACTGAGCCAAGGAGATATTTGACAAAGAATGCGACCATAGAGAAGAAGACCTCGAACAGTGCGGACAGAATAGCAATAGATCCATAATTACTAAGACAGATCTTACCTGGACAGCTAACCCTGGAAATATTATAACGTGCAGGATAAATGGTACTTTTTATTATTAAGTAAAAATAAAAAGTACGGTAACGTATCTAATAACACTTCACGACAATCCTTGATGAGAAATGGGGGGAGACCATCAGGACCAGCTGCGAATTTCAGTTTAAGACGCGTCAAAGCAGCTCGCACTTTAGTTGCATCGACTGTACATGTACGCGCTCTGCGCTACCGGCGCCAATATACAAACCAAGTAACATATCAACATCTAATATAGGGCTATCAGGTTCATAAAAATGTTTACTGAATGCTTGTGCTACTTATTTATCTGATTATCATATTTCCTCTTATCCTTGATAAAGGTCCAAAATATATTAGGATCTTTATTGATAGATTTTTTTATATTAACCAAATACAATTCGTAAATAATTTTAATATTATATTTTACTTTTTTACGTAAATTAGAAAATTATTTGTAATGAGTGGGATTAGAGTGTAATTTATACAAACGATCATAACGAGACTCGAAAGATGTATACTCCTTTTCCATTCCATTCCGTCAGCCCTTTTTTTTATACCCCACTGCAGGGGCTTAGGCCTCCCGTCAAGATGAGGGAGTTTGGAGCTTAAATCCACCATGCTGCTCCAATGCGGGTTGGCAGATTGTAATGCTGTTACCGGTATAATACTGTTACGACTTTATCAACATTATCATTATTTATTTAATAAAACTGAACACGTTTTATCTAGATATCCATTGGTGGTTATCTAGATATCCATTGGTGGTTAATATGTAGTTGTTGGTAACGATTAAAAGAAAACAAATAATGACACATCAATTTTATTATTAAAGAATACATAAAAACATCAAGTAGCCTTAGTTAAGATAAACATGTGATGAAAAACATCAAGTAGCAAATTACTTAAGTACCTATTATACAAAAAAAAGAGTTCTGTAAAAAACATGCGCGGGTACAATACAGCACCTATTTTAATAACTAGATTTAAAATAGTGATAGAAATCACTAAGATATTAGAATTTTAGACGGTTAGATTTTTTTACGGAACATAGAAAGAGGATGGAAGTGCATAGGAACCGATTTTGTATCAGAACCGCTGACGCCAAAAAATTAATTTATATAAGTTAAACATTCGTCTTACGATATACAATAGTCGCATAAACCAATGACATGTAACACATATTGCGTCTATTATAGTGTTTATTCGAAATGACTGCACGATTACGCTTTTTCGTTATCTGTGACCATTGCTTCGCGAACTTAGGTAATTTATACGTGCATGTATCGTGTTTCCCGCCTATAAACAATTTTCAACCTTTTCTATGTTCCGTGTAGTTTTTAATTAATTATTTTAGGTAGTTGACCGCTAGTTATGTTCCTAAAATTAGGCAATCGCTATTATTAATATAAAAAGAGTCTACAAAATCGTAATAATAACCATCACTACAATAATGTATTTTGTTTAAATCTATAAAAAAATAAATTCAGTTATATAATTCATATATTAATACTCGAAGTGAGAAAGGCTTATAAAAATAACTGTAAAAGATCTATTCAGTAATTAAAACTAAGCACCTTGAAAAAATAGCACTTAACTCAAATACATACACAATTAAAAGAACTAAAGGACGGATCGAAAGTTTTAACAGAAATTAAGACCCCTGACGGACATTTGTATAAAGCATAGATTTATATAAAGATACCGCATAGTAGCAACAAAAATGTGAGCAAAAAAGAAAAACGCTGCAGACTAAAGTATTTAAAATGTTTGAAACAAACAATGATTATGACATGTCTTCGATCCTTTTGAAATGCAAATCGCTCCACACACAATCTTCATGATATCGAAGGCATTAACAATAGATCAAATATGTCGGTTCCGTAAACGGAGGTATCATGAAGATGCGGTACCTAAGTGTCTAATTTAGTAGAAGGCTCGTAATCCTCAGTCATAGATTTAAATTATTAGATATGACCCTTTTGAACATTGCGTCACTGTTTTTTTGAGGCAAGCATAATTTGGGAAATTGGGGCAGATTAATACATAAAAAATCAACCTTAGGAAAACATACCAAGATAACAAACGATTACTTTCTGCGCTTCTCCCAATATATTTAACATTTATTTAAATTTTAAGAACATTTGCAGAGACATAAATATTACAAAGGAATTTAGAATTATTTACGTTTCTTTCTAAATTGAGATACATGCCATTCTGCCCCATACACGGGGTACATATTGAGTACATACACAATCAGTCATAGACATTAAAATAGTGCCGTAAAACGTTCTTCTATAATTTCGGGATGTCATTTTAAAAATATTTAAAAACTTACAAGTTTTGCTTTTTGGAATTTAATTATCGTGACAATATAGGACAGTATTTTGTTGTTAGATTGCATATTGTTACATAACTTTGGCAACAATGGGAATCGTCTTTAAAAAAAGTACCAAATGACGTTGCTAGGTGGCACTGACGCACTAATTGGTTATAATAAACTCCTAATCAATAATTAGCTTCAGTGAGTACAGGCTCGAAGAGCATTTTATGAAAGCGCTATTGGGAAAAGCTTACAGTACCATATCATCTCATAATGTCCCACTGCAGGGTCTTAGACCTCTCCTCGGGTGCTTGAAGCCTAATCTACTACGCTGCTCCAGTGAGGGTTGGTCAATTTTAACGACTGCCATCTGGTGACAGCAACCGGAACCGACGGCTCGATGCTCTCCTAGACATGGAGTCAGTGATAATTATGTACCTACTTAAAGTTTGTTGTAGGTATCAATTTTGAATAAGTTTATTTTGATTTGAAATAGTTCACAAGATTAGGACGTTCTTCGTCGTGACGGTTTTTGTACTTGATACGGTATATCTAATAATTTAAAGCTAAGGCAGAAACATGAGATCGTCTCACTAAATAGAGCATATTCCATTTTGCGGATATTTCCTATAACGTTACCGATTTCATTGCCCGTCTATCCGAAGCCACAAACTTAAACTACATAAATAATAAATTTGTACCTTAATATATCAGATTTTCCACATATTGTTTTAAATTAATATCATCTTCACTAAAAATACAATTAAAATTACAAATAAAAAATCGTTTAATTTACTAAAATTTAGCATGGCTGTAAACACTTAATATTTTTTTTAAATAATTTCATTCCATAGGTGTAACCATTTCGCAAATAAATGCATATAGTAATTAGCAAAATACATTTTTTTTAAATATTAAGGTCACTTTGTTTGGTCACGTATAAAAAACTAAATTTAAAAAAATAAAAGCTATTTTTATATGAGCAATTTTTTGTTGCAGCCTAATAAAATCTTTTACAAAATGCACAAATATTTCTACGAAATGAGTAGGTAGGTAGGTATATTACATGGCAGTGGACATTTTAGCTCATATTTACTATTGATATTTGAATGTAATCGGGACATAAAGAGAGCTGTGGTATTTTTAAGCTTACGACGACGTGCTTACGACTACAAAAATATCTATTACAAATTACAATTAATCTTAGAATATTTCATAATTGTATTTAAACAAAAAAAAAACATGTACGCAATGCAATATTTTTTGTGCGTTCGATGCACTCGATGGCGCTTTTTATGGAATGCCTCATGGTTAAAAATTAAAAGTAGGTACGTAATTAGTAATATATAAATTGTATAAAATTTGATGTATAATTTTCGACTTCATTTATATAGGCATGTATATCCTCGAAATCACAATAAAACATATAGTATATAGAAACCAACAGATCGATGTGAATTTAATCCCATATGTGGTGAAGGCTTATGTTGTTCGTAAAAAAGTTGTGATGTAATTATTAGAAGTTTCACCAGATCGCGCTAATTCTTTCTAGTACAGCAAACGCTTGCGACAAACATAATGGACGTGTTTTTATAAACGGAAAGAAGAAAGAGACCATTTAGTGACTATAAAAATGGTAGCAAAAAAATTATACTTTCTCAGAGCATCACGTCATTATCGTTGGGTCTTTTCGCTCCAAGCAACACCGCAAAGTGGGGAATCTGGGAAGTAACTTACCGCGCTTGACTTTACACCGCTAGAAGCACCAGTGAGTAAACGTCAAATATCGTCTATGAAACCATTTTTGCACTTACTGATCGTTGTGGACCCCACTTAATCAAAACCGAGTTACTCCTCAGGGTTGAACTAGATATCCAAAACTTTAAACTACATAGGTAATTGCTTGGACCGAAAGAAAAAATTTAGAATGACGTAATTGTCTGTCACCGTGCTCTGGTTTTCGATCGTTTCTAAGTACGATACGCGGCGTCTAGATAATTCTGATAATCTAAGGTGTACATTTCTTTTTCTTCTTCTTTTATTAATGGCTACTATATTAGTTTTGATAATTTTGCCAGTGTCTAGTTGTAAAGGTGTACATTTATTTTTTAAATCTATGTTACGGAGGCAATCCATTTTTTAAACTAAACGTCAAGTTGACAGCTGACAATACAGGTGCGTTCACAAACTTCACTCATTGCGCTCGGGCGGCGGCGTGGTCCTCTGTTCGGGTTGGTTGGTGTATACAATTTCGGCGTACTCAGCACTGGGTGGAGGTGGCTTGTCACCGGGTTGCTCTCCTAATGCTAGTTCGGCGTATACAACTCCTTTCTTCTCTTCAGATAGTGGCTGTGAACATTTTTAGAACAAGCCATAATAATTAAGGAAATCTGTAAAAGATTTATTTATTATATTTTGAAGTGAAAACTTCTTTAGCATCGTTGTGAGTTGAAAGTTAATGAAACGAAAAAGCGACAGTAAAAAGAGACAGACATATAAATTCATAAGATTTAACGTGGGAGAAAATGAGATAGGAAGTATTAGACAGTGTTTCTTATGTCACTCGTGTTTACCAAGGCGTAGTGGGAGTTTGCTTGGGCTCTAGCGTTGTACGTGTTAATAAGGACTTCTACCACGTGAAAATTGCACACATGTTTTTTGTTTTATTTATTATTTATGTGTATAGAACTGACAAGATGTTGACAAGAGTATTACAAGAAGTTAGTCTATCGTACAATTACTAAAAGTTCTAACAGACGGCGCTAGTTTTTCTAGCAGGTGTGGTGAACATTTGAGACAAACGTTCTAATGGGTGTAAGATATTCTTTATTTTGAACACACTGAAAATAAAAATACACAAATGTATTTTCATTTTATTTTTTAGCCCTTTTTTAGGGCTTTGTATCCAAAGGGTGCCAACGGGACTCTATTATTAAGTTTACGCCGTCTATTTTACATTTAAAGATCACTTGAGACGTATAAAAGCTAACTGATTAAAATTTTTACAGAATTAGTATTACTATAGCGGATATTCTAATGAACAATAAAAAACATATAGAGAGAATTAACGGGTCGAGCCGTTTTTTATTGTTTTTTTATATATTTTTATTATTTTTACAAGAAAAGTATTTTTTAAAGTTTTTTTCTTTGGCTCTATCGTAAAAAAACAGTAATACGTCCAAGTATCAAACTTGGAGTTTATATTTCAAAATCTAGTAAAACGACAAATAATAAAAACCGGTCAAGCGTAAGTCGGGCTGAAGTTAAGGATCCTGAATGAAATGAAAGAATACACCATTTTTATGGTAAATACACCGGGTGTACGGCTGAACGTAGTCAAACTTATAGAGCGTGTAAAGCTTACCAAACTAAACTAAAAGTTTCAAATGAGCAGATGGCGCAAACTAACGATCACCGAGAAAGACATGGTAAAAGTTGAATTACGTCCAGCCGAACACGCCGTAATATACCAGTTATACCACGTATTCGACTGAATGTAGTCTAAACTAGAGCGTCTAGAGCTTACTGAATTAAACAAAACGATCGAAAAAAAGAGTGTTAAAGAAATTGAAATTTCAAACATGTTTTTTTAAGTAACCGTTAGTTTGCGCCAACTGCCCACTTGAAACTTTTTGCCTATGTGCTCTACAAATTTGGATTACGTTCATCTGAACACCCATAAAACGTATATATTGTCTGCTGGTACGGATAACACTGTGTGCGTTATTCTGATTCGCACTTAACCAAGTTTTATCTTAGTTTAATGTACTCGGGTGTTAAAGATTAGTATACTGTAGCCAAACAGCCCGAGAGGGGTGACTTCGCTTTGTCTACTGGTCAGCATTATACCATACACATCATAGAGTAGCAGTGACCTAGAAATGGAAGCCGGCCCGATAATATAGGCGTAAACGATAGACACCTATTGCGATAATCTGTTCTAAATTTATATTAAACTATTGCAGTGTCCATGTCTATTGTACTAACAGGCGGCAAGAAAGCACCTCTTCTGCTACCGCAGGGAAGGTGATCGTTAAGCGGTATACCTTCAATAAAATTAGAACTATGCAGTTGAAAACATTGAGCGATTCCCGAGTTATAAGCAAACATAAGGACAGATATACAAAACATTGTATTTTATATTTAACTATTTGGTAATTGTAACAAATCATCTACAAAATACTTCCTAGAGGGAGATTTCAGCGCAGATAGACTGGGAACATTCTCGGCGAGCATAATTATCGGTGCGTCAAAGCTGCTCCGTCAACCTGATGCAAGAGCCTGTTACAAAAAATATATAGCCGTGCTTATTCACATAAAGCGGATGCAGTCAGTTAGCTAAGTGTAGGTTGTGTTAGAACCGGCGAATGTTTAATACTTAAGAAAATAGAGAAAAACAATTTTCCAAAAGTTGATAGTAATAATAGATTCCAATAGAAAAAAATAGATTTTATATATATATATATATTTTAGGTTTTATAGTTCCTTGTATTTTAAAAAAAGAACTCTTGTACAATCACTTCGTTTTCTGTTTCTGTCTTTAGGTCAAAAAATTTTTTCTCGGGAACGCATGGAAGTATCGAGTTGTAGCTAATATAAATACCTAACAAATATCAAATGTCTTATGGTCCCTTTAAGTTGTAAAAAAATACAGCTTCTGAGTCATCGCAACCAAAAAACAGCCCATTTAAGCCGTATATTTTGACACCCGCAAGTGAACCAAAGCCTATCCGTTGACCTAGAACTATGAAATTTGGCAAAAAACAGTCTCGACATAGCACAAGTTAAAGAAAAAATCTCCAATTCGTTAATCTGTAGTAATTTCACATAATTTTTGAAATATAATTTTTGATACCTTTTTATTAGGACCTTAGGACGCGAGTCGGACTTGATTCTGTTAGAAAATAAAAAATACGCCCTGCTCTAACGCACCTATACCTACTTAGCTCACTGAACACAATCTGCGAATGAACACTATAAGTACTATCACTTATTGATAATTGAGCTTTTAGAAAATTGTGGCTGTTTTCAGTCACAGGCTCCTAGACTATGCTCGCCGCGAATGTTACAAGTCAGTCGCCGCCTTTATAATTCAACACCCACCTTGTCTTCACTCTCTTGAACGGCAGCCGGCTCACTCGCTTGCACCTTGTCCTTACCACGAGGTAGAGCCGCTCGGACTCGCGCGCTTAGCTCAGCCAGCCTGGATCGCTCGCCTCGCCCGCCGACCGCGCTCTCCGTGTCGCTACTGACACACCACACCCAGTCACTATCGAAACATACTATAGTTTGCCTGGACCATTGATCCTGGACGCGTTTCACCAAACTGTTTTATTATTACAGACATAAAGACATAAATAGACAATATAGAGTCATGTGTTGTAATACCTTTGTTTCACCTTAAAATTACAGCAAAACGTTTACGAGTAGGTCCAAAAGTGTATTGGCAATATAATATACAAAATTATATAATTATCAATGCGTAAATATGTTTTTTTGTCGATTTAGTATTGATAATAGGTATAGGTACTACTTTCACGCAATAAAAAAATCAATTAAAATTTAAATTATTAATACATTTTAATTTACGTGGTTTACTCGTTGGCGACCACGTAAAAGATCTGTATCTAGAAATTATGAACAGGAAATGGACACCACTTGTAAAATCAAACGCTCTAACCATAAATTTAACGAAATAAATTTCGATTTTCTGTTAAACAAATAGCGCAGTATATACTGTATCAACTAACACAAATAGACGTGACGAAATGTGATGACATATATTTAGTACTAAAAACTGACTAAGTAGCTTATAAAAACAAACACTATATCTACTTCATGCAAATTATGTTTTGGAAAGCAATAAGGAATTACGTATGTATATACTAACAGAAATATACCCCATCTAACACTTCGTAATATTCCCAAAATTCTGAAAGTTATTCTGCATTGTTATAAAAAATACAACGGAACCTGCGGCGCCTTCTAAGGCGGCGATTGACTTGTAACATTCGCGACGAGCACTAGACGAACATGAAACGCGCCAATGACGAAGCACGCTTGACAATTGCAACGAGCGTATTTGTGCATCGAACACTCGTTCTGTAACATGCTCGCCGCGGAATTCAGTGACCGTACCTAACCTAACCTAGCCTAACTGGACCTCGTTGCAATTTCCCCGAATTCTGACAATCAATCAGAAGGTGAAATTGACAACATTTCAAATTTTTATATTACATTTCTTTAGTATGTATATCAGTTGTCGGATACCCATAATACAAGCTTTGCTTAGTTTGTGACTAGATGGCGCTGTGTAGGATGTCCAAGGAATTATTATTTTTATATTATAATGGTTTATTTGTGAATACGTATTTTGCCTTTTTTTTGATACAGTAATATTTTGAATTCGTTTTAGCAAATTAAAAAATTGGTTTTTCTAAAAAGTCATAACGTTGTTTGTATCTATTTATGCTTAGTTTTTACTTTTGCTCTATGCAAAAAAAATATTAGATAAGGTTGTAGTAGTTGACATTTGATTGACATTATAAAACTTTAATATTATGAATCGTTCAGCTTGGATAGGATACGAATGTCTTCCATACCATACTATATCAACCCATTATGTTCCACTATAGAGGCTTAGGCCTCCCCTTAGGATGATGGTGCTTGGAGCTTAATCCACCACGCAATTCCGATGCGGGTTGGTGGATTTTGGATGATGGTAACCGGGACCTACGTCTTAAAGTGCTCGTTACGTGCTCTCCGAAGCATGGAGTCAGTGATCGTTATGTTCATATAATAGCAACTGACTTGCATCACCTTTATTTATGAATAATAGGCTTATTTCATTAATTACTGAATACGAGGATGTTCAATAAAAAGTGAGAATGAGATATTGATACTCCTTGGTAAAAAAAATACTGGCAGGCATAGACTAGATATTTGTTATAAAAATCATTTTAAACGTTTTACTTTACTTCTGTTTAAAAAAAATCGTAATAATTTGTTTTCTACTTGTCGGAGCTTGTGGTCTTGAAAATAAAGAAAATTTAAATTCGAGAGGTAATTAAATGTATATTAAAATTATTTTTTTGCTACGGAGTTGGTAAATCAAGACTTGCGAGGAACATTAAGGGTTAAGGCTCCTCCATATTCAACAGTTGCTCGTTGGTGTGTGGAGTTTAAACGAGGAAGAATTTCCAGCATCGACTACCCACGCTAAGGGCAATAACCGAACAAATAACTGAAAAATCGAAAACATTGTTTTGGCGGATCGTCGTATCTATGGTCGTTGTATAAGTGTATATTATGCACGACCATTTGGGTATGAAAAACAAGTCAGCGCGCTGGGTGCTGGGCAAAATGCTTACCCTGACAAAAGTGTTCATCATCGTGGGTTATTTAAATGTGTATATTAGCAATCTGGTACCCAGCTTTGCTTAGTTTGGGACTAGATGGCGCTGTGTGGAATGTCCCAGGTATTAATATTATTATTATCAGTAGAGTAATGGATGACTCCTATAATAAAAAAGAGGAATAGGAAGAGGAAAAAAATATGCGTCGGCGGAAATTATGGTTCCTGTAATGTAATCAGATGACGTGTAGTTTTTCTACCTCGGTTTCCTCGTATTTATGATTATTTCGATCATCAATTGCTCTACTGATCAATTGAACTATAATATTCAATATATTATTTAATATAGAGGCAAACTTTTCTCAATGTACGGACACGTAAGAACAAACCAGACTGTGGATTTCGTAAGCTGTTTGGATTTGTTACAGCAATATCCTGACCTATTTTGGGTCGATTCATAACTATGAATGAAACATAATGGCTTCACCATTACGGCCCTGAAACGAAACAGCAGTACATGACTTGGAAGAGATAATCCTCTCCAATTCCTAAAAAAATTAAGGCACTTCTATTCGTCGCTAAGATTATGGGACTCTTTTCTGGGACAGCCAATTTAAGGGGTTGTAATGATCGAACACCTCAATTATGGAGCCACTATTATGGGACTCTATATGCAGGACAAATAAAAAAATGGCATAACGAAATATGCAAGAAACGGAGTGGCCAACTTGCTAATAGTACTTATGATATTTATGATGCAAGTACGATAAGCTGCATATTATAGCCGAGGTGTTTATAGGCACGAGGCGAAACCGAGTGCTCGTAATAAACCGATGACTATAATATCCAGCTTACTGAGTACGAGCATCGTACGACGTTTTTCAATACTTTGGCGATTAAAATTAGGTAAATACTTCAAATGTAATAATGGCGGTAAATAAGAGCGCGAGCGGGTTGCTTTTCGCGGTTTACGCATGCGTTACATACAGAATGCTCGTTTGTGATTGGTGTAAATTAAAAAGCCGTAAATTAAGATGATGTCATAAAGACCGTAATAATAGTAAATGTATTGCAAAATTGTTTTATTTCACTAAGGTAACGCCCCTGCGCATGAGTCCAGATCTGTGATGGCTGCCATTGAAGATGCTGGCTTTGAATTGATAGAGCATCTTCTATATTCACCAGATATCGGCCCTAGTGATTTCTATCTCCTTTCATGGTCGAAAGAGCACTTCAGAGATCGGAAATTTGAAGACGATGACAGTGGTCGCCACAATTCATGTTTTTTGAAAAGCTCAAGATGAAGGGTTTTTTAATAAAGGAATTTTAAGTTTAGAAAAACAATACATCAAGTGTATTTTGACTTAATAGGTGATCGCTTTGATAAAAGAAGTTTTATTTGAAAATAACTACGCCTTAGTCATTTTCACTTTTTATTGTACATTCCTCGTATATTTCTGACCAGCATTAAAAATCCGGCAAACGGTTTTTTTTTACTTTTCTCTGTTAGAAAATATGGAAAGTTGTCGATTAACGTCACAAACATCCTGTCACAAACAAACAAGACATCCTGTAATTGTAATGACTAATTCTAATTATGGACTATTCGGCAGCCAGTCTCATATTTACTAATAGAGACTGCTGTATAGTCGCACATAATGCTTTACCCCAACTCATTGAACATTTCAAAGAGTATAAAGTAATCTGGCATAGAGTAGAGAACATAAAACAGTTTGACGAATAGCTAACTCGTACTGAAAGTGCGCTCGCTGTACAAATATATCTGATACCTAATACACAAAAGTTATATTAGCTATTGTGAAGCAAAACATTAATTTGTGCACAGTAAATACAATCAAAGTGGCCTTCACCATTTAAGTCGCCTTTTGTCATAGATATATAAATACCAATAATATTATTTATGATCTTTGGTAAAAGTAATGAAATACGTGTTTTTCTTTTCACGTCATAATACTAAAGTATTGAGATATGGCACCGTAAAGTTATTAAATTGTCCGTGGCGATGCGCAGGCGACTGACGATTGCGTCAGTCAACGGCTATCGGTGGGATACCCCTACTCGTCACACTTAATATTCATGTGTGAATCAACCACGCTGCATCGACAATTCTTTTGAAAAAAATATTTTAAAGTGAAAATTCAAATTTTATATTTTTTTCTTTATTTCATATTATTTTTAATTTTTAGATTAAGGAAAAAAAATGAAGCCTGTATAAAATCAGCTAAGCACACCACGCGTAGTGTAGGCTTCCGTGGCCAGTACGGCTAAATCATAGAGTAAATTAATTTGACCGCAGCGTTTGGTTTTAATCATGGGTTTTAAAGAGTCATAATTGTCACTTCACAGTATCGAAGTGACATTACGCAATTTTGCGGGGTTAAAAACCGGTACGCGGGGATTTCGCTGGGGTGAAGACCGGTGCGCGGGGAACTTGCGCACTGAAACTCAGGCTAAAACTCGTTATGTTAAAAAAATTCATTCCTCTACGTAAATGTAGTAACTACGAGGATGTGACAGAAGTACGGACAGACGGGCTTAGGACAGCTGTAGGAAACTTAGATTTTGCTTTTCGCTCCGGAACCCTAAAACACAGTGTAGAGTGCACTTCAGTACATCCTCTACATCTATTATGGACAAGTCATGGACGAGTAGTCATCTGGAAGATAAGAACTTTGAAATATGCACCTAAGGCGGCGCACGCGCACGTGACAACCAAGTGGTGTTGAATTTGAAAATATAACTGCGTTTTACAGTACAGTTTTATGACAAAAGGCGTCCCAAATCATTAAGTTAATTAGTTAACTATCACACCTTTGCGGGTGCTCGATTTAAATATAATATGTACATTGCTGGTTATAGAAATGATTGTCAAATAGTGGCGGTTTTCGGAAGTAATAATAAGTTTGCATTTGTATGGGATAATTTTCAGTTAATAATATTTAAGAATACTTAGCTCTAACGAAACATCAATAGTATGAATCCTTTGATTATATAATGTCTGGATCCTCGCAATACAATGTCAACATAAATGAGAGGCCATCGTTTACTTACTTGTGTGTGTGACTCAACAGACAACATATTCTCGCTACGCCATTTGCCTTACTAGCCTTGTACAAATCTGTGCGTGAATTATAACCGGACAGTTAGGTGATATTTTTATCTACGTTTTTGACGCCGACTCTTTATCCAGTCTTTATACAATCAAAGGCATTAATGGTACTGAAAAATAGTAAGGTTGAATGAATGTAACTTTCTCTTTCAGTTTATAATATGGTTCGTCTCCAGCTATTGTGAATGGTGACAATTTATCTATGTGATAATATATCGATTATTAATCTGAGATAATGATATCTTCGTCCGAGACTGTTTCATATTAAACCAATTAGTTTCCTGAAACCGTCACTGTTTCAGATAGTAATGCCACAACGTGATACACAACAAAGGACTAGATTCTTGTAACTATTATTACAAGTCAACTAGCAAATTTTTTAGCAAAACTGTTTTTTTTCCTGAAGTTAGAATCCAGTCCTTAATTTGATTTCAGCACTTCTTACACTAGATAAAGTGATTTATTTACTAGATAAATTTTGATCTTGTTGCAGTTTATTCGTTGTATCTAAGTATCTAATAAGAGGTCAAATACCGGCATAAACTTCTAACAACTTTGATTATTTACATGTACAGACAGAGCCACACGTTACAATGACAACAAAAAATACGTCTGCGTTTATACGCTTGTTGTGTGACTAAACATGGACTAAACAGACCACACTCTCGCAACGCCTCGTAGCCCATCATCTTCACTTCATCAGCCCATCTTTTTACCCCACTGCAGGGACTTAGGCCTCCCCCAGGGCGAGGAGGGGGGCTGGAAGCTTAAATCCACCACGCTGCTCCACTGCGGGTTGGGGACTGTAACGACTGCCATCTATTGACAGCGTCCGGGACCGACTGCTTAACGTGCCCTTCGAAGCACGGAGTCAGTGATAGTTATGTACTTAAGTCAGAAAAACTCATTGGTACACGCCCGGATTCGAACCATGGCCCTATGGGGCCTTATAAATTTGAGAGAGATTGATGATGAGAGATGATGCAATACTAATCGAACAGTTAGCTGATACATTTATCTACGTTATCTACAAGACGTACTAAAAAAATTAACAAATACACATGTAAAAAATAGCAGTAGCTATAGAAATAGCGGCTAGTTATAGTGGTTGCTATCATTAGCTGCTACTAGTGTATTGAATTCTACTGACGATAGTAGACTGGTATCCTAAGTGGCATTTTAGGGACTTCGCACCAAATAAAGTACTAATTTCATTTCATATCTTATAACTTTATCTAGTATAAGAAGTGGTGCAATATAAATAATGACGTACACATCCATCCGCGGAGTGGGGAGCCCAGTCTCTAGAAGCACGTCCCCAACCGCCGGTGTCCTTGCGAACAATTGTAGCCCTTATTGTTTAATGTTATAAAGCCGATTATCAGAAAAAAGCTTTACGTAAGTATTACACATTTATTATCTTTATTGCCACACAATTAAATCGGTGAACTACTTTTACATACAAAAGATGTGAAATCCTAATGTTGTATGATAAACCGGAATAAAATAATGGCTATATTTACAAAAACATTAAACAATCAAATTTAAGTGATAAAAGAACATTTGATAATTTTTTTGTGTTTATAATATAATTACTTTAAGCAGAAGTTGCGAATAATTTTAATTTTTACTCAAAATAAACTGAAACTTACGATTCTCCGGAACTTTTCGTGTGATCACGCTCCCTGTTATTTCCTGTAATAAATTATTTCAGTACAAACATTAACATTTGAATATTACAATTTGTTGTCAGTCACACTCCCTTTTCATTAATAATAGGTTTACTGGTTTTCGTGTTATCACAATTATCTACTGTTTATTTAATTATCATTGAATGATTTATTCAAATTATTATTGTAATTAAGTACATGCTCGTTAGGCAATAAGGTAAATAAAAAGACAAAATATCTTATTCAATAAATACTTTTTATTCACTTATACTCCATTATTAATGTAACACATACGCTTTCGATAAAAATTACACATAATGGAACAATGTTTTATTTTAAATCTTAATTATCGTTATAAAATCATGAACATTTTATATACAATAATATCATTAAAATTGTTTGGTAGAGTAATGTTTTTATTTCACTAACAACTTGGTATTGAAGAAAAAATTAAAAAGAATTATTTTATTAAAAAAATTGTTTTCAAGGTAAGTGCAGAATGGCAGTGTCTCAGTAAATTTATTTACGAAACTGAATATTGTTAATTGACAGTTATATTACAAAAATGTGTATGAGTAAATTCTTTTTATGTTTTCAAAGCATATCAGAACCTGTTTCGATTTTTAAAGTTGCAATTGTTAAAATTATGAAATTGCAATAACTGCAAAAACTTGTGCTCTTATGAGAAATATACTGATGACGAAATTACGAGGAAATAAAAACTTAATTAGTACAAAAATATATTTAAGTAGATATCAAAACATTCTTATATGAAAATCACAATAGAGAGTGACTTAAAAATGAGTAAATTTTCTAAAGACAATGTATGATTTTATGTAATATTTTGTAGTTAGAGTGGTTTAAAAAAGTACCGCATTTCTTCTTAAATCTGTGATAGTAGAAAAAGCAATAACTATCTTAATTAAAAGGTGGTACAAAATACTTAAAACTAAACTTATTCAGTTAAAATAAGCAGAAGTTGTAAAAAAGTTACTGTACTTTGTAAAATGTTTTGTTACAAAACTTTAGACAACTTATAACTATTATATTTATTCGCTTAATGTTATTGTATCGATAAGTCACAAAATTCTTAAAATACGTCATAAACGCGATCAAATGTTAAACCTTCTTATTTTTCATAAATCGGTCGATGTGAGTCGTACTCGTTTGGAAAGTTTCTTATCTGCTAATTTCAAACTGTCGGACAGATAATAACTCTCATATAAAGATGAAAACGTCTAAAAAGTTCTTTTGGACTTTTTACTTAATGCAAGTAACTGGTCGAATGAAAATGTGTAAAAAACTAGAAAAAAAGGCAGTTGAGTTGTATTATGAAATACATATTCATAATAGACTTAATTTAAGCTGAGAATCTTTCAAAATACATCCTACTTAATCTCTTTTTTTGGAATCCGAAATAAGGTAATGGCGTTTCATCACTTTAACATAACTCATACATTAATATCTTAAAACTAAAATGTAATTTATCTGAGAATGTTTATACAGAGTGTACACATATATGGTACACACGGCTCTAATTGAAATATCCAATCCCTATGAATTGGATGGGGAATCCTATAGTTCGGCTCCAGATAATTCCTAAAGGATTCATTCCCGATTTAATTAAAAAGCTAACGTTTTGCACATATCGATTAAGTGCGGTTCTAGCAGGAACCGAGCCGGAGACGCACCAGGTCGTGAACTTCGGACCTTAGATTACTTCGATTGGAGCCGACGGTACTATTTGAATTATACAATTCATTGCAGTTTAAAAACATTTTAATTACGAGAAATATTTAGTACTACAACGAGTTATTCACATTTAAGTAAACGAATCATAAAAAAATCTCGTACTTAAAATACTTTTATGTAACAGAAGATTAGCTTAGGACACCAGCATAACATATCTAATTGAGACTACATTAACGAGGCAAGTCTTCAATTCCTTACACTATCTATGAGATTAAATCGAAACAAGAAATACTTAAATCGTATAATATAATTTTATATCGCAGTAAAGTGGCAAAATATTAAAATAAACGTAAGAGTATTTTGCTAAAACTGTAGTTGTGTTTATTACATGAAATAAATTTTGTAAATTACGACGATTTCTAGATATAAAATGAATAAGTTATGAAATTCGACATGAATTCAAGAATTAACCCTAATCAAAATTATAAATGGCGTTACATTAAGAGGTTAAACTCGTATGGTGTTGTCACAAGATGTTACCTACATTTATTTTTATTTATACAAAATGCGAGTATCTTTTCTATCTTGATTTTTTTCTAAAGCGTGAACATAATAATTATGGACCGTAAACATAATTCATTACTTTTACAGTAGCAGATAACTTTCTGGCACACTGTTTCATTAAAAAGAGACGGAGATTTACCAAAACACAATTCAACAATTTTATTTCTTGAATCAGTAATATTGAAGTGCATATTAGCAACTCTTGAATAGAATAGCTATAATAAATATAGAAATTTTTAATTTTAAAATATTGTTACGATTGTGTAGACCACGGAGATGAATAAAATACACCTATTTAACCATCACGTTTTATAACTGTATGAGGTTCATATTGTGTTTGCAAAAATTTACCATGAGCATTTTGTGTCGATGTAACTTTTAAACCGGTTGATAATATCGATATAACATATCTATACTTGTAGTTACTAAAATGTCTATTTTCATTTAATTAACAAGTTTAAATGAATTTTAGTTAATCTTGCTAACCGTTAGGTGTTACAGTAGCAGCTAGTAACATTGTTATCTATTGCTATGTTAATAAACATTCAGGTAGCAGCATGGTAGTAGTACCTTGAGAAATGTACGATTACTCCGTGGACGAAGTACGTGCCGACAAAAAATTAATGAAAGTAGAATTTCATTTTCGATTCTTCGTAAGATCATTTTAACGTGTACCAATAAAGTCATACGATCCCACAATTTTCAAATCCTGCTCAGTATAATTTTCTATTATAAATACTAGCTTCCATATATTTATACCTCAACTAAATTAAGTTGGTACAGTAGCGGTTAATAACTACAAATAACTGCTATTCTAGCAGATTAACTCGTGACGCAATAAATAGTAGGTAACGGCCATTGACCTCATATACGAAAAACTAGACTATAACCCGCGCTTCAAAAACTTCTCCAACAAATGTGCGCTTAAATAGTTGTATGACTGCAATTTAGTTATATTGCTAGTAATGATTTTTAGATACATGGTTTAATTTTTAAACTATAACGATTACGACATAATACTTAAATACAAATAGATAAGTATATTTTAGATTGATGGCAGTTATGTCTAACATAGCAATAACTGCGCAAATAGAATCTCGTTTAAATTTTATATATGACCATGTATCTAGTCCTTATAAGAGATTAAGGGATGAAAACTGCAACGGTAGCAGCTAGTTTACGCGATCGCGGCTATAGAAATAATTAGAGTAACGCTGTTATTTATTTATCTTCAGGAGCCGCCGTGTCGCACCGCCGCATCAGCCTATACAGCAGTGTCGGGTTTCTTTTCGTGGTTGCCGTTGGTGTAGCCATGTTCATGTTCGCTCGGCAGAGGCGCCTGTGAGTCGGCATCCCGTCGCCCTGTGCCACACAACATTGGGCTGAGCGATCCAGAACTTAAAGTTTAAATTCCCGCGAAATTTCATAAGTGCTGCGTTAAGACTTTTCAAAACCGTGTCGAAGCCAAAGCTAGTGTTTTTCAATTTCGCTTCTAGTTAGTACTGCTACAAAAACATTTTCTAGTTTTGGATGCTTTTACAATATAATTTATTACATTTAAATAAAGCCCGTTCGATAACTTATAGGCCGTTTTAAAGTCGTTAAATTAAATTACAAAGTGCAAATAGATTTGTGTGATAAAAATTACTGTGCAATAAAAATATAGGCAGCCCAACACCATAGAAATAAATAATTCACAGTACACCTCTGTGTCATTAACTTTATAAAAATATCTAAAGATTGTATTTTCAATTGTACCTATACATCTGTTAAATGAAAATCTAGACTTTTAGATATTCGCAAAATAAATTAGCAATCAATATTTATGGAGATATATTTTAAATAATTGACACAACATGCTATTTTCGAAGTAGTTTTCATGCAAAATTAAAAAAATTATCATTAATCATACAAATTAATAATCTCATAGATCAATGAAAAAATGAAAAATAATTAGCATGCGAAAGATTTTAATGAATTGACTGTGTTATTTTCATGCATTTGGTAATAATTTAATTCGATATAAAAATGTTCTCGATCGCTCGCTCTTGTTATGCGGCTTACAATTTTAATTAAAAACTAATTCTAATTATGAACTAAATTCTACAACATACAAGCATACAGACGGACACTGCCATAAAACACTTATAGTAAATTAGTATTTTAATTAAAATAAAATCATCGCCCTTCAATAATTTTATCTATTTAATTTATTAAGCGAAAATATTAAAACAAAACCAGTGTAGTGAGAAAAACAATTTGTGATTTTTCTACGTTTTAATAACAAATTATTACCTATCGACCCATCCCCGCGCCTGTCGGAAAAAATGTTGCATATTTAATGAAATAATATATAAAAGAATGTAGAAAATTACTCAAGTGGGGGAGAATTTTGGTATAATTTGGAAAAAATGCATCGGAAATATGACTTTGCATGCCCAGTTATATATCTAATAGTCTTTAATCTGACGAAATCAAAAGCTAAATTATAAAGCGAGGGCAAAATGCAAAAATATGGAAATAGATGGCGCTTAAACCTTACAAATTCTATAAATTAATATAATTATAATATTTACAACCATATTAATTATAATCGTAAAATCAATTATAAAAAAAAACGAATAAACAGTTATGGAAAATAAAAAAATGGATTAAAACGGTTAAGATAATTTTAAAGAGCCATCTAATTAAACTTCTCTTGTGCTATTAAACCTTTATTCCATTTATCAATTAAAAACTTTTCTTGTTAATTATTCTGCTTGTCACGAATTTCATGAAATTGTACAATTTAACTATGTTATAAAGACAGAAGTTAATGCACCTAATGCGAATTATTCATACATGACATTTTTAATTCAGTTCATTAAGAAACGACCTGTGTGCTACTTAACAATTTAACCCGCGGAATGAACAAATGAAAGGATATTAATCTACATGGACTTTCAGTATGTAGTAATAATGTATAGCTGATGTCATTTCTTTTGCCATACGCTAATGTATTTACTACGTTTAATTGAAAAGAATTAGCTTTTTTTTACTGTAAGTTGAGGTTAAATTTTCACACTTCTCGAAAATTTATAGATAAGCCACATTAGTAGGTAAAATCAAAATGTTTCTTTAAGAAATTAGCTTTGTGTAGATATACAAGTACCTATTATACGCATATAAATGCGAAATAAAGTTGTATTTAAATCCCTATCTGTATCTATCTAAGCTAGCAATTATTAATCTGAAGTTCTAAATAACTCTTTACTTATACTAGAACGTTGGGATTCGAAAATATTACTTTTTCTTTTTCTATATTTGACTAGATGGCGCAACAAGTGCATGTACCTAAATAATCGTATTTTTTTTTGAAAACTTTTTTAACAGCACAAAAGAAAATTACTCTGGTGGCTTTGCTTCACCGAATTGCTTAGTGTAAATAACTTCGCCTAATTGCGATAAAGTCAGCTTTCGTGGGATTAGCTGAAAAAACATTTTAAGATTTGTAAGGCAAAATTATTTGCACCACTTATAGGTATACCCCATTACGTTGGATAGCAGGGGTACGTCCCTGACTTCTGTCTGGGGTAGCAGCGCGGTACGGGAGGGGAATTTCGCGTTGATTGTTGGTCACTTACTGTCCCCACCCGCACCGCACAGCCACCGCATGGAGGACCAACGTTATGCTGTATATCTTTAAGAAAAGTTCCCAGAGTTGACTGGTAGTGTATTAATTATATATTAAATAATTACGGACTGACCTGCAAAGCACCATCTGTCGGTAGCTTTAGCGAACACGATCAGGAATACAGCAATAAGAAGAGCTAGGACAGCCACGACGATGCCCACAATAGCTCCAGTATCTAACTCCACACCTGTTATGGCAGAAAATATTTTTAACATATAACAAACCCTATCGCATTACAGTCAATAAATACAATGAAAAACAAAATTTCTGAAAACATTCGAGGCGAATATTTGACAATTGACTTATTATTGTGCTTTCTAGTGTATATTCCCGATATTAAGAAACAGTTAAAACTACAAAAAGGGCGTTAGATATTCTGAGAAAAGTATTCATCATCAGGCGAGCAATGGATGACCCCCAGGCCCCCATGTTAAAAAACGAGGATAGAAATATGTAATATATCCCGCAAGGGAAGTTATTGGTTTGAGTCCGATTTTCAAAAATCGAGTTTTCAACAGATCTCCACGTTTTGAGGTCCTGGGAAGCCATTCTGGCTATTTCCGGCTGGACTATTTTTGTCATACGATATTTTGAGAACGGATCAACCGATTAAAACCCACCATACGGCGTTCGAAAGGGTTTATCAAAACTTAGATATGATTAGATTTTGAAGTCAATTGGTCGAGCTGTTTCAAAAATATTAAAAAAATTAAAATCAATACATAATTTTCTTATTTAGATAACTTTGCGATTTTCCAACCAATCTACTTGAAATTTTCCATGTGTTTTTGTGCATAAAAAACTGCGTTGAATGTCGGCATAAAAATGAAAATCTAACGACGAGTTCAAAAAATATCGCAGTTTATAAATTTCCAATAAAGTTTTTTTTGACATAAATTTGAGATTTTAGGACCAATCGATTTTTGATTTTATACAAAAAAATGATGCATTGAAATCAAACGAAGCGCTCAAAAGATATTGCAGTTCAAAAATTTCCAAAATAACATTTTCTTTGAATATGTCCCTGGTTTTTGAGCTCAAAAAACTCTAAATTTATAGAAATTTTATTTTTGAGCTTGGAGAGCCGAAAAATTAAATTTTGTGAGCTCAAAGAGCTAAAAAAACCATGAACATCGACATTTTGAGTTTGAGCAATAGCTTTCTACTAGGGACATTTTCGAGCGCTTTGATCTCGAAAATAGCGGGAAGTTTCAGAGGTGGCCTGCAGGGTCAACCGATTTTTTTCCTCGGGTTCTTCATATTTATGATGACCTCAATCATCAATTGCTCTATTGATGGGGAACCATAATTTTTTTTGAAGAAGAATACATTTTTCAGTGTAATAGCTATGACTAAGTAAATTTATTTCACATACGTGGACAGACGCACAAAGTCCATGTACATTATGGAATATAAAACCAAAGCTTACGATTGGCTATCGCATAATCATCGGCGTTCCTTTGATGTTTTTTACTTTGAAGCCTGATATTTTGATATTTTGGCTTAAAACATCATAATATTATGATTTGTTTAAAAAAAATGGGAAACATAATTTTGTTTATTTACAAATTTATAAACCACGAGACTATCTTTATCACACAGAATACTTTTACTGGCGTAAGTCAATTGAATTAAAAATGACGAAATAATAGCATCGGGTAACTAGGTGAAATATTAATGCATACAGAAAAAGATATTATTTTTAATTTGTGTGAAAGTGTTCTGGATTTTTTATTCTGGATGATAGCCTAAAATTGGCGTTGAAACTAATTATAGTTTTCAGTGTTTCAATTGCATGTTTTAATAATCGCATTTTATTTTTAATAAGTACCTACGTAAGATACGTAAGTATGTATTATATGTCATGGCCAAATTATAGAATTGACCATTCCTTGATGTGTTCGCAGATCTTAGGTTTGACAATTTCATGTGTTCGTTTTCAGATCCATTCAAAATTCGGCCAAGATAGGTTGATAGTGCACCATTTTTAAATTGATAGATTAGGATAGGCGAGGTTCTCTCTATTAATGCGAGAAGCGAAGCGGAGCGGAGCGACGAGCCATCCAGAAAATGAACATTCTAAAATTTCGAACACATCATGAAGTGATCAATTTTATGCTGGCCACGACAAAAATATAAAACTAGCCTCCGCAGAACGTTATACTTACCAGTTTTAAAACATTGTCAAAAGTTGCAATACCTGCTCAGATTTATGCAATCACAATTCTAAATCAGTTCATTCTTTAATGATGCAACAACGTGTAAAAGAGTACCCACCGTTATATCACATTCAAGGAAAACAACTATTTTATACTAAACTATACCATCTAAATCGATATCAAACATTTATAGTTTGCCACTAGAAGGAAAACAAAAAAACATTTAATCGAGTACGAATAACTGTTTCTTGCTAATTTATATTTTTAATATTTTAACTAATAAGTAAGAGTCGGAAGCCAAACAAACTGATACGAGTTTCTAAAATCGAATTTTTAGTGAATGATAGCGCTTACAGTGCATATTGTTACAAAAAGCGCAGAATTTTGAGATGGGTCTCCCTACTACTTTTACACCTGAGGGATTAAAATCCAGCGCACATTAACTTGTAGAGTATCTATAGACGGGGCCTTTAAAAATTATTTACTAAATCTAAATGATTTATTTAAGGCAATGTTGTTGACATATCCTAAAGTCCTTAAAAAAGTGTTCCCCTTTAACTTTTTAACTACACTTAAATATGTTGAGTAGTTTTCGAGATATTAATTTTTTAACTTATTATGAGAATTTGTAACAATATACGTTTATTCTGACCAAGGAACCTGTTCATTATGCGTACTCCGATACGCAAAAGGTCGGTTTTCAAATATTCGTAAGGATGTCGAGCACCTAACTTGCCAAAAAATCACATTTTGGAAACTCGTAAGCGACTCCCGGTCTATAAAAACAAAATCAAAAATGAATCAACGATATTGTAAAATAATACCTACCTTTGCAATTATACATGCACGTTCTACAAAAGATTTTAAGTATTTATTAGGGTAAAGAATAAGTTAAAACCGAATTATTTACATTCTTCTCATGCCACTGCACAGATAATTTGAAAAAGATTAATTTAATGAAATGAAAAAGAAAATATTATCATAACTAAATCTATATTAAACATAAGATATACATGCAAATCAACATATACGTACTAGGTAGAACGGGGATGCAGGGCATGATACTATTAGCGGAGTTTGCTCTTCGTGTAGGTACATTATTTTTCAAATTTGTCCCGTCTAAACGTTATGTCGCGATAGCCCAAAGCGTAACGAACCTGTCTCAAATTCATAAGGCCATAGGGCCATGGTTCGAATCTAGGCGTGTACCAATGAATTTTTCTGACTTAAGTACATAACTATCACTGACTCCGTACCTCGGAGAGCGCGTTAAGCAGTCGGTCTTGGACGCTGTCAACAGATGGCGATCGTTAACCGCCAACCCGCAGTGGAGCAGCGTGGTGGATTTAAGCTCGAAGCCCCCCTCACCCTGGGGGAGGCCTAAGCTTCTGCAGTGGGGTAAAAATGGGCTGATGAAGAAACGTCATTGAGAAAAGTGTTCATAATCTGTCAAGCAATGTATGACCCCCATAATAAAAAAGAGGAATATAAAGAGGAAAAAAATATGCGTCAGCGGAAATTGTGGTTCCTGTAACGAAGTTTCCTCGTATTTATGATGATTTCGATTATCAATTGCTCTACTGATGGTTAAACCACCATAATAATGTCTGAATTCACTATAGTACTTTTCTCAGTGATACCTACCATAGTAGGTATATGCTCTTTTATAGCATAGTAGCATCATAATGCTAGTATGCTATAAAAGAGAACCAAAGGACAACGCTCAAGTATGGACCACGGTACTTATGTTGCATCAATTCCAAAGTAATTTCAAACAATATATAAAACAACAATTTATTATCAACATCAGTAATTGGAGGAATCAAAACTGGAGTTTTGAAGTTTTATCAAAGAATTAAACAAATATTTGATTTGTTTAATTCTTACGTTTTCATAAACGACAATGGCGTTACACTAACGAGAACGTTACATTTTTTTTATTGTAATCGACAATAATATCATTCGGAGTTTTCTTTCAACATTTTTGTTTATTTACTATGGCAACTCTTTTGTGCAATTTATGCAGAAAAAAATAAAAATCAAATAATTGTAGTCAATAATAAAACTTTTAATTTCTGAATTAATCTCCTATTTAAAACAAGCAGAAAAATAAAATAATTTACAAATGATTTTTCGTTTGATGCATGAAAAAACTGAGTAGGTACCATTAATGGACATTTTCTTTCAGAGACGATTTTCTCGAAAACGATAGATCTGACGATATAGTGCGTTTGAAAAAAAATTATGTACTTACGCGATGAGCAGATTTCGCATTAAGCGGATTGTCATGCATGCTCATTCAAACCTGTATATTCACCGTGTTCGGCTGAACGTAGTCCAAACTTAAAGATCACGTTCAGCTTAAGTAAGCAGCTAACACAAATTAACGGATACCGAGAAAAAAAATTCACAACACACACTATTCCGAGACAACTGGTTTACCACCAACCGCCAATTTAAAATTGTTCCTAATACAAAATTTCACTAACATTTCAACTCAAAGAATAGTTGGTTATTGAAAAAATAAGATAAGCCAATAAGAGACTTTGTACATGTTTTTCTCGGTAACCGTGAGTTTTCGCCATCTGCTCATTCGAAACTTTTTGTTTAGTTGAAGTTTTACACGCTCTATAAATTAAGACTTGCAGTTGGTTCCGCCGAACACGGTGTATAAGTAGATAAGTTTTACTAAAAAAATATATTTTAATCATTCCCAGGCTTAATTATGATTGCTTCCCTTACCATACAAATCTATGGTCAAAAATGAAGAGTTGGCCTTACGAGCTGTGTGCAAATAAATGATTTGTTTATTTTTCATTTCATGATAATATAATGAATGAAAATGGAAAATGAAATCCATATATTTTTATAATGGGCTTGGATCAAAAAATTTATACCAATCTAAATCAAAATATCCCTGTGACGTCATCTGGACAGTTGTCTATTATTAGCCTTATCTAAGACTAAAATAAAGTAATAATATTTTGATTGATTCATGAGGATATTGAATGCTATGATACAATGATACAATTGCTCTTGACATACAATATATTTACTTTTTGGTTTTGTTTTTTTTAAAGTGTGGAAAGCAACGGAATAATCTCAACTGTCCAGATGACGTCACAGGGACAATTTCAACGACAGGTGATTTATCATATATAAATGGGAAATCCGTAAAAAGAAAAAAAAAAAAATTTGAAATGTCATTTTAAAACATTATTCCTTTCAATTGTAATATAACAATTAGTGTAAATTCACAATTTTGATCCAAGCCCATTGTGCATTTTATAATCCGCATTTGTCAGTGTTTTAACAAGCGGTGAAATATTGATTATTATTATTATTACTATGTGATGGATTAAGCTCCAAGTCCCTTCACCCCGAGAGGAGGCTTAAGCCCCTGCAGTGGAGTATTAATGGCTGATGGTATGGTATTAAAACTATGAAGAGTTTATTTATATAGTACTGTTTATTGGAATGGAAACCAGTACGATTTCGAGTATAAAAAATATAAAAAATTATTCTAATAAAACACACAGACCTGGCAATACAAAAATGTTCGAAATAAATACGAATTAACTTTTTACATTTTGACACAATTTGATGATTTTTCGTGTTATTTTCCCATACTGAGAAAACTTTAATATAGTAATATCCAATGTTTTCTCTGCTGAATTAATATGAATTAAAAACACAGCACATTATGAAGCAAAATATTTGATGAAAGGAAAATTATTTTACATACGAAATTCATTTAATACTTATAATCGGCCACTTCAAATATGAGTCTATTCAACACCTTAGTAGCCGTTTGTTCTCACATTTTGAAGTTTGCTTCATATAATAGGAGTTGAGATGTATGTAATATCTTTTGATTGTGTAATGTCTGGATAGACCTTCGCAATACAATGCCAACAAAAGACACAGGCTAACTTTCACATACCTGTGTGTGTGACTCAACAAACTAAATACACTCGCTACGGCATACTAACCATGTATAAACCGTCTCTGTGTGCGTGAATTATAACCGAACGGTTGGGTGATATTTTTATTTCTGTTTTTTGACGCTGACTCTCTATCCAGAAAATAATCAAAGGTAGTGTATGTACACACATCGAGGTGTCCAACGATATTTTTTCGTTTTTATAAGACAGTGTCCGTAAATCTTATAATATTTTTTGGACGTTTTCTTACTCGGCCCTTCCCTCCTCTCAATGCTTACGTAGCGCGACCTTGAATTTTTGCTATCGCTATCTCATCCGACCGGCCGTAAAAACTCGCGTCGGATTAGATGGCGATAATTTGAGAGAAAATCAATCCTGCCAGTAAGTAGCTATTCAAGTTATTCTATGGTACTTAAGAGACGACACGAAGATAAGAAGACGACACGAAGATAAGAAGACGATATTTGTGTATATTTTCAGATTTTTTTTTTTATTTTCCAAAATATTAAAATAACATTTTATTTGTTAAGTATTCTAAAATGATAATATTAGAAAATGGTGTAAAAACCAAATTTTCGCTAAATATGACAAAAACTGAAGCTATTTTCCATAAATGAATATTATTTCTAACCCTTATGTATACAATACTTCTGAGGCATAATGTGTCTAGTAACTTATGTTACTCTTGTATGTCCGGAGAAACTTGTGTTCAAAATAAGTTGGAAATCTAAGTTTTAGAATTGTTTTTAGAATCACTTCTCAAGAAAAAAATATTATTATTATTAAAAAAAAAATCGAAACATAATAAGTTCAATGATATCGTTGTAATGAGAAGTCTAAAGAACGAATTTATGTAGTATAATTCGGTTTTCTTTGTTCATCCTTTACAAACGAGCAAAGAAAGCAATACTGAGGCATCGTTTTTCTAATGTATTGGCAAACAAAATTATTAGAAAAACACTTTAAGGTGGGACGACGACTGTTTAGTACGGCTATTTAATAATAGATGGAGTCACTATATAAAGAATTATTTTTTTTGTCATAATCATATTTCTTGGTTTCTGTTGATAAAACATAACATGCGACTATAAAAAATATTTCTCTTTAAAGTTTTTTAATTGACATTATTGATTGTTTCAATAGTTTCCCAGCATTTGTACAAAAACCTAAAATTTCTAGAAAATAAAGTTTTTCCGACTGATTTCTATAACGGTTTTTTCAATAGTTTCGGAACGTTAGTCGAAAAACCTTATTTTCCACAACAGTTTTCCATTATTAGACACGCGTCGTATCCCACCTTAAATTTGATTAAATTGTGAATCGATTGTTCAATTTGTATTTTGAGTTGTATAGTTTTGTCTATTTGTCATTGAGTATTTGTATAATTTTAACAGATCCCTGAATTTCTAGGGACTAATTACCTAATTTAAGATAATAAAAATTACCGGCAGGCTCATCCATTGTGCTGATCCTTAATCTGAAGTTCTCATTGCCTAGTTCGTTGCTCACAGTGAGATAGTAAGTGCGTTCGACTGCCTCCTTGGTGATACGCGGTATGACAAGCGATAAATTGTAGTATCCATTGCCCTGTATTAAAAAAAAAAAAACATTAATAAACCAATTCATATTCAGTGCGTTACTGTAACAATGTTTCATTATAAAATAGGAATAAAACTTAATCATAGCTAGCGAAACAGAAAGCATAGGTATCTCTAAAACGCGTCTTATCGTTCAAAGGCACAATAATCTAGGCCGACGGCGGCGGCCGCGTGACCCTTGAAGTATTGAGATTATTCCGTCAGTTACCGCTACATACGTGACCTACGAAGGCAACAGTTCCCATAAATAGTCGTTATTTTGAGAGATAATTAACCCAATTTTTTTACCCGGTATTCTTTTTCGAGCATATGTACGTGCGTATGTCTGTTTCTATGGCGCGCTTTTTAGCCTAAACGGCGATTATTTTTATGCCGTTTGTGGGAGTGCCATAGACAGATATTCCATATCAAATGGGGACATTTTCCATTTCATCATAAGCAACGACGTCATACCTACGCTACGCAATACCTAAACGTTCTCCGCGATACGCACGCAGTGAAAAAGTGTAATTTTACAAAAAGAACAATAAATTAATTTTATATTGGAATTTTTCTTTTGTTGGGCTCAGGAACTGATACTTAGTAACCGACATCATGCTGACAGGAAGTTTAAAACACACCCAGTATAGACTGCGTAGAAAATAATTTACTAAAAAGAGAACAACAAGCTTTGAATTCTATAGAATCTTATAAATAGGACTTGAATGTTATATAAAGTAGGTACTGCGGGCATGGACAATCAAAAATTACAAAACATATTCTGGTAATCGGTTTATCCGCATCTGCTATATTCTATGTCACATTCAAGACATTTACATATACATGATAGTGTGTTTCATTCACATTTCATAGATTATAAAGTTTGTTTCACTCTTTTCAGTTAACTATCGATGTATATTATAGATATGTCCAAATATTGCTGTTTTGGGGTCATTTTATAAATCATATGATCATAACCAATACTACAAATTACATTAAGCTAGTCTTCGGTTAGTGTCATTAGGATCATGAAGTAACCGAGTTGTGTTATCGTCGCCCATTCAGTGCGAAAGTATAAAAAAATGCCACCTTGTGTGATTTGAGAGTGTAATTGTAACTAAGTACAAAAAAAAAAGATGGGCCAAAGCCACATAATTATTAGATGTTTGTCTCGAATTAAATTTAGACTTAAATTCTGCTTGCTTCTTTTTTTCCCCATCCTTATCTTTATTCTTTTTCTTTGGTTATTACTGATTTACTAAATAGTTTCGGTCTCGACACGGGTTTGCCTAGAAAGGCCTATACAGTGCGCGTCGTCCAGCTCACTACGGCTTGCAAATGTAATTGTAATAAATAACTATCTAAAATGTGTTTGTGACCTACTTTAATGCATGTACACAAAAACTTCCATAAACAAACCAAGCTAATGGGATCCAAAGCCAAGCCAAAATCGGTTTGCTCGCCCGGCGGCAGATGGCGTTGGTCGACAACCCACTGCGCACGAGGCGGCGGATTCGCTCGTACAGTCACGTTCAAACGTCCCTCCTCGCCGATCTTCAGACCGAAGATTGTGATCAAATCGCTGTCCATCGAATCCACACGTTTCGGTGGATCTGGGGATGGAAAAAGATGAGAGTCTGATAAGTTTTTGCATTGAAATCTAAACAAATAGGAACTGTAGCGCACAGACAGAATGGTACAGTTATGTACTATATGAGTATTATATGCATTGACCACTGGGACTTCGTGCGCTGTCGCTGCGGAGACGTCGACGTGCAGACAGGAACAGAAAACGCAGTACTGTACCGGGTGGTAGGCTGAACTTTAGCCAAACTTATAGAGCATGTAGAGCTTATCGAACCAAACAAAAAGTTTTAAGTGAGCAGATGGCGCAAACTGACGGTTAACGAGAAAAATAAGGTTAAAGTATTTCTTTTACATTTTGTTTAGTTCCATAAACTTTACACGCTCTATAAGTTTGGACTACGTTCAGCCAATTTCCAGGTTTAGTTCAAAGGTCGAATGTCTCCGTTTTGTCTGAGCCTTCGTATTGTACTAGAAAAGTGATAGCACGCCCGCCTTGACCTTGTGCTCTTTTGTGAGTCGCTTATGTTTGCCGGCTTTACGGTAAAACTTAAATTCATATGAAAATCTTTATATGTACTTTATATGTATATCTATACTAATATTATAAAGCTGAAGAGTTTGTTTGTTTGTTTGTTTGTTTGTTTGAACGCGCAAATCTCAGGAACTACTGGTTCGAATTGAAAAATTCTTTTTGTGTTGGATAGTTTATTTATTGAGGAAGGTTATAGGCTATATGTAAAAAATAATACTATCTGTCTGTCTGTCCATTTGAGTAAATATCCAAAACGGCTAAACTGATTTTAATGAAACTTCACAGATATGGAAAAGAAGTAGTCAAAAGTGACATACACTACTTTTTGTATGTCTGTATGTACGTCCATCTGTCTATTCGAGCTAATCTCCAAAACGGTTAAACCGACTTTAATGAAATTTCACGGGTATGAAAAGAAGGTGCTCAAAAGTGACATAAGTACGCTACTTTTTGTCCGTCTGTTTGTCTGTACGTCTATGTGTCTATTCAAGCTAATCTTCAAAACGGCTCAACAGATTTTAATGAAACTTTGCAGACGTGAAAGAAGGTTGTCAAGAGTAACATCAGCTACTTTTTGTGTCTGTCTGTCGTTTGTCTTCACTGATCTATCAACGTAGATAAAGCCGAAACTACTAAGTCTAGGAAGCCGAAATTTGGAACAGTGGTTTATTTTATAACGTATAAATTTTTTATGAAAGGAATATTTGGAAATTTCAAATTTAAGGAGGTAGGGACGGAAGGGCTTTGTATGAGTCTTTGTTCTTTAAAGTTAGAAACATAAAAATTTTGACATAAATAAATAATGATGTCTTTCAGGGTTTTTGGATTTCCACATTTTAAGGGTGGGAAACGGGAGGTGAAAAGTATGGGAGTATCGGTTTTCCTAAAGGAGTGGGGAGAATGAAGATTGAAAGTTTCAATGGGTGTACCCAATATTAGTTTCAGCAAAAAGTATGTATAAACCATTTAGAAAGTTAATACCACCTAAAACAGGAATGTGTAGTCTACGCAAGCGAAGCTGCGGGCGGTCGCTAGTCTATGTATATATAGAGAGATACCGGGTTGTGAACAGAAATGTGAACAAAGAAATATACGCCGCAGATCAAATATACGCCACTTCATGTTTTGAAATATTCACTGTGAAGTAGAATTTTGTGTGACCCACATGTAAAATTCGTACTGGAAAATAAAAAAATCCACAGATCTTGCAGTCCCCGCAACCATCGGTTTCATTGAAAATGAACCTACCCAAAGCCGATTTTCACAGATTATATTATTTTACTAGCGACCGCCCGCAGCTTTGCTTGCGTAGATTACACATTCCTGTTTTAGGTAGTATTAACATTCGAAATGGTTAATACGTAGGTACTTTTTGCTAAAACTAATATTGGGGACACCCATTCAAACTTTCAATCTTCATTCTCCCCACTCCTTTAAGAAAATCGATACTCCCATACTTTTCACATCCCGTTTTCCACCCTTGATATCCAAAAACCTTGAAAGACGTCATTATTTATTTATGTTAATATTTTATGTTTCTAACTTTAAAGAACAAAGACTCTCATACGAAGCCCCTCCATCCCTCCTTCCTTCAATTTGAAATTTCAAAATATTCCTTTTTTTAAAATTTATATTCACGTTATAAAATAAACCACTGTTCCAAATTTTTTTATTTTCCAAATTTAGATTTAGTAGTTTTAGACAAACAGACAAACAGACAAACAGACAAACAGACAAACAGACAAACAGACAAACAGACAAACAGACAAACAGACAAACAGACAAACAGACAAACAGACAAACAGACAAACAAACAAACAAACAAACAAACAAACAAACAAACAAACAAACAAACAAACAAACAAACAAACAAACAAACTCTTCAGCTTTATAATATTAGTATAGATTGCCACGAAAACGTGGCACTATTCTTTTCAACTCTTTAAACTCAGAAATAAATCAACGAAAAAATTCTCTGCTACCCGTGCGAAGCCGGGGCGGGTCGCTAGTTCAACATATTTGAAACATTTAGGTTTTAAACTGCAGCCTCTGATATCCTTAAACGTTCTGAACTCGATAATTAAGCATTCGAACGAATACAGGCCGAAAGGCGCTGACCGTAATGTTAATAAGTTCCCGAACGTCCGTAAAATCTAACATAAGATGTCAAATTTCTTGTTCGATTTCCAACCGATTTCCAAAATTTTGGTCTTAAACTGTAGCTACCGACGCCTTCTAATCTTTGGTATAACACTTTGAAGCGATCCGACGAATACCCTCTGAAATATAGTAACTTATATCCACAAACACAAGCGATCGACCAAAAAATCTCATCTTTCGGAAATAATTTCTCTTACAATTACCAACCGATTTCCAAAAACATGGTCTCAAATCGTAGCTATGTTAATGGCCGAGATGCTATTTTTTTTAATTTTCGATATCGGTCCCCGTTCTTGAAATATTGTGGATTTAGTAAAAAAAAAACCGAAAAAATCCCGATTTTTTTACATTTTCCAATTTTTTTCAAAAACTACGTAACCGATTTCCAAAATTTTGATGTCATACAATGCACAACTAAATTCTTAATCTTTTAAAACCTTAAAATCTTGGCTAGACCTCATACCCTCGGAGTTATGGTCAAAAATGCGTTTCCCGTGAAATGAAGATGAAAAGATTTTGTAACTACATTGCACGTGTGATTTAGCAAAGTTTTGTTTATAACAATGACAACGGCGTATGGTCCGTCCAATAACTGAGTGTGTGATTTTGTCCACGTTTTCGACTGTTTCGAAATGTGAGACGCTTCATCTATATATGTAAATATTTTAATTTAGTAACTAAAGCGAACAGTAAGTAGTATCACTTCCATACAAAATAGAGAAATAGGCAACGTTTTGACGTGTTAAGTGTAAACCGTGCTAGGAATACATTATCAGTGTCAGAGTTACGTGAAAAGGTCAAGTTGTATATAAAAGAAATTAGTGGACTTATTTTAATGGAAACTGTTGAACAGCAAAATAAATTAAAAAAACTAGCCGTGTGTTTTACTGCCATCTGCTGTTTACGGAATCTAGCACCATAAATTAATATGAGTTAAAAATAAACTGCTTGACGTTGGCCTTTCCCACGATAGTCAAATGTTACCAACAGGATGCCGACTTTAAATAGCAAAGTTTTATATTGTAAGTTGCGTATTTATACAAAAGTCATATATAGTACAGCGACAATTTTCGGCTGTTTGCTGATAGACTTGATCAAAGAAATTGAGTAGATGAAAGTTGTAGATTAAACTAATCTAAGTTGTAATTGATTTCCATAACTTAAAAATTATTAAAACTAAAACCCTCACATTCGACAATTAACTGTCTGGATGCCGTTCTAGGATTGGGTAGTGCCTCGTGTTCCGCTTTGCAGACCAGCTTTCTTCCATTATCATCAGCTAGTAAATTCTTGGTGAGATTCTGGGATATGGTTTGAAGGTCTGGTTCCGTTCCTTGAGTTATCACTGGCTGATGCGGTCCAACTAGCAATTGGATGTCGTCTGAAAGCAAAGAGAGACTTAGTAGTATAAATAAATTAGACACGTTATTGACAATTTTATGATAGGAAGTCCGGTGAAAAACAAATTACAAATATTGAAATTGATGTGATACTTCGATTAAAATAATCGATGGGCCTTTAACGTGAAAACGTTTAAAAAACATCTTGTCATGATTAGCGATGAAACGCTTTTGTTGTTACCATAAACGTTGAAATGTCTGATGAATGAAGGTCGGTACCACCAACTGGTGTACACATTTTGGAAATTTATTTAAAAAATAGTGTCCTATACCTGTTAGTGCACTTATACGCTATCGTACATTTAGTCAAACGTATTCATCTAGTTTCCTCGCGTCAATATTGGAACGTCTCATCAGCATTGCTTTTTCGAGAGCATTTGATGTTTCTGATGTGAACTTCTTCCCTTCAAGGTGGGTGATTACCGAATTTGTAACCGAAGCTTCCCCATGAAACCCAGATTTGACCAAACCTGGAGGAATGCTCAGAGACATATTGATGATAAGCTCTTAGCTAACAGAATATGTTTTACTTAGTGCGAGCAGTTCTGTTGGCACAGGAAATGAACGGGTCAGGAGGGTCGAAGAAAGGTTTCGAAATACACTTCATGTGACAAAAGAATTAGTCATAACTCCGTAACGGAAAGGGTTAGACAAGATATTTGTGCGTCGTCGTGTAGATATTGAGGTGCTCTAAAAAGTAGATTGAGTAGAAAGAAAGCTGTCATGTGTTCCTCTTAAATTATACCTGGGATCACGGAAAACGTTTTCATACAACAAATTACAGTAGTGTAGCGATGCTACCCACACCAGCTTTTTTATTTTCTTTTGCGACATAGGTTAAAATTTATATCGTTTATTATTATCAACTTAACCAAGGCGTCATTTTGGTGAAATAAAACAATTTTGGTCAGTTTGCGTTTCCGTTTTCTATGTGATTCGACATGGAATTTTATTACTTACTCTGCATATAAATCATCCGATAAAGTAGCTCCATGATGAAGGTATTTATCCATTAAACCTTTCACAGTCTCAGAAAAGAGAGCCCAAGATTTTACTGGCAAATGTAATAATTGCCTTGAACTTCTTAGGAATTGGAGATGACGGTCCTTTCCAGGTCATCATCATCAGCCCGTATCTCTCCACTGCAGGATATAGGCCTCTCCCAAGGCTCGTTACCACCCACGGTCCTCCGCCTTTCGCATCCAACTACCCCGGTATGGTGCTTCAGGTGATCTGTCCACCTGGCCGGGGGGTGTCCAACGCTTCGCTTCACGGTACGTGGCCTCCATTCAAAAACTCGTCTACCCCATCGGTTATCAGTTCTACGGCACATGTGACCGGCCCATTGCCACTTCAGCTTGCTGATCGCTTCGGCAATGTCGACAACTTTAGTTCTTTGACGGATTTCAGTGTTTCTGATTTTATCCATCAAAGAAACACCGAGCATAGCCCGCTCCATAGCACGCTGAGCGACTTTAAATTTATGGATCAGTCCTGCCGTGAGAGTCCATGTTTCGACACCGTACGTCATTGTAGGTAGGACGCATTGGTTTGAAGACCTTGGTCTTTAGACATTGTGGTAGTGGCGACGAGAACAGAGGACGAAGCTTCCCGAAAGCAGCCCAGCCCAGCTGAATTATTCTGTCGGCCTCTTTGTTGAAATTGTGTTTGCCTAACTGGACCACCCCAGGTCCTTCAGGTTCCAGGTCAAGAAACTGTTATTATTTTTTTTAGGATCGTTATGATGAAACCGTGTCTGATCCATAAAACGATGCAAGCGTTTTTCTTTTTATGAAATCATATGATATTAATTTCAATAAATTATTATTCAGTTATTAATTAAATGACAGACGTCCTTTCGTAATTGTATAACCCGCGCAAATAAAGAAACTATTCTAAAAAGGCGCCTTTGTATTTGCCTCTCGGTGTACAGTTATACCTGTAAGTAAGTCACACCGAACTCGCTTTATAAAACAGCCATCATTTTTAAACCGTTTCTTTATCTGGGCTAATATTAATTAATTTTAAACTGACCTATATACCACGTGATCCTTGCGACTGGTCTTCCATCAGGCACCACGCACTGCGCCAGAAACTGGTCGCCTTCTCTGAAAGTAGACTGTTCTGGGGACAGCAGACGTAGTTCTCCCGGCGCCTCTGTAAATAAATAAATAAATATAATAATATCTGAAATCTTTTACAAACATCCTTCAGAAGATGTTCCCTTGACAAATGCCTGTTTTGTTTTGAGATGGGCAAATGAATGTGGGAACCGGAAGTCCTTCAGCTACAGTTATATTGTCTGTCTTTTCTATGTCCAAGGAATTTAGGAAGGATAACCAAGTAGAAGTGTGATAAGAAAAAGTAACTGGATAGTGCTGTCCTAGAAAGGAGCAATGGTTGACACTATCTTTTTCCCCTCACATTTCTATATTATCATCCAATAAAGTTCTTATGAGAAGGAATAATTCCGTCAGTAAACTTCAAACACCACCGCGAAGATGAAGGAGTCGCAGCGCGGGGTCGATTGTGGCCTGTATACATATATTATGGTTCAGCACAGAACTATACCAAAAAGACCACACAATTAGCACACACGTTTAAAAAAGCTCGTACAAGCACACGTTCGATCGACGAAAGTGAAATACAAAAGTTCATCCCCCATTTTACCGCCCTATGGGTCAAATTTCCAGAAATCTTAATACACAATATATTTAATTTCCGCCTCAATGTCCAAAAACCAATTTCCATGAATTTAACTTCAAAAATGACGGATTTCCATCCAAACGTATCGTTTTCATTTTACTGTCTTGGGGTAGAGTTTCGAAAAATCCTGTTTCAGTGGACGTCTACGACACAAAACAAATGTAATACTTAAATTTCATGTGATTTGCTGCAGCGGTTTTGGCTCGGCGTTGACTATGAGTAAGTGGTATTTCGATTTTACATATAAACAATTAAATTTTATTAGATCATCTCAATATAAATGATGGCGTGTTCATCGCCTAGATTATTGTGGCCAGCTTTCATTTTTGATAGTCGGGATACTGTAGTCATGGGGATTAGATGCACGTCCTGTACTAATGTTGAGAGATTTTTTGATAGCGTTGATGGAGTATCCACTAAAACAATGTAGTATGTATATGCAAATAATATACTTTTCAAAATGACAACTATTTATTGTTATTGCTTATGTACACAATATCACTGACTCTGTGCCTCGTATAACACGTTAAGCCGTCGGTTCCGGTTGCTATCAATAGATGGCAGTCGTTTAAATCCATCAACCGGCATTGGAGCAGCGTGATCGGTAAAGCTTCAAACCAAACCTTCTCATCCCGAGAGAAGGCACTAAGCCCCTGCAGTGGGACATTACTGGACTGATGGTATAATGGTATTACTGTCTCTGCACGATGGGATCTACGTAAACAACGGTCCTTGATCTCGTTTGACCTACATTATAGTGCCGATATTTAAGAAGAAAAGTTACCCACGTGCAACAGTGAGTCGCATGACCCCAGTGGGCTCTATGCTGCCGGTTTGCGGAGGGAAGCTGCATTCCACTGGACCGTTCATCTCCGGTGTCACGCTTCTAATGTGTGCGCCGCATTCTCCGAACTGAAAATGACGGTGTTTTCATAGAAATGTTATTTCACGTTGCCTTCAGGAAGTGCGTCGCAAAAGTTGTCATAGCTCCATTGGTGATAATAATAGAAACGAGTCTTTTACCTGGAGCCCTTGCCCTGCGTACACGACAGTTCCTTCTTGATATTCCGGTCTTAATCGATGCGCTACTCTCCCGATAGTCACTCTGGAATTCAGATCAAAAATAATAATTTAATAATAATATTATCTGAAACATTTCACATATGATAATTTTTTCATCTATACATATATGTGTAGAAAATTTTCACCCAGACACGAAACAAATAGAAATAATCATAATAATAATAATACTTGGGACATCCCGCACAGTATCATCGGGTCCCAAAGTAAGCAAATATGATGCTTGTGTTATGGGGTTCCAAACAACTGATAAAGGTACATACTTAAGTATTCTATATATATAGATATATATATATAGACAATTTCACAGCCAGACACACGGAACAAATAGACATGTTCATGCACATAAATATTTATCTCGGGTGGAAATTGAACCCGTGAACTTTGGTACTGCAGTCGGCGTTTCCGACCACTGGACCAATTATAAAGTACTTATTCATGCGGTGAGACGGAAGTGGACTTTAAATTTGTGTATGTCACCCGCTCATTCCCTCCAAGATTGACAAACACATAGACAAAAGAATAATAGTTACCTGCACGAATCGATGGGATAGGCAACTTTGCATATGACGGTGACTTCATCTCCAACCCTCCGCACAGCTTCTCGCGGGTTGACTTCTACGTTTTGACCTGAAAAGGACAATAAAAATATTATTAATAGACTTATTCAGTCATTAACGACGAAGAACCTCAGCTTTCACATTCAACTCATCTATCATTTCACGACACTGTAAAAGTTTCTACAACATTTTACAACTTAATTTCCTAAGAAATTTTTATACCTGTTATACCCCATGATTATACCACATCAATATCCAATCGTATTCATCGCTATCCCTAAGGAACCATGTATTTATCTAGGATAAATTTACCCTGTCCATTATTCCACGCCAGACACTTTAGTACTCATTTTAACGTGAAGAATAAATATCTCACAGACACCCATTGAACTGATACGTATTACTAGCAGAAACCGTATATTTTCCGTATAAAATGTAGCCTAAGTCACTCCCTAGCATACAAATAGCCAGACAAAAAGTAGTCTGTCACTCCTGACAACCTCCTTTTTATGTCTACAAAGTTTCATTGAAATCTGTTCAGCCGTTTCGGAGATCAGCCTGGACGGGCATACAGCTGAACAAACAGAGAGACTAAAGCAGCTTATGTTTTTCCCGAGGTCTAATCTATCTCTGTACCAAATTTTATCGAAATCCGTTCAGCGGGTTAGTCGTAAAAGCGTAATAGACAGACAGACAAATGCTACTTTCGAATTTATAATATTAGTAGAGATGTACCTACAAAGGACAGTCATTTATTTTATAGCGAGCCAAGTGGACGGCGTAAGCAAGTAAATGAATGTGTGTTTTTTATTGAAGATATCTCGTTTCATAGGGGATCAGATTTCGTTCATGAGTGGATGTTATTGAATAAAAATATTAAATCACAAAACCCAATATGGTAGTATAAATCTGAACAAATTATATCATTTACTTGGGTTTTTAAATCAGCCTAGTGAAAGTCCGCGGCATCCATCGCGTGGGTTGCACGTTTGTGTTATTTCAGCTTTAACATAAATCAAATTAGCTCATATTTATCTGTGTATTTATTACTTATTAATAATATTTTTAGTATATCTCCGTCCCTCCCTAGCCGCTTTAAAACTAAGGTGAAGTCCGTGATAAATCCCTAATTTTAGTCAAAAACACCCCTTGAGCCTTAATATATAAAATTACACGTAAATACCTTTCTAAGAACAAGAATGAGAACTGTCACAATTTTTCTCGCCACCAGGGGGCGTCACTTCAGACCGAAGTGATAGATTTCATGATGCGGTAAGCAAAACATTGATATTATAAAATGCAAAAAATATGAGAATACTTGGGATAATAATAATACCTGGGCCATCCTACAAGGCACCATCTAGTCCCAAAGTAAATTAGTATTATGCTTGTATTATAGGATACTAGACAACTGGTAAACATACTTAAATGTTATTTTTATAATATTCCCAGATACGGAGTAAATACACATGTCATGCACACAAATATTTGTCACGGGCAGGAATCGAACCCGTGACCCACGTGTTTAAACAGTTCAATAATGTCTTTTTCAGTATTAATTACCAATTTTTTATATTTATGGATACACACGTTGCGAGATAAGTATTACGAACCCATCAAAAAGGTCAGTAACTCGATATCGTGTGTAGATACATTATATTCATAATTGACTAATTAAGAAAATGGGCCAAAGTCATTCACTAATTATTTATTAGCTACTTAATTTATTACACGCAAATTACATTACATTAATTACACTTTCCAATTACGCAAGATGGCTATTTTTTTTTAATATTATCGCATTCAACATATGTCTCGGTCATTCGCCGATCTTAATGTCATTGACCAAAGACGATTCGTGGCCTGTATCATTTGTAGAACAGATTAATTTAGAAAGGGATCTTGAGGTATAATTAATGATATTACTTTATAATTAATGAAAAGTAAAAATATATCAAATAACAAAAAATAATAATAATAGTTTCTAATTAGATAAAATAACAAAAACAAAGGCGTATATTTCATATTTTTATTTGAAAGATTAGATAACTTTAAGAAACTGATTTTACTTAATACAGATCCAAAGCCGCATTATCAAATGCTGCTCTCAAATTTATTTACTCTATAAGTATTTTACTTGTGTTTTTTACTATAAAAAGTTCAAATTTACTTTTTTTTAAGCACAGAACTAAAAATATACAGCCATGTTCTCAAATGAGTCAACTGATTAGTGAAATGGTTTTATAATCAACTTTTTCAAAAAAATTTCATACTTAATTCGCAGGAGAGCGTAAATATACCGGAGCTATTGGGATCCAAGCTATGTTTAGTCGAGGCTAAGATTGAAGACAAATTAAACTTGATGATAGTTTCGTCCCCAATTTGTGAGATGAAGCCGAAAAACTGCACCTTAGTAATTGATACAACTCGCATGACTTCATACAAACAGCGCGACAATTTGGCTGGCATAGAGACTTCTATAGAGACGCTACCTATTTTTCTACACGTACTTTTTTCATATGACTTTTACTAGCACTTTCGAATAGGTAATCAAAGCTGCTGCTGGTTCGGAAAGTCGATTCTACTAAAAAAATCGGCGAGTGAATATGCAGGTAATATTCTTACGATGCTAGATTCTGTGCGACCTCAGTACAATAGACAGAAAGAAACGAAGTTATTTTATGTTTATAATCCTACAGAACAATAAATCCACTAGTCTATTGACGTCCATTCTTACGAAAATCGGAAGTTATTGTGATACTGACAATTAATTTATTTTATCTTTTAACTTGTCCATTATTTCGTACCGTCGACTCGACTGAAACACAACACTTGTCAAGTACGTTTTATATTCTAGAGGTTACAACGTGTCTGTATTGAGATTCGGCCCATACTAAATAAATTTAAAAAAAAACATTCCAGTGATGTCCTGAAAACTTCCATAAAATTACATTGATCGTGGGTTGTTTTTGACCGTACTTTCTGGAAAGAAACTAATGATGAGAAAGTCGTAAATAAAAGGCCAAAAAACAAGTAGAGTTTGGTAAAATATTAAAAAAAAAACATGATTTGCACCAAATTGCACATTCTATGCATACTTAGGAAACCTCGCAAATGAATAGAATTCTTATAAAGGTTTTATAATCCGTTTCATTATTCGCGTGTTAAATTGACATTTACGTGATTACGCATGACGCATTTTTTTCGCTTTCTTTTTTCATCGACCAACGTTCTATTAAACATGTCCAATATTAAAACTGTTCCTGGTTATGTAGCTATCTGAAAAATAAGTATCTATTAAGTAATATTAGATAACACAACTGTTTAGAATTATTAAAAATATATATTTATAACAAAGAAAAAAGCAAATTCGACTCCATTGATCTATTCCGCAGTCATATATTTCATTATACGTCCCGAAAGTAGGTCTTGCTAATAGAAAGATTAACTGGTTAAACCAACAGCAGCGAAGTGACACTATCAACTATGTTGATAACATTTTCGTCATTCTGCATAAGTATTAATTAATAAATCTAGGAAAACGCAATTCTATCAAATTGGAGATCTTAAAGCGAGGTCCATCGAAAGCACCGCCATGGACAATAAGTAGGTACGCAGAATTGATCGAAATAGGGGAGAGAGTTGGATGTCTGATGACGCCAACACGCGCGACGACGACGTCTAAAACTCGTAGTTATAAATAGAATACACAATATCTATTTACTTTCTTTGTGTATGACCACTGGAATGTTTCACTAAACAAATGACTAATCTAGCGACAAATTTTTCAGTAGATATCTTTTAGGGAACGGGAACTCTATTACTAAGGCTCCACTGTTCGTCTTCCTGTCCGTCACGATGCTGTATCGTCTGAACCATAATTGGTAGACACTTGAAAAGCACTGAGTGTGTATTACTATGGCTGCTATGACAACAAATAATTAAAATAAACAAAAGTTAAAAATTAAGAGGGTCTCCATGCAATAAAAGTTTAGGGTTCCGTACCCAAAGAGTAAAAAACGGCTAAGACTCCTCTATCCGTCTGTCCGTCCGTCTGTCACCAGGCCGTATCTCATGAACCGTGATAGTTAGACAGTTGAAATTTTCACAGTTGATGTATTTCTGTTGCCGCTATAACAACAAATACTAGAAAACAGAATAAAATAAATATTTAAGGGGGCTCTCATACAACAAACGTGATTTTTTGCTCGTTTTTGCTCTATATTGATTACGGCAACAGGTAGACGCTTGAAATATTCACAGAATATTTAGTTATACATTCCCATTAAAAATAAATATTTTATTTAAAATAAAACAAATATTTAATGTGATTACATTATACAACAACAAATTGATTTTTTGCTCGTTTTTTTATATTGTACGGTGGTAAGGAAACCTTCGCGTGCGAGTCCTACTTGCACTTGTTTTGTATGGTTTTTTGTGTATTGCTTGCTTCTTTCGGCAGGTTGGATAAAATTCACGTTTGACAGCGACACGAATTATTCGTATGTGTGTGCGTATCCAGTATGAATTTAATTGAAGTGAAAAATGTACGCTTTTACACTGGTATCAAACAAGTGAAAATTAGTGTAAAAACTACGAGTATATGACGTTTTCAAAAGAATTTGATGAAGATAAAGTCTTGCTCGAGAGCCAAATTAAACACGAAAACACATTAACTCGAAAGAGCTCGCGGCACCGACGGGTTTAATTAGTGGGAAAACCTAATGGGGAAAAGGAGGGAAGTGCGGGAAAAAATTTAGCTTCCTTTCAGAGTGCAATTTCTTTGTTCAATTAATTGCTACACGAGTGACTAGAACTATCATCGTGTTTTGTATGGTCAACAGAAAAAGTGCGTACGTAGAGTATTTATGTAGGTACCTTTTGTTTACAAATTCCTCTGCGTCCTCTTGAAAACAATAATATACTTAACCCAGGCACTACACATTGACCCATTTGGGTTAGATCCAAGGTCACGAGCATTTGAATGACAGGGATAATTGATTGATGATAAGTTAACAGGTTAATATTATTCATACATTATTTTTGTTCATGAAAATGGTCCTTTAGATCGTCTTTTCGATGAAAATGTCAAAATTCGTGGAATCAAAAGACCTACGAATCTGTTTTAAATTTTATAATTTCAGTATTGAGACTTATAAAAAGCATAAAAAGCTTTTATCCAAAATTCCGGCAAAATTCTAAGTCTATCGAGTTGCTAAACAATTTAGAAATATATTGAGTCTCTATCCTATACTCCAATCCTTACTTACTTGATTTATTCGAATAAATAATAACATAATAATAACGTATACATCACAACAACGTCTAGGCCCCAAACTAAGCATTAGCTTGTATTTTGGGTACCTAGCGAAAACACCACATACATATAACAACCAAGACCCGGTACCAGTATCAATATTCATCATATAAATACTGACCCGACCTGGAATTCGAAGGGAATAAAGTTATAGTATTGCCCAAAATCCACCGACCTGCACTAAAGCAGCGTGGTGGGTCAAGCTCTAAGCCCCCTCATCCCGAGGGGAGACTTAAGCCCCTGCAGTGGGGCATTAAGGGTTGATGGTATAATATAATACGCGGTGCACCCCATTCGTCGTCGGTCGCCGCCTATGTTTGGAAATTTCTTTTTGCTTGCGCGTTATTTGTTCTACATTGCTGTTACACGTATCACGAAGAAAATTGTGATTAGCGTGCAATGTATGTTTACCGAAACGTGAGGTGTGCGGGTGTACCGTGGTAGAAATGGCAATTTCGTTTGGCACATTATTTTAAGTTTTTAAAAATCTTTTCGAAAAAACAATTGACGTCTTAAAAAGAAACCGCGAGAATTGTACTTTTTTGCTAGCTGTGCTATTTTTCAACACCTGTGAATGTAAATAAAAATAACTTAAGTCTTAAGTTTTCCAGTAGTTGCTTTTGGATTTATTACAAATTACGACTTACACAAAAACTACATAACTCTCTTACTGCCCTGGATCAAAATTAACAACCTATGTATTATATGTATATAATAATAATAAATAAATAATTTATTTAGGATCATATATTTTATTATATAATTCTTTGTATATATTATAGATATATATAGATAGATACAGATAAATAATATATTATAGAATTCTTTGATGCAAATCTGTGAGAACGGTATACCTATAATTTAAATCTAACACACCCTTATACGTGTGTTCTGAAATATCTGGAAACTTTTTAAAAAGTCTAGAAACTAGAATTATAGTGAAGTGTGTGAAGCGCTTAGCACGTCTAGACGAAACCGTAAGCTTCTAGAGATTATACCAAAAAGCTATTAAGCGAAATATACTCTAGATTTTACTGAATAGAAATTTGTGCTTTTGAAATAAAATAATGATTTCATTTATTTAATGAATACTAGCTTTTGCCCTGACTTCACGAATCACGACTTTTTCACGATTCTTTCACGATTCCCTAGCCTAAAATTAAAAAAAAAGACCTTTATAAAATCATTTCGTTTTTGGTCTGTCTGTCTGCCTGTCTGTTTGTCTGTCAAGATTCTTTTTCTAAGGAACGTGTGGAGATATCAAGTTGAAATTTATATGAAATACTTAAACTAAACTTAACTTACGCTCCATTGAAGCTGTAAATAAATACGGCCATTTATGCCACATATATTGACACTCGCAAAAAAACCAAAACTTATGAAGAACTTCCCGTTGACCTTAGATTGTGAAAGAAGAAGTAAGAAGTATGGTCTCACAGTACAAGTAAAGAAAAAAATCCGAAAATCGTATATTTATAGTTTTATAATTTATATAACACTACAGAACCCTTGAGCGCGACTCGCACTTAACCGGTTTTTTATTTAAATCAGTAATGGAAAGATGGTTGAGCTTTTGACTGAATTGTTTTAATTTTTCTTAAAAAAATAATTAAGTAGTTGAATGTTTTTTGAATTTTTCAAGTAATGGTATGACAGGCAGAATTACTAACTATGAAATTTGAATTCCATCTAACGGTGAATAGCGATAAATACTTTAAATACGTGTAATAGAGCGAAACCTTTAGGACGCGGGTCTAACTCGCACTTGACCGGTTTTCTACATACTAGTATACTATGTTTTGAGAAATAGTAGTGCGTAGTAATAATATTTAAAACTGTCATAAAAACAAGTAATCATCCCCAAGTTAATATGTCGCAATGAATAACTAAGCAGCAATAAAATCGCGGAGGTCCCTAAAGACAATTACTATAATAAATTATTATCACGATATTACAAGGCACTTGCGACAGCCCTGGAGGTTGTACTATTACCATGGGCATTACTAGGGTTGTCAGTTGACTTTTTATATTTATTTTTAGTGCTAATGACTGCTTCAAGATTCTTACATCAATAAATTCACAAATATCTTCACGATAATATTATAATTATAATTATATATATTATAATTATAGTATGTAGCAGATTCGCTATTGTAAACAAGAAAATTTGTCGCAGTTAGCACAATGCTATTTAATTTAATAACATTGTTCCAATACTCCAAAGTGTTAGTATATAGGAGTGAAAGGGATGAATACACATTTAAGAACAATTCCTATTGCTCTATACGAGGTTGACCTGTCATGGCGCTACCGAAATCTAGGCATGTAGCAAAAAACGGGTTCTGAAAAGTTGTTATTTTTCTAAATAAATAGTCAACTAAGAAATTTATATATTCTGGAAAATAAAGACTTATATGTGGCGTCATCTTAATATGTTATTTTTTTTATCGATTTTCAATCACACACATCCGTTATATAGACTCTTTTTGAAACTCCATATGACCAAACTACCCCAACATACTTTTTTCACTATGTTTTATTTCAAACCATACTATTCTTTTAATTTACTATTCTTCCATCCACATGATAAACATTTTATTTAAATTCCACTAGGTGATAAAAACTTGACAACCCTAGCTCTAATACTATCAGGATCATCACACAAACGCCTAATAAAAACAAATTGCCCCGTGTCTGAGTGAAATATGAACTGCGTACTACCCCATTTTTTGGGGTAAACTTATTTTGTAACCACCCCAAGATAAGAGTGGCTTTTTGAATGAAAATGTAATGTCATTTTTTCACTATTAGTACAATAAAAATCATTTTTTTAAATCAAAGAGGTTTTATTGTTATTAACAGTTCTTTCGAAGTCGATATTTTTATACATTCTACGTTACATATATCGGAATATAGCGTTATGAGGGGTTTAGTATGTGGTAATTATAATAACGTTTTTCAAAAATACGTATGTGAAAAATATCCTTGTCCTATTTGCGACCCAAATAGTAGGCCCAATGAATGTTAAAAAAAATTACTAATTATTATTGATTCTGTTTGATTTAACCCGAATCCGTTGCTACTTTGTTAAATGCGAGTACAGTATTAATCAAACAGTGTCTAAAGAGCGAGCGAAAACTATACTTCTAACATTTTATTTCATTTATTAATAATTATTTATTAATAATAATTTTATAATTGTCTTCTATGTAAATATGTGTCGACTGACCGATTGGCCGATTTGTTTAGAGACCCTAACTGCGGAACCGAGATCGCGCGTTCGATTCCCGCCCGGGACAAATATTTGTGTGTATGAACATGTCTATTAGTTCCGTGTCTGGGCGTAAAAAGAATCTATTTATGTATATTATAATGAATAATAATAATAATAATAATAACACACACAATCACAACAACGTCTAGGTCCCAAACTAAGCATTTGCTTGTATTTTGGGTACCAAGCGAAGACACCACATACATATAACAACCAAGACCCGGTGCCAGTATTAATATTCATCATATAAATACTGACCCGACCTGGGATTCGAACCCGGGACCTCCAGCTTCGCAGGCAGGGTCGCTACCCACTAGGCCAAGCGGTCGTCATATATATAATATAAGAACATAAGAATATTTCAGTAGGTATATTAATTGTCTAGTACCTCATAATACAAGCATAATACTTGCTTATTATGGCACCTGATGGGGCTATGTGGGATGCCCTATGTATTATTATGTTACTTTTATTTTAAAATATAAAAAAATTATCGCATAGAAATATTTCAATTTGAATTAAAATGAAATAATGCGTATAGTTTCGCGATGAGAAGAACAAACATGCAAATATTTTTTTTTTAAATCGACAAAGTTAAGTAAAAAAACCACCCTAATTAAAACTTTTTTTATTTAAAATTGTTTAGATCGCTTACTAATATGACACACATTTTAGCATATACCTCCTGAACTCGGGAGTTACAATATAGAACTTTGTTTTATATGACACTTTGTTTTATCTTAATTTTAATAATACAACTTTTAATAATATTAATAAATACTTTAATAAAGAATTCTTGTTTCATTACTTTTTCTACGACCTACTCTTATTACTATCCACAAGTATGATATCAAAGATCATTGTTAAAGCCTTTCCAATAAAGTTTGTTCTAACTTTATAATGTCTATAAGTACAATAGCTATATACAAAGTGCCAAGTGGTATCATAATCAGGCGTGTTTAAAGAAATTAGCATTTAATAAAAAGCTGTAATAATTGAAGCAACTTTTATTTAACTTTTGTCAGTAATTAACAAAACAAGTGAAAATTTACACGTTTGTATGCTATCTCATCCTTTTCGCAAAACCTCAAAGTACAATTTCATACGATATTATATAAAATAAAACACTTAGTTTTTATTGACGAACAGACAGACGAACCCCTTATTTCAATCCCGAGGGGTGAAAGTTCCACCACAAATTGGATTTTTTATTTGGCTAGGGGAAGATACCCTTTAGCGTTTTCAACTTATTTATTGACCACTTCTTGTCAAGCCCAGAGAAAGATTTTTCGACACCATTTTCTAATAAGTAAAAAAACAAACTATTTAGTAGTGCTATATATCGGCCGTCGAGAGTTTGCGTTCCTGACAGGTCGTAATCGGCATAGTAATCTGATGGTTGATGTGAATTCGTACCGTCGCGTGGGACGATTCCCGTTTTCATATATTATTATCGTTTACTTACATGCACGAACGACACAAAATTAAATCAAAAATTATATTATTAAGTCAACTCACAACAAACATGATGTTATAGCTCTAAATCTCATGTGTCAGGAACGCAAACTCTCGACGGCCGATGTATACCTAGTTGAACTCGCGCACGGAGTGTTGTTACAAAATAAATTTAATATGCGTTCGCGCGACTTTGATAGCGAATCGCGACTTCGATTACCTCTTGGGACAAATATTTGTGTGTATGAACATATCTAAATGTGGCGTGTCTGTAAAATATTTATAAATGTATATATTATAAACAATATTTATGTATGTATATCAGTTGTATAGTACCCATAATACAAGCTCTGTTTAGTTTAGGACTAGATGGTACTGTTTGGAATGTCCTAGGTATTATTATTATAGATGCAGGAAATTTAGTGTCATATGAGTAAATTTTGGTCTACGGTCTGCAAAAAAATAAAGCATCTAAGTCCACACAATCAAAAAATACAGCCATTAATGCCGCATATTATGAAACTCGCAAATAAATCAAGGCTAGAAGTAATATCCTACAGCACAAATAAAGAAAAATTTAAAAACCGTTAAGTAGTCATATCACATGATTATCATATAATTTTTAAGTTGTACCCAGAGCCCTTGTTGCTCACCACCGTGATAATAAAGCTCTGATAATAAACCTCGAACAAAACTGCCACGGAAAAGGAACAGTGGGCTTCGTTGCGGCAACCAAGTTTTCCACCGGTCACGCCTGATGCTGGAGAAACGGAATGTGGATTGATGGGATCCGTTTTGTATATTGTACTTGGCGCTAAGTGAAGAGCCATAATCCCGACCCACCCCTTACAGAAAACAGACGTGAATTTATACATATTATATAACAGCCAACAACATGTCGCCCCTTATCAATGTTGAAACCTTTCTATAAATTAATACAATGATGTGGGTATCTGTCTGTCTGTTAATGTTTTATATTAAATTCCTACGTCCAAGAAGTTAACAAGTAACTTTAGATTTTAAGACAAGTGAGACGAGCACGAATTATCGGTTTAGAGCTACAGCTAAAGAGGTTGTTTATCGCATAATGGAAGTTACAAAAGAAATGCTTAAAGACTCAAAGAAGGAGCAGCGATATGCTTTCTTTTAAATCTACAACACTTTAGTAATAAAACAACTTATTTCAAAACTTGTCATTTTGTTTATTGGTGTATTAATATGAAAACTAGTTTTGTTTCAGAAAGTAAGGCGAAAAACGAGCGATGAATTATTAATTTAATGAGATCTTTCTGGAAAACACTACAACGCCTGAACCTTCGAATATATAAGGTGACGCTTTGACAATCAAAATGAAGATTCGTGGAAATTGTGACAATTCCGCTATGACAACGAAAGACAAGTTAAAAAAAGCAGTAGTCTGGGTCGAGGTGATGTGTCGATTAAACAAAAGCGATTTGTTTTGCTATAAACTGCTGAAAACCGAAATAAACATGGGAATGTAGTATGCATCTATACAGATAAATAGCATAGAAGACAGTGTCTTTGAAATAAAAACTTTTTTCTATACGTTTAATTCTACGTTACCAAAAACCTAACACGCGTTTTTAACATTTTTATCTGTCTGTCTGTCTATCTGTCACTCCGAAACAGCTAAACCAATGTATACGCAACTTTCACTAGCAGGTAGAGAATTTTCAGAAATTATTACAAGCTACTTTTTATTCCGGAAATATTTATGAATTACGTTATATAGATATATCTAGAAGTTATATTGGACGATTCCAAGGTTGAAGATCAAAAGCATCCAGCAGGACACCCCTTATTTACTATATAGTATATTAATAACATTTTTACATACATTTTTCACTCTACCATCAAGGGTATTTCGAATTTCAATACTATAGCAACCCTCAACAAAATGAAGTGGTGTATATCAAAGAAAGGAATAAAGAACTGGATTCTAGAATTGTAAAAATGGTTACCAAAGTGGCATAGGTTATCAATTAAAGTTGAGTATATTGAATACAAAAAGATTGCATGGCAAAAAATTTTAAGAATTAAACACTCGTACATGTTCGCGACATGTACGAGTGTTTAATTCTTAAATTTTTTAACTTATCGATGTTAAATCACTTTCTAGCATATTTTCAGTCTCTACATAATTCCTACATATATTTATCGTAGACTTTTTCACTTTTAACTGTTTGAGTTCGTACTCCTTGATGACAAATTTAGCATTGAGAGGGCGTGAGGGAATTGTCTAGACCATTTGGGTGACATTTTTTGATGTATTTTGACATCGCTCAACTCCCTATCTAGGCATCTAAATAATTAAAAAGAAAAAGGTTTTTATATATTTAAAACTCATTGATTAATACACCTGTGGTGGGAAACGAACTCACGATCTTTGTACGAGGCCTTAGCCACTCTGCCACCACAGCTGTTTTATGAGATCGACTAAATATCATGTAGAACTCGGAACATTTCCTTTTTTCGAGTTTCGGATTTTAAAATACATATTAAAATACACCACCTTTGAGTCAAAAGAATGTATAATGTTATGCAAATCTAAAAACCTGTATAATTTTAAAACGCGCAAAAGATAAAATTTACGAGATTCTTTACTTCGCTCGATGACTGTAATTTATTTGCATTATTAGAGTTCCGTAACAAAAAGGTGAAAATGACTTTATGGTAAGAATCGTGAGTGTAATTATAAAACACAGCTAAACCCACGTGGCCTCCCAAGTCACCTCTGCCAAATTTTTTATAATACCTACCTGAGACATCCCATACAACGCCATCTAGTCCCAAAGTGAGCAAGTATTATGCTTGTATTAGGGGTACTATACAACTGATATACATACTTAAACATTCTTTATAATATATACATATATAAATGTTCTACATCCGACACGGAACGAAATAAACATGTTCATTCACACAAATATTTATTTGTCTCGGACGGGAATCGAACCTGCGACGCTTGGCTCCGCAGTACAGGTCTCTAACTACTCGGCACTCGGTCAGTTATCAAGATCGGTTTAGCGATTAAGCCCTGAAAAATAACAAACATACAGATATATTTCAGAAGTAATAATATTTCGTGCTATCTTTCCGACCATCCGTATGTTACAGGCTCTCTGTCATCTTTCCATTGCTCCTAATGAAATTTCACAGACTTATATGAATCGCCATACAACAGGATAGGTGATAGATTGAAAATACGATGTTTTTTCTAAAAGAATATACAAATAAGCTTGACATATTAACAGATGTAATCGGTTGAAAAAAAAGAGCTTTTAAAAGCTTTCGGAAGTTCTTTTCTGTCTCTTTCTTGCACAGCAAAGTTTAATATAGACGTACCAAGGCGTCACGTCTCGCATCGATATTGTTCGTCTTCTCTTAAACGAGATTTGTTACGTTCATAACTTGGTTAACAGATACCTATTTAAATAAAAAAATGTTACAGCATTTGTAATTAATATAACATAAGCAAAAAATTGAAGCAAGCGCCAACTTATGTACGACAAATAAGAGCCAGCACAGTTGTGACTCAAATCAATACATTTAAAGGTTTTTTGATACTGTACTTTTGACTGGAAATTGCATTTATAAATTCATTTGGTGTCATTATTACTTATTTAAATTTAAAAAAAAATAAGATATTATCGCGTGATCATATGACTATCAAAATGATTTAAGGCTCAAACAAAGGCTGATTAATATATTTTTAAAGTAAACAAATGGCAAAAATAATGTCATTTGGAAATACGTTTGATTAAACTTGATCAACAATATGTATTTTTTGAAAGTCAATATAATAAATAAATGAATAAATAATAAATGATTATTATTAATGAAATCGCTAATTCTAATATAAAAACAATTCATTTCATAGTTAGCCTGTCTTACCTTTAATTTCAAAAATCAGTTAATTATCCTACGAAAAAATAAAACAATTCAATAAAAATTTCAATTATCACTTTAACGTGACTTTGAAAAAATAAAACGTTGTTATTATTATTATATACCGTTTTAAATACATAAATAATAATTAGAGACATGTTCTCATCTCATTCTCGACTATAAAATATTAAATAAAATAATATGACAATGTCGTGATAGCCCGAGCGCAACGAACCTATTTCGAGTTTACACGGCCTTGCGGCTGTAGTTTGAATACGGGCGTGTTCCAAACCAACGATTTTTTCTGACTAAAGTACATAACAATCACTGACTCAGTGCCTCGGAGAGCACGTTAAGCCGTTGATTCCGGTTGCACGACGGATTCGTATTGGAACAGCGTGGTGGAAGCTCCAAACCCCGGCACCCCGAGGGAAGGCCTAAGCCCCCGCAGTGGGGTAAACTGGGCTGGTGGAATGGAATGGAAAATATGACAAATATCAGTTTTCTTTTTATATATCAAATAACTCAAAATTACTTAGGTAACAGTCAGACAAACGTTTGGTAACTACGTGTAATCAATTGAAATAGGTACGCAATATTAATATTCCCCAGTAGCCATACAAAGCATGAACCACAAAGTGTCACAAAAAATAGACTCTTTTGTCACAAAATAGGGGAAGTACTTATGAATGGGTGGATGGACGATGAATTTTTATACAGGATGTTTCGTTTGTGGAGGAAATTATATATATTTAAGGAAATTTTGCGTAAAATACGTGTTGGTATTTTGTGGTGTTCAATTTGTGTGCAGAATCTTGAATGGACAATAAAACATGGATTTTGTTTTTGTTATATGTTTTTCTAACGAATTGAAAATAATCAAAATAAATAAATATTTTATTTGAATTGACAGCCGATGAGCAGAATAGGTATACAAAATGAACTCGATTTTAATACGGTATTTATTTCATTGTTTTGAATTAAAATTTATTAAAAAGTTTTTAAAATATTCCTATATGAAATAATATATTTGTGGTAGGTGTACCATATCGTGTCGTGATAGCTCAAAGCGCAATGAACCTGTCTCAAATTTATAAGGCCCCATAAGGCCATGGTTCGAATCCGGGCGTGTACCAATGAGTTTTTCTGACTTAAGTACACAATATCACTGACACCGTGCTTCGGAGGGCACGTTAAGCAGTCGGTCCCGGACGCTGTCAATAGATGGCGGTCGTTACAGTTCCCAACCCGCAGTGGAGCAGCGTGGTAGACTTAAGCTCCAAGCCCCCCTCCTCACCCTGGGGGAGGTCTAAGCCCCTGCAGTGGGGTAAAAAAAAAAGGCTGATGATGATGTACCATATCTGAAATGTCGATATGATTCGATAAGAAATTTTAAGTGAAAATACTAAAAACTTACTGTCCAATTTAGAAACAATTTTATTTAAACCTAGTATATCACGTTCTATCGTTTTCCTTCAAATCCATAGCGTAAAATAGCAGCGTTTGGTTTTACTAGAGTCAGGAATGTCACTTCACTGTATCGAAACTGTCAAACGCAATTTCGCGGGAGTGAAGACCGGCGCGCGGGGATCTCGCGGTCTTAAACTTGCCATCTTGCACCAGCTAGCTAAAGTATGAGTGGTTAGACGGTAAACGCAGAAGAAGGCTTCTAGTCAATTCGTACCTACTTTTTTATATGTTTAAACGTAAGGATAACAATGAAGTGACAAGACATATTTTTTAAATTGATGATTCTTTAATTTCACTCCATAAATTAAAAATATATATGTTCACATAAATATATTCCATCATAAAATATTTCCCTTTACAATCATACAGTTGTGGAGATAATCCGTGCGCAAATATCGGCCACTTCAAATTAAAGCCCTCAAAGGGAAGGGACCTAACAAGGCGATGGTGACCATGCTACTTGTTTAGTTTCGAACAAAATATTTTTTTTATTTGTATTTATTCCTTTTCTGCAATGATGTAAACTTATGTGTAGATATGTTCTTTTGTATTTCACAATTTAAGGCTGTTATATGGGTATTAAATTAATTTAAACTTTTGCATCACACAAGATGATGACTCTCCTTCCTATTACTACAGCTATTACGCAATGTCTATTCGTATGTCGTTCCGTATCTGGGTGTATATATTACATATATGTATATATTACAAAAAGGAATATTTAAGAATGTGTATCAGTTGTCTAGTACCCCATAATACAAGCATAATAATGCTGATTTTGTACTAGATGGCGCTGTGTACGATGTCCCAGGTATTAATGTTTTATTATTGTTATTATTTCCTTGAACGGGCAACTACGCAAAACTCATTCGTTCACCGTTCCTAGCGACACTAACCTTAGACGAGTTAAATTAATCGTATTGCGTGATTCATCTGCTAGGCTGTATATGCTTATCTACTTCTTTTGGTATTATATAATCGGTTACGAAGAATTCATTTTATTATTATTGGATATTTATATGGATGATTAACAGACAGAAAACACAATTTTACACAATAAACTGTATAATGGTTAAATGTATATCTGCAGAATTTTAGTGTTTTTTATTCTTTCTACGGTTCCGTGCATCCGCGATGAAAAACAGAACGTTTATAGGATCACTCTTGTGTCTGTCTATGCATCTGTCACTGCCTATTTTTTTCCAATCTACTGCATTTAAAAAATCGGAATCCGGTGCACATTTACAAAATATAATTAGGTTATACCGGATGTACCTACGGGGTAAACAAGAAAAACACGAATAAATAGCTTAATGTTGTTTTTAAAAAAAAAACCCACTCAGAAACCACAATCTCTTTTGTAATTTTATAATAATTAAACCAATAAAAACTTATTATTCTTACCCTTATTTTTATAACTATTATAGTAGTCAAAGTGAAAAGTATTATTTGTTCAAAGTATTGAACTGCGCGACATTTTGAATTGTCTATTTTTAATTTTTTTAAATTTATCTGTGGGTCGATATAACTAAAAATTGTAGCAATTTTTTAAATATTTTATGTTCGTATTTTTCTACGTATTAATTTATCGTCATACACTTATTTATTGAAATAACCTAGAGTGCAATAATAAATAATAACAAGAGCACTACAATAATGGTCACCCTAACCCAGTAAGGGTACATACAATACCCCCGGGAGCTAATCATTGCACATTTGAATTTGTCACGCTGTACCCACAAAGCTACTGAAGATCTTGTTCGGTCGTGTTTAGTACAGTTGACGCGGATAAAAGTAATAACAGTTATTGAAAAACTAGTTAAGTTCGAATAGGACTCGAGCCTCGCGGGTTCCGTACCACTATACATACTGTCCTTTTATTAAGAGATTATATTGATAGAAATTGTAGAGCGTTGTTACGATTATGCATGCCTACACGCTCTGGCAGGTATTCCTATATAAGAATACAACACGCAACAAACTAGCTGGAAGACGACAAAGAAAAAAAATAAAAATTCGAATCGATTTAGAAAGAAGGAAGAAAAACAAGAAAAGGTTAAGTGGACGATGTTTAAGATAGGAAAAAGAGTGGTCTCTTCTTGCTCATATATAAATCAATTTACAAAATACGTTCATTACGTCGTAGAAACATAAAAAAATACTTAATTTTTATTGGCAGTGGTAACTAGAACAATAAAGTCGGACAATGTAGTCGTTGGTTTTGTATAACGTAGATAACTATGTTAATTACCGCTTATTAATACTTAATCCCTCAGTATACTTGTAGTCCTTGCGTGATGCAGCAAAAGATTTTGTGATCGCCGGATAAACTGGTACCACGCGTTTTATATAGGTAACAAGTAACTATACTGAAAATGTATTAACAAATCGTTATGTTTTAAATATTCATAAGGTCGCTGTGCCTTAACGCATCCATGCTTAGCTGACGCCAATGAAAAAGCCTTATAAAAAATCCAGCTTGAAGTAAGTCATGGCATCATCACAAGCTATTAGTTTCGGATATAAGTTTCAATTACAATATACATTTTTATCACAATAAAAGACATCAAAAGTAAAAACACGTGAAAGAGAACCATTACTAAAGCCGAATTCGAACCCGAACTTTGAAGAGTTGTGGCAGTTGTGGTAAAGGAAAAAGTACTTAGCGCATATGTAATATATGTATGCATATTAATATGCGTAGGAAAAGTCCTAAAAAGCCCGCGATTCCGTTCGCATGGTTTTTGTAAAATCGAAAGTTTACGCAGAAACCATAATTATTACCGGAAATAATAAACGAATAAATGGTTCAGTGGTTTCGAAGATTAGCCATGAAAAACAGACAGATAAACAAATAGCAGCTTATTTTACTTCCGAGAGCTTCTTTTTCATGTCCGCAAAATTTCATCACAATCGGTTCAGCCGTTTCGAAGATCAGCGCGAAATGAGGCACACTTCGATTTTATACATATAAATAAGTAAATGTATGCATGTATGTATTTATGTTACCTCCGACAGCCTGCACCCTTCAACCAGTTTTGCCAGATGAGGTGTTGACTGTGGATAGATTTGAATTAACCAGTAGGAGTGTCATACAACATGAAGTCAGGAAAAAACCAATATAGCGGAGGTTGGACGCAATAATGTACTGAGCGACTGAATTTCTGTTGTTTACCAAAATACATACATACATACTATGTTATAAATTTGATATAGTTTTTTATTATATATTTATTGAAATCTAATTTTATAGTAGAGGTGACAGTCAGCAAGCGAACGGGAACAACCGAACAACGAATGACAAAACGTTTAGGGGCCCGTGAGATATGGTTCATTGCTATATACTCCCCCTCTAGACCATGAGAACGTCCTCGCTCGTGGGCTAGCAGATGATTCTAAATTTTGACGACGAGGGCGCCCTCGCTTACGTTTAGGTACGAGTGGAGCCGGGATATCCTCATCACGACCATGGAAATGTTTTAACTCACAGACGTAGTGTTGATGGTCACTACCGGCTATAACTGGATGTCCGTCTATATATCCACGAAAACGATCTAGAGCCCAAACGACTGCTAAAGCTTCTCGTTCAGTGGTATTATAGTTACATTTAGCCGGTGTGAGAAGACGACAAGCGTATTCAATAGGTTTTTCTTCATTCTTTTCCCCTTGTAAAAGAACTGCTCCAAGGGCGTAGTTACTAGCGTCTGTTCTTAAAATGAAGGGCTTACTATAGTCCGCTTGGATGAGAATCGGTAAGATGGTCAATAACCTCTTTAATTCGTTAAAGGCTTCATCTTGGTCTGGGCCCCATTGCCATGGCTGATTTTTCCGAGTTAGCTTTGTAAGCGGCTCAGCAATTTGAGCAAACCTCGGTATAAACTTACGGAACCATGAACATGTTTGAACGAACGTCCTCAGATGTTTCAACGATGAAGGCTTCTTCATATCTAGAATCGCCCGAATTTTATCATCATCAGCTGAAATACCATCTTGAGAAATAATTTGACCCAAGTATTTGACCGTTTCTCTCGCAAAAACGCATTTCTTACGATTAAGACGTAAATTGTACGTACGGAGATGCTTGAAAACAGCACGTAAGTCTTTTATGTGTGAAGAAAAATCATCAGAGATAATAAGTAAATCGTCAAGATATGCTAATACTGTTGTGTCTTTTAACGTCGAACTGGATCTAAACTTATCAACTAGACGTTGAAACGTTGCGGGAGCGTTTTTCAGGCCAAACGGTAATCTTTTAAAACGAAAAGTTCCAAAGGGTACACTGAAAGCAGTTTTGTCCTGATCGCTAACTTTAACGGGTATTTGCCAATAACCAGCTCGTAGGTCGAGTGTACTCATTACACAACCTCTCTTTGAAGACTGCAATAATTCATCGATACGAGGCATTGGATAAGTATCGGATTTCGTGATAGAATTTAATTTACGATAATCAACACAAAAACGAAAAGTTCCGTCGCGTTTTGGTACTAATAAAGCTGGAGCTCCCCATGCTGATTCGCATTCTTCGATGATGTCGTCAGCGAGCATCTTTTCGATTTCGGATTTCATGATTTCCTTTTTCGCTGGTGTTAAACGGTAAGGCGGTACAGCGACGGGAGGATGATCACCTGTATCTATATGATGTTCAGCATATGGTGTAGGCCCTCCCCCTAGACTAAAGATATCATTGAATTCTACGAGAAGTTGGGCAAGAACATCACGTTCGCATTTTGGAAGGTTAATACCTTCTTCCGACCGCAGAACATCAACGGTAGCAAACGAAGTACGAGGCGCTTCAGGTTCCAAACGAAGTTTGTATTTCTCATTGTGTTTCTCCGAGAAGTACCAAAAAGATTTGCCAAAGTTAAGAACTAGATTAGCTTGAACTAAGAAATCAATTCCTAACAAAGTTTCATTATTGCGCGCATCTGGAAAAATTATGAATTGGACCAACAAAATCTTATGGACAAGTGTCACTTCTACTACAGTAGTGAAAATATTCGTTAATTTATTTGAGCCGTCAGCGAGTTTAATATTTTTGGCTGATTTTTCCATAGGATGTCCATTTTCCAGAAGAAGAGTATATAGCGTATAACCTGCAACACAGCCTTTAGCTGCGGAATCTACTAAAGCAGTCCCCTTCGCGCCTAAAATTTCAATTTCCAAAATTGGACGGCGACAGGGCATGCTTGGGAAAAGCAAAGAGTCAGTCATACATTGGGACTTTCCCTTAACACAACTCGATAAACAGCAAACTTCAGTTGTCAGCTTTTCCTTCACATGATTCTGACCATGCAAGTTATAATTATTATGCACGCCATATGCAACGCAATTCACATTATCAACATTATTAAATAAACAATCAGCAGAAGCGTTTACATTATTCGATGTACAATGTAAAAAATTCATTGGCTTCTGGTCTATAGATGTCAGCTCATTGTCTACATCGACGCTTACAAGCTTACTAATATTACTATAACAATCATCTTTGTGCACAAAAACACAATTATAATTAGTATTTTCAGGTAAATATTCTACATTCCTATCTTTTTCTTCAATTTTAAACAAAGAGGCATTACAATTATTAACAAGAGGAACATAGCTATCTTTTTGATTGACAAAAGAATTATTATATACACTTGAACAAATAGTATCTTTGCCCTTACACTGGCAGTTATTATTTATAAATAATTTACAACTATCACACTGAGGTGACCACGGACGTGGCCAGCTTGACGTGGTATGTTGACAGAAATGTTTAATATTGTTTTTAATATTACATGATTCGGTATCAGATACAGCGGTAGTATCAGTCGCATTCACCTGCAGTGTGGTATTTGATGAACTCGAAAACATAGTACTATGCAAATTCGTATTATCTAAGGCACAAAAAGCATCATTACGTTGCTGTGACTTAATGTTACACTTTTTACAATTAGCACGTAAAATACCAACACTTCCACAACCGTAACACGTTATTTTATCACTTAAATTCTCAATGGGTCTATTTTGATAGTTTGTAATATTATTTTTATTCTGCAATTTTTGGCAATTGTCACGAGTATGACCGTACTTTTTACAGTAAGTACAAAAACGTCTTTTACCTTTAGGATTGTAGATCGGTGGTACCTCATTAGAATTAGGTTCTGCCTGTTCAAGCGACTCCAAGTGGGCGCTCGGGCTAGAATCGGAGGCAACCGGCGGCGTGCGAATATTATGAGTGGGCCGTGCGGGTGACGTATGCATCGGTTGTGTGGACGACGATGATGCATGTGGCGGCGGTGGCGTAAGATGCGCCCCGCGCTGCAGACGCGTGATCTGTGGCGTGATGCTTGAGGTAGGCCATGGAGGGTCCTCCTTCATCGTATCCTCAATAACTCGTGCTTTTTGTAGGAACTCATCGAATGTTTTAACGTCTTCGCGCAGAAGCCTTTTTCTTATATTTTTGTGTATAAGGCCGTAGATCATATCTAGTTGCACTTTCTCCGATAAATCGCCGGTAGGAATTTTAGCGAATAAGGCTCGCTTTTTCGCTACAAAAATATCCGTGTTCTCAAATTGATCTTGTTCCGAAGAAAATATTTCTCTGTATAATTTCGACGGTGGTTTTCGTACACCAAATGCGCTTCTCAATTTCACAATGGCATCTACAAAAGTATTGGTCGAAGTTTTGATTCCTTGCCACCATGTGGCAGCGTTACCGGTGAGTAACATTGATAACCCGCGGATCGCATTTGCGTCCGTGATGTCGACGCAATCTTTGTAAGTTTGGATAGCATCTAAAAATGGTTCTAATTCTTCGCCGGTGGAACCACTAAAACGAGCAGGGCATTGCGAAAAGTTTCGTTGCTTATCATCATGCACGTTAGTAATTCCATTAGTAGTAGATGATTTAAATTGTTCTAACATTTGTTGACATATTTCCGCTTGAGATCGCTGCAGGGACGATAATAATGTGGAAAAATTTTCTTCCGACATTATGACAGACCGACTCATCGGTTGTGACACTGCATCTTCAGGTACAGGTTCCGGGGGATCTGGTGAAGTTTGATGTTTACGATTTCTCGTCATGTTTGCACATGCAAAACAAAAAACTAAGCACACGACTAGGGACCAGAAATCCAATACGAATTTTCAATTGTTGCACGAATTCTGTCAAGCGTGGAACGCCATTTTTTATATCTGACATTTGGCCATCACACGGCGTAGAAAAATTTCCACGTAATTAGTTCGTTACAGAGATTCTAGAATTCGACACTGAAAACTAATATACTTATTGAATTAGTACTGAATAACTTACATAAGGGAATTAACGAATACAACACGTATGGGCGCCAAATTATAGTAGAGGTGACAGTCAGCAAGCGAACGGGAACAACCGAACAACGAATGACAAGACGTTTAGGGGCCCGTGAGATATGGTTCATTGCTATAATTTCCTATTTATTAGCGTTTTTATATTTACTTTTTAAAAGTTTATTAATAAAGGTAGTTTTTTACCGAAGTCAGATTTTTTTGAGTAATACTGGTACACACTACGGTCGTTGGCTTTGTTGTACATAGATTATCGAGCCTCTTATCATTGGACCTCTTATTATCGATCACCCGCCGTACACAAACGATATTATCCATAAATAATCTTTATCAGAAAAAATATTTCATAATAAAAATAATCATAGCATAATTTTTTAAATTTAATGATAGTCGCCACTTTATTATCTTTATTATTATTAATACGGTATATTAATAGTACAGAATATATTTATACAATACATAAGTGTTTATACTGTTATTTTCGTTATGTACATTGATTCTGTCACTCAGGCTTTCATAACAAATTAAATTATTGGAAAAACTTGATACAGAAAGGACCTTTAAATAGTCGAAAACAAATTATTTCTCTAATTTCCGTTGAAACGCATTTTCGCTTACAAAAAAAACAGAAGAAAAACAGATTTTTCTCAGAAGGTTAATAAATGTTAAATTGAAAACGCCGTGCTATTGGCAAAATTAATATTCTTGTAGGTAATGTTACAAAAAAAATTTTTTTTATTATTTTAGAATATCATAATTATCTTTTAGAATATAAATCATGATATTTTAGTATTGGTAAAAATTTTCAAGCTGGACTTATTTATATTTAATATACGAGTTATATTACTCCGTGGAGAAGGATCTCGTAATTATTAGTGTTTCAAAAATAGGAATTTAACTGTATTTTCCTATTTTTTTAATTTTATTCATAATTCTTAGTTCATACCGAAACACGTATGAACAACTATGTAGAAACATAATTATATTTTAATAAAATGTTAAGTGAATATATTTCTATATCTATGTAACGAGTTTTAACAAGTAAATGGCATATTTTTTTAAATATGTGATTAATCTTTAAATATGTAATAAACTTTTTTTCTGCTCTGCTACTAAAAATGTTTAAAAAGGTACTAATATTTAGTCAAAATTGGTTCAGTGGTTCTTGTACTATGAAGTAAAGCAAATTAAAAATGTTATTTTTCTGTATAGAGATAACTAATAAGTCAATGAAGGTTTTACAATAGTGTATAAATTTTTAAATAATTACTGATATTTTTTTACGTTGAGTGTACATACAGTTGTCGCAGCCCTAGTACAAATTAACAAGGAATCCCACAGGGTGGTATTATTTGCAATCGTTATATTCTACCACACGATTGTTATTCTATAAAGCAATAAAATAGTGAAATTGTGTGTCTGGTTGTCTTACGTCTGTAATAATATAGCGTTGTAAGTTTTCATACAAGCTGAGTTATTATTTTAGATTAATAAATGGGTTCGAAAATTATATAATCCTCTTTTAAAATTGTTATCTGGAAACAAAACCAAAATCGTATATTTCTACGTATTCTTCGTTATAATAACTCGCTACCTAGCCAAAACACAAACTAATGCTTAGTTTGGGGCCTAGACGTTGTTGTCATGTATACGTTATTATTATTATTAATATGAATTTGGGTTCATGTATATGTCGTGGACAGATTATAGAAAATATCATTTTATGATACGTTTGTTTTGGAAGTCATTCGAAATCTTGACCAAGATAGGTTGATAATAATAATGATACCTGGGACATTTCACACAGCGCCATCTAGTCCCAAAGTAAGCAAGTATTATGCTTGTGTAACGGGTTACTAGACAACTGTTAGACATACTTAAATATTTTTATTTCTATTTATATAATATATACTTACATATATAAATGAAGTTGATGGTCCACCATTTATAAATTGATAGATTAGGTCAGGTTAGGTTTGTTTATATTAATTCGAGGAGCGAAGCGGAGCGGAGCAACGAGCCAGTCAGAAAAAGAACATTGTTAAATCGAACACATCTTGAAAAGATCAATTCTAAAGATATGGTCACGACACAAACGTCTTTCTCGTTACTAGGGTTTCATAGCCTAAAGGAAAAAAGAGAGCCTTTGTGAATCATCTATCCGTTGGTCTGTATGTCACAGTTAAATCTATTATCCTGATGACATTTCACAGATGATGTCATATATGAACCACCAAACAATTCAGTACAGAAATTATGAAAACTAATTTGTTTAGCGAAGGTTCTCCGTACACTGAACTAAGGGTTGGAAAAAGAATTCGCGAATATCATTAGATAGATTTTTGAAAAATAAGGTCCCTTTAGTGACTTTTATATTTAGGTAAATATTCCGCATAATATTACTTCCTTAAGTAGTTAATAATCTGGAGAACTTTTATGACATTCGACCAAGAAAGCTCATGCCTTCCCAACTTTTCAATACGATATTCATACATACATATATACATACACACATGCATGCAGGTCAAGTTAATAAGATCGTGTTCTTAATAAAAGGTCTATCTCACTTTCATGAAAAATATATTATTTACTATAATATAGCTCCAAATATTAACTAATATAATTAATTCGGGTAACACTTAAAAAGGTGGTGGTAATTGAAGACTGTTCTCATAACCGATATTTTCTTTTAAAAGTTTTCTAGAAGCTTTTAGTTAATGAACGTATTATCTATTTTAGGACAGATTGTTTTTTTTCCTTTTAATATAATAATAATGAATAATTTATTGCCAGAAAACAAAAAAGTTTGGTACATTAATCCTTAATACTAATTTTACACAATTAATGGCAAAGGGAATCGACGAACATCACCGTCGCTGACTGGCACATCCCACACTGCGCCGTCTAGTCCCAAAGTAAGCAAGTATTATGCTAGTATTATGGGGTACTAAAAACTGATATACGCACTTAAATATTCTTTATAATATATACATATCACATTTTCACCCAGACAAGGAACAAATAGACATGTTCATGCACACAAATATTTGTCCCAGGCAGGAATCGAACCCGCGAACCTTGACTCCGCAGTTAAGATCTCTCACCATTCGGCCAATCGGTTATTCGCTTCTTCTTCTTCTATCCCCCACTACTTATTTCCTATTCCCTCCTATCTTATTTGTTTCTTAATTTCTCAATCCCATCCATTCTACTTCTTAATCCTTCCCACTTTTCTCCAGTTATTTCCCGTTTTTTCTCCTATCCTACATGTTCAATCTAGTGGTCTAAATCTCTCATCCCCAACATACTCTACACTTCCTATCCTCCTCTGCCATCCAATACTTGTCTCTTCCAGATTCCCCCAATTTAATCTAGCAATCATCTTTTGACTTTCACGTTCCCACTTTTGTCCAGGTACTATTGCATAAAACTAGCGGTCACCCGCGGTTTTGTTCGTGCTGGATTACTTTTTTGATATCAATGAAAAATGTTTGTCGAGGGCTTTTATGACATTCGACCAAAAAGCTCTTGCCGACAACTTCGTGATTGAGTAATCTGGTAAGTAATTAATAAGTATTAACAACTTTTCGCCAAGTAGCGTGTTAACGTCCAACTTGAATAGACGTCAGAGCCTTACAAACGAGTCTTTTCGTATTAACTTGATCTCGTTTCCTCTCTCAGGAATCATATGTTCGATTAGAAAGAAAAGTAAGTACCCTATATAATTTTTAGAACTTTAAGTTGTATTAGACAAAATATTATCAAAATATGTTAATACTTTGTGAGATAATCGCAGACAAACAAATCATAATCATCACATAATAGTTTCCTGCTCATAATAGTTTCCTGCAAATATACATACATATATATCATCATCATCAGCCCATTTTTTACCCCACTGCAGGGGCTTAGGCCTCTCCCAGGGTGAGGAGGGGGGCTTGGAGCTTAAGTCCACCACGCTGCTCCACTGCGGGTTGGGAACTGTAACGATCGCCATCTATTGACAGCGTCCGGGACCGACTGCTTAACGTGCCCTCCGAAGCACGGTGTCAGTGATATTGTGTACTTAAGTCAGAAAACCTCATTGGTACACGCCCGGATTCGAACCATAGCCCTATGGGGCCTTATAAATTTGAGACAGGTTCGTTGCGCTCTGGGCTGTCACGACATTACGTATATATAGATCGGTTTATAAAATTAAATAGCAGTAGGTGTCAAATGATGAATAAGGGATGAGCCTATTGAGAGTCCCTTAAAAATTGCTATAGATCGTTCCCTAACTGTTTCACTGTGACAAAAAAATATTTCCAAAAATTAACTCGAAAAAGGACTAAACTAAACGAGGATTTCTTTGCATTTTCATAAATATTTTTAATGAGGTTAAAATTACTTTTTGTTGTGTGACTAAATTTTCAATGTAGCTAGCCTGTTTATATTTTGTTTTTATTTGGTAACTTTTATTGGGTTTAACGTCCCCCAAATAAATATTTATTATTATTATAATTAAAACAAAAATACTCGATACACATTATTTTAACGGAAAAAAAATTCAAATTATTTTTTCCTATCAAGTAGATATTACATTATAATGTCCATCTTAAAAATAAAGCATTAGGCCCAGGTATTATGTATTTTTCACCCTCCCAAGGTTAACCACATATTAGTATGTCAGAAAACAAGGGCGCACTCAGGTAATAACATGGGACATCCCACACAGCGCCATCTAGTCCCAAAATAAGCAAGTATCATGCTCGTATTATGGATACTAGAAAACTGTACTTAAATACATACATATTCTTTATAATGTATTCATATATAGATATGTTACACAAAGTGAATCAATATTGACGACGGTCTAGAAACTAAGTGGAGACCTATGTGAAATCAGTCGCGCTTGTGCAATATGTAGGGACCTTTCATATAAAATAATTAAATTCAATTAAAATAATAAAAAATATTGTATTTTAAACTGTAATTACAAACACGTGCTAAGGCCATGCTAAAGTAGTAATTAATAATACTTCTAGCAGGTGGTACTAGTTTTTCAAGTACGGCGAACATTTGACGCAAACCTCCACTTTTGCACACACACTAACATGTGTCACAAATGCTGTTATAATATGTTTTTTGATGCTTTGGGGGAATAGATCAAAGAGGGCTAAATCGGTGGCGCGTTTTATTTTGCGCCAATTTGCATTTATACAATACGTGATGAAACTACTGGAGTGTGCTTCGTGGGCGCATTTAGTTTTAGGGTTATCTTTTGAATAGAGTTTGAACCCTGTTTGTATATTTGATCGTTTTCTACTTAAGGCGCTGATAACTGTAAAAACTGTTTTCAATTTAAAAATCATAAAATCCACAGAACTTACTGACGCGAAAAAATATATATGCTTTAGTATTTATCAATACTTTAAAATTGATATATGCATTTACGTAACGTCCTGACGACGATTGGAAGACAAGTTTTATCCTAATTTTATCGAAAAAAAAATTACAAATTACTTCCTAAAATACATTTTCAACGATTATTTCTTTGTAAAATTTTTAAGTAATTGGCTGAAATTTAAAGAATTTACAATATTATTATACATTCTAATTAACATTTTTAATTACCTAAGCATGTAGATTTTACCCTTTTTTCGTATTTTAATAATAATAATAACTTTTATTTACCGAATAATATTATATACATTATTGAAATACAATAACTCCACCACTAGGCCTACCGTATCAGTGGAGTAATTTACATTTGTGTTTTTTTTATATTAACAGTATTAGGTACCCAATATAAACTTAAATTAATCATCACTCAATAGACATTGCACAGCGTTCGGCAGCAAAAACAGGTAAGAAGTACGTCTATTTTATAATTGAGGGTATAGGTACACAAATAATTTTGTTTACCTTAAATTTTATTTTTAAGATTTTTAAGTTGATGTTACGGCGCGTCTAGAAGTGAATATCTGTAATCTATTCTATTAGCTCATTAGGTTCTTTTTCACTCGTATTCGAATCGACAGTCGTAAGTGAAGAGCGCTACTAAAAAGCTACAACGCCGCAGACACACACACACACACACACACACACACAGAGATAGATAGAAATGTAGCTAAGAACAATCTTAATTAAACTAGGTCTCAGTAAACATACGGCATTGAAATCGGATTAACTGTTTGAGAGCTACAATGCGGGAGACAGACCTACAGACAAATATAAACGAATTGTCAAAATCGTCAGTGTCAATGTGACGTGCAAATATAAAGAGTTTACGTTATTAAAATAACGGGTTCATTTTGCTGTATAGCAGCGAATGAAACAAAAAAGGACTCGTTTCGTTAAGTACCCAGGTAGACCTCTGAAAAAGGGTGAAAAAGTTTTTGCGATTATGTCAAGGAAAAAACATAACAATAAATAACGAGCGTGTCTTTTTTTAAATAAAATAAAATTTTCTAAATATTAACTTTTTCTAACCCTTAAAATACCTTCAAGGTATAAAAAACATAACAAATGAAATACGTCCGAAGTCATAAAAATAAAATAGCGGTAAAACAATAAAAACAGCCCACAAAGGTTTAATATTGGAACCCTAATAAATAATATGACGAAGTTTCGATATAAAAAGGGTCCTTTATATTTTATTGGACTTAAGGGATCCATCAATACCTTTGAGGGACTCTGAAATAGCATTACAGGGTTACCAAATGACCACGAAATAAATATAAATGACAAGTAATTTAAAAGGCAGTATTGTGGTGCTAATTTCGTTTTGGGTAACTTTTGTGCGAAAAAACAAAATTTCAATATATGACAAATAATAGATTTGAAACTAAAGGAGCAAAATAATATTTTCACGGCGAAGGTATAATATTAGGTTCTGACTAAGGTAACCAGAGGGATTCAATCCAACCGAGAGGGATATAATTTTTCTCATGAGTTAATCTGAAGAGGTTTTTTCACTTCCCCTACGACGAAAATAAATAGAAAAACGCATTTCAATACAATTAATGTATTTATCTATTTATTATTTGACTGACCGGTTGGCCGAGTGGTAAGAGACCCTAACTGCGGAGCCGAGGGACGCGGGTTCGATCCCTGCCCGGGACAAATATTTGTGTGCATGAACATGTATATTTGTTCCGTGTCTGGGTGTAAAAGTATCAATATATGTATACATTATAAAAAAAAGAATATTTAAGTACATATATCAGTTGTGTAGTACCCCATTATACAAGCATAATACTCGCTTACTTTGGGACTAGATGGCGCTGTGTGAGATGTCCCAAATATTATTACTGTTATTATTATTTATTTACAAAAATAACTATTGGTCAGGTTCCTCTATTCCCTATTACTTGTTATCCATTCTCATCTATCCCCTCCTATCTTCTTTTTCCTTTCATATTTTCTCTATCCTTCGTACCTATTCCACTGCTTGTTTTTCTCCACTTTCCTCCAGTAGTAATTGTCCTATTTCTCTTGCTCTAAAATTTACGTATTCCATTACTAACATGCTCGTACCCCTTTTTTTCACCTACGTTGAATTCTTATTAACCTTTAATTTATTATATCTTTTATTATACTTTGTCTCCATTATTCAACCATATTCCCATTGCTTTTACCTCTCTCCATGTACTATAAAGCAGAATTATATTTCGTACCTAAATATCTACTAAAAATTAAAAGGTAATTTGGAGGCTTTTGTGCGGTTTCGTATACTTGTGTAATTAACGTCAGCCTCTTAAGAAATACAACATTTTCAGTATTAGATATCTGACCTATTTTTACGACGACAAAATAAAACAATCGAACTAAATAAATTTTAAAATAATAGATAGTAATTAAACTCTGATATTTTCTTGCAATCAGATTATGAAACATTTAATTTCATCATCACATATCATTTCCTTATTTTAAATTCCGAAGCGTTTGCGTGACGTCAGTTACGTCGTTATATTTGGGAACGTTATAACCATACCGAGTGGTCAAATTGCATAACCAGCAACTTCCAAAGAACAGTAAATACTGGCTATAAATTTCGCGTAATGGGCTATTTTGCCTAAGATAATGTTTTCCGTCAAATTGATATAGACGGCCGCTGTTGCAGATGTGATAACCTAAGTGCGGTATTCCGTTTTAACATTTTGGCTTCGACGCACGAAAATTGAATGAAAAGTTGATCACCTTCTTCTGATGTATAAAACAGTATCAACTATTTACTAACACTTTAATTACTTTGCAACAGATTAGAATTGAGGCTATACAGACACACCGACGTGGTCGAGATCAGTAGGATGCCTTGAACCAACCAATAGCGTGATACGTGTTCATGGGCAGGTCGCCAGAACTTAGGCGTCAAATCTATTCCCTTAGTTCTCATAGTAACTTGGAATCACATTTGTTAGTAGCAGACAGTCAGTCGTGACATGGCGAAATGTGGTTGATTGACCTGATTGCGAAACCGTTGATGGTGATCCGATTGGCCTAATAGGATAAATAAAATATGCTCGTTGCCGTCTCAATATATATTTGAAAACATAATGTACATAAAAAAATTTATTGTATTATTTAAAAAAAATTGTGATCGGCATAATGTTAATACTAGAAACAAAGATAAACTTGCTAATCATGTCAGCCGCCTCAATAAAATCACGAAATCTTTAAAGGGCAATGTATACGCTTTTACAATAAGATCCCAGCTGACATTCAAGATCTACCTCTTAACAAGTTTAAAACTACAAGAAACGAAAGCTTTATGCAAAAGCTTATTGTAAAGTATCAGACTACTTAGATGATAAAAATCCATGGGTGTAAGCCGCTCGCCTATCAGTTTGTTTCAATAATATTATTCTTTAAGCACTTATTGTTAAAAACTTGTTCATAATTTTGTTAAAAAGAACGTCCCTCGGTTTCTTGCGTATTGTTCTGAGAGGAACCAGCATTTTTGAATGCGCCTTTGTGGTGACGTTCTTCCACAAAGTAATAAAATTCACTCTTATGACGTGTTTCAAGATTATGTTACATAACTACGAAATAAAGATATTTTAATTTGATTTGATTTGCTTCTGTTTATACATGTAAAGGTGAACGAGTTCTGACTAGTCTTTTCATTCGCGTCGCAAACGAGACCGAAATTACGCCTGCAGGGCATATCTAACTTATTCTAGTATCTGTGGTCTATTCGTGCAATATAAAGCAGGTGCGGAACCCTCCAAGCGAGAATCCATTTTGTACTTACTTTTATTACATCCATGGTTGAGATTACGGAACGTAGAAGAGGATGGAAGTGTTTAGTAAGCGATTTCGTATGCGGTGAGGTGGGCACAAAATATATTACTCTTATATACCGATGATATGAACACTACTACTTGGTTCTTATTATTAATAAAATTCATAAAAATTCATTAAATATGTTTTTACACAATCTTACTGCGCAATCAGAAATTTTCTGAATGGAATATTGGATACAAAAAATCTAAAAATTACTCTATTTTTACTTTAAATAAATTGTTCGGTCGTTTAAAATTTTATTTTGGATTTTCACTTCATCACACCAAATAATTTTTCAAATACGTGACTAATTTGACAATAGAAAATTATCTTGGAGCAATAGTTTAAAATTAGGCTCTAGGTAGATCATTGAATGAGTGAAATGGGATCTGGTAGTCTAAAAAACAGGAAGGAGCTTGCTTGTCTTCCTTGTACTGTCACCAGACTCTCACAGAACTTAAAATGTTCAAAGAAATTGTGTATTGTTGTGATGAATATGTATTTTGATGAGTGAATAAAGACATATTATTATTATTAAAAACAATATTTCGGTCATTATATAAAACTAATTACAAACAAATAATTTCAATTAAGGCACTACATATTTTCGACGTCAACCGTCAAAGCGGCATCGGGCATCCCTTAAGTAGATCAGTCCTCACTCCCACACCCACATACCTTTTCCAGCCTATTCTATATTCCGCGGTTACGATCACGCCTCTATGGTCGACAAACATTATCTCTTCGTATGGAGCCATAAAACAGTTCCGTACGGACGAAGCCGTCAACAAGTGATACTTTTTACTTCCTTGTTCACATATATAAATTTGCAATAAAAATGGCCATTAGCTGTGTCCATTGAACCGTCCATTTTTATCGCTGTCTTGTACCGGATATTAAAGGAAAGAGGGTAAACACAAATAGAAACGCATAAGGAAAATATAGGGAAATGCAAGTATGGTGACTCTATGTAACGACGCGATAAGTAATATTGGCAACCACAGATTTCAATTATAGATGTGTCTTTTCTAAGTTCAAATGGAACATGGTACACTTAAGTGTCAGATGGAAGGTAACGAAGTTCTGATCTCAAAATAATAAAAAAAACGTCTAATCTGATTTTTAGGGTTCCGTACACAAATGGGTACCATCCAGTTGGTACCGCTAAGACTCCCCAGTCCGTCCGTCAGTCAGTCTGCCACAGAGCTGTATCGTCTGAATCAAAATCAAAAAGTTTTTATTCAATATAAGATGTTTACACACACTTATTGAAAGTCAAGATGAATTGATTAGGTGATTAGGTACCGGTTCCAAAACTGGAAGAAGAAGAACCGGCAAGAAACTCCTCCCTTTTTATTTAATTTAAATATATGATTTTCTTAGTTATTTTTTAAAATATTTTATATGCTTACAACTATTGCAATGATGTCCAAGCATACTTATCATTTAAATACTTGCTAATACAATAGTAAGCTTTTTTCGCGAGTTGGACTTTAACTTGCTTTGTAAATTGATTTGAATTTAAGTTCAACATTTCTTTAGGAATTTTATTATAAAAACGAATACAATTTCCCATGAAAGAATTATTAACCTTTGAGAGTCTGAACCTGGGAATCGATAACACATGCTTATGTCTTGTATTTAAGTTGTGGCCATCACCAACCCTAGAGAAAGCATTTAAGTTTTTATGTACATAAATTATATTTTCATAAATGTACTTACCGTGATAGAAAGCTACGTTATCAGCTAGTAACATGGGGTGCACTTTATTTTCAGACTAGCTTTCCGCCCGCGGCCTCGCTCGCGGGGATTACACAGTTGTACCGGGACCGGTATAATTTTTTGCATAGATATAGTTTATGAGCTAAAGAGTGACATAGGCTACTTTTTATCCCGGAAAAGAGGTCTCGGTACAACTGTATAGTCCACGCAAGCGGCGGACGGAAAGCTTACAAAGTGGGTGATGTCACAGTCAAAAGCCGATGAGAATATAAAATAGACCGCCCAGCATGCATGATCTCAAAGCATTGTATAGACATTGAATACTTCCCAATAGCCACATGAATTAAAATATTATCGATATTAGTTTGCGTTACTGTTACTGATCTCTACACTGTGTTACAGTATATATGTATATCAAAAGAAATTGTTTCCGGCACTCACACAAGACGTACTGGGGTGCATAATGAGGTAGATAAATCTGCTGAAGTTAGATAACCAGTAGTTCTTTATATGACCATTTGTATTTCTAATTTACATTTATTTTATTTTGGGGACGAATTGAAACAAAAAACTGAAAAATGACTAAAATATCGAGCAGTTCCCCGTGGTCCCATTGAGTTGACCCATTAATGGGTCCACGGGGAATTTTTTTTCCTCGTGGTCCCATTACCTAGTGATGGAATTAAAATCATATTTTTATCGAAAGTAATTATATCGTTGTATTAATTTCATCGTTATGAACCACAGACATAATAGAGTGAAAAGAATTCATATAACGATTCGGCTTGAATATGGAGCTGTGACTATATGTGTGTGTATATGTGATTTTCTAATTTACGCAACTTAAATAAATATACGATGTTATTTATATATAGTATATATCATCGTCATTGTATATTTATTTATTTAAGTTGTATAAATTAGAAAATGTAATTATAAGAATAGTTCAGACAGCTAGGATCAAGGCATTTCTGAGAAAAAATACATTTAACAATCTCATTATTGCCTTTGTTGATCATGACGATGAAATTGGGTATATGACTATTATTTAATACATTATATTCACCAAGAAAATATAAAAATACATAATATATGATAACAAAATGTATAAACAAAGTTATATTCGGTTGAAAAATATGGAAATTAGAAGCTTTTAAAATTTTATCTTGTCTCTTTCTCGCAAAACGATATTTAACATTTTAAATAGCCTGACGGCACACATAGGTAAGCCGTGTGGTATTGTCCTCTCTGTCTAACAGGGCATTTTAAACAATGATAACTTTTTAAATAATGATTTATTTTTTAAAATTCTTACACTGTCATGATTTATCTAGAAAACTCATTCATACATATTTTTTTTAAATAGTCAAGTAGCCTATTATAACGAACAACGATGTACGTATTATTTTCGATACAAAAATATTTTGATTTTGTTCCTAGGTCATATGGACCGCAGGAAAAAGGTTCCATGTGGATACCTACGTTGATTAGTCAACTCGAATAAGGTAATGGCCGTTTCGTGTCAGACGCACAGTGACGGCTGATCTTTTGACAGCGAGAAGGTAGTGATTGGGTGAACTATTGAATAAAACGAATTATGGGTATTCCCCAATCTCAACGATTACACAAGAACGGCTCATACACATTGTTTTTGGAAGTGCAGAAATTAAAATATCGGTTTGTAGACCTAATAAAGGTCGTTATAGATGGCATCTGTAAAATGTAAATAATTATTATACTGCATGCTACCATAAAATTCATCCTACCTAGTAGTAGGTAGCAATTCAAAAATATTATAATACACAGTGATCATAACGCATTTGGTAGTCTATGCAATTTAAAAAATAAATATATATAGTTAGAGACCTCCATATTCAAGCCTAAATCTTTATAAAATGAATTCCGCGGAACCTCTTATTTCTATTGTTCATGACGGCGAAATCAATACAAAAATGAATACAACCTTTCGATAAAAATATGATTTTAATTACATCACTAGCTAATGGGACCACGGGGAATTTTTTTTCCCCGTGGTCCCATTAATGGGTCAACTCAATGGGACCACGGGGAAGTGCTCAAAATATCTTGATCTTTCCAGTCATATAAGAAAAAAGTCAATATCTCAGCCGAACCAACACACCAAATTGTTAAAAATTACGAATTAGGCGAAACAATAATCGACATTTAGTCCCGAAGTAAGCAAATATTATGGTTATATTGTGTCGTTATAGCCCGAGCGCAGCGAACCTGTTTCAAATTTATAATGCTATGTGGCCGTCCGTGGTTCGAATCCGAGCGTGTACCAATGAGTTTTTTCTAACTTAAGTACATTAACTATGGCTGACCCCGCGCCTCGGAGAGCACGTTAAGCAGTCGGTCCCGGTTGCTGTCAATAGATGGCGGTCGTTACAATCCACCAACACGCATTGGATCAGCGTGGTGGAATTAAGCTTCAAGCATCCTCAACTTGAGGGGAAGCCTAAGCCTCTGCAGTTGAGAATAAAAAGGGCTGATGGAATGGAAATGTTTATATCATGAATACTAGACAACTTGTTAGAAACAACTAAATATAGAAACGGAACCCTCGATGCGCAAGTCAGACGCGCACTAGATCATTTTTTTTAAATACAATTTACTAGCTTTCGGTCCGCGGCTCCGCTCGCGTGAGCTACACAGTTGTATCGGGGCCCTTTTTACCGAAATAAAAAGTAGCCTATTTCACTCTTCAGATAATAAACTGTATCTGTGCAAAAGAATATAGCGGTGCCGGTCCAACTGTGTAGTTCACGCGAGCGGAGTCACGGGCGGGAAGCTAGTCTAAAAGTAAAATACAACCCACGTTATTCACTGATTATGTACTTTTTTATAGGTGAAACAGTTTTTAAAGTCAGTTAGGTGATTTTTGAGTTTATCCATAATGAACAAAAAATGAATCATTCCTCTTTATAATATTAGTTATAAAATCAAATACAAGAAAATGGACTTCAAAAAGAAATGGTCCTTGAATTGACCCCTTTTGACCTCTGCTCACACTTGTAACGTTTATTGGCGCAGTTAAAGTCAGACATACATAAAGACAAATAGGTAGTCCACTAAGTGAAATTAATAGGGTTCTATGTTCGTGCTCCAAGGAGAAACGGCGTGAGACGTTCGAAAGGGTGTGGTCGGTGTCTGTGCTTTTTTCGCGGAAAGTGGTCTGTGTTCTTACATACTATATACGATGACGCCTACATGCCCTATGTGGAAAAAATTTAATTTTCAAAAATAATATCTGTTTATTTTTGGTTGTTGTCTGTGTCGTGATAGCCCAGAGCGCAACGAACCTGTCTCAAATTTATAAGGCCCCATAAGGCCATGGTTCGAATCTGGGCGTGTACCAATGAGTTTTTCTGACTTAAGTACACAATATCACTGACACCGTGCTTCGGAGGGCACGTTAAGCAGTCGGTCCCGGACGCTGTCAATAGATGGCGGTCGTTACAGTTCCCAACCCGCAGTGGAGCAGCGTGGTAGACTTAAGCTCCAAGCCCCCCTCCTCACCCTGGGGGAGGCCTAAGCTCCTGCATTGGGGTAAAAATAGGCTGATGATGATGATGATTTTTGGTTGTTTATACGACGGTCGATGTATTTCTGCATTGACCTATTTAAAGAAATTTTGCATTAATAACAATTGTTAAAATTCTCAAATAAGCATGTAAGCAGTCACTGCCTGTGCACGCGGGTGCGGACGCGGCATATGTACCTAGTAGGTATATGGTTTACGTTACGTTACGCGTGCGTTGTACAGAGTTGACGAGACTGGAAAGTAATTTCCTTTTTTTATGTATGACATTTTTGCTTGCACTTGTTGTCTAAAGATCAAGAAAACTATCAGTGCAACACGTTGAATTTTGGACAAACAAATGATGGCATCCATGCTGTATAATATTATATGATTCATTTTACCTTTTCACTGCTTTTCTATGGGATCTATAAAAATAATAATAATACCTGGGACATCCCACACAGCGTCATCTAATCTCAAAGTAAGCATGCATAATGCTTGTATTATGGCTACTACACTATTGATATACATATTTAAACATTCTTTATAACATATACATTCATATTTTACACCCAGACATGGAACAAATAGACATGTTCATGCACACTTAAATTGGTCTCAGGTGGGAATCGAATCCGCGACCTTCAGTTCTGCCAATCGGCTACCAATTTATGGATTCCTGGGAGATATATGGGGATGAAATGAACGACAGAGAGTAATATAGACTATTATTTATACCAATGCAAGGTTCCTATTGGACATTTAATTTGTACCTAATCAATTTGTTATATCTGCACGTAGGCGTAACGGAGCGACGAAACCTGTTCTTCAGTTTGTCCCTCCGAAATCATAAACAATTTTGAATATAAGCTCGTCCTCGATACTCATAAAACTTCAATACAGCTCATAGGCAAACTTTGCCCATAAATCCTTTCCTGAGTACTAAGTGACTATAAGTTACAACAAGGAAAGTGAAATTTTTTGGATATACTATATACTACCTAATGTTATAAAGAGGAAATAATTGATTTTTACGGTTCCGCACCCAATGGGTAACGGGAGCAAACGGGATCCTATTACTAAGACTACGCTGTCCGTCCGTCTGTCCGTCTGTCACGAGACTATATCTCATGAACCGTGATATACAGTTGAAATTTTCGCAGATGATGCATTTCTGTTGCCGCTATAACAACAAATACTAAAAAACAGAATAAAATAAATATTTAAGGAGGCTCCCATACAAGAAACGAGATTTTTTTTTGTTTTTGCTCTATATAATAACAGTAACAGGTAGACGCTTGAAATATTCACAGAATATTTTTTATATTGTACGGTGGTATGGAACTCTTCCTGTGCGAGTCCGACTCGCGCTTGGCCGGTTTTTTGTTTGTTACTCAGAAACTACTCACTTAACCCATTTTAAAAATTCTTTTACCCATAGAAAGCTACATCATCAGCAACTAACATGAGCTTCATTTCATTTTCAAACTAGCTTTCCGCACACGGCTCCGCTCGCATTGGTCTACACTTTTGCATAGATATAGTTTATAAGATGAAGAGTGACATAGGCCTCTTTTTATCCCGGAAAAATGGGTTCCAGTACAACTGTGTAATCGACGCGCGCGAAGTCGCGGACGGAAAGTTAGAAATAATAAAATCATAAAGTAAATAATGTTCTAAATATACTATACTTGATTTTGTTTCACTGGAATGCTTACAATCCTAGAACAGACTGACAGCTAGTTCGCGGTGTGAAGTGCAAAGACCTTTTGTAATTGTAGAAACTGTAGAAATCATGAAAGCAACGAGAGGTCGCTAGTAACATAAAAATAAAAAAGTGATGTAATAATAAAAATGGCTATTCGGAAGTTTACCTATTCGCATGCCATTCGAAATTTCACAGTCAGCCTTAATATCCACATAACTCGTTTTCCCCAGAATAAAAATTAAGAACGAAGTTCCAATAAGTTACCGTTACGCTAAACACTATACCACTGTATAAATAAAAGGAACCGGTTGTTTGTCTTCCACTTACGGTTGGACGATTACATTTTAACGAAATTAAAATAATAATAATACTTACGACATCTTACACATGGCCATCTAGACCCAAACAAGGTAGAACTTGTATTGTGGGTACTAAACAGCTTAAATACATATTTAGATTTTTTTAATAATACAAAGATACATACAAATGTTTTACACTCAGACATGGAACAAATAAGTGTGTTCATGCACACAAATATTTGTCCCGGGCGGGAATCAAACCTGCGAATTCTGGTTCTGCAATCAGGGTCTCTAACCACTGGACTAGCCGGTCAGTGAATGTACTCAGAGAATATTTTTATGTACAAATCCTTGACGCCGATAAGATTATGGACACTTCGCCATCACTAGTTTACGCTTTTCTCGTTCTCGAAGCCGTAGCACTTCTTCAAGTGCTTGGATTCTACTCACAACTGGAAGTTATGCTCGAATTGATAAGTTTTGTATCACATGTTAATTTTCGACAAGCAGTCCTGCTCTGGTAAACTAACCCAGTTTTAAAAAATCCGTTCGCGGGGGCTAGGAGCGAGAATATGAATGTTTAAAAAGTACGTACTTCGGCGCCAATGTTTATCCACAGTAGGTACAGTCGAAACAAACAGGTGATGTGGAAAAAAATGTCTGTAATACATCGCCATATTTGCTGCTTGGAGATACCGCGCGCTTACAATTTTTGCATATTTTTGGGACCCCCTGACCCTGGGCCGATTGCTGTGATTTCTTGTTTTTCGGATACCTCAGTTTTTATTCTGTATTAGTTGAAGGTGGCTGATGATCTGGTTTTCTTTCTGATATACATTTTTGCACTTTTTATGTTGGATGTTGGACTATGAAATTTTCAAACAACTGCCGTTTAAAATTTTGTCTCTCTAAAGTAATGTCCCATACACCAACAGATAGGTTAGGTAATTAGTCTTGTGACAGTCAAAAATTGACTCGAATATAAACTTTCATGTCACATCATCGATAACGTATCATTGCGAGTGAAATTTTTCCTTTGGTACTGTAATTGGGCAATCGACATAGGTACCAAGTCCGAAAGCGCGATGCGTAAAAAGATGTACGCGTTTTCGTGGAACACGTTTTGTTCAACGCTCAACTTTCGTTGCATACCTCGCCACTATTTTTCATGCGTGTAAAACATAAAATAAAGTTGAAGAAAATGCAAGCAAACTATCTAACAAACTAGCATTTGTAATATAACTTAGGATAAAGACACCTGTCATTTTTTAACGTGTCGTATGCGACAAAGTGAACATTGTACAAATGTTCTACGTACATTATGAGCCTAGTTTGCGCAAGTGTTTTATAAACCTTTTGTAAATATCGATTGCTTTAAATTTTATTGGGGCGCTCTAATTACGTGTTACGAAATTTGTATCGACTATAATAGGCACGTTTTGGAACACAGTACGACAAAAAATAAATACAAGTCTTTGTGGGCATTCGCTTGTATGGTCTTTAGTTTTTAAGTTATTAAGATAAGTGTGAAAAAAACTTATATTAAAATGTTGTGAAAACTTAAACGATTTCGAAAAAAAAAACTCCGCGCATTTAAGTTTTTTTTTTTACGATGCACCAAAACATTTAAAAACGTAAAAAGGTATAAACTTAATTTTTGTTGATCTGTATACGATATAATTTTTTTGTGCCAATCGGTTAAGGTTTAATAGGGTGCAATCGTTAACGCCGTTTGTATAGAAAGCCACTACTTACTCCTCTTAAGGTTTCTACACATTATCTAGAATTTGCCGATCGATACGTGCGAACCACCGAAATTGAACAAGTGTGTTAGCAGCGTAATCTCCTAAAGCGATCGCCAGTTTTCATTAACAGTTTGTGGGTCGCCAAAGCGAATTTGTTGATAGACTTCAAATTCGATCGGCAGCGAATTTAGGCTTGGTCGGTTATTTAGATTTTTTAATGAATTCCAATTCAATGGTGTTTACGGAGTTGGAATAGATAAAAAATCAAGGATAATATTTGCTGGAATAAATTCAATATAATATAAATTAAAACAAATCTGCCAAGTGCGAGTCGGACTCACGCCTATACAGTTATAAACTTGTATTGATGTGTTTTTCTTTAGTTAACAAGCTTAGTTAGTTATAATCCAGAAAGACTCAGGTGAGTCGGCACGAGGTGCAACACCATACTTCGCTTTTTGACATTTAAATGTGAATATCTGTTCAGCATCCTTTTCCAGGGGGAGCAAGTTGTCCCAACACCTAGACGCCACGTAACGAAAGCTGTCCCTGAGACCTGCAAGCCCAACAATTGGAAGGAACTTCAACTTGTTTCTGACACTAGTCGTTCTTGGTCGTGTTAGTTGACTATTCTATTTTCCCGTCAGAAGTTAGACATCACTTTGTTGTAGTTTCATAATATAATAAGGTGAGTATATAAAATTTTAATAGGAGAACAAACTTTAGAAGCCCTCTTCTGCGTTTACCGTCTAACCACTCATACTATAACTAGCTGGTGTAAGATGGCGAGTTTTAGTCCGAATTTCAGTGCGCAAAGTCCCCACGCGCCGCTCTTCATCCCCGAGAAATTCCCGCGCGCCGGTTTCAACCTCCCGAAACTGCGTAACCTCACCCCGATACTGTGAACTGGCGTTTATGACTCTATTAAAACCAAACGCTGCTGTTAAATTAATTAACTCTGCGTTTAACAATATTTTCCAATTACTGGATGAAAACTTTTTTATTTTTCTCAAATGTCCTAATTTTCTATTTAGTCACATTGATCTGCATCACATTGTCGCTACGCAATACATAAACGCTCACGCAAGGTTGCCGACCACGAAACGCATCCTATACCACCTTGGCTGAGAAACTGATACTTAGTAACCCACATTAAGCTGCTAAAAGGTTTAAAACACACCCGGTATATTAATATTATACTATTTAAAACATGTTTTCTCCTTATCTTTCGATCGTGACATTTGGGTTGAAAGAAAGAGACAAACATATTCTAACAAACAAAATAAGCGTTCCTGAACTGAATAATTAGTATATCCAGAGCATAAAACATCGAATGTCACTAAAACGAAGTTGGTCAAACTAATACGAGATTGCGACACTAACTTCACTACAATATATGAGAACTTTTGACCACAAACAACGGTGTTAGAGAACTTTAGGGAATTTAATTGTTAATAGTTATGGCTCTTTCCGGAACTAATATTGGACTGGCGGGTTTATGAGTGCTTTTAAGTAATTGTTCCTTTGTATGTTTTTGCGTTTTAGGCTTTGATTATTTACATGTACTTACAGCCACATAATACAATAAAAACAAAAAAGGGCCAATTTTTATATGCTATATATGTATAGTATAGTATATAATATATATATATATATATATATATATATATATATATATATATATATATATATATATATTGTATGTATATATACTAAACATGTAGTGAACGTATCTGTGTGTGTCAAGTATAACCGAACAGTTAGGTGATATTTTTATCTACATTTTTTGACGCCAAAACTCTACCTAGAAATATATATGTAAATAAATCAAAAGTCTTAGGACATAAACGATTAGTTGTAATTTTCAATAATTATTTGGCACCTAATTTAAGAGCTTGCGAAATTGAATTTCCTGTAAGGAAATCAAAATCATTACATTTTTATGTATTCAAAAAAAAAAAAAATTAAAAATAACTTTAATAAGTAATTTGGTAAGATTTAATATTGTTAGTATAAAGGCTCTTCGAAAATAAGTACTAATTAAATAGTACTTTCTTTCAATGACTATGAGACTGCAAAAAAAATGGTTTATAATAATATAATAATAATATTTCGGATTTGCCACACAGCGTCTAGTCCCAAACTAAACAAAGCTTGTATCATGAGTACCAGACAACTGATATACATATTTAAATATTTATTTTCTAAGTTTTCTTTTTACCCATGCCTAAATGTGTCGTGATCGCCCGAGCAGCGAACCTGTTTCAAATTTAAAAGGGCGTGTGGCCGTGGTTCGAAACCGGGCGTGTACGAATGAGTTTTTTCTGACTAAGTACATTAACTATCACTGACTCCGTGCCTCGGAGAACACGTTAAGCAGTCGGTGCCGGTTGCTGGCAATTGACGGCGGTCGTCACAATACGCCAAACCGAATAGGAGCAGCGTGGTGGATTTAAACTCCAAGCCCCTCACCCTGGGGGAACCCTAAGCTCCTTCAGTGGGGTATAATGGGTTGATGGAATGGGAAAAAAATGCCTAAATATATACGAATATAAACTAAAGCTGAAAACAACATTTCATTAGCTTTACAACTCTACATGTAATCTACTAAAACTTAAAAATTGTAATAAATAATAGATAAAAACGGCCAAGTGCGAGTAGGGTCCCGTATACTGTTTGTTAAATAACATATTTTGTAACTACTCACTACCACGTGCAAATAAACCTTAACAGACTGGCACAAAACAAAGTATTCAGATCAACAAAAACTAGGTTTATAAGTTAATTTTTTTTTCAAATATTTTCATATATCAGTAAAAAAAATTACATGCGTGCGATTTTTTATTTAAAATTGTTTAATTTTTTACATGTTTAACTAAGAATTTAATTGCATTTTCGTAATAAAAAAAAATTACAATGTGATGTAAAAATGCAATTAATTTCATGTTGAACATGTGAAAAATGAATCGATTTCGAAAAAATCCAACGCATTTAAATTTCTTCATCTTATGATGCATGAAAACATTTAAAAATTGAAAACGTATAGAATAAGTTTTTGCAGACCTGAATAGTATATAATTTTTTTGCGTCAATCGGTTAAGGTTTACTGGGGTGAAACCGTTAACGCTTTAAATTTATCCCTACACACGACACGCCTCTTAATATGCACACACATTGGTTCCAAATATAAATATTGTTTGGCCAAAATGTTGGCCATAATTTTAGAGACTTTGACACTTAATTTGAATACAGCAAACATAGCAATTTAAGACTCTATTTGTGTCTAAAACATCAGGGTTCATTAACAAGTAATATTGATCAAAATAAAGCTATTTGAATAATTTACAGCGATATTACAAGTAATAATGAACAAGGGATTAATTAGTCAAATTTAATAATTTAATTCGCGCAATCTATAAAATTTACTTGTCTGCAATAAACTCTTATTAATGAAAATTACGCCAATAAAGTACAGAAATTTATCTAACAATTATTATTTATCTAGCTTTATTTTACTAATTGAATTTATCTAATATAATAGATAACGTTTAGCATGAATAGAGTACATTTCCAATGTTTTTCGAGTATCCTTAGTAGATGAATTTACAAAATATTATTTTAAATAAATTGTATTGCAATCAATTACTTTAAAGGTCATGACGGGACAGAGACGGTCCTACATGCGTTCGGGGTAAGAGTTTATATCCGTATGTATGTTTTTGTGTGTTTGTGCGTATGTTGTTACAATTCTCCTCAAAAACTACTTAACCGATTTCGATGTGGGTTTTCGGATTAAGTAGGTGTAACTTCAGAACAGGTTCTTAGACATGTTTTATGGAATATGGTCATCAAGGCGCGGTAGCTAACGCGTTTTTCTAAAATGGATGGGATTTTGATACCTTTTTTTTTAATATTACATAGATATCACTTCAGAGTAAGTTTAAAAAAAATATGTTTTATAGTTATGGTCACTAGACCTGTTTCGTATTACGTAGCCAACATTACTTCGGGACAGGTTTTTAATTAGTTTATGGTTTTAAGCCACTAGGGGCGCTGTAGTTGATATATTGATATATTTATTGTTGGTTACAGTCCTATTAATCTTTATAAAGTATAAAAGTAAACAAAATAATAATAATAATTTACAATGCACGACAAAGAAAATATTAAGTAAAATAATATATAAAGTTTGTCAAGTCAACAGTCGATACACGATATGATTAATTAACATCTTTAATTTTATTGTTTTTATTTTAAAGTTAACTTATAGATATAGTATATAAAACTTATAATTTTCGAATTAACCGATTTCATAATTTTGTTGACCGAATAATTATTCTTTAACATGACTATTTACTTTGTAATATTTACAATTTATTTATTTATTTATTTATTGGTGTGCCAAATAATTATTTTACTGCAAAAAAACATATTATGCTGTCCAAATAATGTAATAATAATAATAATAATTTAATTACTTTTGAAATGTTGGTAACTACCACCTATTGCTAGTTCTATATGCAAAGAAAAAATCAATAAGAAAGATGGTGATTGTTCATTTTGTTCAACCCGTTTTCTTGTTATGTGGGGCAAAAACTGTCGAATAGGTACATACTTACCTTGCTCAAGTTTAAAAATCTTCAACAGAATCCTGGCTCGTAGGATCCTGGCCAAAACGGTTTACACATATTAAATTGGTCTGAAGTCTGAAATATTATGTGTAAACGCGGCGTATGTGTCGACTAGCTCGTGTGTTCTAATTAATCCGTGGGAACAGAGGCTGACCTTGTTCGACCTATGTCACGTGACGTCCGTTCGCCTTCCTCTTAATTGAGAGAACAGCACGAACTATTTTTTATGCATCACTCACTACTGCTATTGTAGTATAAAAAAAATTGTAAGTGTCTATAAGTTAGCATTTAAAAGATTTTCAATCGTGTTAAATTATAAAAATGTCTTATATATAAAAAACGCCATATATTTTTCTCAAAATAATACTGAGGACATCCCACACATCGCTATCTAGTCCCAAACTAAGCAGAACTTGTATTATAGGCGCTAGACAACTGGTATACATTCTTAAATAATATATTCTATAATATATACATATATAGATATTTTACACCCAAACACAGACTCAAATAGATGCATGCTCATATGTCTATGATGCTCATACATAAAAATATTTGTCCCGGGCGGGTATCGAATCTGCGATCTTTGGTACTGTAGTTAGAATCTCTAAACACTCGGCCAATCGGTCAGTTAGTCCAGAAAATAACGACTTTGTAGTCTAAATGGGAGAAGTGATGGTCTGGCATTATACTTCGATTGTTTAAAAGTGTAAACGTATCTTTGCAGTTCTGATATTTAAGGTACGTATTTAAAAAAAATGTTTTTAAATATTTTTAGATAAGATCTATTTAGTAGATTTAAAGGTTATGTATAAACGATAGATCAAAGTTCAACAAGCTATATGCCAAATACAAAAAAGGAATTGGTGAGAGAGGTGTATACGCGAGTGTGCATTGCACAGTCTACAGCGTACTTACTGCCTCGTTAGAAATATTTATGTAACCTTGAAATGTGATCGGATTGCATACACAGTACCTATTGCCTGTAAACGATTCTCTTCATACAGTCCCGCTTTCATTTGGCGATTGTATCTATGCAGACCCAAAGCTCGTGGGTTCGATTCCCGTCCGGGACAAATATTTGTGTGCATGGGGGGTAAAATATCCATATGTTAACGGTGAAGCCCGAAAACCGTTAATGTTGACTTTACCTTGTTAATGTGAACATTTTGACGACCTCTTAGCCTAGTGGGTAGCGACCCTGCCTACGAAGCTGGAGGTCCCGGATTCGAATCCCAGGTCGGGTCAGTATTTATATGATGAATATTGATACTGGTACCGGGTCTTGGTTGTTATATGTATGTGGTGTCTTCACTTGGTACCCAAAACACAAGCTAATGCTTAGTTTGGGGCCTAGACGTTGTTGTCATGTATTATTAAGTGATCGATATTAATTAAGAGTCCGAAAAATCGTACAAATGGCGTGACAACAAGAAGCCCTATATTTTTTGATGCCTGGAATAATTATAAAACTCGTAAAAATAACTTTAATAAAGCGATTTCGATATGTTTGAGTTTCATTTTGTTCTTTAAGGACTCTACGTCAGGTAAAGTCAACAATATCTAGTTAAACACCGTATTATTTAGTTAAATTAAAGTATTGCTGACATTGACTGTATTCGGACTCTATCGTTAACATATATTTGTATATGTTAATAAAATATTTAAGTGTATTATATCAGTTGTCTAGTACCCATTATACATACTTTGCTTAGTTTGGGATTAGATGACCATTAAAATGGCCCAGATGATATTATTATTATACCTTATATGGACGTTGTTATGCAAAAATGATCCAACCCACAAACGCTCATAAACTGAGATAATTCATCCAAACTAATCAGAAAGCATTATATTTTATTATGCAAAAATGTTCCATCTGGTTTTCATACAAAAAATGACGGTTTTTATACTTCTATCCAACCCACATTTCGTATTTGGCAGTAACACAAAACGCAAAACTAATCCAAGATGTTAGGATCATTATTACAATATTTACAATTTCAGTTCGCCATAGTTATATTTTAATGTAATCATGATTCAAGCTGCTTGGAACATTTTTGCTTATTTAGGTCATGAATGAACTTCATAACAAAGGAATTAGCATATTTGATCCAAACGGACTGGATCGTTTTTGCTTATTTGGACTAAGAAAAATAGTATAATACAAATATATTTATCTTGAAGGTTTTGGGGCTACTCCAGATTTCATTATTGAACAGGATGATGAGCTTGATCTTGTAATCATGGAATAGAACTCAGAACCTAAAAATGATTAATTTTCCAATAGTGAATCATTACATTTAATTTTAGGCATACCATTGTAGTAACTATGTTCTGAGAGTAGTAAAAAGAGATTTTTTGTTTAAATAAAAAGGAATGAAACACTATTGCGTTTTATTTTATGTAACATAGTAAATTTGCAAAAATGATCCAATACAATATTTTTTTGAAAATCTGTTGAATTAGATGTTTCATTTTCAATAACTTTATAAAAATAAAATGTTTTTTATGTATTTGTTCAGTTGCATTAAAGTTTATTTTTGTTTGAATTACTGTCATTTTTTTATCATTCATTTTACTTTAGGCGCCGATTTCTCATTAAGCTAATTTTGAGGATTGGATCATTTTTGCGTAACAACGTCCATATAGTAATGAACACTTACGTATAAAACTGAAAGGCAACATGAAATTAATATTATATGCAAAGGGAACCGGCGACAATCGTATTATACAAATGTGCCAACATATCAAACAATATTCTAGATTCATTTTCTAGATTCAGTTTCTACATTGATGGTTCCATAGATTGGGTCGGGTGACAATTCAATCGATAATAATATTACCTACATAATACGAAATTATTAAGAAAATTATGACGACTATCTATAATCAACTAGTTCACGAGTTATAGCCGATGATGTTGATGTGTTTTCGTTGTAGGTATAATGTCTACAGAACCTTACTTCGTACGTGATTCGACATGCACATGACCGGTTTTTTGCAACGTTTTTATGTCTAAGAACAATAAATCAATAATTTCATACTCACATCACGTTTTCAATAAATAATAGCTATCGTCTTCAAAGGCGATAGATCATCTTTCTATACTTTCGTGGATCAACTTTCGCTGCAATTTTAAATCGTAAATCTTATACGGTGAACCGTTACCTGTAACAAATAGAGAAGTATAATGAATGGAAGTATATATGCATGATTTAAGTTGTTTTTATCATAAAAGAAGGCAGACACTATTGTAGACCTCCCCAAGGATATGTCACCAGTCCATCGCTTGCTCGGACAACTAGAAGTGACGCGTTTCGAGCCTCGTTGCAGTAATCGAGCCTACAGATTTTTCTTCCTTGCACTAGTGTTAGATGTTTCTTGTCTAATAATATAAAAAATTAAGGTACAAAATCATAAAAATTCACCCAACGTAAAGTACCTCGAAAATACGTGTTTGAAATGACATACTTACCTATTTTTTGTGGAAAATTTTAAATTTATTACTGGACTATGCAACGTAAGCTGTAGTATAGACAAAAGACCTTGAAAGGCAGAAAGACATACGGACAATAAAGTGATAGTTTTAGAAATACGGACCCCTAAAAAGAACCTACCTATTGGACAAAAATCTAACCGTAACATATTACATTTAGCACGTTCAATATATTTTATAAGGAATTTATTTCGTAACGTTACAGTTATATTAAAAATTCTCTGACTTACGATTCATGCCACGCTGATTTTATTGGGATGGTATGTAATATATCGACAAATACTATCGACCTTTTTTTTAAGGCTCACCTACTAAACCATTCATTCTGTGTATATTTTTGGTGTTACTAGTTTTTCTAGTTTTGTATAGTGAAATTAATATCTAAAATTTCACTGTGAATATTCTTTTAATGTATTTATTCATTTACTTATTGTAGCCCTAAACCACATGCACCAAATATTTGGATATTTTGAAACTGAAAAATACAAGACAAATACAATAATAAAACAAAAAACCGGCCAAGTGCGAATGTGCAAATCGGACTCGCACACGAAGGGTTCCGTACCACCGTACAATATCAAAAAACGTGCGTGGTGTTAGTTGAACTTAATCATTAATCGTTATTACTATGTAATTTAAGAATTATTGTATAAATATATTTCATTTTTATTTCGTTAGTTATTTAGAAGGTGCTCGATCCTCTCTGGCTAATCCGAAAAGTAATAACATGAGTGCACTGATAGCTAGAGACAATTTTTATTACTTATTTTATTACAGTGAACCTTTGACTTTTAGTATCGATTGTAAAGAGAATAAGCTCTGCAAAGGAATGCAAATAACACGCTATCTGTGATTTTCTATGGAATTTTACAAAATTTCAACTTATAAAAGTACATTTTATAAGTTAATCTATTATTCGTTAAATAATACAGTCTAGTTAGCTCTGATTGTTTTCTGATAGTTTTGAAAATTTGAAAATTGAAAAACAGCTAAACATTTTTTTGTAAAAATTTTCTTATTTTAATAAGCTCACACCTAGTGCTTGAAATGTGGTCCTTTTATAACACCAATTTGTAATTAATTAAATATATAATAAATAAAGATTATGTGTGAGTTAGACATGCGTGGACTTCTGTACCTACTATAAATTATCGTATTACATACTAAGTTTTTTTTCTGAGTCTAATTTTAACTAGAATTTGAGCCTGACTTTTTCGTATAAGTACGCTACCATAGACAATATTAGAGTAATTATACTTATTAGTTTTCGGTGAAATTAAGCAACTCATTTTATACGCATTTTCTTTTCACGGATTCTTTTCTTACAGGAAGTAGAAAACTTTAGATTTTTTGTTTAGATTTTTTTGTAAATTATGATCCGTATCTTTTTCAACATTTTGTGAACACTAGTTTTGGAGAGAGAATAAGTAATTAATTTTTGTACATTTTCTTTGATGTCTTCTAAACTATGTGTTTCGAAATTATAAAAAAAAAATTCTAGTACTCAACACGAACATTTGCATTTCATATTATGTCACATGATACACTTTTTTTATTTCCTAATATGCCCCCAAAAATTAAAGTTTGTCCATTTACGCTGTACGTCCGTGATTGAGTCACCAAATTCTATATATGTACCAAATTTCAACTTATTTCGTCTTGTAGATTTAGAGAAAATAGGCTGTGACAGATGGACAGACAGACACGATAGTCATCATATAAGGATGCCGTTTTCCATCTCGAGTATACGGAACTCTAACAACAAATCCAAGTATATAGAAGCTTGTACTCGTTGAATATTCAGTACATTCCATTAAATCGATTGAATCACATTACTACTTTCCATGAACTCATACAAATTTTAAATGGCATTGCTTTCTACGATGAATTTGCAGAATCTTTTCAGCGATGAAATATTATTCATCGCATAGATAAAACACAGTCTCTTCACTAAAATCCGATAAGAGAAAGCGCGAGTCGTGTCAATAGCAATAGACGCGAAACATTTTGACTTCGGACGCCTCTGATTTTAATCTCAGCAGAACTTAGTATTTTATGTTCGTCTATAGATTCATATCAACGGGGCGCAATGAAAAGATTAATTGAACAACTACACAACTGGTTTGATCCAGTTTTGGCTGGCTGTATTAAGAGGATGTACTGTGGAAAGTTTTCTCCTTTCTCCAATATTGCACATACATTAACAACTTTTTTTTTTTAAATTAAACATGTGTATTTATTGATAAATATATTATTACTTGGAAGTTTATTATAACATCTTATACAATTACATTTAAATGAAATATTTATTTTATAAAACCTATTCTGTTACACGTTGCATAAGAAATCATAAAAGATTACTTATTGTTACAAAACAGACTTTTCAATTTCGTCTATTCAAGAAAATATTAAAAAATATTCTATAAAAAAATAAAGTCTAATACCCATGATACAAGCTCTGCTTAGTTCAGGACTAGATAGCGCTCTGTACGATTATTATTACTATATTATCTATAACAGATATTTACAAAATATTATATTTTGCGACTACAGTGTCGCCAACTGCAAAATATTATCGCATTGTACTGTTGTAACATCGATAACAAATAGTTAGTTACGTCACTAAAATCAGATAAAAGTAGATAGTGCGAATCGTGGCGATTGGATCGTGAAACATTTCGACTTCTAAAAAAGTATAGGCAAAGTGCGGTTTCATCGAGCTAAGATGAAATCTGCATTGTTTCTTTTTGGCCAATAATATCTGAAATACACATAATTATTTTACAGTTTTACGATGCATACGAGTAGTAGGTAGAGAATATTAAATAATATTATACAAAAAAAACGACGGGTTCCGTGGTCGGGAAAACGTTCATGGTTAAAATTCCAATAAGTTTAAAAACAAAAATCTCAAAAAGCACTCAATATATTTTATTGTAACTAATTGTCGTTGAAAGTGTTTTTCAAGTTGTACTAATCTGATTTTTTTATAATTTCCCATCCCTTGATTAAAAAGTAAAAAGGGGGACACATTTTTTAGAAGTTCAGGGAGCGCATATCACAACAACTATTGACTTAAATAAAGTTATTTTAAAACCTTTAAAAACCTCTCTATAGGTATTAGGGACTTTGTAGGTTAATGTGAGTTAAGATATTTTTTCCAGCGGTTTATAGATTACACATTGCTTCCAAATTTCATCTATGTATAGTTCCATAGTATTCGAGTAAAATAACTGTGACAAATCGACAGACAGACAAACAAAAAATTACAAGGTTTCCATTTTTTGCCATTTGACTACGAAAACTCCGGTGAATGTAATGATGCGACGAGAAAATATATTTTTTATATAAATAGTTGATATGATAGTTGATATACATAATAATTGTGCAAGTAAATACTACTATATAAAGCGTAGAAAACGAGCCACGCAATACGAATCATTTGTCTCGTTATCAGTTCGTGTCGTTAGGATCGGCGAATGAATTAATTATGCAATAGTCAATTCAATGTAATAAATGCGCGCTTGTAACCCATTTTCAAAATTAAAAATATTTCGCCAATAAACGCCGGAATCCGTCATGTAAAATAGCATAACGTGAACGAAAATACGCAGCACACGTTCTGCCGTTAACAAAATGTGTGAAAAGAAAGCCAATTAAATGCGCGTAAAATGACAATGTGAATTGAATGCGCGAGATGAAGCTATGAATTCAAATAATAGAGTATATTTCCAAAGTTTCCCGAGTATGCGTGAACGTGAAAAATCGTATGCTATTTTTCATTACCGAAATAATAATAGTAATATTTGGGACATTCTACACAGCGCCATCTAGTCTCAAAGTAAGCAAGTATTATGGGGTACTATACAATTGATATACATCCATAATACAAGTCGTACATCTACAAATAAACCTCTCAGCGTTTTGAAAGAACTTCAAAGTTATTTTATAGCTTTTAATGCGACAAGGAGGTATTTGAAAAGTTTTGTAATGAGCACAGTTTAGTAGCAACACGCGCGTTACACGGAAATGCACTCGCAGAAAGTATTTTAAAAAACTCCGCAAATTATTTAAGGTACTGCGCCTAATTAAAATTTAGGGTTGAAAATTGCGGTACACAAGAATAGACTACTAAGACTTAATAGGTACTTTTATAAGAGTTCTTACGGCCCTGGGCTCCAGCTCTTTTGAGCCTTTCTTATGTAATAGGTACCTTCGTTACCTAGGGTACCTCTTCACCGAGGCTTCAAACATAATAAAAGATTTCATTGATTGCAATAGGAAAAAGGATATTTTCATATATTTGATTAACAAAAGATTCGGTAGTGCACTGCTTGACATAGGTTTCCCACTAAATCTCCACTATACACGGTTTTACTTAAAAAAACTTAAAATCTTGAACACTATACATAAATCGGAACTTGTGTTTGTCCGTTTGTTTGTTTGTCCATTCTTCACATCGTAACGGAACAACGAAACGACGTGATTTTTGCATGGAAGCAGTGGAAGACACGGTTAGTAACTTAAATTAATATTTGTCTAGGTAAATCTTTCCAGTGGTTTACAAAACTAATCAAAATTTCTAATCAAAAAGTAATCTAGACAAGAACGTGAATGGTGGATAAAGTTATGCATGCATATAAAACTAATTAAGTATATATATTTTGATTTTTACATGTATAGATATAGGTATAGCCACGACAACAAAAATAACTGGGCAGATTTTCTATACTTGTTTGAGTGATTATAAAGTTTTATACACTCACCACGTCATGCTAATCATCACTGCGTATGAATTATAACCAAATTGTTAGGCGGTATTTGTATCTACCTTTTTGATCCCAACTCTGGGTTGGTTTAATAAGTGTCTAATATATAAGAGATTAGTAGGTATTTCAATACTTATCTGCTATCTCGACACACTACCAGTGTACCAATGTACCATACGTGCGAAAGGAAAAGTTGCAGTTTTGGTGTTTTACAGCTAAAAAACTTTTATGAAATTGTTCGATTTTGGTCTCTATCGATTTCGTATTCCACAATCTGAGTTCTTAAAAAAACATAAGCATTTAAATTATTTTATTTCGATGTACTAATAGTTATTTAAGATACACGTGCGGAAAGTGTTTTTCATTGGCACGCATTCGGATAAAACCTTTTACGTTCAAGTATCTTACAACATTTTTCAATGCATTTTGCGAGGAAGTACAACAAAAAAATAAGTATAATAAAGAAAATTTATTTCACGAAAGCCTATTTACAACGAAATGGCGCGCTTTCTTTGCAGAGCGCGCGTTTCATATAGTTTTTTTTTCTTGAGGCAAAGGTACACAGTATACGTACAGCCAATAATGCGAAAAATATTTTTGTTTGCGGAAACAAAACACGTATTTTTAAATGTGATAATCAAGAATCTTATGTGTTATGGTGTTTATCATCATTTAATTATTGTTAGAGCGCGCAGACTTATAAATAATTGTTTTTTTTTCGAATATTAAAACCTCCTTGCATCTTTGTAATTTTTAAAATTTTATGACTTGTACCATGCACCATAGAGTAAAAAATTTAAAAAAATACTTTATTTCACGCGTGAAATAAAGAGTCGGTTTCCGCATTATTTTGTTACACAAAAAAGAGAACTTTACGAGCAACTACATTGAAAAATAATTTTAAAATAAATACAGTTGAACCTAATTAGACCGATTTGAATGTTACATAATTTTTTGTCCTAATCGGTTAAGGTGTAATAGGGTGTAACCGTTGACGCCGTTTGTATGAAAATAACGTACATTTTATCTGTAATCTTTACTTTTATGTTTTTCGACAATATTCAACGGCTGCAAAAATACAGTTAAACTAGATAATTTTCTAGATTTATATTTATATCTCAGACTAATAGCTCGAAAATACCTGAAAAGTATCATATAAATCATCACAGACTCAAGGGAGTTTAGAAGTAGAGGAAAAAGTTGAAAAGCGTGTTAGAAAAATTGATACGGGAGCGTTTTCTATCGAACCTATACTACGTGAATACACATTGGCCGAACAAGAGCGTCTTATAGTTTTTATTTTTTAATTTAAAATATTTTGTTACATTTGTTAAGGAAAACAAACTGTTGACAGAATTTTATGTATATCTTTAAAAATGGCGAATTAACATTTTTTATTTAAATTCTGTCTCTTATTTCGTTCGCTATAAATGTTTTTTTTTTAAAGTTGAATATTTAGGCAATAATTTGAGCAAATAAAAAGTCTTCAGTCTGGCATTTCGTGACACGTAAAATTATGGTATATAAAAATTATAAATAAAAAAAATTTGAAAAGGGAAAAAAATTTTCTTTTATACCTATTATCTTTTATATATATATTTTAAGAAAGGATTCTTCTATATATATTCTATTCAAAACAGAAAATAATAAAAGACTAGTTTTTAACGACATCATGTGAATACAAGTATGTAAAAATCTGATTTCTTTTTGAATGTAAAATAGTTGATTTGGCACCCTAGGTTTATTAGAAGGACCTTAGTATTTGTATGAATTTAAACAACAATAGATGTTCAACGAATAATTTAAGAAAATATTAACAATTTATTACTAAATAACATAATCTTTTGTACTTGGTACGTAATTGATGAAAGTGAATTTTTTTTCGATCGTAGTGTATTTACCTATATTGTTTTATTTGGTACGTGCTGTATCTTTTATGTGTACGTTTTATATCTTTTTGGTCTACATCAATATAATAACAGATGGAAAAAACTGCCTATATATTTACATATTGTATTATTTATATTTAATATAAGTTTACGATTCTGATTTATTTTTAGTAATTGACACAAGTAAAGGTTTTATCTGTGTATCCAATAAATTGTTGATCTATGGAAACGTGCTAGGAAATGCTGACGTGCCCGTATGAGATATATCGCTTTCGTGTATGCGTGAAATATAGTATTCAATGTTTGATACAAAAAATTGCGATGGCCATGTGACCGAAATTCATAACCAAGTTCTCATGGGAAAACGGTTATAAAAAGTTTATATGATATATATTATTAAAAGTTTCTAAAATATATGTACCTATAATAGTTGCACATGGTCCGCTATTTTTTGTGACAAATCGTCACAAAATAATGAAAGAAATTATGTTCTATTGACAATCTAATTTCAACCGCATACATTTCGTCACAAGACTCAATTTTGATCACTACATAGTATAAAACAAAGTCGCTTCCCGCTGTCTGTCTCTATGTAGTTTTGAAGATCTAAATCTTTAAAAATACGCAACGGATTTTGATACAGGTTTTTTAAATAGATAGAGCGATTCAATAGGAAGGTTCATATGTATATAACATGCATAATATAGTAGAGAAACACTGAAAATTTTAGCGGTTTCTAATGTGATATAAATAAACACGTTTACATTTACGCGCTTACATTGCAAACGCTGCGCTCGCGCTGGCTGAACCCCACGAGATAGATCAAAAGAATGTACTGCAGTATTGTACACCTTAAAAAGGTCTACAAAAAAGTCCAGGATGGTATATGTCTATCTCTTAGCAATAACCCTGATGCTAAGCTAAAAAGTGATATTGACTACTTTTTGATCCGGGGCTATAATATTATAAAAGTGTAAAATTTGAACGTTTGTTAGTATCCAGGCTAATCTCTGGAATGGCTGAACCAATTTTGGTGGGACTTTCATTTGCCAAAAAGGATTTTTTAAGGAGTAAAGTAATTATTTTAATGAGTAAATAGAGGGAGGGTTGATAGAGGACAGATGGGTAAGGGAGGGCAGGAGAGAGTAAGTGGCTGGAAGGGAGGAAGGGTGGTGGAGGGAATGGGAACGTTTCTGTAGTCCACCCGGACGGAACCGGCTACGACCGCTAGCATGCAATATGTAAGAAATTTAAGAGCAAAAAAAATCTATCGAACGCTTTTTATAGTACTTGTTTCGATAGACGATTTTGCATGATGGACTATCTATCACCCCAGTTTATACATCGATGATCTACAGCTACGCTTAAGAACAGCTTTTACTGTAAATGTTTATATATATATTTTTTAATTTTTATTGAAAATACAAAAACATTCTTTTATTTTTAGAGTTTCATTCGCTTTACCATGCCTGCCTGTCTGTTTGTCTGACCGTATGTCTGTCCATCTGGCTAAGTAACTGCCATTTTATTCAGACATTATGAGACATTTGTAAGCTACATTTATGAATATTAGAAACCACTATGTGCCTATTAAAAATATTGAGATATAACGTGATAAGTTTTTCTAAATTATGTTTAAGGAATATGCAGATATTAAGTCCGAACCGCTGTCTAAAAAATAAAATCTATGGCACTAAGTACGAATTCACTACGATTATTATCAGGACTATAAAAATCAACTAGTTTACGAGCAATAGCCGACCAAATGAACTGCGTTAACTGTAAACAAACTCATGACTTCGGTTCGTGATAAGTTTTCGTTATTGGCTATGGAACCCTATTTTATTTGTGATCTAATACATATAAATGTTTTTCTTCAATTTTCACTTTTCCAAAGCCGTCTCAGATGAAAACCAAATTCGAATCTTTGGTTATCTGTCCCGTTACTTGACTTTCACTTAATTTTTTAAATCAATATATTTATTTTGTAGGTATGTAATATAATCTTGAAATACGTCACAAAAGTGATTTTTTTACTCTGTGTTGTGTTGGTGTGGCTATAGTTGCTGTGCTGGTTCCTCTCAAAAGAACACACAAGAAAATGAGGGACGCTCTTTAAAAAAAACCACAATATGTCTTAAATTTTGTCATCTATAGTTCGATACTATATAATAAACTTTTGTATAAAGCTTTCCGTTTATTGTAGTTTTAAATTTGAGGGTAAATCTTGAATGTCAACTGGAATCTTATTGTAAAAACGTACACATTGCCTTTCAAAAGATTTTGTGATTTTATCGAGGTAGCTGACACGGTTAGCAAGTTTATCTTTGTTTCTTGTATTAACATTATACCTATCACAATTTTTTTTAAATAATACAATATCCTTTTTTACGTACTTTATGTTTTCAAATATATGTTAAGCCCGCAATGTCATTATATTAATTTTTTTTAACTTTTCTCTGAGTGATACTTTAGGCGTTAGTTTATAAATTGTTCGAACAGCCCGCTTCTGCAGCACGAAGGTTATACCTATATACATTGGCTGTGTGTCCCCACAACAGAATGCCATAAGTCAATAAACCATGGAACCCACTGAAATACACCAATCTCGCAGTTTCTATGTCCGAAAGGATAAGAATCCTTTTCACATCGTAAGCTGCAGAACCGAGCCTTCTCGCCAAATTAGTAATTTGAGGATCCCATTGCAATTTCGTGGCCAATGTAATTCCCAAGAATACAGTAGAATGAGTGCGTCTTGTAATTTTTGTATTTTATAGAAATATGTTGTATTTCTTAAGAAAAACTAATCAGTGAAAGAATTTGATGTCTACAAAAATGCCGAAGATACAAGTTTTTAAAGTAAATCGTGCAATGACGTCACTCGGTTACATTACTATGGGCTAACGTGGATAATTTCTATGTCGGGGCACCAAGTGACGTCATGAGAGGGTCGTAAATATACAAATTTCAATTTGTTATACCTTCGGTAATAATAAGTATTTTCCCAAAATTCAAAAAGTGTAGTCATCAGTTTGTTATACTCTAGCGTGTGAATTAGCGTATGATACGTAATTGTCGAAGAAGACGCACTCATTCGCAAGGATATTTTGAAATATATCATCATCATCATCATCATCAGCCCATTTTACCCCACTGCAGGGGCTTAGGCCTCCCCCAGGGTGAGGAGGGGGATTGGAGCTTAAATCCACCACGCTACTCCATTGCGGGTTGGGGATTGTAACGACCGCCATCTATTGACAGCGTCCGGGACCGACTGCTTAACGTGCTCTCCGAGGCACGGAGTCAGTGATAGTTAATGTACTTAAGTCAGAAAAACTCATTGGTACACGCCCGGATTCGAACCACGGCCCTATGGCCTTATAAATTTGAGACAGGTTCGTTACGCTCTGGGCTATCACGACACGAATATATTTGAAATATAAACCGATATTTGTTAAATATATTTTCCGGCAAATTACCCGTCGAATCCATTTCTCGTCGTCGCGTCGCCGCTGCGTTGGTATAAATTAATAAACTACATAACGCAGCGCAGTCCAGCAAAGTTGAAGGAGTGCGGCTGTCGGGAATAGTTTCCCCAACTCAAAGAGCTTTGTGAAACAACTCTGTTTGGCAAAACTTCCACAAGTATTAAAAACAACAACAGTTTGCTACGGATTCGCTTATGCGTTATTTAGTTGGCCTGTGTTCTCACATTCGCTGAAATTAAATGCTGTGACCATGTATGGTTGAATTTCTAAATTGAGCTTGTAGTGGGATCAGCAGTTTACATTTACAATCTTCGCCACTAGAATCACTCATTATTCCCAACTTTTTAGGCTATCACATCAAAAGTGCGACGTTACATGAAAAGTTTAAATGAAGATGTAACTTCACTTCACTTCTTCACTGCATCAGCCCTGTTTTACTCCACTGCAGGGGCTTAGGCCTCCCCAGGTGACGGCGGGCTTGGAGCTTAAATCTACCACGCTGCTACACTGCGGGTTGGGGATTGTAACGACCGCCATCTATTGACAGCGCCCGGGACCGACTGCTTAACGTGCTCTCCGAGACACAGAGTCAGTGATAGTTATGTACTTAAGTCAGAAAAACTCATTGGTAGGTACACGCCCGGATTCGAACCATGGCCCTATGGCCTTATAAATTTGCGACAGGTTCGTTGCGCTTTGGGCTATCAGGACACTAAAAAAAGGGTCCATGGCTACTCGGTAAGCCTAAGATATGTTGAAGCGCATTAAGTAATCATATATGGTAAAATGTAACTAAATAATTTAAATTTTCTACTTTATTTTAGATGTTGTTTTAATTGATCTATTGATCGAACAGTGTAAGACCGGTATTAATAAATCATACTAAAGTTTGAGATCGATCTTAACACCATCTCAAACAGTAATACCTAAACGGTAAACGAATCTTGAGAAGGCGTCTATGTAATGTAATATCTGGGAATCTCATAGCTGTATGCCTAAAGTATATTTTGTAATTCATAAACATTATATTTGTATGAAAATCCGTATCTTTCCAAGTCAAATGTATGAAGATTGGTATTTGAAGTATAAACTAAATACGTGGTGTTCCAATATTTTCGGAATATAACACTTATAGGAGCAAAATAAGAGATGGACGTTTGTATTTGACTTTTGTTAGTTTTGAAGTTAAATACATGAAAATTGTAAGAAAACCCTTGTTAATCTATGAGAGCGAAGCCGTGGGCGGTCGTTAGTTAATAAATAAAATTATAATATAATAATACATAATACATGGGACTTCGCACATAGCACCATCTAGTCCCAAAGTAAGAAAGTATTATGCTTGTGTTATGGGTTACTAGACAATTCTTTATAATATATACATATATAAATAATTGACACCCAAACACGGAACGCAATAAACATATTCATGCACACAGATATTTGTCCCGGGCGGGAAACGAACCGGCCTTCGGCTCCGCAGTTAAGGTCTCTAACCAAATTGTAAAGCATGAACCCTCATAAGCGCATAAAAAGATCGAAATGAAAAAATATATATTACCTCAAAACAGTTCGTCTGTGTAATACAATGAGAATGCGCGAACAACATGCGATTTTACTTTTAAAGAACATACTCAAACAAGAGATCAGTTTTTACTTATTTCACAAAGAAACTCAAAAGCTTCCAAATTCACTCAAATCAATTAAATTCAATTTCACACAAATAATTCATGTCTAAGTAAGTAACGCAATACTTTCCTATAAAAGTTCACCAAAAGGTGCGGCTAGCTTTCACGCGATTGCGGGTACGGGTCAAAAGGGGTCGCGTCGTCTCATATCTATCTTATAAAGCTCATGCGATGATTACTTTTCTATAAAAATATCGTATATTTGACACGTTAAGACACTACTTTCTACGGTATTCATCAAATCCATCAAAAAGCTTTATACACAGTCTGTACAACGAGGTACAACGAGGTCATGAAAGATTAAAAAAGATGCTTTTATTAACATAACTAATACATCACTGACTTTCACTGTCGAATCGACTTCACTGGTCTTGACGGCTGTCAAGTACTTCTTATAGTGAATAATGATGCAAACGCTCTGAAACTTTCCAGAAAAATTGGTTGTCGCTTTGGTTTTAACCGACTACAAAAACGAAGAGCTTATAGGTTCGTCTGTAGGTATTTTGACCGATGTTTTAGTAAACGATTTAGAAAATTATATTTTTAATTGTGTTTCAGTTCAATTCTTTATTAATTCAGGTAATTTCATCTGGGAGTCATGATCTTTAAAGGATGACACTGCAATTTGTCGACTGTTTCCTCTAAACAGCGCTGTCTCATTTAGAAGTCCTATTCATACTAAATACAAATAAATTACAATTACTTTTAGCCAAACATAAAAAAATAGACTCCCATTGTCCAGTAATATCGGCAGTTTTCAGTACATTGCTTGCTTATACTTCTTAGATTATACGTTCCGTATACGATGCTAGCAATGTACGTAAAAACAGTATCCTTGATGAAACATTGTCGGAAACATTGTGCAAAACGCACGTAGCAATAGAAAAAGTCTTAAAACGCCTTGAATTTTAACCGAATTGCATTAAAATTGTATTATGTTTGACCTCATGTTTGGTAATGATAGGTTATTGGAAGTGATTAGTGTTTTTCTCAGTTTTCGCGTCGCCTCGCCCATAAGTAGGTATTTGTAATAATGAATGTCAGATTTGATAATTTTCTGTTCATTAAAGACATTATTAACTACAGATTTATAATTAAAGTGTCTTTAATCATATATCATGGGATTCTTAATCTTTAATGTGCCTAAATATTAAGGCCTCTCTAGTCGTTAATACAATCATACTTAATAGCCATTGTTCAAAATTTTGTTATACAAACATTTGACAGCCATACAAACGAGTGTAATACGTAGAACACCGTAGCCATAATAAGTAGTAGTGACGTCATCACCTACTAATTTACAGCAATCGATTACCAACAGCCCATTAATACCCCACTGCAGGACCTTAGGCCTCCTCTCGGGATGAAGGGGCTTGGAGTTTAATCCACCACGCTGCTCCAGTGTGGGTTGGTGGATTTTCACGACTGCCATCTATTGGTGGTAACCGGAACCAACGGCTTCGTACTCTGGGATTCGATCCATGACTATTACTTGAAAATACATACATAAAATTAAAAAAAAAACTTTAGATTGTTTATGTTTTTATAAAAAAATACTCAAATGTAATGTCAAAATTTTTTTCAGTGCTTAATATAAAATTTATCGATAACTATTTGTAGTAGTGTTAAAATTTATATGAAATATCTGAAAATCACGAGTTATTAATTCATAGTAAATTTTTTCAGTATTTTTATTTTTTGATTGACATCAGTTTTTGTACCTTATGGCGGTGAATAGCTATAAATAAGCACGTTAAAACACTTTAACAGTACAACAGTAATGAACCATCAAAGCGAGTTCGATTCGCACTTGGTCACTTTTTATGACTTTTGTGCGATTTTCTATGAAACACCTGCACTCCGCACACTACAGCACTTATAAATAGTGAAAGCAATGTAACGTATTAAGTTGGATCACGACTTTGGTCCAGTTACACTTACATTGCTTTATACTCAAAAAGGCGCTTCTCCACTAGCGAGATATGAACGATTGCTATTTCATAGATCTTAAAATATTGTTTATAACCCCGGTTTCTTTCGTTTCTTTTTATTACTGCTCTATTATTCTTGGGCATTGTGCCGTACATTGATGCATCATCGTGCAAAATCAATACGCCTCTACTTTGTCTCCGATTATTTTCTCGAAACTCGTAGTGATCCAACAAATTAACATATACGGTATTCACGTAACTTCCTCCTTCATCCTTTCAACATACCAAAATATAGGTGCTATTAGTTGCCCTGCCGATGAATGAATTTTAAATTTCCAAGGAGCCCTTTCATCCTCTCTTATTTAAACAATTTTATTGTCACGATTGTTTACTCTCGGGATTCCATTTTCGGATCCGAATCTCATCGTAGGTTATTATTCTAGATGTAATTTCTACTTCACCTCTACTAACTTCCATGAACTCGCAGCATTTCAAACGCCGTCGCTCTATTTTAAACGGAGTCAACATTTTAGGGACACAGCGCGCTTTAAGTTTAGACATGCCGAAGTAATGCCTAGTAATAACCCACTGTTAAATTTACAGGTTTTCTAAAATTAATTTTTTCATTCACTTTAATCATATTTTCGTCGGTAATGGCCGAAACGAGTCTCCCACTTTGGGAGTCGTCTTCGAGACTCACACGCAACGCCATCTAGTCCATTCAACATATTGTCCGAATCGCGTTGGCGTATTTATGTATGTATTTCCCTCATTAGTTACTTTCATGACTGCTTCGATGGAAAATTTTCTCTAGTACTAGATACGTTTTTCTCACGACCTGTATAAAGAAAATAGACGTCAGTGAGTAAATAGCAGCAGCAGTCGGTCCCGGACGCTGTCAATAGATGGCGGTCGTTACAGTCCCCAACCCGCAGTGGAGCAGCGTGGTGGATTTAAGCTCCAAGCCCCCCTCCTCACCCTGGGGGAGGCCTAAGCCCCTGCAGTGGGGTAAAAATGGGCTGATGATGATGATGAGTGAATAGAACTGAATTGAACCTTAATTCTTTTTTAAGGAGTTAACCGAGAATGCAGCTACACAACGGCCAGTATCATTTGTGTATTACGTATGATCAAAAGAGTTCATTTTCAGCCTGCCCTCGTAACAGTGTACGGAGCCGCGGGCAATAGCTTTATCATTATGTTTCCAAAAATAATATTTGTATTAATAACAACGTGAGGTGAAAGGATAAACTGATAAGGTTCTCCTAGGCACCTGAAAGCCACCATTGTGCTCAATTACAACTCCTCGGTACCAAGTGGTCAATTTAAGGAGTCGGAGGAAACTTTAAGAAGTTAGTATGTGAATTTTCTATTTTCTAATAGTTTATGAAGGGGTACACTGTTTACATGCTGGACTATTTTAATTCTGGTGACGGAGTATCGAATAACAAATGCCTATTGAATTACCTATGAATTTTTTTCTAATAAAGATTTTTAATATCTATATATGCATGGCGGGTGGTTACAGGCGCGGCAGTGACCGCTACAATTATCTAGGTCAGGTGAGGTCAACGACTGCTGTTGACCTAAATCATTGTGCTACTTACCACCCCGCCGGTAACCGCTTGCCGAACGGAGGTAATCATTAACCATAATCGTCATAATTGTTAATTCGAAAAAAAATATAATACATTTTTAGGGTTCCGTAGCCAAATGCAAAACGGAATCTTTATAATTTTCATATGTCCGTTTGTTTGTCTGTCTGTTGCAGCTATTTTACTCGGCTGTTGGTACTGTATAGATGTAAGGAAAGTAGGGTAATCTATCAACCGCTATATAATGGTATAGTGAAATCACAAAAACATATTACGGGATAGGTCGCCATCAAGGAAGTTTCTGCATGTAACTAAGGAACATAAAGGGACATATGTATACTTCCAAAGTGACCAAGTAATATGCTTGCATCATAGGTACTAGACAAGTGATATACACACTTAAATATTTCTATATAATATCAGTCCCTCATCTAAGCTCATCGCGACCGCATGCCAAAAAGCGTGATTAAACAACAATACATAAATGCCGTCGTGGGTGTTAAAGACGTGTAAAAATGAAATGTGGTAATATATATTTTACCAACGTAATAAGTAAAGCGTGTCATAGAATTATCGTTATAAAATAAGTATGTTCCCAATACACAAAATTGTTTAAATTTTTGCTTTCAAAAAAACTCGATTAAACATACATAATGGAAAATTGTAAAATTTAAAAACTAAAATTAAGAACGTTTTGTGTTAGAAGGAACATTTTTTTTTAAATTCAACACCATATTTATGATAGCGGTTACTTTCTTATTTCCGGTCAAATAAATATTGATTGGAAATTAGCGCCATCGTTTAATTCAACTTTAACGCTACTTGTACACCTCCGAAGTAGGTATGTGTAATATAAACCTAACATATTGTATATTAATTATATATATATATATATTGTATGTACGGATTCTGTTGCACATATGGAATATTTTCGTGTTCACCTCCTCCGTTCGCGTTAATTATGTATATGATATGTTTAATTACTTACGTCGGCGTTTAAAACTAAACACGCTCGCTTCTATGTACGTACCTGAAACATAAAATAAATAAATTAGATTTATTAAGGCGGGGTGCTGAAATTATTTTAAAAAAAATTTCAATACATTTGCTATTAATACGGTCTTTATGACATCGAAACTTGAACCGTAATGTTGTATTTTACAGTACTAGGCCTTTTTACTTTACATCAATCACAAACGAGCATTCTGTTTGTGACACATGCGTAAACCGCGAAAAGCAACCCGCTCGTACCTTTAGCTCCCACCATTATTATATTTGAAGTATTGTAGCGCTGGCTAGTTGCAAGCCAGGCGCTCGATTTAAAATACATAATTTGAATTTGAAAAAATTCAAATTATGTATGTGTTAGAAACATGATCTCGGATGGCACGGTCTTTTGATATAGACCTGCGAATATATGTGTTACTATAATATTGCAATCGCGTTTACGAAATACAAAGTTTTTTCCTTTCAGCATTTATATTTTTCATTTCAGCTCTATTAAACTACAACCCCAGATACAAATATATTGAGAAAGAATATACAAGAGAGATTATAAAAATAGCACTATCTACAGTATTTACCAAATTTTAATCGCAAATGTATTGAAAAACGTCATATGATGCTCGTACTCAATAAAATGGATATTATAGTCATTGGTTTGTTATAATTAAACAGCATCGCCTCGTATAATTAAACAGCAGCTATAAACACCTCGACTATAATATGCAGCTTACCGTATTTGCATCATAATATAATGTACTATTAAAATCAGGCTTGTTGATGTATTGAAAAATCATTAAAGAAAACGCATTTTATTTTAAAAGTGCTTTACAACGAAACCCGTTCGAGACAAAAACAAAATTCTTTTTTGCTTTCACTTTTCATTCAGGTCAGGCCCCTTAGGCAATATTTTTTCAGTATTTTAATACACAACTTGTAGCGTTCAGGAATATGTATTACTAAGCCAAAGAAATTTACTCATTAATAAAAATCAATTTCAGAAATAAATTTACACGAAAATACTTTTAATTTCGATTTTGTGATTTTTATTCAACGGCGTATACTAATACTCTAAAAAAATTTGCGAAGTTGCGATGAAATAAATCAAACATCCAACAAACGTAGCAAAATGAACTGAAGTCGAATTAGTTGTTATTCTTTACCATAGATGACGCTATCTAACTAGTTACTATCCTTTACAACAGAAAGCGTTACCACTAGAGTTATTTTAAATAAACCTTAATTAGGTATTAAATTTTGAAGTAAAAATATAGGCTTTCAACTACGTAATATGTATTATTTCGGAAAAATAAGTGTTGCATGAAATAAAAACATTTGTATTCAACTGTGTAACATATAAAGATGGCGCCACATGTATAAGTTTTAATATATATTTTAAAAATGCTTTTTTCTTGAAAATATGTTTCACTAACAATTTAAAAAAAAAAACAATCTTTTAAATATCATGAAAACTAAAAATGCAAAAATCTTTATTTCGTAACTTGTTAGGAGTACCCCGCTCTTCCTTTAGTACATTACATTGAAGGTAGCAGTACATAAATTAGACTATTCAAATTCTAATAAAGAAAATTAATTTAATTACAGTGTACAAACTTATGACATACCTATGTTTCAATTAGAGGCAATTTCTAGTTACGTAATAATAATTTGGGTTAGCTACATATGAAGCAATGAGCTTTTGTCATTTATGCTTCACAGCACTCATACTCATACACTCAGACAGACAGACAAACGGACATGGAGAAACTATATGTGGTAACTTGTAGGACTACGGAACCCAATTACGAAGATAACGTTACATTTAACAACCATCCATAAATGTTAGCGTGCGACAAAAAAAAGCACGCGATATTCTTTGTAATACGTAAATTTTTATAATTAATTAGTGAATTGGGTGACCGGGTCAGGAATGCCCTAGTGACAAATATCCATTACTTTGATTTGTATTTGCTAAACTTTTTGGTGGAACTTTTATATTAATAGTACAAAACCATGATACACTATTGATCTCCCTATTTTAGCAAACATTATGTCTATGGCAAACATCGAATTATAATTTTATGTTATGTATTTGTAACCATATTTATGTTTATTTTCATAATAATCCAAGATTATAATAATACTAATACATGTGACAAGCCACACAGCATTATCTAGTCACAAAGTAAACAAGTATTATGCTTGTATTATGGGTACTAGACAACAGATACGACGACCGCTTGACCTAGTCACTAGGCCAAGCGGTCGTCTTATCAGTTGTCGCTACCCATCGCTACCCACTAGGCCCTAGTGGGTAGCGGTTATTATTACCTATTAATATTACTATTATATACGTAGGTATATAACTTGGCCGTACATACTTGATCGTTGAATGACCGTTTGGGCGCGTGGTTAGAGACCCTAACTGTGGAGCCGAGGTTCGCGGGTTCGATTCCCGCCCGGAACAAATATTTGTGTGAATGAACATATTTATTTAGTTTCGGGTCTGGGTGTAAAATATTTATATATGTATGCATTAATAAAAAAAGAATATTTAAGGATGTATATCAGTTGTCTAGTAACCCATAACACAAGCATAATACTTCTTCACTTTGGGACTAGATAGCGCTGTGTGGGATATGCTATCTACCTATAATAATTATTATTGAATATTTTTCATAATATCATACATATATAAATATTTTATACCCAGCCATAGAACAAATAGACATGTTCATGCACACAAACATTTGGGCCAATCAAAAATTTTGTCTCTCCCTTTGAATGCAGATGAGCCAAAAAAATAATTTACACGCACCTGTTACTAATATGTGTAAGTAACCATTACAAAATGGCTGTGACATACAAATGATTGGACGGACATGGAAAAACCACCATGAGGGTTATTGGTTAGGGAAGCCTAAAAAATTTAAAACAAACGTGTGGTCACTACTTTAAACCTATAATTTGAGATATGCATGAAGGTACAAATTACTACATTACTGGCCTTTCTATTTGCGCGGTTTCCTTTTAAAAAAGTATTTTTAGTACCTCAAATGATTAGGTCGACTGTGGATATGTAATTATGTTTTAGCTGTTTAGTGCACGCCGTACACGTTTTATAGAAAGTGACTCGATCCTTTCGTTCTGTCTGTACTTTCTCAACCTTTCACTTATTGCCAATCATAATTCACGATAATTAAAAATATTATATCGTCTATCGCTTTTATAAAGTTGGTTAGAAATAACTAAAAGTGTAAAGTCAGGGTGTTCTATATCTAATCTAGCTAGATTATAATGCAATTAAAAACTAAATACGATTAATAGGTCGATATATATGTATCTACTGTTAAATAATTAACTTAATTTAGCTTATCTATTTACATTATTTCCCAGAGGTGTTTTTTTCTAGTTCTTCTCGCTACCTTCTTCGTACAGTGAACAGACATTATGCATAGCGTACTACATAAAATTGTTTTACAATATCTAAAGTTACAACTGGTTTCGACATCCGAGCGAAGTAAATGTTGAGTCACGACCGTAGCTGCAGTGATGTGAAAGTATAGAGTATCGATATCGATAAATTATGAAGTAATAAATAACTGTTTTAATAACGAAAGTCCAAGTGAGTGTAAAAGCTTTATTTATCAATGATTAAAGCACGTATTCGAGTACATATATTAAAAAAGTTGTTTGTTAGATTATTTTTCTTTGCGCTGACATTTCAATGTCCAGACAAACAAGAAAATAGTCGTTATTAGTCAAATAAGAGATATTTGGATTGTCATATAACAATTTTCCGGAAAATATAACATCTGTCTGTTAGAATAAAGTTATCAGGCCGTTAATGAGCTAGTTAGGGCGCCATTCTCTAGTTGATTCCGGTTAATTTGACTGTTATTTTAACATTTAAAAAATTTGTTTTGCATTTGTTTGAGGTAATCTTTTTTTAGTTGATTGTCTTAAATACTATATTTGAAATTGAGTTTGTATTTTTCGGAAATGTTAGATAATGTAACTAAAGAAAGTAATGTAAAGAGAAGACAATACAAGATTATCTGTATCCGCCTTTCAAGAAATAAAGAGTCGTAAAATAAAGACTTGAAAATCGCAGCAATTTCTTTCCATGCAGCATCTTAATGTTTATTAGTGATGGTATTAAGTTACTTGTTTACCTATGAAGTATTTGTAGTCACAAACAATGTAAGTTAAAAACTTAATTTCACTGAAAATAAAATTCACTGCCCTTTCTCTTTTTCCCAAATATTATTTTAATATTAGACATATTTATCAACGAAATTCTGCATAAATTGGTACAAATGAATGAAAGCAAAAATAGAATACTGGTAAACAAACTATTATGCTGAATGCGCTGAATGTTACGGCAACTTACTTGGTAAATAATTATCTGGATGTTATTACATGATTGAAAAACTCATTTCGTTACTTATTCAAGATATTAAAAAAAATATATCTTTACACCTCAATTACTTATCTAAACTGTTTTTCTTTGGTTGAAAAATTTGCTTCTATCTGTTTAATTATACATAGTTATTTTGATGAAATTTTTTTAAAAATGGTTTTTACTCAGGGCCCCGCGCATAAAATTAAGTGACTGTGGCTATTATGTACGTTAACCCGACACCGTTAATGTCAACGAGAAAGTTATTCGTGACAGTAAAATTTTTGTGTATGTATGACACTTTGAATAAAAAATTTCAGTGAAATTTTATACATATATCTACACCAGTTTGAAGAACGAATCGGACGTGTGGGTCGAATCAGCACGAGTGAAGGCGGTTACGCGGGGTTCGCGTACCTACTAGTGGTTTCGCCTACAAACCGGCAACATAAGCGTCACAGAAGTAGTATTTATGTTTTTGAATTTCGGTACTCTATGGCGCACGCCAATACAATAAAAAGGTTTACTTATGAGTTTGTTTGTTGGTTGGAACAAAAATATCTACAAATACTGAATTGAATAAAACCTATGAAATATAAAACCATTTGTTAAGAATATGAATAAACCTCTAAAACAATAAGCTTAATTGGTTAAAAAAAGGGTGAACGAGGAAGTCAGAAGAAAGTGGCAAGATTTATGATGTGGGAGTTTAGAAAAGAAGAACAAGACGTATTGGTAGGCAGCTACGGATAGAAAATACAAAATATGCAGGAAAAGGGAAATTTAGGGCACTTCAAACGGAAAATAGGAGAACTACCGGAGAAAAGTGAGGAAACAGGAGTGGAAAAGAAAAAGAAGGTGGGAGGGAATAGGCAATAAGGAATGAGATAGACGTATGGAGAAAAATGAATACAGTGAAAATGTACGAAACCGACTCCGAGAACTTGGTCAGTGGTGTGTTTGTAAATAAATAAATTTAAAAAAAATAGTTAAAGTATGTCAAACTGTACTTAAGCATTATTAACTACATATCAATTATAATTACATAAAATAATTTGTCAAGAATTTAAAAAAAAATATTAAAAATAAATTAATACATATTACATGGATACGTCCAAGTATTGAGACGGTACCATTTTCTTTTCTATAACTTATGAACTAATAGTATATTGATGCACTATGAGTTTCACTGTCGAAAACACCAACACGCTAAAATGGTTAAACTATAGTGAAATATAAGAAATCTGAATAAATTAGAAAATCAATGTTATGATAATTTTTCCCGCACATCCTATTATTATCGACTAGTGTGCGCGTAAACCAAATCTAAGGAGAAAAAGTTATCGCCATGAATTTATTTTATAGCGAAGTAATCCTTCATTGACTAATATAGTTACAAGCACAAATATCATTCATTGTTTTTGTTAACTTGAAACTGGAGACATTCGTTTTTGTACAAATATACCAAGATTTGAAGTAAATTACGAGTAAATTCACTGAAGTAGAACAATAAATTTTTTTATGATTTGCAATGTCGTGCGTCCTCGGGAAACGTTAATAATATACCATAGTTATTTCAATTCTTATTGACGTTTAATTTCGCGTATACTAGTCAATGTATCGAATTACATATTGCATGGTCTATTTCGCGCATTTTATTGATACTTCTACGATTTCATTCTTGGCCGGAGAACTTTGTTTCCAATGTGAAAAATATTGTTTAATCTATCGATAAACGGCTAGACACTAGCGACTCAACCGATTATCTCGGGTCCGCTCTCTCCTCGGCCGTGAGAGTGGTTTGGCTTTAAAGGCCCTTCCGACACGTTCGATAGATATTTTGGCGGGAAAAACATCCGGTGATCTGTCCATTTGATGGTTGGTGCTAGACTATATCTATTAAATAAATACAACTTTCAAACTGTCTACAACAGAGGCTTACAATCCGTTCTAACATTATAAACGCAAAAGTGTGTTTGTATTTTTATTTGTTTGTCCATACTTCAAGTGGGATACAAAACTAATTAGGATTCGAAATAGTATAGAATTAAAACTCAAGCAATTGGGTAGAAAAAGTGGTAATGCGTTAAAAAAAAAGGACAGGGAACATATTACGTAAATACCAGATGTTTTTATAATTTTAACACTATAATTTTAAGTGAAAATAACAAAATACTTGTTTTTAAGGTTTCCTACTTTAAAAAGAAAAAATTAACCCAAGGACCCCTTCGTTGTCCGTCTGTTTTTCCTTTTAGTAACGCTTGATACTATAATATTGACATATATATGATGCTACAAAGTTATCGTCATATATATGATGCTACAAAGTTATCGTTAATGTAGGGATGTGCGGACGACTGACAATTGTGTCGATGACCAGTCATCGGTGAGACACCCCTCCCTGCTACACTCGCGGTCTTCCCTTTTCGTGCGTACTATTTAAATTTGTCTTAGTAACGAGTCTATATCGATAATTCTTTGGGAATAAATATTTTTTTCTGTTTATTTTTTAAGTGGAGTTTTCATAAAATACCTAATTTTTGGAAATAATCCACCGATAATTGATTATAAAAAAATGCAACTATGACTGGAGTTCGGCTGAACGTACTCCAATTTTAAAGAGCGCGTAGAGCTGACCGAACTAAACAGTTAAAAAATTTAAAAAAAAATGATATTTTAAATATGCCTTTCTTGGTAACAGTCAGTTTGCGCCACTTGCTCACTTGAAACTTTTTTATTAGTTCGATAAGCTCTACACGCTCTATAAGTAATTAATTCAAGGAATTTGTCGATTAGCACATACATAACGTGTCAATAACGTTTTTTCGTTTCGGATCCCGTAGCAGCACGAAGGCGTTTTTCCTACTTCACTTTTTGAGTTTTGGTTCTAATACTTTTTCATGGGAAATCTCCGCCACAATAAACAGTAGCCTATGTTACTAATAACCAGAATATCTGAATTTTCATATAGTCTGTAAGTATTGCATTCATTTGAAATTGGCTGACAGGATTCCAATGAAGTCTCCATTGAAAGGAGCGGATACTTTCTACTGTTATGAAAAACAACCACATGAATGTTAATGTTGCCAAAACCTCCATCTTGAAATGTGTAATATTGATATTGTAGTTTTTTTTTAAATTATTTTTGTACACATGTACAGTTTGATATAGTTTATCCCATTTAATCAGAAATATTCATTGAAAACATTAATGTGTAATGTGTGTATGATATTGTGATATTAAAGACGGATTGCTGTGCTTGTGTTGTGGATACATTTGAAATCGTTTGTCCTCACTGATCTATCAAAGCACAACTAAAATTACTGTCTAAGAAGCTGAAATTTGGAACAGAGATCTATTTTATAATGACAGCATCGGCTAAGAAAGGATTTTTGGAGATTTCCACTTTAAGGAGGGAAATGAGGAGGAAATTTGCATGAAACTCTTTGTTCTTTAAAGTTAGAAACGTGAAAAATTGAATAACAGCTACTAAGCATAAATAAATAAAGATGTATTTCAGGTCTTTGGATCTTCACATTTTGAGGTTGGGAAAGGGGGGGTGGACGTTTGTATAGTAGTTCGTTTTGCATAAAGGTAGGAACTTGATAATTAAAATTGTAGTCACTCATCATAAATAAAAAAGAAGAGAAAGTTGGTATGGGAGCATCCAAAACTGATTCGAGCAAAAAGTACGCAGAAACCATTTCGAATATCAATTGTACTTTTAACACGAATGTATAATGTACGCAGACGAAGCTGGGGGCTGCTGCTAGTATTAAATAGTATTAGATGTAATTTTCGCTTGGTTATACTCCTATTAGAATTTATTTGGGGCGAGTAGGAAAAGGTGTAAACATTAGTTACGCGCGAAACGCTACACTTTTCCCATTTTCCCATTTTCCCTAAAAATGGCGCAAACAGGGCGCAGCCCGCACTAATTCATTTCACATCAATGACGTCATTAATGACGTCACGCGACGCCGCGCAAACACAAGTGTCCTGTGACATGCAAAATGTTTTGGGGTTGAGCGAAATTACCGAAGATAGGTACGTTTTGAATAGACTTAATGATAATTAATATTATTATGTATATTTGGTTTGCGATGGTTCTGATGAAGGGCTTTCGCTTTAGATTGAGTTACGAAATATATTTCTTAACTAGCTTACCGTCCGCGGCTTCGCCAGCCTATTCCTCACCATTGTACTGGGACCATAACCATATATCTACTATATCAGCCCATTATACCCATCACATGTGTTTAGGTCTCCCCTCAGAATGAGGGTACATGTCAACCCATTATGCATCACTGCAGGGTCGTAGGCCTTCCGTCGGAATGAGGGGCTTGGCGCTTATTTATTTATTAATCATATAATCCGCCATGCTGCTTCAGCGCGAGTTGGTGGATTTTAACTACGCCATCTGATAATGGCAACCGGGACTGACGGCTTAACGTGCTCTCCGAGGCACGGAGCCAAAGATAGTTAAGTACTTAAGTTAGAAAAAAGTTATTGGTACATGACCTTGGATTCGAACCACGACCTTCTAAACAAGAAGATATCACGAAATCTTAAGGGTACTTGGAGTCTAATTTAATAACAAACAAATTAAATACAATAATTTTTGGTCAGTCCCCATTCTGAAGAAAATTCAGGTTTTAGTTTATGATAAGTTTTTAATCTTCCCTTACGCGTGACAAGACACGCATGCATTTTTTACTTTTGAGTGTTTCATTAAAAAAACCGTCAAGTGCGATCAAATCTATGAGAGAGGCATATCTATATACATACATAGATGATGGTAAGTATCAAATTCAAATCTTTTTTGCTTTAGGAGGTATACACAAAGATTAATCGTGTCACGCATAAGCCCTGTAAGAAGTGTTGCTAGATTTTTTTCGCATAAATTGGGATCAGTACGCGAAAATTAAAAAATACAGGATTTCGTTGAAAAATTCAAGACAAAAAGGAAAAAAATTACAAACCATTTATTATTTACTTGTTAGTTCTGTAACCACTCTAAATTATAAATATGACAATAAATTCTTTGGTAATAGAAAAAACACAAACATACCTAACACACAAATTTAAAAAAAATAATACTTAAATATATTTTTTTATGTTTTTTTTATATTTTGCAGATAAAATTAAACCTTGTAATATATCTTTCTTGTCTTTCAAAAATTTATAAGTCCATACATGACTCGAAATAAAAATTTAATCGTAAAAATAATTCATTAATTTCAGATTATGTTTCGATTCAGTTTACGTTGTGTTCAATGCATAGGCTGGCTTTAGGTTACGATCGAATTTTCACGTAATAATCTGGACAACTGGCGTCCCGTGCGGGACATTTAATTGGAGCCCTAAAATCGGGACGTCTGGGAACACTGCCTGTAAGAGTAAATCTAACTTAATATGGTTAACAAGTTTTAAATTTTCCACATTATACAAAATATTTACAAATTACTAAATATTAACAAATTTGCACACATAATATGTACAGTCGGTTTTAATTGCTAGTTGGGAGAGAAGACTAGATTCTTTGATCCTTTAGATTAAGTTTTAAGGCATTTTAAATTGCTCTTTAATTAAGATAGGGAATGGGAATATAGTATTTTTACACATTAAAGAACTCTTAATTTGTAAAAGCTTTTTTGCATTAAATGTTGCTCCAGTAGATTGACAAATTTATTAAGATTTTCTTCATTACATATGCTTTCTGGAATATTGTTTCAAAGTATCCAAAAACTGTCAAATAATCCAGTTATGTATTGTTAGCTACAATTACACGAGCCAGTACCCGCCGGAAGTCAGAGCGACACTCAGTAACGGTCTGAAACTTCCGGTCGTGGGGGGTTATTGTTGCAATATAAATCATGTCGTATTCGATATAATCGTACTTGATATTATGTGTACAGATCGTATATATTCAAGATTTGTTTAATTTTGCTAAGTTTAGCTACATGCTAAAATGCAGGGTGGAATTGTAGTATATATCATAACTTTTACTATTGGGGTACTCATGATGTTGGGGTAAGTAATAACAGATGGGACAACCCACATGGCGCCATCTACTCTCAAAGTAAGTATTATGCTTGTGGTATGAAGCAGTAGATAACTGATATACATACTGAAATATTCTTAATAATATATACATATATAGCCTTTAGTATCGAAATAACCACTTCAATGGTCTTCATCTTTTAAAATATTGGTATAATTTTAAATTTTCATACAAATGTGGTATTGTTTTCATTTTAAATTGTTTTTTGAAAAATAAGACCATTAAAATGATAGACATAAAAAGCTTTACACTTTTAACTGCTAAAAAGTGCTGTACAATGTGAAAAAAAATCAATGGTAAATAAAACTTTAGAAGGGCACAAACATCTTTAATAGCTATTAAAAAAAAAAACAAATAATACTGGCCATAGCTTTGTAATTATAATGAAAAGAATATTAAAATTAATTACATTAAGATATTATCTTGGTTTATATATTCGACTGTTTAAAATTCCGTCTAAAACGCTTACAAGAATAATTCTTTTTGTAATTGTAATAAAAACACAGACAAAAACACTACAGACATAATACAATATAGAAAACTAGGTACAATAAGTATTAAATACGTTCTACGATTTAAAGAACTCAAATTACTTAAACCAGTATTTCAATACATTGGTAAATAACAATCTCGTATAGATTCGAGTAGGTACTTGTTCGAAAAGTGACAAAAAGTCTAATATCTTTAGAATAGGTGTCTAAAGCGTCACGGTTCACGCTATCATATAAACCGTTGAGGGACAGAGTCCATTGGGGGGCGCAGTAAATAGACATTTTTGATAAAAACACTTTAAAATACTAGACATAACCATCGACTACAATTTTATTAGTATTGCAAAAGAAAAGTCGGATAACATTTACAAAGCATAGGATCCATGCATAGTTAATTATTCAGTTGAAATGAAAATCATAATATTGTGTATCTTTCTTTTATTAGGGTTCCGTACTTCTAAGATGAAATAGGAATCCTTGTTAAATCACTCTCTGGTGTCTGTCTGTCTGTCTGTCTGTCTGTCACAGCCTATTTTTAATCTCCGAATCTATTAGAGGAAGAAAGTTGAAATTCAGTATATTTACAGAGTTCTATATCTCAGATCATGAACGTATTGCCTAAATAAACGAATTTCTATTTTAGGCGTTAAGTTTGAGGGTCAACATAGGAACTTAAAAAAAGAACTTTTCTCGAGTGCATCGTGTGTCATATCAAATAAATATTACTCATACATTATGATATAAAAAGTATCATAATGTATAAGTAATACAAATATATTCTTTTAGGATTTTAAAACGTATGGTTAAATTAACAAAAAATTAGGTCATAAAGATAAAAAGTTGGTTTGAATAAGATATGTTGTAATTTTGGAGATATTTGTTATTAAAACTAATAGTGAATAATTTATTATTCACTGTGTGTGGTCCGATACGTACTGGGTCCATTTTTTAGGGTTCCATACTCAAAGGGTACCAACTGGAACCCTAGTACTAAGCCCGCTCTGTCCGTCCGTCCATCTGTCACAAGGCTGTATCTTCATCTTCACTTCACTTCCTCAGCCCATTTCCTCCCCCCCCCCCTGCATGGGCTTAGGCCTCCCCGGGGTGAAAGTGGGGGGGGGGGGCTTGCAGCTTAAATCCACCACGCTGCTCCATTGCGGGTTGGGGATCGTAACGACCGCCATCTATTGACAGAGTCCGGGACCGACTGCTTAACGTGTTCTCCGAGGCACGGAGTCAGTGACAGTTATGTACTTAAGTCAGAAAAACTCATCGGTACACGCCCGGATTCGAACCATGGCCCTTGAGACAGGTTCGTTGCGCTTTGGGCTATCACGACACATAGGGCTGTATCGCCTGAACCGTAATGGGTTGACACTTGGAATTTTCACAGTCTATATTACTATAGCCGCTATAAAAACAAATAATAAAAATGAAATAAGTTAAAAAGTAAAGGGGTCGATCGCAGTCGCACTTATACGCGAAGAAGTTCAATTTTCTATTTCCCGGAAAAGAGAAAACGTAATTATAGAGAAACATACAAAAAGAATCTATATAATATATTAAAAATATATGTAAAAATGAAATTAATCAGGCGATTCTTTAATTACGAGTGAATAATTATTTTCCAATTAAACCCACATCTATGACTCTAGTGAAAAGCAAATCAAACCATAATTTTAACTAAATAAATATACGTACAAAAGGTAATTTAAAGAGTTGATTACATTCATAATATAATTAAAATTTTCACGAACTTTATATTAAAACATGTGAAACATGCTCTGATTTCAAAGACATTTTCAACGTCAAAGGCTGACCTTTCAAACACCATTTTTTTACCCCAAAAAAGATATTTATTTTTTTATTATCATATTTCGAAGTCTATGTAACTGTTCCACTGTGTAATTGTTGTTGACTTGTACCTTCTAAATTACAAGGCGCTCATATTGCTAGCCTGGCTTAACAAACCATAGCAGAAACATCAAAATTATAAATAAAAAAATAAATAAACATTTATATCAGACTAGGGTCCATAATATGTTATTAACAAGTTTCGTTATCTTAAAGCATTAGCTTTTATCTAAATATCACAAAATAAAACAAATAAAGGAATTATTATTATAAAGTAAAATAAAACAAAATTGCCTTAATTAATCAAACCAATAGCGGTCCCCACCCAGTATTCAGAACTACTTAACTTCGGAATTGTAAATATATCTTAAAACAGCCTACAGGAATACTCCTACGGATAACCCATAGTAATACTTTTTATCTTTTACTAATAAATACGTACACTCATATACAAAAATAACCGCGCACTTTTTTAAAACTTTTTTTTTTTCATTTAAGTACATGCAAAATGATAATTAATAATTTTCCGTACATAAATTAAAAATGGAATAGGTAAACAAACAACAAAAAAACCAATTAATAGCTGTGGAGACCACGGGCTGTTGGAGCCTCGAGGCCATAAATTTAATTAAGAGCATCGGTCGCCGACTTCAGGAGAGGGGGTGTGACCCTCGCTCGGGGTCGTTTCTGATGCAGAGGCTCGCCATAGCGATCCAGCGCGGTAATGCCGCGAGCGTTATGGGTACCTTTGCATCAGGTTCGGCAGGAACTGGTTATTTTTAGCTTTTTACATTGTATATATAGAAATTAAAAATTATATTCATTAATAGCTAAAATGAAATTCAAGATCAATCAAAAACTTATTGAGAATTTTATCGAAATGTGAAGAAAAATTGAGGTCGGCGGTTAATTTTATTTTACCCGGCGTATAACGGGTTATATTTGGGAAGCTACTTTGATCAAAACAATAGTGAAGGAAGTCTCTTTTAAAATTTATTTTTATTTAATTAATTTTAAGCGGCCCCGGTACAAATGTATAGTCCACACGGCGGAACCACAAGGACGGCAAGCTAATTTCAAATAATTATCTGATTTTCATCTCTCGAGTTAAAGGTATGCGAAATTTATTTTTTTTAACGAATAACTTTAAATAAATAACGAATAACGATTTTAACGAATGTCATCTATTTATTAACATAAGTTAGAAAAAACTCATTGGAAAAAGCTCTGGGATTCGAACCACGGCTTTCTCAACAAGAAGCGGGCTCGCTACCACTCGGCTATCACGACATTACAGTTGTTAACTCACAGGATATGGAAAAGTGTAAAATAATAGAACCATGCACACTTGGACAGAACGACCCCGTTGTTCCTCTGTGCTGCACACCCTAAAGTTAATCAGGAAACGTTTCACGTGTCACACAATTTTGATTATCATCTTTAAATATGGTAATGTATGCATTGAATATGCATATCTAATTGTTTACTCCGAAACTGTATTTCGAAACTAAAATTTATACGATAAAAGAGTCAAGTGCGTCTCAGATTAAGCATTAGGTAGGGTTCCGACAGGGCAATAGCTAAAACATACTTTACACATCTTACGCATACTTGGGGCCATTGACGATGTGCTCTAATCTCGCTATGAAAACACACTAATTTCTTCGCATTGAATCATTTGTAGACATTTTTTGGTATAAGAAGATATAAATTATAATAAAAAATACCATTTTATAGACAGTTTATCGAGAATTATTTTCAAAGCATTTTGAGGTCCATAAATTCATACATTGAATTAAAAAGAAAATATTTTAATTAAAAAAATAGGTTGTGTTAATTATTACCTACCTATGTAATTTCGGACGTACGATAACTTTCGAAAAACAGAATGAAGAAACCAAATTTTTTTTAAATTGATTGTTATTGTCCATTAGACAAACTCTATCAAAAATCATTAATAATAATAATAACGTGTACACGAACAACAACGTCTAGGCCCCAAACTAAGCATAAGCTTGTGTTTTGGGTACCAAACGAAGACACCACATACATATAACAACCAAGACCCGGTACCCGTATCAATATTCATCATATAAAAACTGACCCGACCTGAGATTCAAACCCGGGACCCCAGCTTCGTAGGCAGGGGCCTACTAGGTCCTACCTACACTAGGCCAAGCGGTCTTCTTTATTTTCATTATCTACACTTTTGTATTTTACAAAACAAACAAAATACCTTTGAATCTCGCAATCATGTTTAGGGCTATTTCATCTCGCATTTGTTCGGGACGCGCTCGCATCTCGCATACAGGTTTGTTCATTGCCTAATAATTTTTGATCCTTAAAAGCGTCGGGGACCTCTAAGTAAACTTAAAATACCCTAATAATTAGCGGTCCCCGACGCTTTTAAGGATCAAAAATTATTAGGCAATGAACAAACCTGTATTATTTCACACTTTTTAAAGGTTAGTTTTTTTGTGTCGGGGGTTTTTTAAATTTTTAAAAAATAGATGAGTGAGAAGAAAACTTATATAATTCAGGTTTTCCTTGAAAACGATAGACTTTTCAAAAACCGGCGAAGAAAATATAATGGGTTTTTCCCTAACTGATAGCAAAGCGTTTAAATGACAGTCGAATTTTGATTACATTTTTATATAACGCAAAACGGCATATTTCTGTTAACTAGTTCATTTACCAATCCTAGCGATACTTACCGAAGACGAGTCAATCGACTCGTATTGCATACCTGGGCTGTATATAGGCGCATCTGATTAATATAATGTAAATCCCTGTCGATAATACTTAAACGGTAATATTAAATTTTAAAGTAGGTGCACAGGCCGAATAAAATTAACAAGGCAAAGTTAAGGAAAGTTTAAAACATAAGCAATTTAATGTTTTAGGGCCGAAACTAAAACGTAAACAGAGAAAGTTGCGTATCGGGTTTAATTAAATAGTTACCAAAATGTAGGCAAACGCACCGAAGGGAGTATAATCCCACTGTGCGACCAATGGTGCTGTAGGATCGAAGGGATTGGTTTCGGCTTCGATTCTCAGTTATATGCACACGCTGCATTTTTTTCATTGATACAGATAGTAGAAGATAGACTAACAATTAAAATAAAACCAGGCAAGTGCGAATCGGACCGCGTAGAGTGAAGGGTTCCGTAGACGGAATGAAAATTCATGAATTCAAACAATGAGATTGAAAACAAATATCTCAAAAACGACTCAATACGTCTTATTCAAACTAGTTTTCGATGAAAGTGTTTTTATAAGTTATAAGAATTTTTTTAATTTTTTAAAAAAAAGGAGGACACACTTTTTAAGACTTGAAGATCGCATACCTGAACAAAAATTAAATCAAAAAATGTTTTATGAAATTACTACATCATTTTTAAAAAATATGTACAAATATTTATAAGGCTGGATTTTTTTTTTCGTTTCTCAGTTAGATACATGTATCCAAAAAAAAATCCCTAATTTGTTTATATTAATGTACAGCAATTCATTCATAACTTTCAAATTTCATCTATGTATTGCCAATGTAGTCCAGTAAAAATAAAATTTTGGATTGCATTAAAGACACATTAAAAATTTCTTTTTACAATATAAATACTGCTGTTTAGTTATGCACTCATTATGCTTTGGTTGCATTATGAGTGTTGCATGTTGAGAAATACCTAAAGATGTGTTTGTCTAAATTTCACCCTTTTCATTAAATAGTGGGAAGGTGACAAATTAATTGTATATCTATGGAAGCAATATGATTTTGATTTAGAAGTAATCCCCAGTAAACATCTTATAAATACTGAATATAACGTGATTTTATTTTATTTAAAAAAAAGTTAAACTTACAAAATCGCACTTTTGGTGATTTTCTGTTTTTATACTTTAGATGTAAGCCATAATAGTTTATTAAATTATCACCTATGGGACTTCTCAATAACCATTAAAAAAAGTCTTTTTTGTTAATTTTTATGACGCGCATTAAAGACACTCTAAATATTTTACTTAATATGAGTCAGTATTAATATTCTTCATCATAAATTAATATAATCCCTTATTTATGTCAAAAGCGTTATTCATAAAAACGAATGATTCTAAATTACCCAATAGGACAGGTAACGTACTTTTAAGTCTGACTATTTACGCATGACCTTGGTCGTCTGCCGCATCTCGCTAACATTGAGAAAAAGAGACGGCAATATCTCATATCAAGTACCTATTTTTTTGAGCTATTTGTTAAGTTAGAAGCATGTCGATCTGTGGTTAGAAGTATTATTTATATTGCATTATTATTATTCTTCATCATTAATTGATATAATCCCTTATTTATGTCAAAAGCGTTATTCATAAAAACGAATAATTCTAAAGTACCTATCCAGTATAGGTAACGCCCTTTAAACTGTGACTATTTACGCATGACCTCAGCCGTCTGCCGTATCGCGCTAACATTGTGAAATAGAAGTTGCAATATCACATATTTCTTGTGCTAAAATTTGTTTGTCGTTAATGTTAGTTAAAAGTATATTGTTAAGAATATAACTATTGCACTTAGTGTCCTTTGAAACGCCGCGCGCCGACACCTCACTGAGACAAAAAATTCACAAAGAAAGCCGCCACACGTGCCGCCGTCACCAAGGAAACCGACAGTATTAGTTATTACAGGTGCGGCGTACAAAATCGGTCAATATAAACATTTAATTTGCTACTTAATTTTACAAGACATTTTACAAATTTTCATAACGGGTGTAGCAAACTCGGTACCCTTATAATTTTAGAGTAATAAAAATAATAATAATAAAGTTAGATAACATTAACATTTTTAGAGTAATAAAAATAATAATAATAAAGTTAGATAACATTAACATTTTTTTGTAAGTTATTTTTTTTTTCAAAAGTCAATGGTATTTATGCGTTGAACAAATCTAAGTTTAGAGTCAGACCCAATGGTCGGATCTGTCTTTGTTGGCTAGGATAGAAAACAAATAATTTTAAAAATTTTAATATTTCTTATATATATATAAATACTTATAATATTTTTTTACGTACGAAAACAAAACGTTAATTTACGGGACATAATTCAATATTTGAAAGAAATACAACACATAATTTAACACCGACTTTATATGTAAGTACATATTTTAAAAATATATTTTACATTCTTTTTAAACAACAACTAAACGTTAATTTTATTTACGAGACTTAATTATATAGATATTTGCGAAATATTTATATATACATACTCGTATAAATATATAGTGAAATTATTTTTGCAAGGACGACTTTAATGTCCTATAACTTCTTTATTTGTAGATATATTTTTATGATTCACACTTTTGTTTTATTTAGCTTAAATTTTAATAATAGAAAATAAAAAAAAATTGTAAACCTCTCTATTGTACTATTTACTTAGAACATGTTTACTTGCCATTCTTTACACACGAAAACAAAGCGTCTCGAGGAACATAAAGCGTGGTGATCTCTTTTTTGTGCTCAAACCTCATTAATATTATAAACGCAAAAGTTTGTATGTATGGATGTCTGGATGTTTATTGCTCTTTTACGCAAAAACTATTAAATGAATTTTAATGAAACTTTAAAAAATATAGCATATACATCAGAATAACACATAGGTTATAATTTATAAAGATACTGGCTTTCTGCCTGTGCACTCCACTCGCGTGGACTACACAGTTACACGATGATTTTATAAATTCTTTCACCTATAGAAAGCTACATTATAAGTGAGTAACATGGGCTATATTTTAATCTCAAACTAGCTTTCCGCCTGCGGCTCCGCTCGTATGGACTACACAGTAGTACCGGAACGGCTACAATTTTTCACATAGATATAGTTTATAAACCGAAAAATGACATAGGCTACTTTTTATTCTGGAAAAAGGGGTCCCGGTACGACTGCGTAGTCCATGCGAGCGGAGGCGCGGGCGGAAAGTTAGTTAAGTTACTAAATAAAGCAAGGTGCGGTGCGGGCGAACGGCCCGCGATTATTGCTTCGACGTAACCCGCCCCGCGCCACACCGCACCGCCCGCCGCGTACCAAGTAGGTTTTTAATAATTATTTTTGTAAAATAGCTTGTAACGCTCAACAGATGGATAAGGGATTTCTTTTAATTTAAGTTAAAGATAATTATTGGAGCATAAATATACAAAAATATTCAAGGTGTAATTAATGCTAGGACCAAAAAATTAAATAAATTTTCACCAAAAAAAAAGTAATGTAGTCACGTAGGTGATAATTTACTATATTGTATACAGTACATATTTACATGAAGTGTCAAATTATCGCCAAACCAAAAATTATTGTTTTGGAGTTATCATTTATTTTATATAAATATATAATTACCTACCACATATTGTGAATAAACCTGGGGATTCTTCTGAATTTACACAGAGTGTATTGCAAAAAGCTGTCGTATAGAAAATCCCCCGTTTTTAAATTTTTGTTCACACATAAATAATTTTTTTAAATTTTATCAGTTGATTCTATAAAAAATAATTAACATAAATAAGGGATTATTATGTATTTATTATCCGTGAATATTTTCTTTATGATATTGTAAATAATCCCTTAAAGTGCAATTAATGAAATGTGCTCCTAACAAACTTTGCTATATTGACTGGAGTAATGGTCTCCGGAGTGAAATGACTGCGACAGACAGATAGACGAAAAGACAGACTGACAAGAATAAATTACAAGGAATTCGTTTTTTACGATTTGGCTACGGAACCTTAAAAATACCTCTATTAAAAAAACATGACATTATTCTAATCGGAATGACATCTATTTAAAGTTAATGTTGTCCCTTCGTGGACAAATGTAGAGACAATTTCGAACACTTCAATACTCCTATATTTTAATAAAATACTGAAAGTAACTGAAACGAGGTCGATAACGACGTTGACCCGTATTTGTTACCACTTATATTGAACGACATTCCAAGTGAAACGTATTATACCTTATGTCAAACCCCAAGGAGGGGACACTAATTTAAAAAAAAAACATTTTGCCACAAAAGAAAAAGTGCCCATTGCCCTCATAAGAGGCGTTGAGTGACCTCGAAAAAAATGTGTAATAATAGTCATAATAATTTAAGTGTAAATTAATTTGTTCGCTTGTGTTAAGTGCGAAAAACTATGTACATATTTCTAAATTAAATAAACTAAAAAAAAACCTAGCCTAGAAGCAAGAAAGTGAAGTAAGAAAAACGTTTGATTACTTATCAGTTTGTTATCGGATAACGTCTGTTTTTGTATTTTCTTGGGTAATATATTTTCAACATTCGCCTATAACGACAGGGAATCAGACGAAGGTCTTAAAATCTCAGTTCTTGTAATTAGTAATTGAACACCTGTGTTAATGCAGGCCCAGTAATATTTTTATTAGTGGCTGAGCGCAAGCATAATTTCTTGGAACGCCAACACGACACTACTGGCGAGATTATAAAACACGATGAAGTCATCTTGTTCATGGACATATGAATGGTTTCACGCTGCGCCCTATGGAGCTAGCATGACCATTTCGGGACGGTTGAACGAAAACCAAAAAAGTCTACATTACTTTTATGACAGTCATTTCTCGTTTTATAGAAAGTCGAACAGTGTTAAGGGAGAAATAATATTGGTTTGTTAAGTTTTGTATATAATATTTCAAAAGGTTTTCACGATTCACCAAACAAACCGATTACAAAGCCCGTTGCAGAGATCCCTCAGATAGAGAGTGTACAAGAAAGACAAACAGTTTGTGGCCGCAATACAGGCTGCTTCGTTATTAAAAAACTGTCATGTCTTTAGTAAATTAACATTCATAGTATGTTCAAATACTTCTGCATTCATTGCATTCGTCGCCGCAAAAAGGCGTATTTTCACATGAACGGCATATATGTGGTAGAAATTATGGCTGGTAAAGGTTTGGATAAATCCAAGTTCACGGTTGAAGACCGATGCTTGCCAAAACATCAATCAATTCAACAATCAATGAATCAAAAAGAATCAATTAGTATAGAATAATTTGTTGAAAAATGTTTAACGATCCTTTCGAGGTAATATGAATGAAAGAGCTATGAATGAATGAAAAAACTATCATTTTCAAAGCCGAGTTGTTGATGTGTAAACTGAATATCTTAGCGCTTGGGCGCTAAACGAGGATCTAGCGTAATGCCGCCGTGCATGGTGATATTTTGAAAAGTCAAATATCGTTGCAGTCCATGTGAAAAGGCGTTGTTACTTGAGGCGAATACTGAACAGTAGTGAAGTATGCGACACGTGTTCTCACTTGCAGATATGAGGTCATACTTTTACAACTAACGGAGCTATGTTTTGGCATCACGGACTTTAGATTATATTTCTTATAATCGTCGAAAGACGCACGAAGTTTATTTACTAGGTACCTACGCCATGTTCGGACAACGGACGTGATCCTAGTTATTATTTTGCATTTTAGTGTATAGTTGACATTATGTCACATATCCCTGCGACAAGCACACAATCGCATATCATGTAAGGCAGACCACGTCAAAAAAGTCCATTGCACTATATTGCATTCGTCTTTGCAATATTTATGTGGTGGTTTTAGAAAGGTGCATAAAGCGACATCCCGCCAAAATACACGTTTTTTAAACCAGATATTCAGCAATTGAATAGAATTAAATATTTAATTATTGCGTAAAAACACAAATTCTTCTGACGTTTAAATTGTCATATGACATAGTTGGCGGTTGCTGAACCGTGGAAAGCAAAAAGTAAATAAAAAATATTGACTTTATTCAGCCCAAGATATTGAAAATAGTCAACATCTGTCCAGATGACGTCACAGGGTCAGCTGGACAGTTGTTTACTATTTGCGTTATCTTAGACTGAATAAAGTCAATATTTTTATTGATTCGTGAGGATTACTATTTCATTAAACTCAATTATTATCTTACCTCAATATTTTTTAATAATTTGAATTTTGGTCGTTTACTATGGAAAACAGCGTAATTAGGTCAACCGTCCAGATGACGTCACAGAGACAATTTCAACGGCAGATGAATTTTCATAAATTACAGGCAAATTCGTAAATGGACAAAATTTATATTTTGAGACGTTATTCTGGAGCCTCATTACATTTTATTTTGATAACAATCGCGCAAATTTGGAAATTCTTGAGGGCTATTTGTTATAAATGCGTTTATCTTGATCCAAAAAAACAGTTATGGGCTTTATTTCAGGCTAGAAAACACTAACTTATGCCTATTTTGGGTACGAAGGGCGCTATCATAGAGAAGGTCGCTATGTTTATTAAATTTATTTATGTTTTGATGCACAAATATCACATTACCATAGATCCATTGGTACGCTACAGTCGAGATACCTCAGTACCGAAATAGTCCTTGAAGAGATACCCGAGCAACCAAGTTGTAAATTGCTCGCACGGCTCTTCTTATTCTACTGAAAATTATTTCTATATCAGCGCCTCGTGGGGTACCACGAGGAGTACCACAGGACTAACCGAGCGGTACATATAGCCATTAGCTGTCTGTACATGGATGTCCTGCTGCAACTTCTAATCCAAGGTGAACTCCAAAAACATTCGGTTAAATCAAGTGATTCATTATTCTAGAATCAATCAATCACGACTTCTTTGACATTTGACAGAAAAAATTTAACATACTATATTTAGTTGTTTAGTTAATTAGCCATCAGCAAACAGTAGTAAATATAAACTCGTATATATCGATTTTTTTTACTTTTCCTCTTTTTTTACCATATACCATATCAGCCCATTAAAGCCCCACTGCAGGGGCTTAGGCCTTCCCTCAGGATGAGGGAAGCTTAATTTACCACGCTGCTCCATTGCAGGTTGGTGGATTTTATCGACTACCATCTGGTGAGGGCAACCGATACTGACGGCTCACCGTGCTCTCTGCGGCATGGAGTATACATCATAATAGCGTCTAGGCCCCAAACTAAGCATTAGCTTGTATTTTTGGGTACTTAGCGAATACACCACATACATATAACAACCAAGACCCGGTACCAGTATCAATTCTCGTCATATAAATACTGACCCGACCTGGGATTCGAACCCGGGACCTCCAGCTTCGCAGGCAGGGTTGTTATCCACTAGGGTTATGTACTTAAGTCAGAAAAAACTGAGTGGTACATGCTTGTTTGTGGGATACGGGATTCTGGGGAAGCGGGTTCGCTACCATAGGGCGGTATATTGTGGCTATTTTGTTCTTATGAGTTAAATGTATTAACCAATATATTGCTTTTTCCTTCCATGGTGTATTACAGTGAAACTGTGTGATTATATAATGTTCCATCTTCTTGTTACATGTAATAGGTAATAAAAAAAATTTGATTGTTTATTAGATTATATTTGATTTGAGTTAGGCTTTAAAATATTTTTACTTAAAATTAAATAATTCGAAGCCAATGTCACTTCCACAATAAAAACAAATGTGACGACAGCTCATATGTTAAATAAAATCCATCAAGGAGACAAGGAAACAGCACATTCCATAGAATAGACATGCATACATATACACTCGAAAACATTTCCCTCTACAGTCGGGTAAAAGAAGTCAATTTCCCATTTCCCGGCGTAGATCAATATACCTAATACCCAAGAAGTAGGCAAAAGCGTCAAATGACAAAACTAGAATTTAACATGCCATTAAACACAACCGCATCATTAAGTTGATGATTATTCATGAATGTTGTCCCGTACCACAAAGTGCAATGACCCAGCAATGTCAAATTATATTTGGATGGTGCCGGAATACTCCACATTATTTTCGGCCTGCGGCAAAATAGGCGGAGTGTAGCGTATAGATGTCTTACAAAAACTTTTGCCATCGGCAACACTCGGGTATCTTCGGAAAACACTGTCTAAAATCACTCGTTTTCTGGAAGTTTCTAATCGATTCATCGTGTATTAGAATATGAAATTGAAATATCCATGTTTTTATATAATAGTAATAATAATAATAACACACACAATCAGAACAACGCCTAAGTCCCAAACTAAGCATTAGCTTGTATTTTGGGTACCAAGCAAAGACACCACATACATATAACAACCAAGACCCGGTGCCAGTATTAATATTCATCATATAAATACTGACCCGACCTGGGATTCGAACCCGGGACCTCCAGCTTCGCAGGCAGGGTCGCTGCCCACTAGGCTATGCGGACGTCGATATGATATGATAATAATAATACCTGGGACATCACGCACAGTACCATCCAGTCCCAAGTAAGCAAGTATTATGCTTGTGTTATGGGTTACTAGACAACTGATATACATACTTAAATATTCTCTATAATATAAACATCTATAGATATTGTACACCCAGAAACGAAACAAAAATAGACATATATACCTACCCGAATATTTCCGATGGCAAAGAGGTATTTGTAAAACATTGTAGGTATTTTATTAGCCTTCGCCTGATGTAAATTCGGCTTATTCGTATCTAACAATTATTTTACAGCCATACAATTTAACAGTTAAATCTGAATTGAGAATTGAGTTATAATGAAAAAAGCGTATGAATAAAAAATAAATAAGTACTCAGAATGAGGTGTATACCGACTCGCTAATAGAATATAATATAGGGTTCTAGTAATGTTGCACAGTATTCTCAAGACCCGGAAAAACCGAGCGATTTTCCACCCACAAAGAAGGACCAATTCTGATAATTTTTTTAAATAAATTCTGAATAAGTGATAAAGGCGCGGGAAATCGCTTTTCACGGCGGAATTCCGTGAAAATGCTCGAGAACGTTTTTAATGAATCTTACGAATTCCTTAGAACATTTCCACGGCAACAAAACAATGTGCGAAGACCCATTTTCGTTCCGTCCTTTTTCTTAAAATAACTATAAATTTATAAATTCAGTCGTGTTACAATCATAGCATTATAAACTCTTTGACCGCGTAAGACCATCATATTTAACAGGATGTTTCTATTGCGCACGTGGTCTGTACTACTTAACGGTTTTATATCAATATCATCGGACTGAATACGCTATAACGCACAACTCGTTCATTCGCCAATCCAAGCGACACTAACCGAAGGTGGGTTAATTGATTTGTATTCTATATCCCGTGTACTTCTATAAGTATATTCTTCAAGTAATTCCGTTAGTGATTAGTTCCAAGTACAGACAATACAAAACCAAGTTCAATGAACAAACGACGGACGGAAGCGACATTTCTGTCTCGTTTGTTTGGCAAGGGATACAGTGGTAATGAACTGGTACGGGACGTGATGGTATTGAACCTTTGACAGCATCAAAAGACCTGGTAACAGATTATGAACAAGAAAATAGTTGGTTCAGTACCGTCAGCAGCGCAATGGGACTGTTTTACGTGTGAACAAACATAGCTCGTGCCCTTATAGTAGGCATTTCTTGGAAATTTTATCCAGCGCCGCGCTGTCCTAATGTCACAAAATGTCCCAACTAACCGACGCGACGCGGACGGGACTATTGTTAAAGTGATACTTACAGACACAAACACAAACACTATTTACTGTTTATTTTATATAGCTTCCCGTTCGCGACTTCGCTTGCGTGCACTACACAGTTGTACCGAGACCTCTTTTTCTAAAGACTTCTAAAAGTAAAAAGTAGCCAATGTCACTTCGGCTTATAAATTATATGTATGTAAAAAATTATAGCGTTCTATGTACAACTGCTTAGTCCACGCAAGCGGAACCGCCGGCAGAGAGCTAGTTTGAAAATTAAATATAGCCCATGTTACTGATAATATAGCTTTCTATAAGTGAATGAATTTTTTAAATCAGTTTGGTAGTTTTTGAGTTTATCCGTAAAAAACAAATAAAATAAAATCTTTTCTCTTTATAATAATATAGATTAGTATATTAGTATAGATAATGTTCCCTTAAAACATTAATTTGACTGACCAATTGCTGAGAAACATCGACTGTAGACTTCAAAGGTCGCAAGTTCAATTCCAGCCCACGACAAATATTTGTGTGAACATGTGTAATTGTTCCGTGTGGAACTTTTGAACTACTAATTCCGTCAATTTGTGCTTTTTAAAATTTGGTCACGTGGTCACATAGTTATTACTCATGTTTTAACAAAAAACATGGACGTGGAACTATGGTAGGTAGTAAAAATCAAGAAATACAAAAATATATGGTGCGTATAAAATTCGTTTTAGGGCTCTGAAAGTAAAAGCAAAAAACGACTGTCTGTCCATCTGTCTGTCTTGTAGTTTTTTTCAACTTTATTATAGAGATAGGTAAATGCCCTTTATATTGAACACCTGAAGTTAACATTTTATTGGTCATTTAAATGTGATTTTTTTTACACAAGTATGCTTTTATAGCGCTTTACATATCATGGGACGAAATAAAATTTATATACCGAGTTATTTTATACTTTACCTAATCTTTTGCCGGCATTCTATACATTGCCAGTGTCTTCTAAATTCTACACAAAATGGAGGATTCTAAACAAAATTAAAGTTTATAATTTGTAAAAGGGTTTATTATGAATGTAGTGATTATTCTCTATATAAAAATGTTTAGACGACAAAATAATAAATTATAAGTATTCGTTTCATTTCTTTTATACTCATTATAACAGTTATACATATTGTAAGCGATACATTAAATTAATAAACCTAAACTGATTAAATTATATTCTTTTATTATAATTTGGTGATCAAAATGTAATGTTAGTCAGTCTTTTAAATTTACTTTCTGATACTCAAACAATGTAGATTTTTAAATGCAAAAATTTCGAATAAAAATGATTTGATTGATTGATTGAAAAGCCCGATACGTTTATCGTTTCATTAACCTCTAAGCTTCGATCTAAAAAATGTATAAACAGACAAACTCTTGTGTTAGGTGATAAACAACCATCCGTTTGTAATCTTGTATCTGTCTTATATCATTTTTAATCCCAAATATCTCATGTTACAATACAGTTAGTAACATAGCATATTAACTAGTACTTCACCACAGTTTTATAGAAAGTGAAAGTCATAAAACTTTGCTTTCGGTTCTGTGGCGATTACTCTTTGTAATAATACATGGGATATCCCAGATAGCACCATCTAGTTCCAAAGTATGCGAGTACAATGCTTGCGTTATGGGTTACTAGACAAATATATAAAAATTTTACATCCAGACACGAAACAAATTATTTAACCAACAAATATTTGTCCCGGACGAAAATCGAACCCGCGGTCTTTGGTTCTGCGGTTAGGATCTTTAACCACTCGGCCAATCGATCAGTCAACTTGTTGACTTTAGTTTACTTCACAACTTATAGATCTGACGTCATAATATCGCAGTGGAAGTGGCGTCGAAAGCTCTAATTACGATTCTTCCGATCAGAAAAGCTTCGGTACCAGTTCAGGCATAAATATACAGAGTACCTACCTAATTAAAATACACTTATCGGGAAACATAAATAATAAATACATATATAATCAAATTGTTTATAAATTATAAGTAAAAGTTTTTAAAAAAATTACTGATTATATTAGGAACATGAATAGTACTCGACAAGCCCATCGCACACTGAAAGGTTGACTTAGCTACATCCATAATGTACAATTTAAAATATGTTTTCTCTCACCATCCATAGACGCCATGTTTAACCGTCTTTAAAAAACTGGTCAAGTGCGAGTCAGACTGACGCTCTCTAATAATTGTAACATAAACTACATTTTTACTGTGAAATCTCTATGGAAGTAGAGAAAAAGATTTATTTCATTTATTTACTTATTTGTTTATTTTATTTTATAATCATCGGATTAAGGACAAAGCTGCGATACAAAGCCAAAAACTTGATTTAAGTAAAATAATTTTTATCACAATACGATGAAGTTCATAATGGCTTGCCGATTCCGCGCTGATGACTTTCACAATTCCCTAATTATTGGGATTCAATCAATTATTAATTAATTCCGCGTAAAAGTTTTAGCTGTCGAGCCAAAGTACCTACAACGTTAAAATTAAAATCACTTCCTTCCCGCCTATAAGTGTTTTTCTTACAACACAAAGAACGGCATAGTCCACTGTCGTAGTCTGATATGCCCGAAAAACCGGTCAAGTGTGATTCGGAATCGCACGCGAAGGGTTCCGTACCACCGTACAATATCAAATATAAAAATGTAGTGTCGTGATAGCCCAGATCGCAACGAACCAGTCTCAAATTTATAAGACCCCATAGGGCCATGGTTCGAATCCGGGCGTGTACCAATGAGTTTTTCTGACTTAAGTACACAATATCACTGACACCGTGCTTCGGAGGGCACGCTAAGCAGTCGGTCCCGGACGCTGTCAATTGATCGCGGTCGTTACAGTTCCCAACCCGCAGTGGAGCAGCGTGGTTGACTTAAGCTCCAAGCCCCCTCCTCACCCTGAGGGAGGCTTAAGCCCCTGCAGTGGGGTAAAAAATGGGCTGATGATGTACAATATCAATGAAACACGTTTTTTATAAGGGAACACTCATTAATTTTTAATTTAATTTTCTTTTCATTATTTGTTATTATAGCGGCTTTAGTAATATACACTGTGAAAATTTCAAGTGTACTCATTACGGTTCAGACTATACAACCCTCCTGTGACAGACGGACGGATGTTCAGACAAGCGGAGCCTTAGTGTTGGCTTTTCAGTGGTAACCCTTGGGTACGGAACCCTAAAAATGCAGTAGGAATCTGAACATATTCCAAAGAGATAGCGTGTTCTCTCCTGTTACATTATTGAGTCAACACGCAGAAAAAAAGTATTTATCTATTATATTATCGACAATCTATTTAATCTGGTATTCTATTAAATACAGAATGCCTAGGGCATTCTATAGAATGTTTCAAACGATTAGGCAATGTATAAAATATCATTTACTTATTTCATACCTACAGGCATTCTATAGAATAAATACCCAATGGGCACGCAGGGTGGGCTGTGAGTGCGTTGCGATTTCATTCACTTTGGTTCAGTAAGTTTGGTATCCTATTGTTAAATTTTTTAATGTTACTGTTAAGTATATAAAAAAAAACTAATCATTCGTGATTTAAATAGTAACTGAGAATGTTGTAAATATTATTTAAGAAATATATGTTTTATTTGTGTCTCATTTTATACTTTATCTGATTTCGTAATAACCTTCTATATAATTTCTATACAAAATACATTGTCTAGGTATTCAATCAGGTATTACATGCATAGTCCAGGTTAAGTATTTAACCGTTATTTTTAATTTCTTTTCATTGTTATTTATCTTAAAAACTAAGTCAACTTTGATGCACAGCACCTATGAGCACTGCAAATGTATTTTTTTCTTTGGCACTGCAATAGTGCAATCTCGCTTGTACGATTGAATGCCACGTCTGAACACGCGATACGTAAATGACGTACGTGTTTTCGTGGAACACGTGTTGGTACCGCTTAAATTTCATTTTTTTTCCATTCCATCAGCCCTTTTTTATACCCCACTGCAGGGGCTTAGGTCTCCCCTCAAGATGAGAGGGTTTTGGAGCTTGAATCCACCACGCTGTTCCAATGCGAGTTGGCGGGTGTGACGACCGCCATCTAATGACAGCAACCGAGACCGACTGCTTAACGTGCTCTCTGAGGCACGGAGTCAGTGACAGTTAATGTACATAAGTCAGAAAAAACTTATTGGTACATGCCCGAATTTGAACCATGACCACTTGGCTTTATAGACTTGAAAGGTTCGCTGCGGCTCGGACTATCACTAACACCCACAAATTTCATTGCATAGCCACAACTGTCCGTGTAAGACAATGGGTTAGAGATGAATTTTGATTCCATGTCAAAAATATTCTCTTAAAAATACCATTTTTAATGTCAAAAGTAACATAAAAATTTATAAGTTCTGAAAGTTGACCGGAATACTGAAAATCGAGAAGCGCGTCTATGGCACAGAACAATATATACATCCCTACGGGAAGAAGAAATGTAACTCTATGGGGGGAAAAAACGACAAGAATAGCGCCAACTACTGGTTGCCCCTAGAACCATTTAATTGTCAGCAATCACAAACCTCATGCCTCATGCACGTACACTCCTATATCTAAACACACACACAAACACACTTATTTTTGACGTAAAATTATTAGCCCCCACTGGCCCCCATACATAACTGAATAATCAGTCAAACTTGCAGTGTTACCATGTAGTATGTGCAATAATATTTTCATGTATTTGAGGTAGAATTCCTATAGTTACAGTTCTTACCAGTTCTTACCTAGTTTAAGAGATACAGATCGCAAATTGATATTATATGTTATTTAGATGGATTATATGATTACGAATAATAATATCAGTACTGAATAACTATGAGAATTTTTAGTTATGTAAAACACCGAATAAAATATTTTGTTAAAATTTTACTAATAAAAATCATTATTATCTTACTATATAGTTATGTAATGAAAAATTTATAAATAAAATTGTAACATATTCGTACGGTCAACCCTGTACATAAGATATTTTTCCAAAAGAATAATTGTTATGGGTTATGACGACAGCTTATCCTAGTGGGTAGCGACCCTGCCTACGAAGCTGGAGGTCCCAGGTCGGGTGAGTATTTATCTGGTGAATATTGATACTGGTACCGGTAATCCTGGTCTTGGTTGATATATGTATGTGTTGCCTACGTTTGGTACCTAAAACACAAGCTAATGCTTAGATTACTAAAGCGCCCTTTGGGGCCAAGACGTTGTTGTGATGTAGACGTTATTATTATTATGTGTGGGTAGACGATACTTTAAACAATCGTTTTGGGAATTTTTATCTATTTGTATAAACACCATAATAAACACAAAAACTACTGAATCTATTTCGGTAAAACTTTTTGTGATTTAGCAGTCGTAATCAAAGGTCTCATCTAATATACAATTTGAAGATAAGGATGCAGAAATCAAACATCAGTGATGTAAAATCAAATAAATATATATAGGTAGGTAATTATTATTTACAAAAATTTGTTTGTGTAGTTGTCTACATGTTATGTATATGTGAGTAAAATATTTACACTAGATTTATTCATCATCTGTAAAACTTTAATATTATGACTAAAATATTGAGATACAGAGCTGTGGCGACGCGCCAGTGACTAACAATAACATTGTAGCGGTCAGCGGCCATTTGTGAGATACCCCTCACTGTAACTCGCAGTCGCACCGTTCTTGCGTGAATTTATGTTTAACTTAGAAGGTAATCTCGAAAAACGTTGTACTTGTGCATTGTCCTGGTGGAACGTAAAAGATAATTTGTTTCTTCGTGAAATGCCGAAGTGTTTCCATAAATATTTTATGAAAACGGTTCACAAATCGAAATAACATTCGCTGTTGAGAGTTTTTCATTTCTGGAGGTAGGAAATGTGGATTACACCATAAGCATCCGAAAAAAATTAAGTCCTTTTGTTAGACGATAAAAAACATTGACTGACTTATTGGCCGAAAGGTTAGAGACCCTAATCGCAGAACCAAAGGTCACAGATTCAACTCCCGCCCGAGACTAATATTTGTGTGCATCAACATGTCTATCTGTTTGGTGCCTGAGTGCAAAATATCTATGTATTTATATACTGCAAAGAATATTAAGCATGTATATCAGTTGTCTAGTGCCCATAATACAAGCAAAAACTTGCTTACTTTGGGACTAGATGGCGCTGTTAAGATTAATTTCCATTCAACTTGAGTTCGTTAGATAGAACAAAGTATTATGGAAACTGTCTTATTAATTGTATAATTCAATTTCGTTATCATACCCTTATAATTTTTTAATTGATGTTTCATAAAAGTGACTGGGTAAGGGTAAGACCATATTTTCTAACGTACAGTTTTTATGATCAATTGGAAACATATTGATATAATATGTTAATGTTTCTGCACATTATGCTTTGAATGGTTTATTAAAAGAAGGCAACTTTACAGTTAATACAAACTTTTTATCAAAATGACCTAAACTTCACATGCGCCATTCCGAAAAAAAATCTTAATCAAGCAGTCGTAAATCAGTGACTGGAAATCCATTTCAACTCTATACTCTCAATGGACTTGTTAATATGTCGTCATTTGGTCGTCAGGTTTCGTTCAGTCAATCGCCTTTTTAAAAAAATCAAAGAACTAATTTATGCTTTTTTTTTTCAAAGTTTTAACCATATTTTGGATATAAAACAAAAAAGGTACACTATAAAAAGTGATCCTATCGAATCGACCATTCCCAAAAATTTTAAATAAATTACAATACATTTTTTTTAAAGAATATGCAATTTTAATGACAAAATAGATAATTTATTTGATTGATGGGACAATAATCAACAGTTTAATTAAAGAGTTCGTACAAATATTTCACACAATGATTTTGTAAAATTCTTAATTAATTTGCTCACTGCACGCACATAGTTTATGAATTGTTCCATATACATCGTTCATAGTCGAATAAAACACTTTTATTACAGTGATTCATACATTCTACTGCGATTATCATGGGAAAAAAATCTTGAAAACATAGGATAATTGTGTTTCTGGTATCATTGGCAAATAATGTTGCTACAATAAAAAAGAAAAGTTGGCACACAGTAACTGGTATCACTGCTCCTGGCCCCCGTAGGTATGTCCATGACCGCGGCGAACAAGTTGCCTGGGCCTGGTCTATGGCACAAATACGTCTGAGAAATACGTAGTGCCCACAGAGTAAATAAATTGACAGCAGCATATGCGCCGACAAGCGTATTCGTATTATGGTGTTGTCAATGTCAACGATGACATTTTTATACTAAGCACAGAAATATTTAATCTACATAAAAATGAACTTTGCAACAAAAGGAGTTTGAATCTCTGAGCCGCTGCTATGTTTCGTCCAATTAGTGGCGGCATATTGTACAATAGTTATAAGAAAAAGCGATAGAAGTTTTTTTGACGTTTGTAAAGGAAAGGGCATAATACAAAAGAAACCGGAGACATTCGTTTCCACTGAAATGTCTCACTTCTAAGTCTATTTTAATTTTTATTATTGTAAATCCATACTATATTACTACTTTTACTGTGCACTCATTACATGTCGTCTATAGAAATGATGCACCAATTTTACAAGAACAATTGATATTTTTAAGTGATAAATTATTTTGTTGCGGCATTAAAATATTACGCCTGCAGATTCGCTCCTTGTACTACAGAGGCTGAAGTGACTCTTTTTAAGGCATTCTGTCATCATTCTACACAAGCGGCCTGTAGGTGTCATACATGCGTCGAACCTATGACGCTCTGCGCGTCCAATTCAATAATGCCTTCAGGATGCTGTTGGGACTGCCATGTCTACAATGCCGACGTCTACAATGTAGTAACAACAGCATCCTGAAAATGATCGCTGCCAGACCAAACTGTCCCTTCAAAAAATACTGAGTGGGGACAGTTATTGGTCTCATTAAATAATTTTTACTGACTGGTTGGCCGAGTGGTTAGAGACCCTAACTGCGGAGCCGAGGGTCGCGGGTTCGAGTCCCGCCCGGGACAAATATTTGTGTGCATGAACATGTTTATTTTGTTCCGTGTCTGGGTGTACAAGTATCTATGTAATAATAATATGTATATAATATTTAAAAAAATAATAATATTTAAGTATGTATATCAGTTGTCTAGTACTCCATAATACAAGCATAATACATGCTTACTTTGGGATTAGATGGCATTGTGTGGGATGAGATGTCCCAGATATTATTATTATTAATATTAGGCAATTTTGTTTTATGTTATTTTGTGATATCAGCTAATTTAATTTCATTTTGTGGTTACTTTAGCTTTAAGATCATTGTAATTCACTAACTATTGACCCTAGTGTGAAATAAATGTTTATTTATTTATTTATTTGTTTAAAGCGAAGTCCCTCCAAAAGTCGAAAATAAACGTTTTGTAACTAATTTCGTAGCAATAAAATTTTGTTGAATGTGTTTTTTCGGTTCCTGAACTGAATCTTTCAGTCATATAAAATTTGAATCGTTTCACTTGATCGCGTCGAATCACTTTTCAGGTCACTCGATCATTCAGTCTGAGCTTTAGCCATGCTTTAGCCTGAACTCTCCTCGATTCGTCATTGCACAAGTTCCCATCCCATAGAGCTTATTTTACTCCAAAAATCAACTTAATCCTATGAAGTAAGGTATTGACTATTATTTTGAAATACGAAATTGACAGCATTGTATGCATCTCGAGCAGAAAAACATTTTGATTTCGACGTACAGGACTAAAAGAGCCGCTTATGTTACTAAAACTCTGCAAAACTATGAATTTCCTTTATCATTCAAGATTAACCAACTAAAATAGTGATTTCTTTTACACTCTATAAAATATTTTTTGATAGATTAACTTTACTTTTTCCGTAATTTTAACTAAACATTAGTTAAAAATACAATACTACATTAAATACTGACTTTAGTTAATTTAATAATTGTTCTCATCGTGTATTTAAAACCACATATAGTTATGCAAATATCTATAATGTATATTATAAGGATATTTACGTGTGCATATTAGTTGTTCAGTATAGTTCGCCTCAAACTTTATGGCGGATCGGAATACAACGCTAGAAGCGTGCTTGCGCAGGTACAGTCATATGCCCGCTACACCTAAAACTGGTTACTGCGACGCGACTTGAACCTATGTTCACATCCGTCATAAAGTTTGATCGGAACTGCACCTATAATACAAGCTCTGTCCAGTTTGGGACTACATGAGTGTATGTGATAATATGCCCCACATATTATTATTATTAAATATGTTTGATAACTTACAATTCGCGCTTGTTACTAAAACATGATTGTTTCACCGTACATACCTGAAACGAAATAAATACATTAGTATCAATGAGTAGCTCAAAAATTTTAAAAGGGTCATTGGGGCCTAGAATAACACATCTTAAAACTATAACTAAGTGATATGTGTAAGTATATAAATGAAGCATTTTGGTTGGAAAAGTTCAATGATATACATCACTACGTATAGATTGGTTGTCACCATAGCGAGTACCGAACTTTAAATGTGGTAAACTAGAAGGCGCACGCTTCTAAACTCAACCGCTCAAACCTGACAAATTTTGTCAACTTAATCTCATATTTAAAAAAAAAACCGGTAAGTATTTGCCGTTCATTCAATAGTATGATTAGTTGTGACAGCTGATACACAAAGATCTATACACAACACAAACATTTAGGTAACCAATCACGTGCGTCCCGCCCGTCTCTCTTCCTCACCCTAAAGTTTAAATGAACTTTGAATCCCGAACTAAACGTCCAGCATTAATTATTCTTCTATTCAACTAATTCAAAGCTCGGTGATAGCTAGATATGCACCAAATCTCATTCTCGTTTTCAAAGAAGGCTATAAAAAGACTACTAGAGCAACAAAATTAGCGGACCAACAACAATATATACCTATCAATTGAAGCTTTGATTACATAAATGTTTGGATATAGAATCGACATCAAATAACGTAGATAAAAATATCACCTAACTGTTCGGGAGAGTATGTAGTCACACACACACACACACAAGTATGTAAAAGTTGGCCTGTCGTTTTTGTTGACATTGTATTACGAGGGTCTATCCAGACATAATGTAATCAAAGTGGGAAAATTACAATCCACTAGTTACACATCCCTAATTGATCGCTAAACATAAGAATAGACATTTTCAATTTCAGAGTTTAGTGATCCGAGCCTTATAGTTTCTCCATGTCTGTGGGCTGTCTGTCTGTATGTCACAGCTATTTTACTAACAGACAATTAATGCTAAGTCCTACAAAGTTAAAATTTTAAATTTGTTCTGCATATTTGTGACCGTGAAAAAGGTTTGTATTAGAATCAGTGTTGCCAGACGTCCCGAGTTGTCCCGATTATTACGTGAAAGTTCGATCGAAATTTAATAGAAATATAACTGTTTACAGCTGGTCTATTCACTTAATACTGCTTAATACAACGTAAAGTGAATCGAAACATAAGCCATTCAATTTTTACTTTGAGTCATGAATGGACTTTCATAGATTTTTGAAAGGCAAGAAAGATATTACAAGTATTATCATCTGAACAATATAAAACAAAATAAAAATATTTAATTTTTTTTTTTGTGAAATTGTGTGATTTACTGTATATATGTTTGTATTTTTTTATTATCAAATAATTTATTGTCATATTTATGATTTAGACTGATTATAAAATTAATAAAGAAATAATAAATAATTTTTTTGTCCCGAATTTTTCAAATAAATCACACATTTTTTTAATTTTTGCATACAAATCCCGATTTACGCGAAAAAAATCTGGCAACACTGATTAGAATCTTGAAAAGCATTCTAGCATGCCTTTCACGCCTGTAATGTAAAAATAAAATAAATATTTTTGACTCACCCCATGAGTAGAGCATCCTTGAACAGTTCTTTTCTAGAATTATGAGGTTCTTTGATAGTTGTTCAAAATTAAATCGTTTTTCCAAATATTCAGCTATTTATAAAGTGATAATTTTACGCGAGTTGCCCGCCTTTCTCCCTAACTTTTGAATAACTGTTGCAGAGAATATTAAGAAATTCGTAATAATAGTACATAATATCAATTTGATGTCATGATAGTCCAGAGGCAGCAAGCCCGCTTCTTGTTTACAAGGCAATGATTCGAATCCCAGGACATGTACCAATTCGTTTTTCTAACTTATATACATAACTATCGCTGACTCTATGCCTGTGCACGTTAAGCCGTCGGTCCCGGTTGGCGTCAACAGATGGCAGTCGATACAATCCACCACATCAACTCGCATTGGAGCAAGGTGGATTACGCTCCAAGCCTCCTCAACCCTAGGAGAGGAATAAGCTCCTGCGGTGGGGCATCAATGAGCCGATGGTATGGTATGATGGTAATATCAACTTTTAGAAAAAGTATCTCGACTTTTTAGTGTCAACTAGTTCACGAACTATTGCTGACATGTTAACGCGTAGTTCATCAACTCTGAGCAAATTTGCGATTTTGATTTGTTTTGATAAGTTTTTATATTTGAGGAGCCAGTAAGTAATCCAATTTCGCTGAAATTTTCACATTTCCATAGATCAGATATTATAATTTTAGCGATATTTAATAATTTTAATGAAAAGCTAAATATTTAATTAGTTTTACTGGGTTAAACATATACTAAATCAGTCGAGCAACTATTACGTTATATATAAATAAACGTGTCTATTGATGAACAATACGTATTGAATTTACGCGGCTTTGTTCACGTTCATAATGTAGATGAAATAAATAAACAAAAATTACAAGACATTAAACAATTGTCACAGTGAAATTTCATTATAGATATATATTTTAGATTTGTTTTGCGACATGTCTATCGTAGCGTCTTAGAGACGTCGATTCATAAAATAAATATTGCGTTTATATAAACAGTTGTCTCGAGTGTTCGCCGTACTAAAAAAACACATACCTTCTGACGCAAAGGCTTTGAATTTTGTATTACGATTTAAAATGTACTCTTTTATTATAATTGAATGATTAACATTACTTTCATGTTTGTAATAATTAATGTATTTTAAATTTTTCATCTTACGTCACAAAATAATATATCTATGTACTTAGGTATTACAAAAATTGAGTATAAAATAAAAAGTACAAAATAAATTAGCTGGTTAAGGAACAAAAGAAGATTTTTTTTTTAAAGTATTAATAATAATTTGAGTAATTATTTATTATTATTGTGTAATATTTAATATATTATATTTATTGTCCTCCTGAAATATCTATTCAATTTTTTATTTGAGTAATATTTCAATTTATAAACGTTGTAGATTTTCATTATCGATCTACCCTTAAAAAGGAACTGTTAAATTTCGTCTTTTCCGTTTCACTGACTGTCCGTCTGTCAGAGCCATTTATCTAAGAGACTATTTGTACTACATTGATGAAATTTAGAAGAAGGTGTAATCTATGACCTGCCATAAAATGGAGTAATGAAATACTAAAAAAAACTTTTTGGGGTACGGCATTCGCGCCATTCATTTAACTGAGGGACGGAAAAAAATCCCAGCGTACACTACCCTGTTGGATACGTATAGACAAACAGACCTTTAAAAATTATATATATCATATATTCAACTATTTTATTCAAGTCAATAGTTGTCGAGATATGCGGTCTTTTTAACTGAAAAGTGTGCTTCCTATTTAAATTTTCAATGAAGTGATAAATTCTGAAAAAAGTTATTTTACTTTACAAATTACTTTCAACGTAAATTGATTGACTTAAGATGCATTTAGTTTTTTTTTTATGTTGAATATGAACGTTTATCCATACTGCGGAACCCTTTACTGTGCACGTTCCACACGCACTTGGCCGGTTTTCTACAATACATTTCCTCTTCAATAGAGAAAAACGTGTATTCGATCAAATAAGTAATAAGTCATTAATTTGATCCCGTACATGGTTCCCGCAGCGTTTTCACTTTGACGACATTTTAATAGCTCTATTGATGACCCGTAATTACCTACCACGCTAATCACACATATACATACAAACAACACAATAGAGAAATTCATACGAATACAGCCTCAATACAGCCATCCATTTTGGTAGTAATTTGTGTATTGAAAGAAAATGTTAATCAAAACAAAGTACCTAGCTCTCATACTGCTGTTCCTTTCAATGTAATAGTAATCCCCAGGGTGGACTATACATTTGTGTTGTTACGAATTTTCACAAATTGCAGCCATGAAAAAATATAGCCAAAATATTTCGTGTACAATATTTCGTATATACCGAAGAGGAAAATTCTCTCAAAATAAGTAAATATGTCGGTATTCCACATTTTTGTTGTTTTGAAAAATATTTACTTTTTTTGAGGGAATATCCTCGTCGAAATATGTATAAAACCATATTTACTCGGTCCAGTAAATATTTTTTTCTGCGTAGATACCCAAGAAATAAAAATTAGCCAAGTGTGTCACGAACCATGCACAATGAAGGTTCCGTGGTCGAAATGTTCATGGTTAAAATTCAAATAAGTTTAAAAACAAATGTCTTCTTCAAAGCATTTTCGTTGAAAACGTTTTTTAAGTTGTACTAACTACATTTTTTTGGTATTTGCTACCGTATAGTCGAAAAGCTAAAGGGGGAAACACATTTTTTAATATTAAATATATTTATTTATCATATCAACTATATAAAACTTAAACAACTGACCTTTTTACAATTTCCGTTTACATGACAAACATCCATTACATCACCGAACATCAGAGTAGGTTACAACTGGTACTTAGAGTACTTAGTAGTGGATACGCTGTCCTATTAAAACAGATCTTATAACCTAAACTCTAAAATGCAACATCAAATCATGCGATTGGTCTATTTTCCGAGTGGTTACAGACCCTAACAGCAAAGCCTAAGGTCGCGAATTCGATTTCTGCCCGGGGACAAATATTCCTGTGCATAATGTCTATTTGTTCCGTGTCTGGATGTAAAATATCTACATATGTATATATTATAAAGAATAATTAAGTATGTGCATTAATTGTCTGGTACCCATAATACAAGCTTTGCTTAGTTTGGACTATATGGCACTGTGTGTGATATCCTAAATACTATTATTATTATAAAGCATTATATGCAAAGGAAAGGGATGAACGATTTAACCGCTTTCTAAAATAAGACGAATCTGAGATAACACTATTACGTGTGTATAAATTTATTTCTTATTTTCTTTGTGTAATTAGTTTTGAGATGCGTGTCTCTCAATAAATACCATCATAATATAACATCTCTAACTTAACTTACTTGGTTCTCTTTGCGTGAGATAATATTAATTCAATTCAGAAGTAACAATTTCTGGTATTATAAATTGGACATAATTACAACAATTTGGAGGGTAGAATATGTGTGTGCGTGTGTGTGTGTGTGTGTGTGTGTGTGTGTGTGTGTGACGATACCATTGTATTATACCAGATGACATTTATCGCTTCTATCAATTCCATTCCATCAGCCCTTTTTTATGCCCCACTGCAGGGGCTTAGGCCTCTATGGCTTTATAGATTTAAAACAGGTTCGCTGCGCACGGGCTATTACGATACCAAACTTCTACCAATACGATACATATAAAAGTTCAATAGGAAAATACACGTTTGACGGCATTTTCCTTTCATTTGAATGAAAACCTCATTTTCATGGTTCCGTACCTAAAGGGTACCTACCAACGGAAACCTTATTACTAAGGCTCCACTATCTATCCGCCCATCTGTCTCAGGGCTATATCGCCTGAACTGTAATAGGCATTTGAATTTTTTACAGAATGTGTATATAGCTGATATAACAATAATAAAAATAAAATAAAGTTAAAAATGAAAGGGGAATCCTTCATGTTCACGTGCGACTCGCACTTATTTTTTATTGATTTTAATGAATGTCCAAACTTTCCTTTTCATCATCTTATACAATTACGTCATATCGACGCCACGTAACTTGCACCACAAATTTACTGACCGCGAAACGTATCTGATAACACCACGTATAGCGGTTAAAATAGGTTAATTTTACAAAAACTGAATAATTTAATTGCGTAACATCATTTTTATATTATTTGGACTTGAAAGTTGATACTCATTAAGCCACATCAAATTGGCGGGAGCTTTAGAACACACCCGGTATAACGGTTCATAGACTACACCTACCTTCCAAATTTCGCCTTTAAAGTGTCAAAAGTTTCAGAGTAAGAAGGCTGCGACAAACAAACTGACAAACAAACAGGACGAAATTATAAGGGTTCCGTATTTTACCACTTCTCTACTGAACCATAAAAATAGCCAAATAGTAAGGCGCAGTCTAAATAAAAAAAGTCGCCTTTTTATACATAAGGTAAACAATCATAAATGGATCAATCAAACACTTATTTACATTATGATTGAGGTGGAAATGGTTAGGTTGTCATTATCATCATTTTTATTTCCATTTTATTCTATGGTAATGTTTCTTTTAAATATTATGTCATACAACGTTTTTCGTTCCATATGTCTCCCATTTATACATTTATACCTCTGAACGAAATGGTTCAAACCACCGAACTTTAAATGTAACAAACTAGAAGGCGCACGCTTGACTCAAATCAACGACTCAAAACGAGCAAATTTTGTCAACTAACATTAAATTTTTTTTATCGATATCCGCCTTTCTTTCAATTGTATGTAGTTCTGATAGGTAACAAAAAAGACCTAAATACAACACAAACATCTAGGTAACCAATCACGTGTGCTATACGTGCATCCCACCCGTTTCCCTTCCTCATCCTATGGCTCAAATGAATGCTCAAATGTGATAACTTTGGTTGTTGAACTAAACGGCCAGCAATACTAATCTGTTGAAGTAATTCAAAGCTCGATGGTTCACACCCATTTAATTTATCGTCGCCTGTTTCTACCTGTAGTTTCTGGAACGAAGCACATGGTTATAATGGACGCAGAGAATGTGTAGGTATGTTTTTTACTTTTATCGACAGCGATATATCGACGTTCGGCAACACTAGTGCCACAACAATAGGTTTTGATTATGGTGGCGGTGGGCGAGTAATAAAAGTTACCTTTTGTGAAATATTCAATTACTTACAATACTACATTAGATGTTTTATTTTTGTGAATGTAAACTTTTTTTTAAATAAAAGTGATCCAAGGGCGTCTCGGACCAAGCAATGTTGGTCGCTTGTTAATGGGCATTGGACACTAACCAAAAGTTTCTACATTAGGTACATTTGAATTTTTTTATGTAGATATAGACAATCTAAAGTATTTTAGTATTTCATCGATTGTCAAAAATTGTAAGCTGATGACGTCACTATACTACAAATTATAGCTACAATACACAATACGTACAACCGCTGCATGTATAATGACATCACTTTAATGTTTCACGTTTTCTTTTCATATCTCTGTAATTGCGAATCCAAAAAATCATATTAGGTATATCTATTGAATAAGAACACCTACCTGATACTATAAATATAAATTGTTAACAATTCCATTGACTTAATCGGCTATAATTTCTGAACTAGTTGACTCTATGTAGTCATGAAAATTTTCCTAGTGGTTTATATATTACACTTGCCTTCCAAATGTCATCTCTGTAGTGCGAATTGTCTGCGAGTAAAACGTCTATGACATACGGACAGAACGAAATTATAAGGATTTCGCAAACTTTACGCAACGGAAGTTAATGCGTCTGCATAAATGAACCACTGACGAAAGTCGATAATGGGAAAAAGACATGTAAAGACCGCACTAAGTGATGATTTATCTATAAATCTACTCCTTTATAACTATAACCTGCAACTTTACCGAAGGTACACAGTACGATTCGTTGTGCGATTGGTCACCCGCTACTAGCATTACGATTTTATTCAATGTTATATCTTCGATCGTATAATTCGATTTACATTGCTCGATTGTTTTGTAACTGTAAACGGATATTTGATAGAAAACGTTCAATGTACTATTAATGATAAATGTTTCATTTAAGGCGACATAACTCGTGATCATATTACCAGCCCGCCATTTTTAAAATTCTTGTCTAGTTGAAAACTTGTTTTCGTAACTAGTTTTGAGGTTACGTGTTTTGACCCGGCATATACGCCTTGGTTCTCCGGCTAGGTTTTCGCTAGTACCGTATTTATTGCAATTAAAAAGTTAGTGTCTAAGTTGTGCCAAATATGTCGGTGGCCTAATACATGCGTTCTGGTACTTCCGAGAAATCTTTCTACTCCGACTCATGTTGGTTCCTGAACCGGAGCTAAAGCCGGTGATGGCGGGGTTCAAACCCAAACCAATGGAACTACACGATACAAGTTCAACTTCTATTCAATTCCTACCAGAATCGTGTCTATACAAGTATTTTATGTGTGTTAACAACACACGTTCCAGTTACATACCCGCTCACCCCAGTTTCGGCTTGGTTCTGATCCTGAACCGGCGGCGACTCCTGTTTAAGCTTAAGTCTGCACTGCACGACACCGCAGTTGAAGCTAATGTTTCCATAACTTCTGCCTACAGAGGCTCCGGCTCTGAAACTAGAACCGCCACCAGTTCAGGAACCGAACTGAATCGGATAGTACAGGGGTGCACAGGGTAATGAAACCGTGAAGTGTGTAGATGACTCGTTGGCACTTGGCACAGGTCCAGCAAAAGCTGACCCGACTGCCAGCCAGAGCCAGCGAAGCCAGACTGAGGTTACATGTAGTCATGGACCTTTTGAGACCAGAAGACGTGTAGTTCACACGTACAAAAGCTACCTAGCTATAGAACTAATCACACGGTTCTGGCTGGGCTCCGGCTCGGTTCCTTCTAAAACTATCTTAGGACCATTAAAAGCTCATGTTTCGTTCGTGATCCGGTTCCATGCGCGTCGACGAGACGGTACGGGTGAGCCACGATTAAGACTACATTACGACTAGCGGCAAGTAAACGCGGCGCGGCAAGCGGCAATAGCATATAGTACTTATTTATTTATTCGGAAAAACAACAGTTACAGAACACCAAAAAAAGTACATCAAAATATATTAAATAACATAAAATTGTCTGCAACCCATACGTTTTTCACTAAAAAAAATCTAGGTTAAACACAAACTGAAGCGTCCAGACGAAACAAAAAATTAAACAAACCAACTAACATATCTACTTACATTGGAAGAATGTAAATCTAAAATTAAACTGTTACTATTCCATATTGAGCTTACATTACATATTGAGCTCCTAAAGTCTATTTTCCAAAACAAAACAAATCTACCTCTCCTATAGTATATAGAAATAGTATAAAACATGCCACGTGTCAATGCGCACAGCGACGCGGCTGGGCGGCGTGGGCGGTGCGTACAGTACCCGGCCGTAAGTTATGCACACGAGTTCTAAAAAGCGGCTAAGTAAAAACAAGTTTAAAAATAAAATTATATGTTATCTTGTAATTTTTTATTTAATTTTAATAACGTCAAACAATGTAGTTTTGTAATTAAATAAAAAAAAAACGATAAGAATACCTATAATTTTATTTATAAACTTCTTTTTACTTAGCCGCTTTCTAGAATTCGTGTGCATAACTTACGGGCGGGTACTGTACATACTTGTTGTGTGTGCAAAAAACAAACAATTCAATCAATCAAATTTGAACGAAAAATTCGTGACTCGGCTTTTACAGAACCGGAACGCGGATTAAATCACTACATATTATAAAATAAAATTCCCCGCCGCATATGTCTGTCTGTCTGTCTGTCTGAACGCGATAAACTCAAAAACTACCGAACGGATTGGCATATTAGTGACACCTATGGACAGAGTGATTCAAGAGGAAGGTTTACGTACATAATTTATTAATGTTTTGTGGAACTTTCTTGAAATAAGACGATTATTGTTGAAGATTTGAGATATAACAAAACAATGTATGGAGGAATTGTGTCTCTTTTATAGGACTAAAGAAAAGTCCGCGATGGCATATGTCTATCTTTTGTGGATAGCTTACTATACCTATTTTTATGTTTAAAAAAATGGTGTCATCCGATGAGGCAATTGGAAAGCAATTTACACGGATAGAGTATTAATCTTTATCAAATTAAAAACGTTATTTACCTTCAACGTGATTGAGTGATTGTGATTGTATTATTGCCCTTTACACTATACAATTTAAAATAATATTAGAGGAGCTATCGCAAAATAAAAATATCGCGCGACAGCAGCCAGGCCCACCCGGCCGGCCGTACCGGGCCACGCGACACGTGTGGTTAGGATGAAGTTGTCAATGTTGTATACAAAGAAATATTGTAGTTTGTTTTTACTAGTGTAATGTATTTGTTTTTTTATGATTATTTGTGTATATTAATATAATAGTTGTTTACTACGTTTCCAAAGAGCAATAACACCTATTAGCTGAGTATTGGGGGAAGAATGGGTGTGTTGTCCATTATTTGAGTCAGCAAGGCAATTTGCACCCTTTTGGGTTAGGGTGTACGGATGACATGCAAAAATTTCAACTTTAAGGGTTTTGACCCACAGACGTAATAAAAACTTTAGGCTCCCTGTCACTGAACAACTATTTCTAAAATTATTCGTAATTTTTTCATTGAAGATACTCTACCATCGTCGAGTTACATCCATTACTACAATAGTCATGTAAATATGAGCGTAAAAATTTAAATATAAAGGACATTTAAAAAAATATTTATTGAGTAATCCTTCTCAATAAAGATTTTTTTCATTTATAAATAATTATAGTGTAAAAATAGTATTCTGTACTTGTCAATTTTGTATACATAAATGGTGTTATTCAGAAGCTTATTAATCAATTTCGAATGAGTTTTGTTTTCGAAATTGATCAACAGACTTCTAAATAGACCGTTAACTTAAACAATGGATAAAATAAATTATTATTTTTATATACCTACAGCGTGTATGTAACTGCATATGAGTCATAATTCGGTCGACATCAACATACCTAAATATAATATTTATTCCTTATCTGGTTTAACTAGAACAAAACTAATGCAGCGTAAAATCTTGGTATTGTTTTATTACTCAGAACAGTTATAAAATCGAGGCACGTATAATTTATCGTAACAACAATACGTTTCTAACATACCCATACTAAGAGAGCTGACTGCAATAAACCTTCCTTAGAGAACAGAAGAATATATTTGACAATAAAATGTCTACGACTACTTCCCAAACTTCTTTCGACGGAAGTAAATAAAATGCGCGAGATAACGTCAATTACAAATCAAAAGTGAAATATTAACGTGACGTCACTGCTACATGCAGCCGTCGAAGGTCATACAAACAAACAAGTGCGATACGTAAGACATAGTAACTTTAATTAATAGTTCTTACGTCTTCACTTCAGCTATAAATTTTCAACAATCGATTGTTCTTCGAAAATGAGTAACTAGAATTAAAAACAAAAAACTTAGCTATTCCACATTTCTATTTTTTCATAAAAAAAGTATTCTAATGTAACACCAACGTTTTTGGTTAATCCCCATTACGTGACTCACACATTTGCGCGTTCTACTCGCAAATCATTAGAAATATACCTACACGGTTTGAATTATTATTGATCTTTCATCTCAACTCGTGCATTTTATTGATGTTTCATGGCGTATTCAACACACTGCGCTTATTTTATTGAACGTGTAAACCATTTTACATGATGCAATATTTCAGTTAACTTTCAGCACTTATACATACATCCCTGTGGTAATTTAAAGACTTTGTCACTGGCTCTCGGACTATATTACGTGACTAGCAAACTTCATCATTATAACTAATATAACGCGTATAATTGAATTATATTAAAAATATTTTTAGAACTTGAATTATGGGGCTAATTACTTTGGCAACATTACATCAAAATATATTCACAAACTACTTCATAACACGCATGAAACACTGAATAAATATTCTACTGTTTTATTAGAGAAGGTTTCGTGCAGTCGGCTCTTAGGCTACTACAGGAGTGTGCACTGATATGTTATCAATAGCCAAGCGAGACCTGTATAAACGTAAAATACGGAGATTACAGCTTATCTTACGGACTTCGAACGAACAGTGTTTTGTTTCAGCCGGTCCTTCCAAAAGCCCGGTTTAAAATTAATTTCGAGAGACGTTAAAGCAATCGCACAATTTTCAGCTTAAAACAACTCATCGCGGGCAATACTTGTGTTCATACCCTTGAAATGTTCTTTTACATTTAATACACTTGAAATGTAAAAGAATATAATGATTTTATTGGGTAATAAAATTACCCAATAAAATCATTATAGAGTAATAAAATTTACAGCAGCGCTATATAGAGTTCAGGGTTAGCATTCCTTCCAGCTATTTATACACTAGTTTTCTGGTGTAATGCCGCAGGGGAAAGACGAAACCAAGGGTTTTGTGAAATCCTTACCCTATAACCTATGAATCCTCGCGAGCAACCCCTTCCCTCCAGACCCTCCATTTTCTCTCGTTTCATATTGCAAACTTTACTGAAAGCACTGTAGTGGCGCTGCTGTCAATTTCCTTACTCTGATATATTTTGTGCAATCGTCTTATACATTACCATGCTTTTTAAGACTCTATACGCACTCAAGAATATCAATGTTATGATGTTTTTTATGACAATGTAGACAATCTGGAGCATCTTTGTATTTTTTTTTTAAATTTACACGTCCAAAATTGATAGCTGATAACGTCACTACTAATAATTATATCGATGTTCTACGTATTGCACTGTTTTGTATGTCCGTCGACCGCTGCATAGTGACGTCACACCTATTCTTAAAATATTCAAATATTTTTGGAACATATTTTGCAAAACTTTTAACAAGGCCTATATTATGGTATATCGTTTATTTAAATACGAAAATGTCATCTAAACCGCTTTACAGTTCAATCAAACTAACAAAATTTTTTTATGAGTTCAGTTATAACTAAATTTGTCGATTACATTTAATATAACAATTCATATGACATACCTTTGATAAATTAAATGTCTAGATACAGCCATGCGATATAATAACAAAAAAATTACTCGCCAGCTTTTATAGTAACCGTATTTGTTACTGAACTATTACCGAACAGTTAGGTAATATTATTATACGCTGATGCTAGGAAATGCATAATTATAAGGAAAAAGGGAAATATTTCCAGCGTACGTCATGTAACAATAAGAGAATATCAAAAAAATGCGCTTAAAAAATAACACTTTATGAAACGTCATTAAAATACGCGAAATGTGACGAACCGTCAATATGAATTTAAATGATACATTTTCAATGCTTTCGGAGCATGTATCAAATGTGCGAATCTTGTAAAAAAAATGTATCTCTATTTATTTGCTTGCTTGTTTGTTATTCATCAACTGCCTAGCCTAGAGCGATGTTGGATTGTTAGTAAGAGCTTGTGCGAGCACAAACCTGTACCACATTACGATTCAACTGTAAATATAATGAAAATGCAGTAAAATCCAAAATTGGAACAGATAACGTTATTTGTTATCGAATTGAATAAAACATGAAGTGTTATCAAGTTCTTATCAATATAATATAGTCTTCTAACATAGAGCTCTATCACCAATTTGAGATAATACTAGATGCTAGATACCGTAGATACCTATTCGATTCACTTATACATAAATAAGGCGTCACTGTATCGATTTAGAGAAAGACAGTGACTGTCAGTGTCAGAATGACGTGCAGATGGCATGGAACTAATAAATTTAAAAGTGGACGTCAAGAGAACAGTGAATTTATTTCTCTGTAATGTGAAAGAGAGCTAAATAAATAAAGTTGCCATACCTTTTTACTTTTGTCCTCAAACTTTCACATCAACAACTATTCCTAAAATTAATTTGTCTGGTTTCCAATTACCTATTCATTGAGAATTATAGTACAAATAAATACTTTAAATTTTAATATACGATAGTAAAGAACTGTCATTAGACTGTATGCTTTATACACAGACTCATTGTCTAACATCATAATTCGCGGTGGAAACCGCACTGTGAACCTCTGATATTAATTGGTAACGATATTCAGTTAAAGTTTTAAATGGGGTGCAAGCGTTAACGCCGCGCCGTAAATAAGTACTACTATTCCTGGAACGACAACGCAACGGGATTACATAGTATTAGGTACGTTATCTATCTAGCATTAGTAAAACCTAGTATTAGTACAGATATAGAACATGCACAGAATATTATTCAGATGTCGTGATAGCCGTGGCGAGAGGATGATAGGCCGTCGGTCACGGTTGCCATCATGAGATGGCAGTCGTTAAAAATCTTACCCTGCACTGGAACAGTGTGGTGGATTAAGCTCCAAACACTCTCATGCTGATTGGAGGCCTAAGCCCCAGGAGTGGTCATAATACATGGATGGATGGATGGATAGACAAATTTTTATGGTTGCTTCTTGTTACTTCACGGTCGCACATCTTATATTTGATCGAAACTTGAAGTCTATGAAAACTAGTCACAGTATGGGAGTGTCGTGACAGTTCAGACCGAGTTCAGGTTCAGGTTGGGCGCGTTTGTATGTCGGCGTGTCATGGTTCGCTTGTCGGGCGGACCGCACGGCATAGCATACCACGGCGGTCAGACTGCTTTAAAGTAACTGTTGTTTGCGGCAAAAAAAGCTGTCGACAACTTTGTCTAATCCAATTAATTTACCGAACTGAGACAATATTGCCTTTTGTAGGATTCGACAGAAGAATTATTGGCTATTATAGGGTAACTTTGTAATTCGTTTCTTCTTTTTGTCCGACTGTACGAATAATAGAAGACTTTTGTTCATCAGTTTATATTCTGTATGTTTTTTTCCTTTGTGGCGTTCTAGAGACGAAACACTTGGGACGAATTTGGTGATCTTCACAACATGACAGTAATCAAAAGTCGAGAGAAAATCAGACGCTATATTGTGAAAGAAAAAAAAAATCAATTAATTGTATCAAGTAGGGTATGATTGTCTTCAAAAATCATATATTTAGGTTTTTCAAATATTTCTACTTTTTAAATGATTATTCACGATGTTTAACGATTTAAAGTTGGTTGGCAACCGTTTTGACTTAAATGAAATTATTTCACATATCTTGAATCAGGAATCAGGCTTGTGTAGCTCTTAGGTAGCCTGAATAATAAAAACACTAGAGAACTTACGTTTCTTAGTTTAAAAAAAAACTGTTACAAAAGAAATAAATTAAAAATCCAACTGTTTAAAAAATAATCAACTGAAAAAAGAAAACCAATTTCTATAAGATATAAAATGTGAATAAAATGTACTATCAAATAAATATGACTTGTATGTCATATAGATAAGGCATTTCAGGAGAGGACAATCAGAAATTACAAAACATATTTGTTGTAAAGCTTAAAATAGATTTACGCTTAAAGATCACCACTGAACATATTTTGGTAAATTATTTGACTGGGTCTGTAATACCCTATATAACATTAGAGTCATATTTACCCTGCCTACGAAGCTGTAGGTCCCGGGCTTGAATCCCAGGTAGAGTCAGTATTTATATGATGAATATTGATCCTGGTACCGGGTCTTGGTTGTTACATGTATGTGTTGTCGTCGCTTGGTACCCAAAACACAAGCTGACGCTTAATTTGGGGCCTAGACGTTGTTGTGATGTATACGTTATTATTATTATTTACACGACAATACTTTCTTCACTTTACATATAAAAAGCTTATTTTTGTTTTCAGTCAATAATTTTTTGTCACGTCTCTAGTCGTATCAGTCATGCTGAGCCTGCGTCACGGCCTGCACATTTCCGGCGCTCTCCAGTTCCCACTAAAACATTTTATCATTCAAGATTTTGACAAATGTGCGAAGAAAGAACACTCCAAAAACAATTCACGAGAAAGGTAGACGCGAATGTATGTACTACAAATAACATACAATTTAAAAAAATTAAACTAGATGGGGCACACCGAATTTTTCGGGAATAAAAAAAAACAAAATGCAGGATACAACTAAATTATTTTTTATCGGTGTTAGAAGTATTCTCCGTAACAATTTATGCATTTTTGCATTCGATAAAATCAATCACTGAAACCACAGAGAATCGAGTAGGTTACAGGGGCCATGGGACGGTATTTTTCTAGAGACACGTTTTGTCTCTGATTTATATCATCTTTGGTATGATTTGATGTCGCATTTTAGACTTAAAGTTATGAGATCTGTCTCAAGTATGCAGCATACTGCATACTTGAAGGGCACAGCGGCGTATCTGCCTACATACCAACTCTAACCTACTCTAATGCTCTGGGACTGAAATAGTAATTCCAATCTTGTAGGCATCTACAGCTGCTTCTGGGTCTTCAAACCCTGACCACCTAATAAATTTTACATTCTAGGAATTGGAAAGAAATCGTAGGCTACAGGATCAGGACTGCAGGGAAGATGAGTCAACGCTTCAACGTTTTTCTGCTTTGAAAAACCTTGGTCTTTTGAGCGGTGTAAGAGCTTGCGTTATCATAATATTCAGCTATCATTCAAACAAAGTGTGGTGTATTGGAACTGTGGCAATTTGTCCTTTTTTGGAGGCAGACGAAGCGACCACCTTTTTCGACACGCTGAACAAATACAGCTTTTGTTGGCTGCCCTCATCTTCGAAGACCCAAACTGGCGAATGATAATTTCTGTCAGACTCATAAGAATAGATCCATGATTGTCACCTGACACCATGTTATAAATGTTTTTTGACTTCCCTCCATTAAAGAGTTGCGGAGTAGACTGGTACTGATTAACACGAGCCGCCTCTTTCACAAATTATGGGAGATTAAGCGGGAAACTAACTTTTTGGCACCCAATTTATCTTGCAAAATAGTTTGAATTGGAATCATTACAATACTCATAGTTGATTGAATTCAGTCGTATGTCACATATTAGTCATCTTGTATAATTTTTAAACAACAGTGAAATTTTCAGACTTTACCGCTGTTCTTGGTTGACCTGAAGAAGGCATGGTGCTGGAAGGTATGGTATGGTACAACTACGTCGGAAGTCTGCATACCAGGGATATATTTTAATGTGACTAGATGCTTCAATATATTTTGAGATAACCCACAGTAAAATTTACGATTTTCACGTGTGAGCTCTATCTTCTTATCGACTTCAATATCAAACATCACCTACATTCACCAGACTCAAATATCATTACGCTTCCAAGTGGTCAGTATTCACATAAGAAAAAAGTTTTTATTCTGACTCAGTCCGGATTGCTCGATTCCTGATCATTTGGTGTGCCCCTCCCTACGTGTTGAACCTTTGCTGCACAACCGATATGGAGATCGAATTATTACACCAATAAGTAGGTCATTTATGATTCCAATAAAATATTGTTACAAAATTGTCCTTTAATATCGGTCCTGCATATTTCGCATCACTAGTTTTATGCCAGAAGCTTTGATGCAAAAAAACTATCAACTACTACTGGAAAGCAGTTATAGAACCTTCGTATATGTAAAGAAACACGATTGATATATAATAATAATACATGGGACTTCCCACACAGCGCCATCTAGTCCCAAAGTAAGCAAGTATTATGCTTGTGTTATGGGTTACTAGACAACTGATATACATACTTAAATATTCTTTATAATATATACATATATATATATATATTTATATATATATATATATAACAACCAAGACCCGGTACCAGTATCAATATTCATCATATTAATACTGACCCGACCTGGGATTCGAACCCGGGACCTCTAGCTTCGTAGGCAGGGTCGCTACCCACTAGGCTAAGCGGTCGTCATCTATATATGGTGAGATGGTGGCATTCAACGTGAGATTTCAGAAGATTTGAAGTAACAGTGAATATCAATTGTGAAGAGAAAGAATAAGTTGTCCCTGAGTGTCAAAATGACATGTGAAATTTAACGATAGTTTTTGCTGTTGCGAAAAAGACGCTTAGAAAACTGTTATGAGTTTTACACAACACACGGAACACGGAAAGTTGTAACAATATATTACATATACAAAGATTGCCTATCAGTATAATAATACCTACAAAGAAAATATTTTACATTGTCGGTAAAAATCTAGACTGCAATGAATGTACCGTGAGTCACAATGACTCACGGAGTGACTCCAACATGATTGGCAAAGGTCGACAAAGATTGTGGCGGAATTAGTCATACAATGTCATTCAGATAAACAGTTGCAATTCTAGCTCCAGCGTAATTTTAACATTAGCTATGTCCAAGAGAACCATAGTGATACAACAGTGATAACATTTCGATCGTTCCGGCCAACCACCTAAAACACCAGTTTAGGGATGTAAATGTAACCGGGTTTGTAAACGAAACACCTGACGACGACCTTTTGCTGACACCCGTACAACCACTTCACACCTGCCTGTTCGGCACATACCTCAGTGAAACTGCTGTCAGTTTTGTTAATTTAGAAGGATAACGTAGACCAGCGAAAAAAAAAATCGACAAAATTGCGTTATCAAAATGGCGAAGACACAAATGAAATGTGCGAAATATGACGTGCCATGGATCGTCAGTAAAATGCACGAAATATGAAACGAAAATAATAATTTAAATAGAGTGCATTTTGCATAATATATCATAATTATAAATCATCAGCATTTTCTCCAGGCTGCTGGAGTACAGACCTTTCTCAACATTGAAATAAGCAGATTATCTCAGATATTCAGTCATTGAACACATTTGACATTTCTTTACAAAATTCGTAATAGGTATTAACTGTTGTCGTTGGTTTTTTATGCTTACTAGAATACCTAAACAACAAAATAAAATTAGTCTTTGATATAGGCTCATTTATTTTTAAAAGTCTATACAACTTTATATTTACCAGATCCACAAGTTTAAAACTAATTCTAGAATAGTTTGCATAATATTTTGAAGGTGTTCATTTCAGAAAAAGGGTTTTCCTTGAATTTATTATAATTTTAGTATATATAGGTTATCTTGAAATTAAAACTATAGTCGTGATCTCACTGGATCTCGATTTACTTGCCGTACAAGACATTGTTGACAATAAATAGTCATTATTATTAAAAAAAATACTTTGCTTTATTTTACTTGTTAGTGGACACCTTATTATCGGCATCAAAGTGAATCCTCAATATACTAGGCCAAGCGGCCGTCTTTGATTCGTCGTGTTTGTTTTTTACTTTATTTATTTATTTACAGTGATTACAAAAAAAAACCAAAAGCATATTACATGAATAACTTACAAAGTAACTTTAGAAGCATCCTAAGTCACGCATTCATCGACAACAAACCCAAACGATTTAGACATAAATTCATCAAGAGAGTACAGGCACAGCTTTGAATTAAAACCAGTTTTAAGCGCCTAAAAGCTTTGTGAAAGCTTGAAATTTCTGTACTCATACCATACCAACAACACAAACTTATCAAAATAATGAATTATAGTATACAGGCTGACTCAAACGAATAGGCACTGATAATAAAGTACTGTAAATACTAAATAAAGATAGTAAACCATCCTTTCCAAAAAACTAGATTTTTTTTTAAATTGTGCTTTAGTTGTTTAAAAAGTCACTTGTCTAAGTCGGCAATCGAACCGGTGAATTTAAGAAAAAACCTTTACAAGTGAAGCATGTGGGAACGAAAAATGGTCAAACAGTTAGTTGTAGAGATGTTGCATATATCCACCGACGCCTTTGAGTGTGTAATATCTGGTTGGACCCTACAATACAATTCCAACAAAAATGAACAGCAAAAGTTTACATACTTGTGTGTGTGACTCAATAGACCACATACTCTCGCTACGTCATACTAACCATGTACAAACGGTCTCTGTGTGCGTGAATTATAACCGAACTGTTAGGTGATATTTTATCTATGTTTTTTGACGCCGACTCTCCATCCAAACATTATATAATCAAAGGTCCACTTGAACAAATCCACGGACAAGAGCTAGATATATTCCTTAACTCCTTCTGATAATAAGTATATTATGCGGCTGAATATCCCCTGACAGTAGTAAGCGGCAACTGTTCGATTGATTGAGCCAACATCTGAATAGACTAGTATCACAAAAAAACTGGCCAAGTTCGAGTTGGGACACGCACAGTGAATGGTTCCACAGTCGGGACGAACATTCAAGTTTAAAATTCAAATAATAAATTTTAAAACGAATATCTCAAAAACTACTCGACATATTTATATTATTCCGAGGATTTTTTATTGAAAATGCTTTTTTATTCTCATTTCAATTGTGTCAGAATTTTCCACCTCATAATTAAAATTAAATGAGATTTTCTTCATTTATTTTTGAGAAATTTCTTTCACACTTTTTAGGACTTTAGAAACGCTTAACTGTACAACTTTTACCTTAAATTAAAATGTTAATTTAAAATCTCTACATAATTTTTAAAGACGTATTAATACTATAGGTACCTCACACGTTATTAAGTGCTGAAATTTTTCCAATCTTTAGTTATATACTTATATAATAATAATAATACCCAGAATATGTCTATGTATCCAGGACATGCCACACACCGCCATCTAGTCCCAAACTAAGCAAAGCTTGTATCATGAGTACCAGACAACTGATATACATACATAAATATTCTTTATAATATATACATATATAGATATTTTGGCGGCCTACTCCAAGAATTTTTTTTTCATTTTTTTTTTGAACTTGTGTTGAATGAAGCGCCAATAATCTCTGAATAAATGGCTGTGACAGATGGACAGACAAAAATACAGGCAGACCGACTGTTCCGTTTTTTGCTCTTTGGGTACAAAAAACTTAAAACAGCTTCTAAAGTAATTTAACGTCCACACTCACATTAACGTTGCATTGTAGTTCTCGCTAAAAACATTTCATCTCCTCATAAAACGTTTGCTGGACTCGTAAAATAACCGTAAAAATATCGTTAAATCACCATTAAATTCTCACTGTCATATTTAGTGATCCGTCTGAACGTAAATTGTGATTAATGGCCTATGTTCATAATCCTTAAAAAGTGAATTATTTCATTACTTTGTCGTTCTTCATTTGCAGGATTATTTTTATGAAAGAAAGCGTTTCACTTGTCGCATTTCAGCCGCCAGACGTACGCTGCTGGACATATGTCTCCCCCTAGACCTCCACAAGGAACAGTCTTGAGCCACCTGTAAACGACCGCGGTCCGCGACTTATCCAGACGGTCAATCTACTTAGTGGGGGACCGTGTCGCACTCTAGGAACTTTCTTCTGCGCGCGGAAGCTGTAGAGTTTAATCCGCCTTCCCATCGCAAGGGTAAAACAAAAAAAAAGCTGTCCGTTCTCCAGTTCTTTGATTATGAAACTCTAGATATAATAACAATAATATAAAGCTATTTAAATGGAATTGATACAGACTATGATATTATACGAGAAACTTTCACAACTTTGAGCGGGGATTGGGAAAGGGAAGGAGTTTAATCAGTTAGGTACTAACTTTTGCCCGTTTATTTAACCCAGGAAAGTTCAGGTTGGACCTCCAAAAATGCATTTTTTTCTATATTTTTTTATAGAGTTGTTCCTGAAGATAGGTAAGCAATTTATAAAAACTAAAAAAATCGTAAAGTTTTTGCCGCAGAAATGCGAAAAGGCATTTTTCAAAAAATCGTTGTAATTGTTAAAATATATAGTATTTGAGCGTCTGTAAACAAATTAAAAACAAAAAACGTGTAGACAATGTACTAAAACAAAAATAAACTTGGTTCCCTTGTAAATATAAATAAACATTTTAGTGTAAATTATTATTGATTATTTGTGTATTTTTTAGTTAAAATATAAACATGGTAAAACCTTACAATAATTGATGCAAAATTACTTGAGCCACGAATTAATTAAATAAGCCGTAAAAGATGATACTATATGCATTTAAAATATTTACTTAATTATCTTCGCATTAGTGACAGCATGTGATTGTCATTAATTTTTTATTTTAGTCAAATCAAAGTCCTGCACCGTTTTTAACGATTAATTACAAATTAATGTTGCATTACCTATAGAATCTAGACACAAAGACATATGTCAGGTTCTGATTTAAGGCGCACTTGCTTCTAATATACTGTGTAAATTTCCTGGACTAGTGGTTCCGCTCTCGTAAACAATCTAAACTTACACGGGAAATGGAGAAAACGTAATAATAGGGATATTATCTTCCCTTAAAAGTGTCACTCGTTCTACTTCACTTCTTGAACTCAACTCTCACTGCTATTCCCTGGCATAATGATGAGCTTTCGGCCAGAACAAACAGTAACTTATTTTACTATTCGTTCTTTCGATTATCTTTGCCTGCCGAATCGCTTCAAAATTGTTTCAGCGGTCTGGCTGTAAAAAGATAACGAACATGCAGACAGACGAACTGGCGTTTTTAATATTAGTCAGGATTATTATTGGACGCGTCATGAGTCACTTTCATGGCCTCGAGGAATTCCATTTGTATGCATGAAACGCACACTGTGGCGACACGTGCAACAGACAGAAAAAAAATGGTTAGATTCGATATAGGTTTGGATTCATGCAATAAAAGCATCGAAGATATGAAGTTTAATAAAATATTGTTCTGTTATTTCATCTTTAGATATTGACATAATACATTATTTTAAAGTAATAAAAAAAATTAATAAAGTTTGACATAAATCTATTTATTACTCTTATGGTTTAACATCTCGTTTTAAAATAACTTTGATTTGGTATCGAGAACACGATTACTTTGGTCATTTGTGTTAACGTTTTGCTCCGGCCCATTTCCTCAGACCAAAAGACAGGCAACCATGAAATAATAATAATAAATAATAATAATAATAAATAAATAACGTATACATGATAACAACGTCTAGGCCCCAAACTAAGCATTAGCTTGTGTTTTGGGTACCAAGCGAAGACAACACATACATATAACAGCCAAGACCCGGTACCAGTATCAATATTCATCATATAAATACTGACCCGACCTGGGATTCGAACCCGGGACCTCCAGCTTCGTAGGCAGGGTCGCTACCCACTAGGCTAAGCGGTCGGTACTAATCGTCAATAACACTCTGGAGATGTATGAGTGTCTTTAAACGGTTTAACAATGAAATGTGATAAGGACGACTTAAGGGCATGCACTCCGTCCGTTCAAATTGCGACTCAAGCGCGAACTAAAATTGTACCATTTCATTTTCAAATTCGAGAAAGAGATACAATGCGTATAAAAGAATCCGTTCGTTCTCGCTAAGCCGTAAAATACTGCTCAAAAATATTGCTATGATGAATATTGCTATAATGCACACATTTTTATACCTCAAACGAGTATGCAAAATGCTATAAATCGACTTTCAGCTTTAGTTTTCTCATGACGAAATTAATGATTGTATTTAAATAAACCAAACTATGCTTCTTATAAAATAACTTTTTCTATATGCCTTATGGAATTTATTAAGTACAATTAATGCTAAAAATTAGTGCTGCGAACCAGATATTTCAAAACACACAATTTTCAAAACAATTATCATTATTGTGTTTATTTTTATAAAGAAAAGATAAATCGAAAGCCAGCTTAGTTTTGTACCTGCCGCGCCGTAAAATAATGAATTACAACTTTTGCCATTTGTGAAGGGAAGTGACCGGGTAGTGCAGCCTTAAGTGAGCTACTTATTGTGGAAAGCAATTACACAGTTCTTTTTATTATAAGGTAGAATTATTAACCCAATTTCATGATACTCGATGGCTTTTTATAATTCTTTTTACTCACAGATTCAAACTTTATCTGCTTCAATCTGCTCGAATACGATTGGCAAGGTTTTAATGTATTTTTGTGCATAATACAAGTAAATTTTTGATGCTCTATTATTATGTTCCAGGCGCCCTATCTTTCTTTTTTTACATGTAAGAGTAGTTAATGTGTATGTCAAGATTTAGCAAAAAATGGAAATTTGTCCCACTGTTTTGTTTCCATTCGAGAATTTTAAAATTCACATCAAGCACAATATGCCAGACAATTATATAATAGCGGTGATTTAATTCATTGTTGAAGTTTTCTCACTGTGTGGGGAAATTGATACAATGTAAGGTAGACGCGGATTTCACATACTAGTGAAACATTTACATAAACGAAATTATGCTATCACGTCATATGTATTTTTATGGCGTACCGTATTGCTATAGATTTAAAAGTATCGATTGAAGAGTATAAAAAAATACCTATAAAATTATAGCTATTTATGGCAGGTGGACGACGGTGCGGCGGTAATTAACACAGTAATCTAGGTTAACATACTCTAACTATCGCATTGACCTACTTTTAACTATTTACACTGAACTTATTGGTATAGTCACCTATACAGAGGCATTAACCATAAAATAGTTTTTATTCCGAAACCGATTAAATAAATGTTATTAAAAGTTCAAAGTATACGACATCACTTTTTTAACCATAAGAATATGTCAATAGAAAAAGCTCAGTACAATTTCCATACAAATGTGTCATCCTAAAATGTCAAGCCAATCTATACCCACACTGAGCTAAATGCTTTCATATTTTTAAGATTTTACATTTTAGGAAGTTCAGAAATAAAGGGACCGAATTGAATATGAATATACACTTCGATGAAAAAGTTCAAATTGGATACACTCACCTCTACATATTGTTAAACACATCAAGGATATTGTCGACACTTCTTCATCTCTATTTATATTTCAGAAAGGTTAGTGAGAAAAAAATGAAAATGATTTTGACGAGAATTTTCTAAAAAACACAAGAACATAACACAAAAACCTTCAAATATAAAAGTGGCGTGATTCACAACGCGTACCCGTCAGTTTTGAATAAGTGATGATAAAAAGCAAGATTAAAGTGAAAAGAAATAAATAATTGTCCACAAGTGTCATAGTGAAGTGATAAAAATAGTCGATTTATTCTACTAAATGTATCGCACCAAACTTGGGTCCCTGAACTTTCGTGATTTTTTGTAACAGTGCAGAAAAAGAATCATTCCACTGTAACACAACATTTTAATAAAAACATAAAATTAATTTATGAACGTTATTTATAGCAGACGCATCCGTGTGCAGCAGTTATTATTTATTACGTGTATTCATTGTGTGTCCAATATAAATATGATCTAAGAAGGCACATGAAAAATTGACATGTTCTCATCAAAGGCTTTCAAGTGACGTGCCACTCACCCGTCACAGCTTTTTTTTGGTTCCATTTCAGGGTCCATTTGGAGATCAATAATTTTTATACGTTGGCGACTGGACTACCTGCGTTGAGGACAAACATAGGTACGATATTGAGTTTTTATATTTACTTTATAATTTATTCGTTTAATTAAGAACACCGCCCTACTAGCACACATGTTCTAGAAACCCTCAAGACCCATATCACAACTCTATCACCACTACAAACAGTCGTGTAAGAGCATTTTTATATTATTTTAGCTTGTACTGTGATATTTTTTCTGAGATATAGTAAATAATGGTTTAATATAAAGGAAACGCAATATATAGGTATTTTTAGTTTTCAATAAAATTTTATTAATAATTTATAAACCTAAACTAATTAAAAACAAATGCTTACACTAAATTAATAGCACGACACTAATTCATTTTTTTGTCGGTATTTTTAGTTTTTAATAAGTTGTCAAGAATAAGCTTTTGTTTTTAATCACATTGTACATTAGTTTTTAGGTTCCATTCCATTAGTCCTTTTTATACCCCACTGCAAGGGCTTATGTCTCCCCTCAAGATGAGGGGGCTTGGAGCTTAAATCCACCACGCTGCTCCAATGCGGGTTGGCGGATCGTAACGACCGTTTTTAGGTAATTATATTAAAAATTAGTTGATTATGGTTTAAGAAGTAATACTTCAATTATTAAATTAAAATAATTAAATAAACACTGTTTACGCAATTACTTATAACATAAAAAATAAGTTTTTAAGTATGAAATCTATGGACACAACAATACTTTTACTTGTTCATTGAATGTGACAACCAAATAAAATTATCCAAAAGAAGTGAACAGGTGCACCGCAAAACAGAACAGTTAATACCTAATGCGTCCGACCCCGACAATAATTATCCTCGTGGGAAAACGCGCGGGAAATGCGGAAAATTTAAGGGGAAATGGAATTAACGTTACCCGCGTCACTAACATCGGGCACGGCGCAAAGTGATTACTTACTCTAATAAATAAAAATATGCCACACACACAGCTTGGGACAGTCCCTTTGCTCGCTATGTGAATTCCAAACCGATGAATCTTAACTAACATAAATGTGAAAGTGTGTTTGTTTGTTTGTCCGTCCTTTCTTTACTTCGTAACGAAGCAACGAAACGACGTGATTTTTTGCACAGAGATAGCTGAAGGCATTGAGTAACTTCAACTAGTGTTTATTCTGATCGAAGGTTTTCAAGGACGGTGATCAAGATTCGAAATAATAAAGAGGAAGTGGTGCATATGGCGGGCAGAGCCGTGGGTATAAGTTAGTACCTATCATCAAAATTGAACTGTTTCCTTGTCAAGTTGTAGGTAGCGGATGTTATACATTCTCGAAGTAGGTAGAAATAAGTAGCATTTCTACGAATGTTACTTTAGATTTTTGCATTCATTGAACGACGCGAAATCGTGAGATGTACCTACAGGAAGAATTTTCCATCTTTTTTTAAAAATTTGCCAGGCATATGATATCTATCAATTGATTGACCTATTGGCCGAGTAGTTAGAGACCCTAACTGCGGAGCCAAGGGTCGCGGGTTCGATTCCCGCCCGCGACAAATATTTGTGTGCATGAACATGTTTATTTCGTTCCAGGTTTGGGTGTAAAATATTTATATATGTGTATATTAAAAAAAAAAAAAATTATTATGTATATCAGTTCTCTAGTAGCTCATAACACAAGCATATAATTCCATTCCATCAGCACTTTTTATACCCCACTGCAGGAGCGTAGGTCTCCCCGCATCTTGAGGGGAGGGGATCTATTGACAGCAACCGGGACCGACTGCTTAACGTGCTCTCCGAGGCACAGAGTCAGTGACAGTTAATGAACTTAAGTCAGAAAAACTGTACACGCCCAGATTCTAACCATGGCCACATAGCCTTATGGATTTGAAACAGGTTCGCTGCGTTCGGGCTATCACAACACCCACAAGATAATACTTGCTTACTGTGGGACTAGATGGGGCTGTGTGGATTGTCCTTTTTATTATTATTATCATAACTGTTGCGTAAGGACTATACCAAGTGAAAATCTCTAGACTCTACCCACCCCTGTCCGAACCAGGCGTAGATTTATGTATGCATGTGCTAATTATAACATATTGTATCATGAGTGACCGGTTGGCCCAGTAGTTAGAGACCCTAATTGCGGATCCGAGGGTCGCGGGTTCGATTCCCGCCCGGATAAATATTTGTGTGCATGAACATGTCTATTTGTTCCGTGTCTGGGTGTAAAAGTATCTATATATGTATATATCATAAAAAAAAGTATATTTAAGTATATATATCACTTGTCTAGTACCCCACAATACAAGCATAATACTTGCTTAATGTGGGACTAGATGGCGCTGTGTGGAATGTCCCAGATATTATTATATTATATTAATCCGGAACAGCTATCTCCAAAGGGAATAATACGTCGTCGTAACACAATGAATTAATCGGCTCTGCCAATTAGCTTACTACGACATTAATTACGTACGACAATTCGGTAATTGTATGAGATAGTAGCTGTACGTGAGTGGCTTCGCTCTCGTGGACTACCTACACGTTTGTACCGTAACAGTTGGAAGGACATTGTAAGAAAATGTGAAAACTTTCTAGATGAAAACTAGACATTCTCAGTGATGATTTCTTCAAGTCTCATGTTTTCCTTTTCCACTAGCACCCAAGCACAGCCACCACACTGAATCATCTTAGAATCAATGAGACACTTCTTTACTTTACTTTACTAGGGATCCATAACCAAATGGCGCAAAACAGGCCAAGTGCGAGTCGGACTCGCACACGAAGGGTTCCGTACCACCGTACAATATAAAGCAACACGTTTCTTGAATAGGAAAAATTTGTTGTCATAGCGGCTGTAGTGGTACACACTCCATAAAAATTCAAGTGTAAGCAATATTAGATACACAGTAACCTATATATGTGTCTACGCAAAATTATAGAATGGTTTCAAATTGACTTTTTTATTTAAGTCAATAGTTGTTCCTAAATTATGAAATAGTGTCCCTCCTTTCAACTTTTTAACTTTACTATGAGTAAGAAAATTCTTTTAAAAAATCAAGTTCGTACAACACATATAAAAAAACACTTTCAATACAAGTTGGTTTGAATAAGATATATTGAGTAGTATTTGAGACATCTGTTTTTAAAGTTAATACTAGAATTTTTACCCACGAACCTTTTCACTAGACGTGGTCCGACACGCACTTGGCCGGTTTCATGTCTGTGTTCGTCTTTACGACTTAAGCTATCTTTCTGTTTTTAATCAAGGTCGTTTCAGTCCGAGATTTCAGAGGTTCAGCTGTCAAGACAAATTGCGCGGTAACAGCGAACGTCCTTTCTTATAATTCAGTTCATCAAATCAAATTAAAATATATTAAATATAGCATGTTTACACACACTTATTAAAGGTCAAAATTAATTGATTAGGTATCGGTTCGGAAAACTAGAAGAAGAAGAACCGGCAAAAAACTCCTCCCTCTTTGTTTTATTTTAATATATATGTTTTCACGCTTAAGACTTTTACATTGATGTTCAAGCGCATTTATCATTCGTTGATACAATAGTAAGCTTTCTTTGTGAGTTGGATTTGAACACGCTTTATAAATTGATTAGAATTCAAGTCTAACATTTCTTTTGGAATTTCATAACAAATACGGATACAATTCTATACTTTCAAACCTGGGAATTGATAACATATACTTATGTCTTGTATTTAAGTTGTGGCCATCGCCCACCTTAAAAAAAGCATTTAGGTTTTCATAAATCAAACAAAATCAGACTGTAAAAATATTACTCTCTTTAAAGTGAGCCCTTAGACTATCTCTACATTTTAATTTATATAATTTATACATTTCGTTTATACTTCGTGCATATAATTTAGAATTTAAAATGTAATTTATGATTTGTACCCCTAATTTATGATTCATACATCGAATTGACGTATCATTGTAGATACTGTTATAGCCTCGGATTGTACGTGACGCTGAGTAAAACTGAAAGTCGAACAAAACTTCGAGTCGTAGATGGAATAGTATTGGAAGGGTTATTAATATTGTATCGGACAAGAGGAAAACATATAAGGGTAGTTTCATGGATGGTGCGTTATATCCTCGCTGAGGGAGCCGCGGGCGAAAACTAATGTTGTATGTATTGCCCATTGAGATATCTTATCAATATCTCAATGAATATTGTTCAAAAACTTTTGTATTTATAGGAATGGGTGTCCTTATTCAACAGAATGTGACGTCACTATTACATGCAACATTCGATGGCCATCTATCAATATTTCTTGAAAATCCATACAATTTCTTTAATTGCTAAAATATTCTAGATTGTTTATATTTTTATAAAATAGTATTCAAATGTGATGTCATATCAGTATTTTTACTTATGCCAATTATCTGAACATCCTAAGAGATAAAATTTATATCTTTTTACGTATTAGAATAGATAATAAGATAATCCGGTTTTCAAAACTCTCATATATAAACTGACGCAACGCATGCAAGTTATTTTTACTTCCCTATAAAGAAGTAACTTTGTTTGTTTGTCTGTCCGTTTTTGTAAACAACGCGGGCGGTATGTTGAGGCAGGTCCTGATATTTATAGTTCTTACGTAAACATTGTTAACGTGTATCGCCCTGTAAATTATACAAAATTATCAATTGTGTATAAGCCCTGATTTTAACATGGTATAGATCTTTCGTGGATTTACAGCGTCATGATTTATCATCCAACCGTATGCCTGACTTCGATCCATCCTCGAGATTGAATTATGTAGTATGGATGACCCTCTGTCACATAGGTGACGACGTCAGCGGAGTTTGTATTTATTTGACTAGGTTTTTCGACTTTCGCACCAAAAGTTCTTGCTTGTGCACTTAACGTGTGGTGCAGCTACCACAACCCTCATCCAGTCTTGTATGTGTATAAAATGAACAAAAGACAAAGGATCAGCAGGTATGGATGCGAATACCCAAAAGTTCATTATCCCGAAGGTACTTTACGCGAATCCGACACGCATTTATTACTTTTTTAATTAGGCATAAAGTAATAAAAATTTGATTTAATTTCTACAGTGCTTTGCTTTATAGACTTTGTTATTTTTGACGTTGTGATCATTTGGGATTATAAACTTAGAAATTATGAACATTCAGGATTTTGTCACATTCAAGATAATGAGCTTTCAGGATAATGAATATTCGGAATTTTGTCAGTTTCGGGATAATAAACTTTCAGGATTATGTCTCATTCGGGATAGTAAACTTTCAGGATTTCGTATTAAATTGGACGCAATCAACACTGGCTCAACCGTAGCAATCCACTAAACAGTACGTAACGTAGATATCTTTATCTGTGGACTTATAATATGGGTGAATTTCCTGGGACCAAAAACTGCGTAGCATCGATGAAATCGGTACTAAAAACATAATTATAATGTTCTAACATTTTTTTTCTGGTTAGGAAAAATAGTAATCTATGTGTCGCTTGAAAATATTTGAACTATTTGAATCAGTCGAGGGAATTCCTCGACGATTTACAGCAGTTACCTTTTGTTGGGCTTACTTCATACGGTTCAATATGCCAAAATGTTCATTTCGCACAAAAATAATACTTAATTAAAATTGAAGTTTTACATAGGAATATGACTACCTACTAGGCATGCTGATGCGTCAATTTGACACTGAATTTAAGTTGCGAAATCGCGGCGCTGTCTCATTTGAGAAGCGCGTTTAGAAGCCCCATTTATACTAAATACAAATAAGTTACAGCGTTCAATTAAAAATTTAAAAATAAAATGAATTAAAAAATAAAATAAAAACCGACTTGAAAAACATAAACTAAAAAGTTAAAAATAAAATTTTCACTTTAAAGAAAGGAGTATTAACAGGCGGCATATAGTTAATGAAGTCGGTGCCTACTCACTCAGACACTTTAAATTGTGTTCTATTTTTGTTATTATTATAAATATATCATTGTTGTAATTGTTATTACCTGGTAAGTACCCATTTAAAGTGTCTGAGTTGGCACCGACTTCATTAACTATATGCCGCCTGTTAATGCTCTTTTCTTTAAAGTGAAAATTTTATTTTTAATTTTTTAGTTTATGTTTTTGAAGTCGGTATTTGTTTTGTTTTTTTTTAATTTGTAATAATCTTTCAATTTTTTTTTATAGGCCTGTTCCGGGGTCATAAATAGCAGCCCACTACCTAATACCATAGTATAAATATCATCATAAATATCAAATATCGTCGCGACGTGAACGCATCAGAACACACAATAAGAACATCAAAAATGGCTTCCTTGCACTGAGCCTATAAAAATTATTAGAATTAGCCAAACCGATCGAATCAAGTGCTAAACTAAAGAAAGAAGTGAAGCAGGGCGCGCCCGCAGTAGAGTGAGACCTGGAAGCTCCTCCCGTGGTAAGTCCTTTCTCTTTTCCCTTTTTTCCGTTATTCTGTTCTAGCGTTTTTCCTATCGCTTTCGGTCAAGGTAGAAACTAATTTACTTACTTGAGATGATACTTTAAAAATTTATTAAATAGAACATGTTTGTCATTATCGGTAATGATTTCGAAAATTTTAACAGCCAAAGGCTATAAAAATAATTTCGTCTTTTTCGGCTTTCGAGTTTCTGCGTATTTTTGGTAGGTAGGTACCTACCTACCTACACAACACTTCTTTTCATTTAACTTTTATTTATTGAAATCACTGAATTTTAATTTTGATAAGTATAAATAATTATAATATATCAAACCAAAAGAGAAATCATCTCGATGGCATAAAATTATAATTTTATACATTAATATAAGAATTTATACACATTGAGAAAATAAACTACACCTTCGTAACCATGTTGTGACCGTCGACACATTAAAATTAAAACAATAACTCACCTGTGACACTGACAGCTAATAACAACAAAATGGCGGCGTATTCCATCTTCGAAATTCACTTATTTTATTTAAAAATCCTAGTTTATTCAGTCACAAACACAAAAACTTTGTACCGACGGCCTCGTGGTCATCACTGGCTTTCTCTGGGAACCGGTTTCGTTCTCACTCTGACACGTAGCGTTTAAACGAATCTTCCGTCTCGCTTGCACTCGCTGTAACAGAAAAAAAAACGAGGTTTTGTTCCTGTTTTACTCCTTAGAACTAGTTGCGTAACTACTTTTGAATATTATAAGCCTTATTATATTTTTTGTATTTTCTTGGTTCGTTGCTTTCAAATTCCTTTATGGTGGTTAAATTACCGCTAGAGAACATATTCCTTTTAATATTATACAAATTTTTATCCACAAATTCATTGTTTTAATGAAAATCCAAAGTATGAATGGTTAAAGTAGGATATAATTCATTAATTACGACAAAAATTTCGAACTTTGACAAGTCCATGTCTATAAAAACTAATTTAGTTTCCAAAGTTTTCATACTAAGTAGTGTCCAATTTTAATTATGAGTGACATATTATGTAAGCAGTAAGTTTGATTTTTCCAGCACAATGAGATACCTGTTTATAATTTATTTGAGTCATCTATGTATAGGCAAATAATATAATGAGATAGGTAGGTAGTGTACTACATATTTAATACAATACAGTAACGTTTTTGTTTTACCTAAATCTTCTGCCTGCTTACACCAAGTATCAACTTCTATGTCCAAATACAATCCAAAACAAATTTTTATTTTTGAAAAAAGAAACCATTTTCAATGCTATTCAAGGTGTTATCAGATGCGTTTTGCGGTCAGTAAGCTTGAGTGGACGTTTAGGTTTTGCGTGGCGTCGATTTGAGGTAATTGTTTATCGACGATGAAAAGAAAAATTTGGACATTTAATAAAAATGAAAAAATAATAACAAATATTTCATCCGAATGAATAGGAAATGCTGTCACACGTGTAATCTCCTATTGAACGTATTTGAACGGTTATTGAACGAACGTATTGAACTTTTATGGCGAAAAATCAGTCTTTTTTGTTCAATTTATGTGTTCGGTTGAACGCAGTCGTGATAGTCGTGATAGAACGTGTAAAGCTTACCGAACTAAATAAACAGTTTAAAAAAATTAGATAAACGAAAAATAAAAAATGAAACTTTAAGCAGGTTTTTCTTGGTAACCGTTAGTTTGCGCCATCTGCTCACTTGAAACTTTTTATTTAGTTTGGTAAGCTCGATGTGCTTTATTAATTTGGATCACTGAACGTTTGGACTACGTCCAGCCGAACACTGTACATACATGTCCATGATTTAAAATTTCGTTTACAATAATTTCATTTATTTAAGTGTTTTTGTGTAAATGTTTTTAAATAGGTAGAGTAAAAACTTGAATTAATTTGTGTATGCAGACAAGTTATGTACCTAATTAATTTAATATAATATAATATGTATATCTATTGATTGCGGCATCTCCATAGATAAATAGTTGTATATGATCCACAAATTCATGTGACGAATTGTCACATGACTTCGACCTAACAGTGATTTTCATAGCATTTCTTTGTTTGAATGCATGGTCCATACCTAGCTATGGTGGCAACCCATCTATTACGTACGTAGTGATGTGTATGTGTACATCGAAATACCGCGACGTGACTACAATAATGTAAGTAAAAAAAGTACCTACGCCACTATCTGAGGACATAGCATAGTGAAGTGGAATTTATTTGATTAAAGTTGAATTTGGTGTGACGCACATGTAAATAATTTACTGAAAAAGCAAATAAAGACATTTAATTTATCAAAGTGTTTAAAAAAAACAGTGATAATGACGAATAAATATATAATAAAACAAGTCATTTTATCCTGAACATTAAAAAGAATGGCAGAAGAAATCTATAAGTCTCCAGAAACGGATACAGAGTCGGATCCGGAAACTGAATACACTTAGTTAACGACCGAAGCCCTCAAGAAACAAACTCCCACGGTTGCAGTGAATACCTACCATCCTATCCTCTATATGTTACACACCAAATATAGTATCTATATTCCCCATGCTGGCTTCACGATGCTGGTATTCGGGTCGGCTCAACCTCCTGTCATTCCTATATCCCGACTGCAGCCTACCTACACTCTGTCCTATCTACTATGGCTCATTGGTGTCTCGGACCTCCGCGTCCTTGCAGCAGAACTGCTGGCTGATGAGTCATTGGAACGGAACGGAACGGAATAAAACAAGTAATTTTATCCTGATATTCAATCATTTCGAAGTAGGTATGCAAAACTCTATCATAAAAATTCCGCTATCTAAGTGGGTATATCCCATTTATTTTATTTTATTGTAAATAACTCCATTTTTCTATTAACATTTCATGATAAGTACTTGTCTAAAATGAAAACAATTTGAACACAATTTTAAAAGACTTAATCAACGATACCCAATTTCATTCAATATATGCTAAGTTAAACTCAATTTATGTATGGAGGAGGAAGTAATTTTTAATTTTCTTGTCTAGGGAACTTCAAGTTATTCACGAATTTAATTATTTGGAATAATTTGTATATATCGAGGCCATTTCATAGAATTGATCAGTTCATGATGTCTTCGCTTTCGGATTTATTCGAAACCCGGTCAAGATAGGTTAGAGATTAAATTGATAGATTAAATTAAAGTCAGGTTAGGAGATAACGAACATTGTTAAATCGAACACATCATGATCTGACCATGACATATACATAACTCTCTAACATGCTCCCTGAAGGCAATAATTTTAATAGCTAATTTGATTCTCAACAACTAATTTCTACGTTGTTGTGTGGTTTTCGATACAAAACGTATTCGATAGAACAGAAGACAGACAATGTTATAAGGATTCGGTTTTCTTTTCACCTTTTCCATACCGAACCCTTAAAAATATATTTCCACGTTTATTGTACATGTTTTTGTGGAGTTGGTACAGTATAAGTATGGCGGTGTCGGGCATACTTTGTTTGCGCGGTGTCTTTCACACGGCCACAGGCAAGTACGGTCAGCAAAAAAAAACCCAACGATTCTCGAATATAAAGTTCTGTGCTTGGCTCATTCCTTGACGGCGCAATAAATTTCCATTTAAAATTAGTTAATTTAAGAGTAAGATATAAGCGAAAATCGGACGCACGTGTCTTACCCATAGGTAAATTATACCTGTCTAAGTTCATTAAAATTAAGTTCAGTTATGGGTTATGACATAGGTAAAAATCGGACGTCCTGAAACAATAGAACACATTTTCAACAAGACATTGTAACGTTCGGAAATCAACAGACAGTGACTGCTTATACTAATTTGAAATTACAAGCTGTGAATCTCTAGCTCAACTAATTAACTTACAACGCAAGTATAATCGGATTATAGCCTATATCTACTAATACAGGAAATTAATTGTTAATTTAGACAACCAATTAAACAACTATTCGGACTAACGTTTACCATACATAGTTAGAAAATAACTAGCTAAATGCGTTAAAAAACACCAAAACTCTGATAGAATCAAGTATGCCCTCCTAAATAATACAATGGATGAAAGCAGCGCCAACCCTACCCAAACAGTTTATAAAAAATCGAAACATAGGTACATTAGAAAACATTTTACTGAAGGCCCATGGGGGAGTGGGCGATGATACACTAGTTGCAGCTTCAAAATACTATGCTCAGACAAGATACGGGCTACTACAACCGAGACCACCACGAGTGGGCCAACTAATATGAAGCAAAACGTAAATGAAAAACTGGCCAAGTACGAATCGGACTCGCACACGAAGGGTTCCGTGCCACCATACAATATAAAAAAACGAGCGCGACGTTAATCGAACTTAACCATTAATCGTTAATATTATGTAATTCAAGAATTATTGTATAAATATATTACATTTTCATTTCGTTAGTTGTTTAGAAGAAGCTCGATCATCCCTGGCTAATCCGAAAAGTGATAACATGAGTGACTTGATATTCCCGTCAGTCTGAATCCAAACTACAACCTACACTTCGTTCTATATCTACGTTCCTTTTGATATATAGGGACATGTCGCTTTCGAACATTGCAACTGGCTAGAGGTCGAACGAATCGATTAGATGGGTTATGACTTAATTTAAAATTGGACGCACGCTTCTTATCCATGGGTAAGTTATATTGTCCAAGTCCAATTCGGGAACATCCATTTAAAAGTTTTGTTAAGGGTAAGACATAGCAAAACGCAGACGTACGCACGCTTCTTACTCATGTGTAAGTTATACTGTGTAGATCCAATTCAGTAACGTTTGCTATACATAAGCAAAAATCTACTTATTGGTAGTAAAACTATTGAACAACTCCAAAAGAAAATCAATGTAAATATTGTGTATGCATGTTAGATATTATAGATAAGGGATATGATAGAAATAGGAATAGGGCAACCTGAAAACCAGCGCTGAGTTGTGAACCAGTTAATACTGAGCACACAGCCAGCAACATGCTGAGGTTGCCTTAATTGTCATACAATATGTAGCTATAATTAAAAAGTAAATGTAGCTATTAAAGATTTTTTTTTCTTCACAGTACACAGTAGACATTAAATTTTCTTTTTTTCTTTCAAAAGTTTCCCTATTATGAAGCCTTTGTCAAGTTGATATGCGTGTTATTCATATTTGGGCCATCAAAACTTAAGACCCTTATTCCCACCTCCAAGGGCACAGTTTGTCTTAAGGCGCGGTTTTTAAATCAGTTCAGCAATTAAATTCGATATAAAAATTTCCAAAGGTAAAGAACACCTAATGTTTTTTTTCTTTGCAAACTAAAGTTTATATGAATTTTGAATAGCCGTACCGGATCGTGACGTCACAGTATTGCACCTCCCTATTCCTAATAGAAAATTTAAAACATTCATAATATGCCTATTTTAGTTTGCCAAACACTCCAATATACGCCTACATAAAATGTAAAAAACGCTAGAAATCAGGAATGCAATATATTCCCGTACGGCATCACATCACGAAACAAAAATTCTTGAACTTTTTTCGTGTTGTTTTTCTGTCTGTACATCCGCGGCGTGTTACCGAAATAATCCTTCCCGCCGATGCTGTCTGTTTAAAATTGTAACAACAACACCGCGTCCCGGCTTCGATTCCCATCCGCTATTCTTTAATACATTGTAAACAATGCAAGGACCTGTTTTCTGTACCACGAATAGGCGGGTGTACCTACTGTCCTGTACTGTATTGTAGGACATAGAGATATAAAAATGTCAAGAGATGAAGCAACGCTATATCCCTTCCAAATAGTCGCTGACCAAATATTAAAAATTATAGCGAACGGCCTGTCGATTACATTTTACTTTAAACAATAAAAACCGGCCAAGTGCGAGTCGTACAAACCTGTAGGTATATAAGTAAAAGTAAGTTTGATTTTGTTACAGCTTAAAGATATTATAGACCTGAGTAATTAATATGAATTTCAATTTATACCTCTACGCGTTCATGAGGAAAGGGGTAGTAAGTTTAAAATTATTAAAAATATTTTTATTATATGATGTAACTAAAAATTAATGCTTTTCACAATTTTTCCTTTATCTGTGCTATACCTAAGACGTTGTTTCTACCAAATTTCAAGATTCCGAGTTTACGGGAAGTACCTTGTAGGTTTTGATTCCCTTGCGAGTATTGGAAATTTAAACCATAAACGGCTGTATCTTTTGATTGCGTTGGCTTAGAAGGTTGATTTTTTCACAGCTTCAATACCTTTATGCGTTCCTGAGAAAAATGGTCTTGACACACAGACAGACAGACGGACAATAAAGTGATCCTATAAGGGTTCCGTTTTTTTTCCTTTTGAGGTTCATAACCCTAAAAATGATGAGTATTCCAAACAAATATCTGAGATTAGCTTTCACCGGTAAGTTATAAATAGTCAATTAATTGCACATAATAGAACAAAGCAAGCAAGGTAGAAGAATACGAAATTACCTGAGAAAATTTTGAATTTGTCGTAACGCCATCTATATGTAGATATCCGATCAAAGGGCAACACAATAAGATATAATTTACACACGCCGATAATGGCCGCCGGAAAAATATCATGTTTTCTTAATATCATATTACTGCCGTGACGACGACCTAATCGAATAAGGTGCGCGGAGTATTTTGGGCATAAATCTATATTAATAAAATTGAAGTGTCTGTCTGTCTGTCTGTCTGTCTGTCTGTCTGTTCCGGCTAATCTCCGAAACGGCTAAACCGATTTCAATGAAACTTTGCAGACGTGCAGAGGACATTACCGCGGGTAACATAGGCTACTTTTTGTTTGTCTGTCTGTCCATCTGTCAGTCTGTTTGAGCTGATCTCCGAAACAGCTCAACCGATTTCAATGAAACTTGGCAGACGTGCAGAGGGTATTGTCGGAAGTGACATTGGTTGCTTTTTGTCTGTCTGTCTGTCCATATGTCTGTCTGTTTGAGCTGATCTCAGAAACGGCTTAACCGATTTCAATGAAACTTGGCAGACGTGCAGAGGTTATTATCAGGGAGGACATAGGCTGCTTTTTGTTTGTCTGTCCATCTGTCTGTCTGTTGCGGCTAATCTCCGAAACGACTAAATCGATTTCAATAAAACTTTGTAGACGTAACTATGTCACCACGTGACCAAATTTTTAAATGCTTATATTGTCGAAACCATCAATCGCAGAACTATCGTGTTGGTACTCAAACTTGATGTTTTGACGAGATCTATGTGACCACGTGATCACATTTTTAAATGCTTATATTTTCGAAACCATCAATCGCAGACCTATCGTGTTGGTACTCAAACTTGATGTTTTGACAAGATCTATGTGACCACGTGACCACATTTTTAAATGCTTATAATTTCGAAACCATCAATCGCAGACCTATCGTGTTGGTACTCAAACTTGATGTTTTGACGAGATCTATGTGACCACGTGACCAAATTTTTAAATGCCTATTTTTTTGAAATCATCAATCGCAAACCTATCGTGTTGGTACTCAAACTTCATGTTTTGACGAGATCTATGGGATCACGTGACCACATTTTTTAATGCTTATATTTTCGAAACCATGCATCGCAGACCTATCGTGTTGGTACTCAAACTTGATGTTTTGAGGAGATCTATGTGACCACGTGAGCACATTTTTAAATGCTTATATTTTCGAAACCATCAATCGCAGACCTATCGTGTTGGTACTTAAACTTGATGTTTTGACAAGATCTATGTGACCACGTGACCACATTTTTGAATGCTTACATTTTCGAAACCATCAATCGCAGACCTATCGTGTTGGTACCATAAAGGTATATATACTGGCGTAAGAGAGGAACACAGTGTGCGAATGACATCCAGCTCTTTGCGGAAATCCTACATGCGAGAAAGAAATGCAAGAAAATCTGACATAAAACCTCTTTGAACACATTTAGTCTTCATTACTCACTTGTCAAAATAAGGTCCAGCTTTGTTTTCTATTTTGTGTTATAATCGTTTTGAATTCTACAAAAATTAATTCTTGTGATAAAAATGGTGTAGTGTTCAGTTTTAAATTGCACTGTAACATATGTTAATAATCCAAATAAAGAGACATTTCACCGGTAAGTACTGCCAATAACATATTGTTATCTTAATGCTTATTTTTATAAAAAGCGAACCTAAATTTACTTGGTTATACATCAGTAGTATACGGTAAATACTTTATTTTGTAAATAATTTGTTATTTTAAACAATTATGTGTACGATACAAAAATATTGTGTAAAATTACAATCAAACAATGAAGCATAGGGATTGCACAAAATGTATCGATATGTCGATATTTTCAAATATAAATATTTTGTAAATTTGATATTACCTAATTGCACCTGTTCCACTGGAATGATGTCGTTAACTGTTTTTAAACATATTGTGAGGTTTATTTAGCCTGGCAGCACATTGTAAGAGAAAGTATGACATCTATACATAAATACTACACATAGGGTATATATGTAAATACAAGACTTTTCAAATGAAAATATAAGATATATACACAATTAATTTTAATCGTTATTTATTTATGATTTAAAATCTGATGCTCTATTTAATTTTAATCGTTATTTATTTATGATTTAAAGTCTGACGTTCTAACTGTTCTCTGATTATGAACGTCGTAAATAATTTAACTTTGAATGACGAAACTACTGTATACAATAGTTTAACCTCATTTTCTTCCAAGAAACTGCGGTGTTAAAAAATGCTTCCTGATAATGATGACTATTTCATAATATCCAGGTTTCCTGTAAACACGGTTAGCATAGAACAATGGAAAAAAATGTTAAATAGAACAGGTGGGACTCCTCGAAAACATTCATTGGTTTGCAGTAGACATTGTACGGATAACTGTTTTGTCTAACTAAATCACCGACGACTTTTGAAGAAAGGATCTATACCTACTGAATTTGTGCAGTTAGGGGTTTCTTTTTTTTTCATATGTGCTTACTAAGTATATTAAGTAATATACTAATAATACTTAATACCTAAAGTCAGAGCATTTATGCCAACTGTAATTTCTGTACAGGTCAATCTGAAGACCAAGCGATCGGTGTCAGCATACGTTTACCGGGATATATCACCAGGACCTTCAACTTTAGAGCCTAAACCTTTATTTCAGCACTAATATAAAATGGATTTGAAGAAAAAGTCCATCACAGTGAAAATATCAATTTTAGGCAAATTATCACTTTGTCTTTTACAAAAACTTGTTCCTTTATATTCAAATAAAACTTAATTACCTATTACACAAAGAAACAAAAGATATTATAGACTAGTCCAAGGCATCCAAGGCATAATTTGTGGTGTAGTGAGACGACGCGACAATCAATCTAGTAGACAATGTGACGTCATGGGCAGTAAGAATCCACCAGTCAAACCGCACGTAAATACATAATAATAATAATAATAATAATAATAATAATGACGTGCACACTACAACGTCGTGGCCCCAAACTAAGCATTAGCTTGTGTTTTGCGTACCAAGCGAAGACACCACATACATATAACAACCAAGACCCGGTACCAGTATCGATATTCATCATATAAATACTGACCCGACCTAGGATTCGAACCCGGGACCTCCAGCTTCGTAGGCAGGGTCGCTACCCACTAGGCTAAGCGGTCATCAAATTAATAAATATCAATAATTTATTTCTCAGTCATTTATTGACGAATTTAAAAAAAAAACCTTCACTGTTTTATTAGTTTTGGTTTATCTTTCAATTCTATCGAGTTAAATTGTATATTTTGAACATCATGAACTTCTCCATTGTAAATGTTTTTGTTTTGTACATTCTCATTTTTTTGTTTACAAAGAGTTAAAATTTTGTTGTTATGTGTTGCAACGTGACGTATTGTCATTAAAAATAAAAATCGTTTATTTATATTGTTTTATTTATTACTTGGCTTGTATTCAACTAAATATTAAAATTTCCATAATGATGTTAACGCTTTCTTTACTTCTGCAAATTTTTTATTATCAACTGTTAACAAAAAAAAATATTTATTGGAGTAAAGGAAATGGCATTTGAATTGACTGATTGATGATTTGTCATTTTAAAAAACTAAAAGTTAGGAAAAGTAACTCAAAACAAAAATTATGTAGTATAGCAGATTCAAAATAATAAATAGGATTGCCGATTTCGACTTATGATAACGCGGTAATTTCAACGACACATTATCATGAAAGTACTACGTGCTATCGATAATATAAAAAACACCTATGCACAACACTAAAACTGGCTCAACCACATGTGAATTTTGCACACATACTCATTTCCGTTTCGGTCATGCGATGTTTAGATGTCAGTTGGTCTCCTACGCTAGTATATATATGTCTATGGTTGGTACTCAAACTTGATGTTTTGACGAGACCTATGTGACCACGTAACCACAATTTTAAATGCTTATATTTTCGAAACCATCAATCGCAGACCTATCGTGTTGGTACTCAAACTTGATGTTTTGACGAGACCTATGTGACCACGTGACCACATTTTTAAATGCTTATATTTTCGAAACCATCAATTGCAGACCTATCGTGTTGGTACTCAAACTTGATGTTTTGACGAGATCTAGGGGACCACGTGACCACATTTTTAAATGCTCATATTTTCGAAACCGTCAATCGCAGACCTATCGTGTTGGTACTCAAACTTGATGTTTTGACGAGATCTATGTGACCACGTGACCAAATTTTTAAAAGCTTATATTTTTGAAACCATCAATCGCAGACCTATCGTGTTGGTACTCAAACTTAATGTTTTGACGAGATCTATGTGACCACATGACCCAATTTTTTTAATAAAGCTGTCTGTTTGTCCGTCTATTCGAGTTAATCTCTGAAACGGCTGAACCGATTTCCTGTCATTCCTGATGTAACTTTCAAAGGTGTGATTAAAAGATTGTCAGGAGTGACATACAATACTTTTTGTTTGTCTGTCTGGCCGTCTCTCTGTGTGTTTGAGCTAAACTCTAAAACATTTAAACCAATTTTAATGAAATTTCGCAGACGTGAAAAGACAGAAATGAGGAGTGACATACGCTACTCTTTGTTTGTTTGTTTGTTTGTTTGTTTGTTTGTTTGTTTGTTTGTTTGTTTGTTTGTTTGTTTGTTTGTTTGTTTGTTTGTCTCTCTGTTTATATAGTTCAAGCTAAACTCTTGAAGATTTTAATGAAACTATGCAGACATCAAAAATAGGTTGTCAAGAGTGATATAGGTAACTGTTTGCCGGGTGGTTGTCTGTCTGTCTTTTTGTTCCGGCTTATCTCCAAAACAACTAAACCATTTCTATGAATCTTCGCAGACATAAAAAAGAGGTTATCAGGAGTGACATAAGTTGGTTTTTGTCTGTGTGTTTGTTTGTCTGTGTGTTTGTTTGTCTGTTTGTTAGGATTAATCGTCGAAACGGCTGATCCGATTTTACTGAAATTTGGCAAATAAATCTACAGAGGGCGTTGTCAAGAGTGAAAAGCAATTTTTTTATATACATATAGAAAATCTTAGTGTCTGTTAGTCTGTCTGTCTGTTCCAGTTAATCTCCAAAGTGTCTGACAGATTTTGGGAACCGACTTGTGGGATAGCTATTCTTCATGCTAAAATGGCTAAATGGATTTTTATGAAATTAGGTATAGAGATTACTTAGGCAGTTAAAGTTTTAGAATGTTCTAGAAAGTATTACTATGTTCTGAAGCGTCGCGTTCTTTTAATTGTCTTAGTGCAACTGTGGTCAACGCGAGCGAAGCCCGCGGGCGGAAAGCTAGTTATTTAAATATATTGATGTGTAATACACAACGTTATTTTGTTTCCCAAATTGATCCATTGATGAGTGACGTAGGTAGTATTCGACCGACAAATAAAGCTATTTTAAGCTAAACAAATTCATTTCAATAATATAAATAGCCTGATTGAAATTTATCTTTTGTAAAATATTTAATTTAATTTATAGATGACAGACCGTTTGCCGAGTGGTTAGACACCCTAACTGCGGAGCCGAGAGTTGCGGGTTCGATTCCTGCCTGGGACAAATATTTGTGTTTATGAACATGTCTATTTGCTCCGTGTCTGGGTGTAATAATATATATATTATTAAAACAAAAGAATATTTAAGTATGTATACCAGTTGTCTAGTACGCCATAATACAAGCATAATACTTGCTTACTTTGGGACTAGATGGCGCTGTGTGGAAAGTCTCAGATATTGTTATTATTATTAAAATATTAATATTTTCATAATTAAAACTATTACCTGTGTGGAGAAGTTATTTTTAAATAAAAACTAAATACACCATGATAAAGATCCCGTTCAACCTACATTATTGAGCTAATTACCGGTGTGTGGCTATCCGCGCACAGTACAGGAAGAATATTAGCTTTATAAAACGTTGTTTCGAAGTAAAATTATATCGATCATTAAAAATTAATTACTAGTCATCTACGTGTAAATAAAACATAATCCCATCTGAAAAAAACAGCGCGTATAGTAAATTTGACATTTATATGTTTTTTTTTCTTTACATTATTATATATATTACACAGTACCAGGTGTTCGACTGAACGTAGTCCAATCCAAACTTATAGAGTGTGTAGAGCTGACCAGTCTAAGCAAAAGTTTCAGGTGAGCAGATGTAGCAAATTAACGGTTACCGAGAAAAACATGTTTAACTTTAATTTTTTCATTTTTCTTTGTCGTTTTTTATTTTTTACTAACTCCCTTTTCTCGCTAAAGGTTGTATGAATAGGTACCGACTCTCACTCCTGTCACCCCAATCCAGACTATAAACTACACTCCGTCCTTTATCTATGTTCCCTTTGGTGTATGAAGACTTGTTGAATTCAGACAACGCGTCTCACCGAAGGTTGAACGAATTGATTGATTAGTTCAGTACGATCTACACACTTTAAAAGTTCGGACTACGTTCAGCCGAACACCAAGTATACATACATAGCCTTGCACTGGACAAAAAAATTAATCCACAAGACGCGAAGTGTCTACAACAGATCTATTTTGTGGCCTTTCTATTTAGGAATGAACCTACATTCCAGTGATAACGACGAAGGTTAAGATTGAGATAAGAAATAAGAGTTGTCATAGTGACGTGTAGAATTTACTTAGTATAAAGACGAACCAATACTAATATAATTAGAAAACTGTGACTGACAAAAGCGATGAAAGTGAAAGAAAATCTCAGTACTTAAAGCAGTCCTAACACACTTTATCATAACTTATATAGAGCTATTTTTAGGGTTCCGTATTTGAAGAAAAAAAAGAAGCTTTATAGGATAATTTCGTCGTCAGTCCGTCCGTCTGTCTGTCTGTCAAGACCACGCGTCAGGAACACGTGTAGGTATCAAGTTTAAATTAATATCAAATACTTAAGTCTACGATCCCTTGGAGCTGTAAAAAAAATCAATTTTAGAAGTCAACATAATCAAAATTTATAGCCATTGACGCCGCATATTTTGTCACTCGCAAATAAATCAAAACCTATGAGGTCAATTCTCATTGAGCTAGAATCATTTTTGGCAAGAAGCAAGGTGTCACAACCACTGGAAAAAGTACTACAGTGAATTCAGATTTTATTATGATGGTTTCACTATCAGTAGAGCAATTGATGATCAAGATCGAGGAAGAAAACTGCGCGTGATCATAATTACTTTACAGGAACCATAATTTCCGCTGAAGCATTTTTTTCGTCTTCATATTCCTCGTTTTTTTATTACTATTATTATATTGCTTGGCTGATGATAAATACCTATTTTTCTCAGGACACAAAAATCTATAGGAAAAAGTTCGAAAATCGTTAATTTGTAGTTATAACACATAAATATGTTTCATTTGCGATTATTTTTTATTTTTAAATTAAAATGCGTTTTCGTGTCGGGTGGCAGTGAGCAGCGATAAACCTTATACGTTGATTAATTATATAATGTCTGGATAGAGAGAGATTCGGTGTCAAAAAGGCCTGTTCCATTAATCCCTACCAGATCAGCCATACCAGTATGGAAGAATGGAATATTTTTCCACTTATCCATACTAGTAGGGATACTTTTCCACATATCCCTCCTATCGAAATGTAAGTATAACCAACTTGAAAATGATTAAAGTGTTTTGTTATTATGATAAAATAATAAGGAAACCTGTATACAGGTAAGTTACTGGCTGATAGTATACATAATCATACATACCTACTATTATTTATAATTCATTTATTTAATAGAATAAAATCATTTGTCAATATATCTGTGGTTTTATTTTACCAAGAGAATATGAACAACTAAATAATAATTGTATACAAAATGTGTGATGAGCTAGTTTTTTATAAAGAGGGGCCGTAGAGTTGTACTGCTTAACGATGGCTATCAATATAATTCTAAAAAAACTGTAACAATTAATGTAAGTATCTTTAAAAGAGATTATGTCTAGATATTAAGGTGCGGCTTTCCAAAACTTCCACCCTAGAAGTATCAATAATAATTTAGGGGATGGTGGGACAAAGACAAGAAACCAACTTACAGAATTTTGAGAATTGCGAAAATGCAAAAAAAACCAAAAATAAAAAATACGTACCCTTTACCACCGACATGAATTCGCTCCGAGAATTGCGAAAATGCAAAAAAAACCAAAAATAAAAAATACGTACCGTTTACCACCGACATGAATTCGCTCCTTAGACTGACATGATTCAAAGGATCGACTATTGAAAGAGGGAATAGACTTCAACATTAAAATAAATTGAAAACAGTAAATACGTTAGAATTTCCTAACCTAACATTAGTAACAAGTGAAAATTCGATTTTTATGTTCCTAGTGGGTTGGAACCATCGATTGTTGGTACAGTAATCGGAGCGCCCATATACATTAGGTTTTTATTGGATTTTTTTTAAACTAACCTAACCTACCTATTGATTGGGAAATGGTAGAAAAGCAACCTATCTTGACCGTATTTCTTTTAAACATTGATAATACATAGATAAAAGTATCTACCATAATTAAATAGTTCTGACTTATTAGAAGAGTGGCTGGCCATTGAGAGTTTAGTTTGAAGTCTATCTAAAATGTCTTAGTAGCAGGTATGTGTTACTCATTTTAAATTCGTTTTTTTTTTTCGAATTCCCGCATTTCTAAAAATTCTAAAAGTTGGTTTAATCTCTTCACCTCGCCCTCCTCCTTTTTATTATCTATTAATACTCTTAGAGTGGTAGTTTTAGAAAGCCAACCCAAACCAACCAATACTGGTAAGTAGAGACGATCTCATTTTTAGTTCCATAATATATTATTTTCTTAATAAATATGAATTTTATTATAATAGATATTTTTTTAACTATAGTGTACATTAACTCGGTAGTAGATAAATGGAAGTATGATTTCTATATATCCGTACTAGTATGGATAAATGGACATACAATTTCCATCTATCCATACTAGTATGGATAAGTGGAAAAATATTCCATTCTTCCATACTGGTATGGCTGATCTGGTAGGGATAAATGGAACAGGCGGTCAAAAATCGTATCGATTAGTATTCACACACAAAGTGACGGTTTGTACATGGTTAGTGGAGAGAGTATGTGGTCTGTTGAGCCACACACACAAGAATGAATGAACTACATATACTTAACCAAAGACGTTTTATAACAAACAGTAAGGAAACCTCGAGAAGCGAATCCCATACTCTTCTGTTCCGTTCAACGAAATGGCTTCAGTAATTACATTGTATGTATAAAAGTGTACGTATATTATATTTCCCTGTTGGTGACGTCATTGTTGGCGCCACAGATCTCCATGGAGACCACATTGATTGGTCACCTTACGTCGAGTGTGAACTGAAAGTTTGGGTAGGTATAATAAAGTCAATAATGGCGGTGGGTTGAAAAGAGTAGGTATAAAAGAATGCTATTCATTTGGTAGATATTGGTGTGTTTTCTAAACATGTCATGATCTAAATGATGTAGGTATTTCTCCATTAAGTGTTGGCACGGTTATAATTTTAAGTACATTTATTCTTTTAAGGATTGTCAAAAAAGAATAATTTATCAAAGATATATCCCGCATATAAAAACGCTCATAGGGTTGTAAAAATTCCAAGAAATTCAAATAGTTTTTCTATAATATGCAAGTTGTAATATGCAGTTAGCGAGCCCGCTTCTTGTTTAGAAGGTCGTGGTTCGAATCCCAGGGCAGGTTCCAATAAGTTTTCTTCTAACTTATGTACATAACTAGAACTTTAAGCACGGTCTTCTACGTGCTTAAAGTTCTAGTTATGTCCATCGATAGATGGCAGTCGTTAAAATCCATCAACCCGCACTGGAGTAGCGTGGTGGATTAAGTTCCAAGCCCCCTCATCTCCGATCAAAACCTAGTCTAGCTCTCACCTTCATGGCTTCATACTATGATCACTCGATCACTAAAAGCAGTGGCGAAGGCTGAGCCATAAAAAGGGAAGCCGAACGCGATAATCGCTCGCGATGGACATCTGTCGTTGATATTGCGATGGTCTAGTGTGATGTTTATATACTAACGAACTCTAAACATAATATATTATCGCCTAAATTATCTTTTTTTTTTACCCAAGCGATGGGAAAGCGGAAAAACGTCTACAACTTCCGCGCGCCCGGGGCATGGGGTACGTAGGAGTCGCACCGACTAGACAACCGCTTGAACACAATGGGGTCGCGTGTCGTTAGCCCGAAAGCTCCAACGACTTCATCGAAGTGGCTAAGAGGCACACTAGGGTGTCACCGGCGCAAAGTTATCGGGAAACCTCTAACGGTTACTCGAGGCGAAATAATGCCAGAGGCGCGGGCCCTCGGTTAAGATTTTCGTTATTATTATTTAAAAAAAATATATATATATTATAACGTGGAATGACTTTAGTTGGGACAGACCTGGCTGGCTTCACTTTTTACAGGTCACATTTCGCCACTGCCAGACAGTCGCTATCAATTTGACCTGTATTTTGGAAAATTTAAATATTTTTTCAGTAACTATGAGATTGACCATAACCATTGAAGTTTACCAATGTGAACTAACAACTATTTATTTTGAATACATAAAAATTTTAGATTTGGAAATTTAAAATATAAGCCGTGAGAGACCGGTATTTTTTTTTGCACGGTTTATTTAAATAATTAAAACCACTGCGCCATTTTGCAGAAAAAAAATGCAGACATACACGTAGTGAATTCATGAATTTCGTGTACCAACAATTGATGACCAAGACGACCGCTTAGCCTAGTGAGTAGCGACCCTGCCTACGAAGCTGGAGGTCCCGGGTTCGAATCCCAGGTCGGGTCAGTATTTATATGATGAATATTGATACTGCTACCGGGTCTTGGTTGTTATATGTGTGTGGTGTCTTTGCAAAAATATTTATATATGTATATATTATAAAGAATATTTAAGTATGTATATCAGTTGTCTAGTAACCTATAACACAAGCATAATACTTGCTTACTTTGGGACTAGATGACGCTGTGTGGGATGTCCCATGTATTATTATTATTATTATTATCCAGACTAACCGACGACGTCATTAATATCATTATAGACCATTTAAAGTACAAAGTAGGCCAATCAGCTCACTCTATCTTAATTTTACGCCTTGTGTTATTATTATTGTAAAACCAATGATTTTGGTGATAATGAATCCTACTGTTATATTCGAGGAAAATAAGAGAGCCTCAATAACAGCACTAATAGTTAAATTGGTTCATCAAAAACTGTCGAAGATATTATTCCACGGTACAGAATTTCGCTGAAAGTTACTAAATTCGTGTACAAACACAAAGGCCCCGTCGGACTTACCATTTTCAAGTTTGACAACAAATTATAATCGAATTTAAGGGACCGATTCTGAACTATTTCAGATATTTAAAAGCATAGACATAATATTTGAAATAGACAAGCGTACTGGATGCGTGTATTAACACTAAGGTCAGGTCCCAGGGCAAAGTCGCTTTTGCCATATGCCCTACACAGTGATAGCTCTGTGGTCTCATACGTTGCAAAAGCTTGTTAATGATGAAGTGACCAGACGGTATTCCTGTGACTAAAATTAATCACCTATGTAGTTTCCTGTATAGTTCTAGAAGTTGCCTAGCCTTGGCAGGGTTGTTGAATTTTGGCTTGCTTCCTGGACCATATACACATTTAGTAGATCCTTCCCTTGTTAATTCATCAGCCCTCTCGTTCCCTTCGATTCTTTCCTGGCACCCTGACCAATGTTACCTTGTTCTTTGATGTCAGTTCTTCCAAAAAAACATGTTTTGTGTATAAGTTCCATAAAAGTAGGAATTGACTATAGAAGCCCTCTTCTGCGTTTACTGTCTAACCACTCATGCCACTGGTGCAAGATGGCAAGTTTCATTTCGAGTTTCAGTGCGCGAGGTTTCGCGCACCAGTCTGCACCCCCGCGAAATCCCCGTGCGCCGGTCTTCAACCCCGCAAAATTGCGTAGTGTCGCTTCGATACTGTGAAGTGACATTTATGACTATTAAAACCAAACGCTGCTGTCAAATTAATTTACTCAATGATAGGTCCCCATACAAAAATTTGCAATAAATACGTTAAAACACATTATACTTAGGGGTTACCCTTAGGGGCAAGCCCAACTCGCACTTGGCCGGTTTTTTATTTTATTACAATATATCTATTAAAATTTAGTTCTATATGACAACGGAATGATTTAACTTATTCGATTACCTATCCAAAGACATGTTTTTCATTACAAAATAATTATTACTGTAATCTTCATTCAGCCATTATGTGTTTAAAGAATGATTCGATCTGTTAAAGTTATTTCAATTAATTTTTAAAGATCAAAAAGTATAGTTAAATAACTAAACGAATTTGTATTATAGGCAATTTTGGCAAATTGCTGTATATTAGGTCGGGGAGAAAGTTTCATCGTATTTCAACTGTTTGTCATTTTTTAAGTAAACATTTTGACCATTCGTTTTGACAGTCCACTCTTTATGTCAACGTTTCGCTACTTAATGAGTTCTGAAAATACCGAAACGAGCGGCAATTAAACACGCAAGGTCACGACTATTTCGATTGCATCAACATTTCCCAGTCACGCTCTCGCAATTTTTACTGAGTGGCTAAATAGTCTATGGTCTAACATTAACAGAATGAAAGTTATTCTTCAATGTAGCCCATCATCATCATCAGCCCATTTTTACCCCACTGCAGGGGCTTAGGCCTCCCCCAGGGTGAGGAGGGGGGCTTGGAGCTTAAGTCCACCACGCTGCTCCACTGCGGGTTGGGAACTGTAACGACCGCCATCTATTGACAGCGTCCGGGACCGACTGCTTAACGTGCCCTCCGAAGCGCGGTGTCAGTGATATTGTGTACTTAAGTCAGAAAAACTCATTGGTACACGCCCGGATTCGAACCATGGCCCTATGGGGCCTTATGAATTTGAAACAGGTTTGTTGCGCTCTGGGCTATCACGACAATATAGCCCATTTACCCTCAATAAGCTTGCCTTAATCTCATCAGTTGCTGGTAGTTGAAGTCGGATGGCAGATGGTATAGGGCGCTGCATGTTTCACGCCGAGAATTCCAGACTCTGAACACTCGAACCAACTTTGTGATACTGTAATTTGTGATACTAATACTGCATTAGGTCGTTTTTTTTAACATTTTTTCGCAACATCTTAGTTATTTTGTGAAACCACGTTCTTTTCGTATAGTTTACAAAAATGATAAAAGAATTGTTTGTGTCAAATTGAGGTGCATAATTAAGTAAACTGGACTTCAAGATCAGTGTATTTATTATAAGCCGCTGTGTGTAAACGTTGCATACCGAAATAAACATAAAAAACCTCAGCATTTTAATCATCGCGTAGAGTAGAACCCGAAGTCGTAACAGAATACTTCCCTCTACTTTGCAGCATTTGACAGTTAATGTAACAGAGAACACACCGATTTTCACATGTGCTCAAGGACGTTGCCCAATAACGTCCATGCATATATTTCGATTGATACAAAGACGTTCGGTGGACACTTGGCTCGAAAGGAAAAGACAAAAATATTTTAACTATACCGGATCTAAGGTGAAATAATTCAAATAATGTCACGGAATTTCTAGAAGGTACCCCTTCGTAGAGTTTGTTTGCCAGTGGTGTAACTCGCTGATAGAGTTGCCAAAGTTTGTTTTCCATTTCAATAATTTCGTAGAACGATACGGACGATATCGAAACAAAGGGATCCAGATACAGAAAGAAGAGGCTCTCGTTTTTACCTGTTAAGAACATTCGTTGGATTTAAGAGTAGTAGGTATTTGAATCTGCTATCTCGACACATCACCCGCCATGCACCACTCGTGCAAAAGTAAGAGTTGCAGTTTTGGTGAATTCCTCATGAATTTCTATGATATTGTCCAATTTTGGTCTCTAATGATTTGGTATGTCATAATCTCGATGCGATTTAATTGAGATGTATCAAAATAATTAAAAAAAAAAATAAAACTGTTGGACCTCGTTTTTGCTGATCTGAATTCCACATAATATTTTTTTACAGTTCGATTGCCTGACACTTCAAACAATAAGTTAGTGCGCACAGCCCTTAGATTAATATTTACTAGAATTGATATTACACTAAGAGAAATAGATACGCGTATTCATTAGGTCTATGTTATAATGGTCAAATGACATTTTAGGATAAAATAATCTTAGGGAAAATAATGTTTGGTCGTCAACATATACGTCCTACGAAATAGGGCCACGAAAGAGCGAGAAAGATGATTTCAACGAAATGCGTGTACGAGGATCAACTTAGAATTAAACCAATTAATTATTTTTATTATTCATCGTGGTAGATGCCCTCAAAATCTATATATTCTCTCATATATCTATATAGTCTCAAATTTATATAAGGCCATAGGGCCATGGTTCGAATCTGGGCGTAAACCGATGAATTTTTCTGACTTAAATACATAACTATCATTGACTCCGTGCCTCGGAGAGCACGTTAAGCAGTTGGTCCCGGACGCTGTCAATAGATGGCGGTCGTTACAGTCCCCAACCCGCAGTGGAGCAGCGTGGTGGATTTAAGCTCCAAGCCCCCCTACTTACCCTGGGGGAGGCCTAAGCCCCTGCAGTGGGGTAAAAATGGGCTGATGGAGTGAAGTGAAGGTTACTTATTCAATAGAAAAATTATGAAATTTTTCGGAGGTGTGATAACAGAACTTAGATAGCATAATTATCAAGTTGGAGCGTCTCATACTCTCAAACGAGCAAAATATCATACTCCGTGATTGGACACACCATGTCATTATCATTGTTTTTAAACAAACATTTTATGACATTATACATGAAATATAATTTCATAATTTTTGATTTTGAATTTCACAAATGAGTGACACAAGATTCTACTTCATAGAAAATATATCAAAACGTCAACTGGTGTATATTTGGTGTACGGCGTATATATTTCTGGTCATAATTTTGTTGTCACAACGCGGTATCTCTTTAACATGTAACTGATACTGATACATAGATAGCGTGTTATTTGCATTCCTTTGCAAGCTTATTCTCTTTACAATCGATACTAAAAGTCAAAGGTACACTGTAATAAAATAAGTAATAAAAATTGTCTCTAGCTATCAGTGCACTCATGTTATTACTTTTTTGTTTAGCCAGAGATGATCGAGCGCCTCCTAAATAATTAACGAAATAAAAATGAAATACATTTATACAATAATTCTTAAATTACATAATAATAACGATTAATGGTTAAGTTCGATTAACGTCGCGCTCGTTTTTTTTTATATTGTATGGTGGTACGGAACCCTTCGTGTGCGAGTCCGATTCGCACTTGTTTTTTTATAAAACGGCTACAATTATTTTTTTCTTTTAAATATTGTAATAGTTATCATTGTAGCCACCCAGTTTATTTAATTATTTCATCTTTTTTAACTAGCATTTTAATATATATTTATTTGACGTTTTTAAAGTTTTAATTTAACTTTTTTATTTATGATTAGGTATATCAAAGCAATAGCTGGTCCAAACTGGAGACAAGTAGCTGAAGACAGAGTCAAATGGCAGGCATCACTGGAGGAGGCCTTCCCCCATTCTGGGATTCCGGTAGATTAAATAAAAATTAAGTTACTTTAAATACTATGATAAAATACATAGGATACACATAAAATTATATTAAATAAGAGAAAAATAAATAACATAGAATAAACTAAATAAAACTAACATATACATAGATTTTAAGAAATGTAAATTTACTGGAAATAAAAAAGGCTTTTTATTTATTTCCTTTTAAGATTAGAAGCCTGTGTCCAACAGTGGGATGTTTATTACCAGATGACGGTGATAATGAAAATCTTGAATAAACATACCTAACTACTGAAGCGTCTCTGGTTGTATATAATCATTAACTAATCTAAGAATCTGCTCTGAATGATACCTCTCTATATAATGCAAAAAACTGCATCTAAATCAACCCAGCCGTTTTAGTGAAACACATTAATTGCCGCACCCTCTGGTGGGCTGTACCGTAACACATAATAATAATAACAATAATAACTGGAACATTCCACACAGCGTAATCTATTCCCAAAGTAAGCAAGTATTATGCTTGTATTATGGGGTACTAGACAACTTGTATTTATACTTAAAGATTCTTTTATAATATATACACTCATAGATACCTTTTACACATATCTAAGTTTTTAGTCTGAAGTAGTGCTTATGTACTACAAAAACTATATATGTATATTGCACATTCGCACATACTCAGAAAAAACTCAAAATGTAATACTCTATTCGATGTTTTACGTTTAATAATCCGCATTAAATTGACGTTGCCATTTTTCGCATATTTTCTTGGTGTTTGAACGTGTCATACGCATTTCGTAGTTCCAGTTTTTCACATTAGTCGTTTTGTTTTAGGAACTGTAGTGTCTGAAACAAAAAAAATGTTTACGGGCAAAAATCCCCGCAAAACGATTACGATTTGTTTCCCTAAGCTTTCAATTTGGAAATAAATTAATAAAAAGAAAAACTAATTTTCGCCAAACGAACGGATTTATTGTATAATTAAATACGTAATTAATTTCCAGGAACAATTAGTATACTATACAGGGTCGATACAATTTTTCCTCATTCAAATGGTGATTTTTCAAAGGTTTTCAGCTCTGGCAAAGAGGAAAAAAATTAAGGATAATTTGAGGTTTGAATTTATTCATCGGAGAGGACGGGTAGGTTTAGCATGACATTCATTTATAATTCAAAATGGCCGACGAGTTAAAATTTAACTGAAATTTTCGCTTCAGACTTGAGGCAGGTAACTTAAATTTCTTGCGTTATCAAAAGCTTGCCCTTGTACAATATTTTCGAAGACTTTAACATTCTAGCCCTATTCGAAAAAACCCTTTAAATTAAATTAGTAACCAATGGTTTTTCCAAAGTTTTAGGAACAGAACTAGTGATGGGAAGTTGTCGATAACCGATGTCGAAGGCGTGAATGTATTATGACTAATATATTTGGCATTTGTATTATATGCCTAGTACGAAATGACAATTAGGTTCGCGCAAAATTCGTGCAATATTGTATGTTTCCTGATGACACTTTTTTTAATTTTTAAAGTTGCCAGATCTGTTTATTATTATGGTGTAAACAATGCGCTTGAGCAGATATTGTAAATATTAAATACATATAATTTGTTACTTAATGCATTAAATTCGCTCTTAAAAAGGTTAAAGAAATCGGGACTAATTAGACAATAAATGATGAATCAGTTGATTTAAATCACTCAACACTTTTTCGGTAATCACTTTAGATTCGAAGCTGCAGTAAGGCACCGTTGTATCGTGAGCGTGTCTCACTGGAAAGCTAAGTTCAGCCGCTTATACTGTTAGTAAAATCAGACAGCTTACGAATAAGAAGACAGCTCGGTTAGTGTATTTAAACAATTTTCACAGCGTTACGTCCTACGGTATTCTTTTATGGGGCAGAGCTGGTAAAGAAATAATTTTTGTAATATAAAAAAAGAGCCGTTCAAACAATTTACAAGTTTAAGGCCCGGGTTTCTCTTCGGGAGCAATGTCGGGTTAAGCCGCTACTGCTCTGAGATGATTAACTCTGATGATTAATTCCGAGATGATGAGACTAAAAATTAAAAGACAGCACAGAGCAATTAGATCGCATAATTGAATTAGAAATCATCCTCTTACGTAGATATTACTGTTATAATCTGTTATAAAAACAAAACAATGGACATGTTTTGCGATCATGCTAAGCCTGTTTTTGCCACAGACCGAGCCTCTTGAATTCAGCAAATAATAATCAGAATAATTAATAACCTTAACTTGATAAATTAATATTTACAAGTGTTTTGGCTGTGTCGTGATAGCCCAGAGCGCAACGAACCTGTCTCAAATTTATAAGGCCATAGGGCCATGGTTCGAATTCGGGCGTGTACCAATGAGTTTTTCTGACTTAAGTACATTAACTATCACTGACTCCGTGTCTCGGACAGCACGTTAAGCAGTCGGTCCCGGACGCTGTCAATAGATGGCGGTCGTTACAATCCTCCAAACCCCCCTCCTTACCCTGGGGGAGGCCTAAGCCCCTTCAGTGGGATAACATGGGCTGATGGGATGGGATGATGAAGTGTTTTGGCTCAATAATACTTAATAAGTTTTCTTTCTTCTTATTGTTAAATTCACGTTTATAAAAAATTTAATACAATAACGTATTTGAGGATTGAGTTGAAGAGCATGTAAATAAAGCTACTATGGTTAAAGTGTCTTCATTCATTAGGGGGGTAAATACACGTGCTGATAGACATATCGCGCGACGTTGGGTGACGTCGCATGACATCGCACAACATGTCATACTTAGCACGACCTGTTTCTTATCTCCATGTCGCTTCACTTGAGTGACACTTTATTTTTTTTTGTAAGTACTTTCGAATTCACCATCTTTTCTTCTTTTTGGTATAATTTAAATGCATAGTTATTTAAGTTGCAGCTAACAACACCGTCCCTTCAGACGACACGGTTGATCGAATACATTTATATTTTGACGAAAATGATTGTGATACAAAATATCTGGCGACTCCGACCGACGTCTCCGACATCGCAACATGTCGAGCGACACGTGCCGCGCGACATTTGTCCTGTAGTGAATAAGAGCCTTTATGTTGAAGGATGTATGTCACTGTGAATGTCTGAAATACTGTGTATGTATCAGTGCATGTTTACATCCATAGCTTCTTGGGAAAAGTCATTTTCTTTTTACCCGATCTTTTAAGTGTATGAATGTATTTTGTATGTCTATTTCTATGACAAGCACTGTAACCTAAACGGTTTGATGGATTTTAACGTGATGGAGATTTCGTGGGAGTGACACTGTATAATTTTCAAATATGGCGTCTACGAATCTAAAAAAGAGAATAAAAAACACTCACTTGTCCGGTTTATTCATTAATAAATTACAAAGCTTTTGGAACGTGTCTACACATAGACTTCTGAATGGTTAAACTAACATTTCATACGAAATATTAATACAACATTGTGTTTGAGGAGGAAAGAGCTGCTGTATAAAGGGCCTTTGTAACAAAGTATATTACTTTACGGATCTCATATTTTTAGGGTTTTTAGGCTCTTTTAGGAAACAATTTTCGGAACGTAAACACGGACAAAATATGTAATAAACTAGAAGAAAATGAGTTAGATACAAAATAAAATTTTGGGCATTATGATAAAAACTGTAAAAATGTAGTATTTCACTTATGATATTTTAAGTAATACATCTATACAGCCCAGAACACTGGGTACATAGCTGGCCTAGGGTTAGTGTCGCTAGAATAGGGGAATGAATTGTGCGGTTCAACATAACATAGAGGGATTCAAAGTAATATAACATATTATATAATAACGCCGTCAAAATATGGTCAAATAAGTACACCAGAAAGCAAAAGTACGCCACTTAGAGTGATGCACATATCGATCAACGTTTTATTGCAAAATGTCTTTGAATGTAAAAAAAGGTTCTTAAATGATTTTGGAATTTCATTTGGTTATATAATATTTTTCGAATGTATGTAGGCATGTACATTTGTATCCTAGAAATTTCTTAGACACACTCAGTAGTCTAAACAGCTTGATGGATTTTAACATAATATTAAGTGTCGTTAGATTCGTCTTAATTGTGGGAGTGACGCAGAGTAAAGTATATTTAGATATAGCGTAAGCGAATCAAAAAAGAGCGAGAACAATAACAATATTTTTTTTGTTATTAAAACAATATGGATATCAAATAAAAGTTACTAAATAGCCAATTCTAAAGATATATAAAAGTGTTAATATATATCTGATGACCGGTCGGCCGAATGGTTAGAGACCTTAACTGCGGAGCCAAGGGTAGCGAGTTCGATTTCCAAATATTCGTGTACATGAACATGTCTATTTGGTCTGTATCTAGGTACAAAAGTATCTATATATGTATATATTATAAAAAGTATTTAAGTATGTAAGTATATCAGTTGTCTAGTACCCCATAATACAAGCATAATACTTACTTAGTTCGGGACTAGATGACGCTGTGTGGGATGTCCAAAGTATTATTATTATTATTATTATAAATATATTTCATTATTATTATTATTATTTTGACGCAAACTCCAAACAAAGATGAAAAAATCAAGTGTTTGTATGTTTTGTAAAATCCCTAGAAAACTTTTCTTATTTTCTATATAAAAAAAAACATAGTATAGTAAAAATATAAAAACCGACAGCGTAAAAAATTGTCAAGTGAAAAGAAAAGAACAAGCTCTGTAATCGATAGAATGTGAATAAAATACACTATCACGTAAGTATGACTTGAATATAAGGTATTGCAGGCCGAGACAATCAAAAATTACAAAACATACTTAGTTGTTGTGAAAATAGATTTTCATTTAAAAACCATAAATATATTTTTGCAATTGATTTGTCTCCGTCTGCATACCCTATAATATTCCAGTCATACATATTTATATGATAGTGTATTCCAGACATATAATATAGGTATTGTAGGTAGGTACAGTTTAGGAGTAAACAGCTTGTTTCTTTCTTCTTATTCTAATTTAATATTTTTTACGCAGTCGGGTTGTTTTTTTTTTTAACTAAATATTTAATGCAATACGAAACTAACCGAAATTTACTGAATAAAAATATTTTGATTTGAAAGTGTTTAATTTGCATATTTAAATAACTATCTATGGACATCTATATTTTAATTTAAAAATATGTAAGTTTTATATTATAATATCATTTTCATTGGAAGATCGAAACCCAACGCTTTTATAGATTTAAATATTTTAAGTTTCGACCACGAACACCTGTCGTTTCGTCTACCTGAGATTTTTTATATTCATGCTATTAGCACACCACGGCGATTTCAAGATAATACCACCACTTTTATATACACTGCTTCTTTAACTATCAGAATTTATGTGATATTAGTAAAGTAACTCACTGTGCAAGCAATGTATTTTAAAACTGTAACAATGTCAAGAAACAAGTATTCGGATGCTAACGGCGATATACGACAAAAAAGCGACCACTTGCTGCCCCTACCTTCTGTTTATTTGAAGTGTTTGACTTTTGTTTTTGGAATTCTGTAGCCACTAAGACATTCTTTTGATTCACTATAAGTTCATTCGCAAATATTAGACGATGGCCAAAAAACGGCAACTTAGCAGTACAGTTAGTTTCTTTTTTTGAAAAGCAATAACAGCTTGTAGTTTTGAAATCAAAAACTAAATTTTCTATCAAATTGCTTATTTTGTTATAATTATAGCTCGAATGAACATATCGTTTAAAAAATATTTCCTTTCGAAATTAGAATAGAAGAAAAAATATTCCAATCTATAGATAGGTCTTTAATGATGATGTAAAGGTTTCAAAATTACTTTTTTATTAACATTAATAGTTGTTGAGATATGCGCTCCTGAAATTCTATAAAGTGTGCCCCCTTTAACTTCAACAAAAATTGGTTTGAATAAGGTATATCGAGTAGTTTTGAGATATTTGGAGAAAGAGAGATAAACCGACCGTTTGGCCGAATGGTTAGAACCCTAACTGCGAAGCCAAGGGTAACGGATTCGATTCACACCCGGAACAAATAAATATTTGTGTGCATAAACGTCTATTTGGTATGTGTCTGGATGCAAAAGTATCTATATATGTATATATTATAAAGAGTATTTAGGTATTTATTTATTTATTTCTCATAACTAAAAGACATAAAGACTATATAATAGTACAGCTAATTGTCGGAGTCTAGAGCCTAAACTAGGTCGAACCTGTTCTTATAGGTCTCCAGACCCCGTGACTTATTAGTTTAAACTATTTTGAACTTAAAATGTTTAATGAAAAAAAGTCAAAAAGAAAGAGTTAGAGAGTATTTGGGAGTGTATGTATGTGAATTAGTGTCATAGAGAGATTGCGTCTGAATGTAGAGTGCTAGTGTCTAGTTCCCCATAATACAAGCATAATACTTACTGTGGGACTAGATGGAGCTGTGTGGGATGTCCCAGATATTATTATTGCTTTTTAAAGTAATTCAAACATTTGAATATACAACACAACCGGTTTATTAATAATACATGAGGTATGTTCTAGCCAGCGTCGAACTTACCTCTTAATTGATGTACCAAACACTTTAAAAGATCGACAAAAGCCTTAACAGACCAATGAACAAAGAAAACTGCAACTTTCTATCGTCTCAATTAACTGTTGCTGCGCTCCGTGCACTAATTGTGTTAACTCTATTAACACGTTCAAAGCTACAAAAGCCCTTTTTATAATTTCCGCATTATATTCCAGCGACGTAGGTATGTTAGAGTAATATTTTAGTATGCATTTCATTAAAACGAACATTGATTGATCTCTCTATCTCCCTTGATATTATATATATTTATATACATGATGAGTAGGTACCAGGCAAGCAGCAAATGAAAGATATCATTCTTTTAATACCCTGAAAAAGTACTCGGTTCCTGTGGGATAGCTATTTTCATGCTAAAATGGCTAAACGGATTTTGATGAAATCCGGTACAAAGAGTTCTTAGATGTCGATGTGTGTCCACGCGGGTGAATCCATGGGCGGAAGGCTAATATTTTTATTAAATATTAACGCTTTCATGCATGCTAATAATTTTTTATTTGTTATCCGATACCCTAATCACCTCTTCCTGTATGGTCCATCATTAAAATTACGTATTCAATATAATAAGCTCAGTACTTTATAAATTATCAACGTACCTACATACAGACAAACAAACTCGTACAGCAATGACATTGAAATGATAAATTACAATGAATCATTGTGTATATATGCAGTTTTAATTGAGGACGATATGCCATCGCTGAGACACGTAAAGTGTTTGTTTGAATTAATTCAAATCAATTAGTACTATTTAGACAGACATTCAGTTGATTTTCGAGTCAATTAAGTTTATCACGATATGCGGCGAGTTGCAAGGAAGCTATTGAAGTCGCTGACTATTCATTAAGAGGGCACCTTCCAGGCGTGAGAGCTTCTTGGCTAGATTTTCATTATCTCTGTAACGAGTGGAAGTGTGGAAGGGTTTACTGCACTATGACTCGTTTACCTGTAAAAATGTCTGTTGCGACAGTTTGCAGGGCGCAAATGTATTGAAAAACGTTGTACGATGCTCGTACTCAATAAGCTGGCTATTATAGTCATCGGTTTATTATAAGCATTCGGCTTCGTTTCGTGCGTATAAACACCTCGACTATAATATGCAGCTTACCATACTTGCATCTTAATGTACTCTTATGAGATATAGTTACAAAATAATTTTCGGATTTATTGTTGTACTTGTGCGGTAGTATCTTGCTTCTTGTTAAATTTCATGATTCTGTTAGGTCAATGGGAAGTACCCTATCGGTATTGATTTACTTGCGAGGGTCAATATATGCGGCATTTTTTTGTCGCGTTGAATTAATAGCTTGATTTTTATTACAGTTCTAAGGGACTCTAGATTTTGTGAGATTTGATATCAATTTCAAGTTTATACCTCCTACGCGTTCTTGAGGAAAACGGTCTAGACAGACAGACAGGCATTCAAGTGATCCTATTAGGATTTCTCATTCCTTTTGAGGTACGGAAACCTACAGATTAAGAATAACGTTATTCTTTTGGATCTAATTTTTATACTAGGTTATTATAAAAGATATCACTATCACTACGTAAAAGTTTTGAACAGTTTGGTTAAGCAAACATACAAACAGACACATTTACGCATTTATAATCTTAGTGTAAATAACACATAAACAAGATCAAACTGCGAATGACCTAAAAACGTAGAATAAACATCGCGTTGACAACTAATTTTGTTATTATTCATGTCGGGAAATTAAACTCTCATTTTGTTCTCAAGCCATGCAAAGAGTTTCTCAGAGATTAGCGCGACTGACCTCGATCTCGGACCCAACATAGCGAACAAAACACATTGAGGTTATAACTATAGCGTTCTAGAGACCGTATTCCATACAAACTAGTGTGGCGAATGCAACATCGTCCATTCGATATCAGTGCAGTGATACTCTGTAGCCAGCGTAAGCATTGTGCTGACTTGTGACATGTTCCCTTGACAAACGCCTGCCCAACTGTGTATTAAGGGTTAGTCTTCTGTCTGTCCCAATCATTGCTCCTTTCCGGGACAGCTAAATATACCCTTCTGCCATTCTTCCACTAATTTCCTGTCAGAAGATGGACTCGGCAATAAACCTCAAATACGAGCGCGGAAACGAAGGAACCGTAGGCTCTGTTGCAACGATATGAGGCTCGCCACACGTCACGCATAGTCCTCCAAATGGAGGGGCAAAACGTGGCCTAGAGAGGTCTGTTTGGTTACAAAACCTCTGTCTACTTTCAGTGCCCCTTTGGGTAACAGACATACATTTATACAGAAAATACAATAATGCATTTTAATTCAACTCAAAATTCACTAATGTGTCATATTCGCAAGTTCTGGACTGCTAGAAATCCATTTTTTTGGTTTTTCTTTGTACGGAGCATACCGTCTTCAGTACGCAAACACGCTTGACTTAAGATAATAATGACCTCGTTGACAAAATGGCGGAAAAAGATGGCGGAGAAATGGCCGACACGAATCACTTAACGAGCTTAATTTGTGGTCTTACACTATTATTTATTCAGTTTCATTATGCCTTCTATTATAGGATAAATTTAAAGACTTTGGAACTGCACGTTGCCGACATGTTTATGACTGGATGATAGAGATGGATTTAAAAAATCGGTATACCTAATACTTGTGCAACAATTTGTTTAAGTGGATTATATAACGTGCAAGATTTCATATTGATATGTGCCTTGTCATGTCTACATGTCTATTTTCACCCTCTTATAGGTCGAATTTTGAAATAACCCTCCGTTACTTGCTTGCTTCAATCGCTTACACAAGAGAAATCTGTATACAATATTTCCTGTTTCTTTTCTTCTAAAAAAAAATTATTATATTATATTTTTTAATCCACCATAAATTGAGTACCTACAAACATTGCCATCACCGCTTTAAGTTGCCTCACTACAAAATGTCTCCCAAACTCGTCCTGTCTTCGACAATCACTCAATGATAAAACAGATCTTAAATTCTGTTAACAACTATTGAGGTATGTCTTTTGACCTACTTCACTCTCTTCTGTGTCGCTTCGATCTTACATCGCTTGGAAACACAAGCCCAAAGCAAATCGTATCCAGAGCAACACGCTCTTATCTATTATATTGTCATTGCAAATGTTAGAAGACATTGCCCAGCGAAAAAAAAACCACGGAAGTGTGTCATGCAAAACTGATGAAACATGATATCTTATGAAACGTCAATAAAATGCGCGAAATGAGAATAACTTAAGATATTTGGAATGTTTTTCTACTAGGTATCCGTTAATGAGAGTTAATTTTCTTTAATATTAATCTTTATAAATCGATTGAGAGAATTGAGCAAGCCTTACCCTTTCGCGTACATTGGTTTCATCAAAGTTATGTCCTAATAAAATAGCATTGTGTCTTATCGCAATGTAAAGTATGACTGGCGGCGTTTTATAGTCCGACGTGTCTAAAAAGCGGCGTAATATTCGGGGCCCAAGAAACGTTTTAGACTTGACGACGTTTGATGTTTAGTACTTGTCTAGAAGGCAGAGTTTCTGTTTGAAACTTTGAAATATTAAGAATTGACGGCGTTTTACTTTTCGACTTATCTAAAAGGCGGCGTGATGTTGGCGGCCGAGCGTATAATTACCAGGTCTTGTACCTCTGGACGGCATTTTACGTGCTGCCTTGTCTAAAAGATGGTAGAATGTTCACTTTTGGCGTGTGCTTTTGGTACGGCTTGACGGCGTTTTCACCCGACTACGGAGAGTTATGATTTTAGAGAGCTATGTCTTTATACGTATGTTCTAGAGGTATGTCCATATGTTTCCTCAGATCTCCTAATAGTAATCGTGTCAAAGAGATATCGTTGAAACCATCTAATCGTATTGTTTCACGGGTTATAGGTTATTAGACGTCACATAAAATACAAGATAGGTATAGTAGCTTGCTGTGGACATAAAGTGCTACCGAAAACGATTTAATAAATATTAAAATATCGTGTTTGTATAGGTTGCCTTTAAGAATACTTCCATAAAACTAAACTCCTGATGTTCGGTCTTTTAGTATGGCTTGACGCCGTTTTAGACTATGATGTGTTTAAAACGCCGCGTGTTATTCGGGGCCGAGTAACGGGCCGCAGACCGGGTTAAAGACCCGGGGAACTATTACTGAGGTCATAGACATACTAGTTTCAAAATACAACTTCACTTATTTACTATTTAAGCTTCATTGCTTAACGTAACGGGATAATAGGTTTCCATGTCGTGACGTCAGATTAAGAGCGGATGGGTTGCCGCGTAATTTATAGGAACTGTCGACTGTGTAATTAAATTTGTGTTAAGGGGTATCATTTTATTAAAAAAAATTATGGAGACGAGTATGTCATATCTGGAATGGAAACATTAGTCATTTGAAACTTAATTTATTTTATTTTAAATTATTTTTCTAACACATGACTGGTCGACAATAAAAATTACTTTTGTAAAAATCACATAAATATTCCACCACCACCAACTCGCACTGGAGCAGCGTGGTGGATTAAGCTCGAAGTCCCCTCTCCCCGGGGAGAAGCCTAAGCCCTTGCAGTAGGGCATAATGGACAGGTGGAATGGAATATAAATATTCCGAACAGCATATAGAATGTTTTGTAATAAAAACCTCGGGCTCCTAGGTGTCATTTAGCAGCACTTAGTCTCTCTACAGTCAGTGTCAGGTATAAGCAAACGCGTTGCGGCCAAAAGACTTCGCCTAAAACCCGGCTCAATATAATAATATTAACGATCCGTTAAATTAACACCATGTCTTGGAAGGTTTTGACATGGATTTGATGAACATCTTTCGACTACGGATATTAATTTACAAAAAATTGCGTCACAACAATAGACAATGTTGCAACATCACATTAACAGCATCATTTTATAGAAAGAGACGTCCAATTTTTTGGAGGCGTTATAACAGAAATTAAAAAAGAAAACGGAAACTTTAATGTGACGTCATTACGACATTCATCGATCGACGGTCATAAAAACAATAAGTGAAAGTAGAACATCGTACCTAGCTGTTATTAGTAGTAATGACGTCATCACCTATAAATTTTTTACAATATTAATTTTAAATCTGTAATATTTTTTTTTCATATTACTTACTACAATACTCTAGATTGTCTTTGTTTAAAAAAGAAAATACTCAAATGTCAAAATATTTGTTCAATGCCCATTTTGTATTTTCTCTCGTGAACATTAAAAAACAAACAGGAGATATAGTTTGTCCATTATATTAACCCACATCCTTTGACACGTGGACACCGCATACCGACAAAAGTTCACAAAGAAAGCCGCCGGCACTTGGCTGCCGCCTCAAAGGATACCGACGCCGGCGTCTGAGGTCTAATATAACGGATAGACTTTATATTGCTTTGAAGATTCATTGTCCGATTGCGCATATGGGCCAAAACACAAAACAAAGTGATGGTTCGATCGACTTCAAGTTTGTTTATTTACATAGAATAGATTTTCCTCTTTCTATTATGATAAATAAAAATGTTTACAAATAACCTTATATTTAGGAACGAAAAAAAATGTACGACCGATTTTGAAAGGGAAACCTGCAAAATTCAAACATGACTTTGGCAACCGACTGCCCCGCTTACATCGGCAAAGAGAAATTCCCAGTACCGAATAAAGAAGAATATTAAAAAAAAAATTATATAAATTTCATAGCGACATCAAAACAAAGTTAATTGGCCATGGCTTCTATTTAGCCCTAAACCATTTTTTACGTAAGATCGATGATTGATTAAAACAGCTTTATCAATAAAAAAAAATTTAGGTATCTAATTAACGGTAAGGCAGGGTAAGAATTTAAAATAAGTTGAAATGTCGCCGGTTCCCTTTGTAGGGGTTTGCAAAATAAATGAATAAATAGCGAATTAGAATATTAAGTGTTCAGAATAGACTCCTCGCGGTTGCGGTGCCTCGTAGATGCTCAGTCATTACCTCACTATACAATAACTTGAAAACTTTACTAAACCTTTGTGAATGATTTATTACAGTACTTTGCTTGGGTACTTTTGTATTTTTCCAACGTTTATTTTTTTCTAAGCATCATCACAAGCCCTTAAACATTTTGGGATTAAGACAAGTTCGATTCATATGTATTTTTTTAAACGCAAAGGGCGTTGTTCAAAATATTGCCACAAGCTTCAAAAAAATTTTTTATCTGTAAAAACAGGTGTCCTTAATAAACTGAAAAAGTTTGAAATTTTTTGAAGGCATAATACCAGAATTAAAAAAAAACCTAAAACATTCAAATGTCTTCACTATGCTACATGCAGCGGTCAACGGCCAAACAAACAAATGCAAATATACGTAGAATATCGTAGTTATAATCAGTAATAGTGACGTCATCAGCTATCAATTTTTAACAATATTTCTTTAAAATCCATAAGTACATAAAATTAAAAAAAAAAATTGTTACTTTAAATACTTACTTTAGATTGTCTATAATTTTGTAAAAAAGTATTCAAATGTAATGTCAAAATTTATGGTCAGTGCCCATTCACAATGGAATGAATCCACTAATTTCGATTCGAAATAAAATACTACAAGTAGGATGAACTTACGTTGCATTTAAATCTAATTAAATCCGATCCACATGTTCGACGCGACAAGCTGATACGACACTACGACAGAAAAAAAACATTACGGCTTATATGCTCTGCTATCCGTGCGAAGCGGGGGCGGGTCGCTAGTTATAGATATTTTACACCCATACACGGAACAAATAGACTGTTCATTCACACAAACTATTCACCAGTTAGGATCTCTAATCACTAATGTATTCGTTGCAGAATTTCATTCAGCTACGTTCATAGACTAAAAATGTAGAAACTACGAGGTTGTAGTAGACAAGACAGACATTTCATCCAAAAGTTGTAAACTGTGATTTTAGTACTTTCACAAACTTCAGTATGGGCATGATTAGCGTGTTTCACTGGTGATTTCTCACTTTTGCAAGTGAACGTGAAAGCAATTGCATAATTTTGTTATTATATCCGTAACACTAAACGACATTTTTGTCCATTCGACCGTTTAGTTGAACTCAATTCAAATTCAATCAATATAGAAATGGTTGCGAACGGTTCACCTGTTACGTCGTTTTCTCGACTTCTATAACGTAACTAATAAATTATTTAATCAAATTATCTTGAAGTATTAATAATTATTTTGAGATGACAACGTCGTACAGTTCATAGAAAGTTAGTGTCACGCATTGTATGTATGTATACTTCTAAAATCGAACGAATCGCTGTCATTTGCTTTTATCGGGAAAATTCTGGTGTCATCTATACTAATATTATAAAGCTGAAGAGTGTGTTTGTTTGTTTGTTTGTTTGTTTAAACGCGCAAATCTCAAGAACTGCTGGTTCGAATTGAGAAATTCTTTTTGTATTGGACAGTCCATTTATCGAGGAAGGCTATAAGCTATTACTACATCAGCTACGAATAATAGGAGCGGAGCATCAATGAAAAATGTTGCAAAAACGGGAAAAATTATTCCTTTTGAGAGCTTCCGTTATGCGCGCTGCGTAAACGGTTGATGTTAAGCAAAAATCATGTATTACGGAATAGTTCCCCTTTAAAAATCCTAACTAAAAGTCCGCAACAGCATATGTGTTTTTAAGATTGACTTACTAAAACCTTTTTTATGGCAATCAAATTTGTTGCTAGACGCGCCAGAGAATTTATTTGTTTAGATGATGACGATGATACCATAGTCTAATGATACTATATGGTTGGACTAGCGACCCACCCCGACTTCGAACGCGTGCAATGTACTAATGCGTGGAACGGGAAGAGGAACGTTTCCGTAGTCCACCTGGGCAAAGCCAGGTACGAACGCTACTTATACATAAATTAAAAGAGTAATTGATATTATAACCAGAAATGTCTCAATTCATTGTAGAGTTATATGAAGAAGTCGCTTACATTTTGGCCCTGAACGTAGAATTTATATTCGTATATAGAAAAACCGAAGATAGATGGACGAATTATGTGAGAAATTACATGAGTAGGCGAGGAGTGAATGTCGTGATGTTGTATAGAAGAGATGATTGCAGCGTTGCCTCCTCATAAGAAGTCTTTACCCCAGTTTTTTTCAAAAAATTATCCATTGTATTCACCTAAAATAACTAAAAATACCCTAAACTTTAAAAATATTTTTTATAACTGGCGGTGGTTCTTGGCATCGTCTGGGTGAAATTTTGAATGAAGTGATTCGATTTCACGTCATCAAAAGATAATCTATGTAATAAAAATCTGTAACAGTCAGTCATCTGAACAATTAGCCAATTTAAATAGATAACCATTTAATTTAATTTCATTTAATTTAATTAACAAATCGCGAGCGTTTTGTCATTTCAAACTTTTCAAACACAGAGTTAAATATCATTTTCATTACGACATCGTGACAGAATTCCGTTTTGCACTTTATGTGTTAAAATAATTTAATTTAACTTTCTTATTTTTCATTTACATAATTTTACTCCAAATTAACATTAACAAATTTTAAACCCTTAAAAATACCCTAGTGACAAAAAATACTTTGAATTTGGGGTAAATCACCCTAATGTGCGAACACTGAATATGTGCAAGAAAGGATACATACTGTGCCGACTTCAAATAATTGGGAAGAGGGCAGGAAAATGATGGTCACATACTGGTAATCTAGTTTTTGTCGTCATTACTTTTATTACTTCTTCTTCTCCTTCTTTTCCCTCTTAAAGCGAAAGTGGAAAACCGTGATAAATAGCGACAATTTTCTACATTTACCGATTTTGGGCACCTTATGGTCCGAGCCCGTTCCAACGGACCCTAAATTATTTCTTAGCCCGCTACCTCCGAAAAAAACGTGACAGCAAAAAACTCTTTGACCTTTAAAATACAAGGTGCGTTCAGTTGATTTTTGGGATTTATTGGAAAAAAAATAATTACAAAAAAACTAATATTTAAAAACTTAATTATGAAACTAAATGTAGCGTAACATTTGTATTAAAACCAGTTTTAGTTTTTCTGTTAGTAACATAAAATAAAAACTGCTTATAGATAGGATACATGTTGTATAATAGGAGAAGTTTCTCCTCTATTCCTAATACACTATTTACTGTATATGAAATTGGCATAAACGCTGCTGCCAAATTTATTTACTCTGTGGAAGAAATTGGTGTTAGAACACAGTTAGAGCGAATCAAATAGTTTTAAGGCGAGCAAAACCACATCATTAAGTTAGTTAGTGCCTTAAACATCACGTGATGGGAATCTATAACGGAAGGAATTATATAAAAAGGTAAAAAAGTTCGCGGCAGATGGCGCGGTCGCCGGTTAGGGCTGAATGTACATAACGGATTATGCGTATACAAAGCTTTTGTCAACAGCAACCTTTTAAATACTAACTAATAACAATAATAATAAATAATACCTGAAACATCCCACACAACGCCATCTAGTACCAAACCAAGCAAAGCTAGTATGGATTCCAGAAAAATGATATAAATACTTAATTATTCTTTTTTTTTAATAGTAAATACATATAGATATTTCACACCCAGACACAGAAGAAATAGACATGTACTTGCACACAAATATTTGTCCCGGACGAGATTCGAACCCGCACTCTTGGCTCCGCAGTTGGGGTCGCTAACTACTCGGCCAGTCGGTCAGTCAATAATGTATCAAGTATTCGTTTTTACACTTCAGATTCAAGACTTGTGATTGGCCAAATTTCAGATCTATATTATTCAACATTTGCCAGAAACCCTGTAAAAATCCATAAAAGAGTATACAAATGTAAAAACTTAAAAATACTTTTAAAAATTGTCATCTCTCATAAATTTTTTGACAAACGATTTTCACAAAATATATGAATCGGTTTTTGATAAATGAAATGATAGTTATTATTATTATTTTTGTGATTACGACAAGCGAGAAATGTAATATTTGATGCTTTTGCCTTTTCCATGTTATCTAACAAATGTGTGTCGGAAAAAGTGAATTATATCCCTGTCCTTAGTACCTAACTTTAACTCTCTTTAACCTGTGCTTCAACGTAACATGTGGAGGTGTAAAAAGAGAAGGTACCTACACCAATTTCACATTAATAAAATAATTGTTCACAATAAAAATTAAACGTATTTACAAAATAATGGCTTCAGATTTTACAACACTGAACGATATTTACACAATTTACGATATTTTACAATATCTTTGGTATTGAGCTTAGAGTAACGAAATTGAGAGCAGGGCCTATCACAACAGAGGTACCTTTCCGCTCATTACGGCCAACCACATGAACACAAGTTTACTCGTACAACTCTCGCCAAACTTCTTGTTCGCTCTGAATTCGAAGCAAGTAGACATTACGTAAAACACCCATGTGTCTATTTCAAATACTTTTTTTACGGTACTATTACGTCCATGGTGCTAGTTTATGAGCTGCCGGTAATAGGCGAATCAGCTGACAGCGCACTCGCCTGCAAGTCATTTCTACTGGTTCACGTTCGATTCATAGTTCAAAAAATTATATAGCACGCTCTCATATAATACGCCGCTGCTGCTAAATTAGTTAATCTATGGTATTGGGTATACCATAGATATTGAAATAGGTTATGTCCTGTTATGTCTCGTAGGCTTGATACGTGCTATCAAATGTGGTCAGATGTGCCTATTACACAGAACCTATTAACTGTAAATGAGTAAATGATTGTTATCATCTGTCCCACTTGATTTTGAAAGTTTTAATAATAATAACGTACACATGACAACAACGTCTAGGCCCAAAACTAAGCATTACCTTGTGTTTTGGGTACCAAGCGAAGACACCACATACGTAGAACAACCAAGACCCGGTACCAGTATCGATATTCATCATATAAATACTGAACCGATCTGGAATTCGAACCCGAGACCTCCAGCTTCGTAGGCAAGGTCGCTACCCACTAGGCTAAGCGGTTGTCAGATAGTTGGAACTAACTTATTTTATAGTGTTACAATACTTTATCGAGCAATTAGTACAAGCAAATCCGAGAAATAACTTGCGGATGTTTTTAAATATATTGGAACAAAACTGGCGACATTTGTTTCCATACAAATATGTCAATATAACATTACAAAGTCATCATATATTCATCGAATTCAATTCATACATTAAATTTTTTTCGCGTTAGGATAATATTTTTGCATGAGAAATCTGATTAAAATGCGATTACAAATTTTAAACCGTTTACGTCACTACGGTGACCGAATTACAGAGAATGAAAATTACAAATTGACTTGATCCGTAAACTGACTGTAATTTAATTGACTGTAAATTTTCTCTGAGAGATATTACTTTTCCAGGATCAATTTCTCAATGACCATTAAAATATCTTGCATTTTATTAAGAGGTCCTGTAAGTTGACCATCGTCGACAAGGCTTTCGAGCACTATTGGGCGTAGCGAACGTGTACATAGGTTAATAAGGTAATTTTACGAAATTTTAATATAAAGTTGCAACGCGTAGACGACGATTTTGCGCACGACTTTTTTGCGTTTATTCAGCATGGAAATTTTTTTTTTTTACAATACTAGTTTTTAAGACAATTTATCGTACACTTCCAAATATACGTATACTATATGCCTCGTATGTATGATTTTTCTGTGATTGGTATTCGTTACCAGTTCCCAAAAAAAAACCCTGAAAAATCTGATGTTGATGATGTATGATTATGCAGCAAAAAAATTTCGAAAATCTTAATGGTTATTAAGAAATTTAACTTAAATAAGTAGTGTTTTTCGGTTTTCAGATCGCAAAATCAGTAGGGAGCCTTAACGCACGCAGTTTATTATTATTGTTGTCTTATTTGCCTGAAACAGCTGTTAATAATAAGTAAAGAAGTAACTTTAATCATTTGCTTTTGCGTAAGCACGTCGCGTCGTTTTTAGGTAATTCAGACTAAGTCACAATCAGACGAAAGTCATACGCACTGAAAATATACTTTATTTGATGAGTCCGCGACATATATCGCTCGCTCGTGCCTTCCATTAACTAGTACATGATATTTGCATGTTGTGTAACTTTCAGGGTGCAGGCGAGATGATGGTAGCTGACCAATAAGACATTATATAAAAGAGGAATCCATTCTAGAAACAATGGTATCGCAAACACAACCAATTGTGTGTATAAATTCGCCTTTAAGTGGTGACTCACAGATACCAAGTTTTACTGTTTCGTTTTATTTTTATTAGGGTTCCACGGGACTGGGTATCGCTTATATATTTTATCAGTGCTTGTAACATAAAATTTAAAAGGGGTAGGGGTGCGAGAGAGATGTAGCAAGAGGAGAGGGGATAATCTACGTTGAGACCATGGACGTATCGATGTCGTATTCGCGTGCAGCGCCCTTTAAATTAAGTTCGTTGAGGTCGAAGAAGAGTCAAACAATCTCAATTACAACGTTATCACACGGTGTCTTCTTTTGTTGTACTCGAATGCCTATTTCACAATCGCAGAGACAATCTGGAGTACTGTTATTACGCCTCAAAAAAATAATAACTTTTCTGTTAAAGAAGGGCATCTATACCTATAAATAAAAAAATAATTCAAAATGTTGAAAAATTTTGAACAATGCCCGTTCATGCTACCTCCAGAGGCGCAGCGTGAAAACTTTCATAGCTCCATAGTTGTGGTACAGCAATTTTTTTCTATATTGCTTTAAATAACCACATAATAGACAATGGCGGTCATTTAATACATTTTCGTAATCTGTTTGTTTAATAAGGATGCTGTCCAGAACTTTTTTTGTAAATTTTTTGACGTCTGCAATTTTGTAGTGAATACATTATTTTTGTGTTTTTCGAGTTGTTCAACTAGCACCTTTTTTCGACTAATTCAGAAAATGTCGACATTTTTTGCTGTTCTTACATTAAATACTAGTGTATAATATACTTCTTCTTCTTCAAAGAATTTTCTAACAGATGGTGAAAACCTCATCCAAGTCCATGAAGTACCTAAGTATAGATGCCTTAACGACACACAGACACGTTACCGGGTCGAGTCTATTATTCATTATTTTGATATCAGTATCCCAAGTATAACACACTCAACATCTTATATCGTAAAATATCATATTAGCTATTGTTTATCCGAACCCACGCTGTATTTTCATCTGGATATATTTTCAGCCATTTTACCAAACCATAATAAGTAAGTATCCTATTTCATCGTGTTTTTCTATCAATGTAAACGTACATATATTTTACCAACTTCCAAAAAAGAAAGCCAAGACATATAACATTATTTCAGTTCTGACAGAAAAAACTAGTAAAATACTGAAGTTTGTTTAAGAAATGTTCTTTAAAGTTTTTTAGCTCTATTTTTGTTTTGAAATATGAATATAAGTCTGAAGTTAGGTACCTTTGACTTTTGATCTATCAAGTAAATTTGAATTAAGTACATTTTCAATGTTTTCCCAATATGTCAGACTGCGCAATTCGTGTACCTGAATTAAACCTGAATTAAAGTTTTATTATATTTTTATGTCTAATGCTACTTTTGATTCAAAGTACAAAAAAAATAATGAAATTGTGTAATTTTGTAGCTCATTGAATTAGTATTGGGATATGTTTCATGATAGATACGCCATAATGCATTTGTTTCGAAAATGAAATTAAATGTAATAACAAATTGTTTATCTATAATCTAACTGTGACGCGAAAAAGTTATTACAAAATTGCTCTTCAGTTCTATTATACAGGATCCGCGTTTTTTTCTGGGATAAAAGGTAGCTCATGCCACTCTCCAACCCATAAACTATCTGCAAGCAAAAATCACGTCAATCCGTTTCTCCATTGCTGTGTGAAAGAAAGACGAATTGACACAAACTTATTATCCTGTGAACGTCGCTATTATCCAACATATAAAAATATGTGCAATACAATGTACAATTCTTACAAACATACATAATTACTCATACTTAGAGGAACGAGATTTGTGCACGTATTTTGAAATGCTATCCGGTATTGGGGGCGGGAGGGGGGAGTGACTGAGTTACAGTCGATTTTATTTCAGTTATTGTTGCGATACCTTCGGACCTAGTGCGACATTTTTCTTGTATCATATGCAAATATATCTAATGTAAATGCTGGGATCGGCAGAATAGCAGCGCTAACCTTGCCACTGTGGCGGACCAGTAACAGCTGAGCCGATTCCATTTGTCATAATACGCAATTTAACAGTTCCATGCAGGAACCATCACTACAAAGTAAGATGAGTCTTAAATGAACACGATAAGGTACATATTAGCGCACCACTTAAGAAATAAGCACATTTCTTATTCATGGACTTAGGATGCAATATTCTACGGAATGTATAATTAACACTAGAATTTAAAAAGATAATTAAGCATTTCACTTTTAAATTTTATTTTCTTTATTTTAAAGACCGTTGTATTTGTAAAGTGTAACAAGGAGCCGTCTAGAGACGAGCTCGCTCCCAATTTAAGTTTATTTAAATAATAATATTGATTGTGTTTGACATTGAAAATGTCTTTGAAAGATCCAAGAACGAAAACCCAGAAGAGGGAGAAGCCGCTATGTCTCTGGAAGTTGAAGGGTTAGAGAGATGATTTTGACAAAGTAATTGTCTTGGGAAGAGCTATAATTTATGAATAAAAATAATTTGGAAAAATTCCAGTTTTCGAAAAAAAAAACCATCGTTTTAGAGACAAAAAATGGTGTTGGAAAGGGCAGTTTTTTGAAAAAATTTTAAAAAGTGGTGGTACTCATCAATTGGCTAAAGTTTATTCTAGAAGCCTTTTTTTTTCAAAATTTGGATAACTCTTTTTTTTCAAATATAACCTTTAAAAGTTGGGTACGTATGAAGATTTTTGATGCCTGTGTACCTATTATATGAAAAGATACTTCTTCAAAGTTCAGTCTATATTAATGAATAAAAAGAATATTGAAAAAATTTCATAGATTATAAAAGAATCGAAAAAAACTTCGTTTTTGGAGGTAATAATAAGGGCATCTTTTTGAACACTTTTGACATTGTAAATGTCCTTGAAATGGTACGAGAACGAAATGACAAAAAAGGGGGAATCTACTGTATCTCTGGAATTACTATTATACATTATTTATTATTATTATACATTTCAACTTCCAGAGATATAGTAGAGTACCAGAATGAATTTGTGTATAAAAAGTGTGGAGTATGCAATAGGCATGATGACAGATTTTGAAAAACTGTTCCAAAGTGTTCGGAAACGTATATTACTTACAATGAATAACATATTTCTACTTATAATAAAGATTTAGGAGGAAAAAATCACATTTTAGTTTTTAGATTTAAAATTCGCGCCAAAACGCTTGTCAGTGTCATGGCGACGCTAATGACGTCACGTTTGAGTAAACTTCGAGTAAACAAAACCAAACAAAACGTATTTGTAAACACTGACGTTCCTTATACGCTTATTGAATAATTTAGTTTATTAAATATGAATTCTAAAGTGTACAGGTGGTGTGTGGTCCCTCAGTGTGATAACATATCAATAAAAACGCCTGATAAGTTATTCCTGTTCGTTCCACAAAAGAAAACGATACGAGATGATACAAGTGGCTTAAACTGGCAAGGCGAGATCCAACAGCAATGTTACCTAGTACTCACCTTTATTTTTGTGAAGATCATTTCGACGTATTTCATTTACTTTGAAGATTCTAAAATAGTATATATCTTTTTTGAGGCCTAAAATTAAATTAAACACAATCTTTTTCGAGGTTAGGTTTAATCTTGCACCACTACTGTTGTCTTAATAGGTATTTTATTTAAAATTTAAATTATTCGGTATGTTTGTTAAATAATAACGTACATAAAGGTTTTGACGTTTTTAAATTCTGCTGAACAAAAACCTTTATTTGAAGCTAAAAATTCTCCCAGCATTACCTAACAATCATCAATTTTAGGCAAATTATCACTGTTTGCCTTAGTAAATCGTTGTTGATCGTTGACTCGCGTTATTTCACTTTCCTTTGGTTTAAATAATACGGACGGAATAAACAAAATTGAATATTAAATGAAAAAAAACACAGCGTTCGTTCGAGTTCGTTTACTTGTTTACTCAAAAGTGACGTCATTCGCTCTGATTGGTGTTCAACATATCATGGCGGACTTTCGTATTTCGTAGTTTTATTTTATCAAAATAATTATTAATCTTGCTATTAATAGAAAAATAAATGCGTGTTTCGTATTCCATGACTCAAGTTTCATTAAATAAATATATAATTTCAGTGATTTTCAATTACTGTCATCATGCCTATTCGTGTGTTCATTTTCATTGTTACTGGATCGTCATCTTTTGAGATCTATAGATATTTTTAAACTTGATACATACTTGTATATATGAAACTGAATAGCGGGTTCGCGAAAAATTAGCATACTCTACTTGTCAGTGCGTTTTCCTTTCATCGTGTATCTAAATAAACCAGTTTACTCAATCACCTCGATCCACTTTAGAGTTAAAAATCGTTAAGTGCCATATCACGCGACGAGACTAAGACTAAACAACGACGACACATTCAATACAAACTCTCGTTGCCTGTACACGTTGTCACATATAAAGGACACGACCGTAGACACAGTTCACATCCATTCGTTTAAATGCCGCAATAGAATCAAAAGGGCTCATTCAAATTACTATCCAATTTACTCTTTTATTTTATTTTATTATAAACTAGCTTCCCCCCCCCCGTTCCGCCCCGCCCCGCAGCTCCGCTCGCTTGGACTACACAGTTGTACAATTCGGGACACTTTTTTCCTCATAAAAAGTAGCTTATGTCACTACTCAGTTTACAAACTATATCTAAGCAAAGAATTGTAGCAGACCCGGTACAACTGTGTAGTCCACGCTAGCGGAGCCGCGGGCGGAAAGTTAGGGTGAAAACAAAATATTACCCAAGTTACTAGCTGATAAGGCAGCTTTCTATAGGTAAAAGAATTTTCAAAATCAGTTACTTTGTTTATGAGTTTAACCGTAACAAACAAACAAAAAATCAAATGTTTCCTCTTTATTACATTAGTATAGATAAAATAATTTCGGTAAAAATATTTCGAAGAATATATATTACGATGAATAAAATTAAAAATTAATTATAACATTTTATTTATTTTAAATACCTATAGATAGATGCCTTTTATTATAATATCTCCGACGCACCACTTTTTTATGTTCAGGATATATTCGCTCGTGAAACCTGTAATAGTAGGTATATGAAAACATGTATTTTTCCATCGCCCATTAACGCGTATAAAAAATATTTTTCGATATGTTTTCCTTTTATATAAAAATGGCGCTAAGTAAAATTCAATATTTTCTTCGTGTATTTGATGAAATCATATACAGAGAGAAACGTTTGTATTTTCCTATGAAATAAAAACACTGCCAATTGTACGTCGGATTCGCATACAAGTATTCATGTTTATAAATAGAAGCGTTACCTTCTTTGTATTTCAATAACGAAAACGAAAATTCATTTTATATTAATTAATTACAGTTATCACGTTACTACACACGTTAATTAAATTAGATTATTACACACATTGATTACATTACACAACTATAGATCATTCGTTCATTCGCCGATCTTAGCGACGTTAACCGTATCGAATATTAAGCGTGGCCCGTCTTTTGGGCTGTGTTGGCGTATCTACTTCCCTTAGTAGGTACATAATATAATTACGCGTCCTGGTCGCACTTTGTGTGTGAGTAAGTAATTAGCCAGGAAAAGCAAGCACAGTGAAGTTGGCCGTAGTGTGTACATATATCGTAGTACATAAATCCACTCGTGAAAGGAAAAACAATTTCAATTGACATCAATTTGCTTTGTTTCGAAATGGATAAATTCTTTTTCTGCTCGTTCTTCGTATTTGAAACTAATAGATATTTTGACATTGCATAGCATTTCAATTATTCCGTCTTACCAATGTCTATAGTCCTACCGTCTATACACCCGTTTAATGGTGTATACGTGGCCGGTTTGTACGCCGAAAATTGACGACGACCGTTCGCCGACACCCGCGCGACTCCTTCGCACCCGAAACTTTAAGCTACGCCAAATACACAGTTCAAACTGAAAATTTACACTCTAAGTCAACCGTACGCTGTTGTTTCATTCTTATTTAAATCCAATGAAAAACGACGAAAGTGCGTCGTATAAAATAAGAGTGTCGGAAATGTGAAATACGTATGACATATTTTAACATCAAAAAAGTTCACGAAATACGAAACGAGGTAGGTACTTTTACAATATTTTCCGAGTAGGTATGTATGTGTATATAGGTATAATTATGGAATTAAACTTGATGTATTTCTGTAGTTTTTATACTTTAAAAAGCAAATACCTACTGTGAAAGGTTTAACCTATTAAGGTGCAAACCCATTAAATTCCAAAGCAGCTTTATATATCAAAAGCTTATAGAGTATGAAAAGGGCCAAACTGCCCATCGAAACCATCAAAGCGAACTTCCGTTACGAACTATTAGCGGTCTGTGGTCATCCCTCACCGCTTCACAGATTCATGTTGCAATACCAAATCTTGGTTATCATCAAAAGGTCGACTTAATATAGGCACATCTTGTTTTTTGATGAAAAAATCTATTCAATACACAGTGTGTATATGGGAACTACCATTGATTTATAAAGTAAAGATACTGCCAACAGAAAGTTTGTCTCGAGTGTTCGCCGTAGTGAAAAAAAATTTGCGCCATCTGTTACAACTTGTAGTGATTATACGTGGTGATTACAGGAGCATAACCTTGAGGTGGTACGACAGGCATTTTTTTCATGTGAGTTTATATTGATACAGATATTACAATATCAACTAGTATACATAAAAAATATTCAAATTAAAACAATTTAAAAAAAAATTAAAGTTAAAAAACCGACATGAATTGTCTCGGCAGCGGGCGTGGATGCCAACGCGACGGTAACTAACACAATAAAATAGGACAATAATAATAATAATAACGCATACACCACAACAACATCAAAGCCCCAAACTAAGCATTAGCTTATGTTTTGGGTACCAAGCGAAGACATCACATAGGTACATATAACAACCAAGACCCGGTACCAGTATCAATATTCATCATATAAATACTGATCCGACCTGGGATTGGAACCCGGGACCTCCAACTTTGTAGGCAGGGTCGCTACCCACTAGGCTAAGCGGTCGTCATATATTCGACAATATATTCGTTAACTCCGTTTGACCGATATTATTGTGCTAATTACCACCGTGTAAGCAGCCACCGACCCCTCAGCTTTAAATAGTCGTTATTTCGAAGAAAAGTCACATCGATACTCTGCCTATTTTATTTCTTTTCTAATTTTTAATATTTTATAAACTTATTTGTCACTGCTGGGGAAACTAGTGAAAAATAAAGATTACACGTAACGGTTGCAAAAACCTACAATTTAATACAGTAACATATGTGCCAATTATGATATAATAATCTGGTTTTAACGTAAATAATTTATTCAAAGGTTTTCTCATAAGAAACGAGAACCGAGCAACCGAGTTGAGCAACGGTTGAGATTGGTTGCGACACCAAATGTATTTGGCCACGCGCGTTTTCTTGCGTTACGTTATACGTTGAATTTTCGCGCTCCGTTTCGCATTTATAACTGTCTTGGGTACTTTTTAAAAGATTTACGTATAAACACTTTCAGGTGTGTATCTCTTGTGACTGATAAACAAACAACAAGTAGGTATCACTAAATACCTATAATAAATATCTATAAGCCCAGTGGCGTATCCAGGATTCAAGCTTGGGGGGGAACCTATATTAGTGCTATACATGCAAGGTAGGTTCTACGATTTTAATACGGAAGCTCAAAAATTTTCGTCAAATCATAAAGACATCCGATATAATTAATTTATATAAGCACAGTATTTGATACTAATTTAAAGTTGATACCTCCACGCGTTCCGGTGAAAAATGGTCTAGACACACCGATAGACATACAGACGGACAAGTGCGTCATGGTTCATATCAAATGAAAGTCTCGTTAGATAATTTCTTTATAATGTTTATTATAATTTTAAAATGCATAGTTTAGTAAATGTTAAAAAATAAATGATAATCTCCCATTGCTCCCTGTATCTCAGAAACTACTAAGCCTAAAATTAAATCAAAAAATCCATAATAATATGTTGTCTCATTCATAGTTTACAGGAAATTAAAATCTTTGCATTTCTGCAGGAAACGGGAAATATTCATGAAGAGATAGATATGAAATGTGTTGCAAAATTTTACTGATAACTAATAAGTTTAATTTGCCTAGTGAAGCCTTCACTTTCGGCCAAGGCCTTCGAAAGCCCGATTGGACACTGCAAGCGTTTACATAGGTTAATAGGTAATTTTCGAAATTTTATTATTTACAAACAAAGCAAACAAAAATAAAATATAAACATAGTATTTGGGAGATAATACTTCAAAATTTTATTTTTTATAGATTTTCAATAAATTGTAACTCGTAGACGACGATTTTGCGTTCATTCAGCATGGAACACATTTTTTTACAGTACTAAATAGATAAATTAAAAAAAAAAATTTTAAAATTTTTACAAATAAAATTTTTTTACAAATATGCTATCGTACATACGATTTTTTTGTGATTGGTATTCGCTACCAGTTCGCTAAAAAAAACCCTGTAAAATCAGTTGTATCGTGCTTACTCAAAAACGTGCGTTTGAATTTATTTTTTACTTATTTATATTGTGTTGTTATCTAAATGAAATTTTGTAAGTATTTACTAAATAAATAGGTGATGTATGACTATTGAAAAAATAATGTTTTTCGGATCCTGAAATCAGTAGGGACCCGCAACCCCAAAAATGCCATGTTTGAATAGATCTAGTTACATAAAAATATGGTCAGCATTCAATACACACTATAACTATATAGTTATATTACCTAGGGCCTTTGCTAGGCCCATTTCCAATGTCCTTTGAAAGTTGCGGGACGCGCGAGATTAGAACTCAAAGTAGTTGGAAATGGGTGTTAGTTGAATGGATAACGTGTCAACTTGTGGTTTTTGCTGTGTATATTGTGGCGATTTATTTTTTTTAAATTCGGTGTTAAAATTAGTAAATCAGCATATAACCCCAACATTGGTTCTATAAAATTGAAATTTTTATCGTATACCGTAACCACACACTAAGAATATTTTTTCAAAATTCTCCAAGGAGGCGAAAAGACATTAAATTTCGTACATCAACATGCAGCTCAAACAGATGCATGTAGTAACTTGAAATTTTGCACCGGGGTGTAACCGGGGTCCTCATATAAATTAAATAGCCAGTAAGAAAGATTTCTTTTCAAAGTTAGTAAAAAGTCGAAAATGGATGTAAAATATTGTACAGAATAAATGTAAATGTTGACGTATTGACTTGAGGCCTTATACAAATATTATATTAAAAAATTATAGACAGATGTTTCACAGATTTTTAAAAACCTCTAATGGATTGAAACTTCGATATCAATGTATAGCCTGAACCGCTGGATCTAGAAACTTATATATGGAGATTTCTTATAACGCAGCCATTTTTTTTCAATATTTTTTTCAGGACTCAGTACTTATATAGATACTTAATGTAGTGAAATGAGCGTTGAAAATTATGTGAGTTGGTAATTTTGCTCCTATAATATTGTGAAGTGCACGCACTCAATATCGACTGTCTACGTGTACCCATCACTGGCTTACTTTCCCATCCCATCCTTAAATTACTCTAATTTGTTCTATCAAAAACAAACGACGGTGCAATCGATTTGAAGGGATTTCTTTGGAGCAAATGGAGAACCATGGAGTCCAAGTTATATGACATGAGTATGACAGTGTTACTTTTGAATGACAAATGGCAGAGCCACTGGTAAAAAAGAAATTAGTAAACTTGGTAAATTTTTGTCGTAAATCAAATTCATTATAATAACTTTGGTTCGCCATCGTCTAAGTTTTGATTGTCGCGCTCTTAGAAGCCATCAAAACTTATAACTTCCAATTTTGCAATCTCGTAGAATAAACAGAGATAAAAAACAGAGGTATTTTACGAATTCATTTTTAATATAATAAATAAGCGAAGGAATTAAGCTGCTTCGAATTGGAATGGCTTCTAGCAACAGCGAACAGCAATACGTCGTAAGGATATAAAAATATTTCTCTATAGAAAGGTCATTCTCCTTTGTGCAAGACAAAGAAAATGAAATGTAAGGCTAACCGTACTTTAAAACGTGTAGACTTTATTTTATTCAAAAATATTCTAATAGAAATTCCACCCGGGTTTAAAATTTATTGGTTTTATTTTACAATACATTACGCCACGACTTCCTCCTGTATCCGTTGCCACTATCCTTCTCGATTCTATTACACCGTTGTTTCCATTTTTATTATACATTTGATTCTAATTATAACTGGTATAACTATTCGTTACTATAAAGACATAATATGATAGATACTTAAAACAAGAAAGCGTTCCATTATGTACCGTTAAAGCTACGTCAGTTAATAAGATGCATTTTATAGTCTGTTTAACACTTGACGTGTATTCATAGTAAGAATTATATCGTACATAAAGGTAACATCGTTCAATAGAAAATCTTCCAACGGATAACAATTTAAAAATATCCAAAATATTCGCAAATGTAACCACACTGTCATAGCGTACCTACAAAATGAAAGTAGGTAGGCAACAAAAACAGGTTTCCCTGCTTATGGACAAATACTAAAATAATATATCAAATTAAATATGAATTCTAGGCGGGTAGGTTCAAATATTAGCAAAATCGTATTTTTTCGCTATTACCCATCAATAACATTATTTTATTTATAACGTGCATGTAAAAGTTATCTATTCAGAGAATCCGATATTGCGATAAAAACTTACCTTTTTAAGAATATTTAAAAAAAAATAACAATCCAACACACAACCACAAAAAATCAAAAATAGACAAAAAATGAGCACTTGGTCCAACTGTGGTACTAGAGTTAGTAATGGCACTATAGTACCTAAACACGCGGATGGATAACTTGGGTTTACAACTAACACGTCTGTGTACGATCAAAAACGATACGAACTGACGCGGCGACCGGTAAATGGAAAGTGTTTTCCAGTTTGTGTTGCCATACAAAAAATGTCCACTTCTACTTTTTTCTACCGAAATAATAAATTGTTAGTTAAATGATTTTTGTTTTGGTGCTGGAATTATTTAAATTAAAAAAGGGCAAAATATAAATTGTGACTGTTTTATATGCCTGTATTTAATTTGAAATACTTTATACAATTATATCATCACGTTCAATGCATTATTATATAAAATATATAATACAAATTAAATGTATTTAAAATAAATATAGAATTTAATTTTGAACTAGAGCAGTGTAGTGGGCGTAAGGTTCCCTTAAAATATAATTTTGGAGAAGGGTTGTGATCCATTAGTAGACGCGTAGGAATTATGAAATAACAAATTAAAGTATTTGACGACCGCTTAGCCTAGTGGGTAGCGACCCTGCCTACGAAGCTAGAGGTCCCGGGTTCGAATCCCAGGTCGGGTCAGTATTAATATGATGAATATTGATACTGGTACCGGGTCTTGGTTGTTATATATAAAATATATATATATATATATTATAAAGAATATTTAAGTATATACATCAGTTGTCTAGTAACCCATAACACAAGCATAATACTTGCTTACTTTGGGACTAGATGGCGCTGTGTGGGAAGTCCCATGTATTATTATTATTATTATTATTATTATTATTATTATTATTATTATTATTATTATTATTATTATTATTATTATTAGTTTCAATTTATTTTTAAGCTATTGCATAGCTTCTATCGCGGACTTTGAGCGCGAGAAGCGAATCCAGAAATTCCGTAACGAAAAAAACCTCACGCTTTCCACTCCGAAGGGCACGCCGCACGGAGAAAAATTTTGATAGCGCGATGTACGTCTTTTAAAACAGCGCCATCTATTATAATCTGTTGCACCTATTATTAATGAAGAAAGTCACGAAAAAATAGTGAAAGAAAATGAGTGAGTAATTTATATACATACATTTTATTATTATTACAAATGCAGTATTAATTTTGAATTGAAAATATAATACTGCTATAAAGATAACCTAAATTTTTGATATTAAAATGAGCGATATTAAAAGTAGCCCTCTTTTATACACACAAACACACACACGCGTATAGTTTAAATTCTCAATTTAGATTCTCAATATGTATATATAGTATATAAATAAATGAATTCATTCTTCATTATGTATATAACACAAACCATCAAACCAAGCACGTGTACTATTCAGTACCTACCTTTGTTTTTGGTGTATAGATAATGCACATGAATGCCGCGCAGAGAAAGTATATATGATATTATATCTATATAAATGTACATCGCGCGAAATTCGATAATCACTTCTTAATATCGTTATTTTTTTTTTAAATGAATAATTTTGTTTTGGTGTGTCATTACACTATTTATATCTAATTATTTATACCTATTATTTATACCTAGATATTTTCGTTTTATAGAGAAGAAAAGTGTAAAGAGCTAAAAAGAAAAAAAAACTAATGCACGTCAAAGGGCATATTGCATAAGTTGATACAAAATGCTATGCAATAGCTTTACCGCGGCAGTCCTCGAGTGCCACATTTTTTATAGATTATTTTCTCAAATTACATTAATTTTTTAAACAAACTACATCAAAATTGGCTCAACCGTTTTAAACAAACAAATCTACTGCAGTGCTCTCTGGTGGCTCATAAGTGAGAACCTGTTCTGGGGTGTATGTACCTATGTAATGCAATCAACTACATTTAATTAAGCCCAGCCGTTTAAGAGAAACATATTTAAAGCAGCGCTTCCTGCTGGCCTACGACCGTAAAACATAGCTAATGTCACTTTTAGAATTATAAGGAATATCAGAAAAATGTTTATTAAAAAAAATGTCCGTCAAATTATTTCGAAGTTAAATTTTCACAAACACACGCGCATAACTCTACATTATATTGTATATAACACTACAAATTTTTGTGTAGATATTTAATTAAGTTTTATATAGGAAGGAGGAAAGTTTTCGAGTAAATAATATTTGTTTATCCATAGTCAATTCATTTAATTTATCATTCTTTTAAAAGATTTTTGTATAGCAGGAAACGGATTTCATTTCATACAACTTACTATGTCATAAAACAAAATTATAATACTTCGTTATAAATTAATGCTAATTATAAATTATTCTTTTATGTTTATTTCGACAACATATTGTTAAACATGATATTTTTTTATTTTAGACGCAAATTATATCAAAAAAAATTTTTGATGACCCCTTTCATTGTCTATCAACCGTGTCCATAAAAATAAACAAATATTTTTTTAATTTGTGTTAGTTCGATTCCTGGCTCAGACAAGACTTTTTAAAATGTCATTAATGCAGATTTTTTTAATTTTAAAAATATAATAAATTTGCTAGTTTTTACATGCGGTACATTCCCTCAAGAGCTTGTTCGTTGATCTCGATCATAAAATAATTTGCATCTACAAAATTTTGAAAGATGTCTAGGTAAAACAAAGAATCGTAAAAAGCAATATCCATTATATTCATTCATTAACTCATACCAAAATTGTCATTGTGCTATTTTGAAGCTAATTCTGTGTCAACAGCCAGACACAGACAAAAATTCTAAAAACAGTTGTAGTATATGCTTAGAAATCGTGTAAATAGCATGTTTTACTTATATAATGGTATAAATGTTAAAATCACAAACATACACTTCAATTTTGTTTATGTGTATAGATTTCGAAAATATTGTAAAAATATAATCTGTTAACGACAACAGATTACATACTAAGCATATTATGATGTAGCAGGTACTATTTTACAAGTTTTCATCAAAAACTAGGAAATATTAATTAACGGTAACATTGAATTCAAGTTAAAACATATTTAACTGGTTCCACGCACCAGTTAAATATGTTTTTTAACTTTTACGACTAAAAATATATTTTACTAATAGGTAGAAATTCCTACAAAGCGGCAACACTGAATTCAAGTTAGCGCGCGGGGATCCGCCCGTCGGTTGATGACACCAAAGCGAAACGACGCAAATACACATGGACAGACACTTTATATGGCGAAATATGCAGCACATGTGGTTAGTTTAATGCATATAGTGCCTACTTATGAATTAAGGCTACGACATACCTAGGCGAAAACCGGTCAAAAATCAATAGATTGAGACTGATTTTTACAAATTCACTTTGTGTCATTAATATTTATTTAAGCTAAAAAAAAACCAAAATGATCGCATAATCGAGGTCACAAAAAAAAACAATTAATTACCTACTCAAAAAAAATGGCTGTCAAAATTATGGTAGGAATAATATGTCATTTAAAAAAATCGTATTCAAATAAGTTCATCCGTTTGGGAGCTACGATGCCACGGACAGATATACACACACGTCAAACTTATAACACCCCTCTTTTTCGTCGGGGGTTAAAAATGCTCTATGACGAAGCTTGACGCGCAATAGGTATATATATTTTTTAACTTCACGCTACCCAAGAAGGGAAGTTATTGATTTGTGTCCGATTTTGGAAAATCGAGTTTTCATCAGATCTCCACGTTTTGAGGTCCTGGGAAGCCATTCTGACCATTTTCGGCTGGACGTCCGTATGTGTGTGTGTGTGTGCGTGCGTGCGTGCGTGCGTGCGTGCGTGCGTGCGTGCGTGCGTGCGTGCGTGCGTGCGTGCGTGTGTGTGTGAATGTATGTAACTTTTTTTGTCGTACGATATCTTGAGAACGGATTGACCGATTAAGACCCGCAATACGGCGTTTGAAAGGGTTCATCGAGACTTAGATCTGATTAGATTTTGAAGTCAATCGGCTCATTTCAAAAATATTCAAAAAAAACCTAAAAAAAAAATTCACGTTTTTTTTTTAAAATAACTATCATTAAAGTTAAAAATAGACTAAAGATCTACTTAAAACCTTATATACGTTTTTTATACATAAAAACTGCGTCGAGTGCCGCCAAAAATATCAAAATCGAACAACGCGTTCAAAAGATATCGCGGTTCACAAATTTCCGAAAACGTGTTTTTTTAACATAACTTTGAGATTTTAAGATTTTTGGTATTTGACAAAAATTTTGTGCTTACAAAATTACATATAATGCCGTAAGCTGCATTAAAATCAAACGAAGAGTTCAAAAAGTATTGTCTACAAATTTCCGAAAAAGTGTTTTTTTTTTAACATAATTTTGAGATTTCACAACCAATAGATTTTTGACTTTACACAAAAGTTTTGTGCTTACAAAATTACATAGAATGACGTAAACTGCATTAAAATCAAACGAAGCGTTCAAAAGATATCGCAGTTCAATATATATATTAATAATATAATATTTCCAAAATAACATTTCCTTTGATATGTTCCAGGTTTCTGAGCTTGAAGAACTCTAAATGTATTGAAATTCTGTTTTGGTTTGTAGAGCTCGGAAATTGAAAATTATGAGCTCTAAAAGCTCAAAAACCACTAATATCGATATTTTGAGTTCGTAGAGCTAAATAGCTTTTTATTTTCGAGCGCTTTGAACTCGAAAATAGCGGGAAGTTTCAGGGATGGCCTGCAGGGTCAGCCGATTTTTTTTAAATCAGTATCGCTATAATAAGATAATTTAGTTCATGGTTTGCCATATTCGCTACTTACATCATACCTTTAAATATTTATACTTCAAAAACTTAAATGTGAAAAATGTGTACAACTAATTTCTTGTATACAAATAAATTTTGTGAAAAATGTATACAACAACTAATTTCTTGTTTATAAATGAATTTTGTGAAAAATGAATGGCGTGATAGCCGTGTGGCGGCAAGCCCGGTTCTTGTTTAGAAGGTCGTGGTTGGAATACCAGAAACAGGCATGTGCCAGCCGTCGGTCCCGGTTCAAATATTTCGTTCAATAATAGGGAATCGTCATTTATTTTGTTCTAACAAATATTTCGTTTAAAAACCAACCAAGTGCCAATAGGACTCGTACCTAGGGAGTTCCGTACTATGGTTATATATTATAACGTATTTATCGCTATTCTCCACCGTGAGACATTGTCATTTATTCATTCATTCAGTCATTAGAATCCACCAACACGCACTGAAACTAAGTGGTGGATTAAGTTCCAAGCATCCTCATTTCGAGGGGAGTCCTAAGCCCCTGCTGTGGGGCAATGGGCTGAGGGCAACTAAGGGCAAGGACATCACTTATTTTTATGGCTAGAAAACTTACTTATGTATTTCTGGTTTCACTACTTCTAATGGTCAACATTTTTGGGATTGGAAAAACTTGGAAACTTGGCGTTGTTTTTACATTTATGCTATTAAAGAATTATTTAATTTTAATTTAATTCATTAATTTTTGAAGTTGAGATCATTCCGTTTTTTCTCTATGGTTGTAAGTTAAAATCTATACTAATATTATAAAGCTGAAGAGTTTGTTTGTTTGTTTGTTTGTTTGAACGCGCAAATCTCAGGAACTACTGGATCGAATTGAAAAATTATTTTTTTGTTGGATAGTCCATTTATCGAGGAAGGCTATAGGCTATACTACATCACGCTACGACCAGTAGGAGTGGAGCATCAATGAAAAATGTTGCAAAAACGGGAAAAATTATTTCTTTAGAGAGCTTCCGTCGCGCGCGCTGCGTAAACGGTTGATGTTAAGCAAAAATCATGTATTACGGAATTGTACCCCTTTAAAAGTTCTAACTAAAAGTCCGCAACAGCATATGTATATCTTTTAAGGTTAACTTACTATAACTTTTTTTATGACAATCAAATTTGTTCAACATAATGTACTATTTGCGAAGATGTTTTTCAAACGAGATATTAATCCTTATCAAATTAAATACGTTAGTTGTCTTAAGCATTTTATGCATATTATAATTGCCCTTTACATCATACAATTTAAATTAATATCTTAACAGTTTTTATTGAAATTTAAAAACTATAGCGGGAGAAAATAAATTCGCTGTCTGCCTCTGTTCGTTAACTTTTTACTTCCAAACCAATAGACTTTGATACGGTTTTTAGTAATATCTTATTTTCTTATTATCTTATAATCTATTAATCTATGTAATAGGAGTACTTATTATAAAGCTGAAGAGTTTGTTTGTTTGTTTGATTGATTGATTGATTGATCGATCGATCGATCGATCGATTGATTGATTGATTGATTGATTGATTGATTAATTGTTTGTTTGTTTGTTTGTTTGTTTGTTTGTTGGTTGGTTGGTTGGTTGGTTTGTTCGTTCGTTCGTTCGTTCGTTCGTTTGTTCGTTCGTTCGTTTGTTTGTTTAAACGCGCAAATGTCAGGAACTACTGGTTCAAATTGAAAAATTATTTTTGTGTTGGATAGTCCATTTATCGAGGAAGGCTATAGGCTATACTACATTACGCTACGACCAATAAGAGTTAAGCATCAATGAAAAATGTTGCAAAAACGGGAAAAATTATTCCTTTTGAGAGCTTCCGTCACGCGCGCTGATTAATTTGATGATTGATTGATTGTTTGTTTGTTTATTTGTTTGTTTGTTTATTTGTTTGTTTGTTTGTTTGTTTGTTTGTTGGTTGGTTGGTTGGTTGGTTTGTTCGTTCGTTCGTTTGTTTGTTTGAATTTGTTAATCTCTGAAACTTCCAGTCGGATTTGAAAAATTCTTTTTGTCTTTGATAGCCTGATTCTAGCGGAGAGTTATAGGCTATATACATGAAAACGAACTGTCTGTCTATTCGAGCAAATCGGCTTCGGCCAAAACGGCTTAACGGATTTTGATGAAACTTTACACATATAACAGGATGTAATCTTTTGACTACACCCTTTCCATATGTGACATACAGAACTTTTTGTATGTCTGTCTGTACGTCCATATGTCTAAACCTATTTAAATGAAACATCAATGAATATGAAAAGAAGGTCGTTAAAACTAACAAATGTTGCTTTTTGTCCGTCTGTTTGTCTGTACGTCTATTCAATTCAATTTTATCTATTCGAGCTAATTTCCAATACGGCTGAACAGATTTTAATGAAATTTTGCAGACGTGAAAGAAGGTTGTCAAGAGTGTCATAAGCTACTTTTTGTGTTTGTCTGTCTGTCTATCTGTCTGTCGTTTGTCCTCACCGATCTATCAATGTACAGCTGAAACTACTAAGTCTAGGAAGCTTAAATTTGGAACATAAGTTTATTTTATAACGTTAGCATTATAAAGTTAAGAAAGGCTTTTTTAGAAATTTCAAACTTAAGGATGGGAATGGAGGGACTTAAATAATGACGTGTTTCAGGGTTTTTAGATTTTCACATTTTAAGAGTGGGAAACGGGAGATGAAAAATTGTATCGGTTTTTTAAAGGGTGGAAGGGGAATGAAGATTGAAAGTTTGAATGGGTGTGACCAAAATTGGTTCCAGCAAAAAGTACGTATAAACCATCTCGAACGTTAATAGTACCTATAACAGGAATTTGTAGTCTACGCAAGCGAAGCTGCGGGCGGTCGCTAGTCAATTAGAAGCCAAATAAAGATTCCACCATGTCGCGAAATACTCAGTAGGTACCCAGCTACCGAGATTCTATTTACTTAAGGCCTGATTTAGGGCCTTAAATATCAAAAGAACAGATTTTTCTCTTTTCTCCTTTGGTTGTACACTAAAATCTACCTAGGTACAAAAGTGTCCACCATTTTAAGAAATGCCTAATGCCCTGCTACCATACCTATACTCACTATATTTGAGTCTGTTTGGGGGCTTTAAAGAAAAAAGTTAGATTTTTTTTTATTTTTACCTTAGTTTCTAGGTTTAACTTGATACCAAATTTCAAATTACTAGCGCTTAGGGAAGTGCCTCGTCAGTCAGTGAGTGAGTAGGAAAATGTGTACTTTTCATATTGGTATTATGGTCAAAATTCTGCATCTTTGTGTCAAACAGAACTCAAGTAACGAGATGTACTCAGACCGCAACTTGACTTGGGGAGTGCCTCAGGTCAAGTTCCGGTCTGAGCACTTCACCGATTTCAAAAATAGGCAATCGCCACATGGCAAGAAAACGCATCTAAATTTAAATATAAATATTCACAATAAAAAACTGTTGTTTAACTGTCAATTAATAATTTTCGAATTTTTCCTTATTTGTGAAAACTTGTCTCTTGTCAAATTTCATGGTTCTAGGTCAATATGGGAAGTATTTTAAAAGTTTTGATTTATATTTGCGAGTGCTAAAATATGCGGCCTAAATGGCCGTATTTTTTGATTGCGTTCACTTAGAAGCTTGATTTTTTACACTTTCAAGGGACCGTAGACTTAAGTACCTAATTGATATTAATTTCAATTTGATACCTTCATGCGTTCTTAAAATATATGCTGTCCGTTTATGCTATTTTCTTTGAAGTGAAATAATTGTTTTATAATTTTTAGACGAAGTTTTGAAGTCGGTGTTTATTTTTCTGAACATTTTTATTTTCTGAAATACTAAGTGAGACTATCTATGGATATAAGAAATACCTATGTAATATTAAAATAAGTGGGCCAAAAATAATAATAATAATAAAAAATAAAACTAATCCAATAATCCACCCCTCGTCGCCCCCGACGCAAATGTGCCCATGACGCTCAACGCATTGCCGCGCTGAATTGCAATGGCAATTCTTTGCACCAGGAAGGAACCGGAACGGGGGTCGAGTCCCCTTTCTTTTAGACGACGGCCGATGCTCGCGACGAAACGTTTGGTTTCAATCCCCCAACAGCCAGCATCTTCCACCGCAAGAGGGACGAACAAGTATTTACTCTCCAGAGTAGAGTATTTGACTCGTTTTCTGGCGGCTGCAGACTCCACAGCGGCTCCGGCCGTTCCCACGGTACGACCAAGGTAAGAGGCGGCAAATGTGCTGACACACGTGGCGTCCCAAAGTAGACACCTACCCTTCTCCCACGGCACCAAAGTCATACCATCGGGTCTTTTGCCATCGGATCGGCTAAGACCAGGAGGCTCCAACACGCACGGAACTTTGGCCGAAATTAAATTAAGACTAAACTAATTACTAACTTATTTCAGAAAAAAAAATGCCTTACAACAAATACTACGGAACTCTGAAGTCACGAGTTCTATTCGCACTTGGCCCGTTACATATCTTAGGTTAATTAGAACTTCGTTTACAAATTTCCCCGAAAATCTCTTCATAAGACTGAGTTTCCCAACTTTATTATCTGTATCATTTATCTTACTGTATCATTAAATTGTACTATGACTATTTTATAATACAACTTAAAGCATATGAATCTTTCTGGCGTGTGTCGTTTGTATACTGTTCTATATTATGTGTGTGTTATATTATGCCTTGGTGTATATCAAAATTACTAACAAGTTCAAATACGTCCATAATAGGTAGCAGAAATTAGAACAATTAAACGACATTTGATTCATTGTACGTTTACTATGTTCCATTTACAACTCATCGGTCATTATGTATGGTTAACAAAAAGTGTGTATAGCAGTTTTTTTGATGTAATAATGATCCATTTTTAAAGTAGAGACGTTTTGTCGATTGGATGAAACTTTTTGTTTATGTTCGTAGCAAATCCTCATGTTTGAGTTTATACCTAATTTATATGGATTAAGTATTTCAAATAATGCACTTTTTGACCGACTTCTCCTAAACGAATTTTTTTACAAATAATATATATAACAGACCACCAAATGGCATGTCGTTATAAAAAAAATATGGGTGTCGCTATAACCGAAAATGAAAAGTTAAAAAAAAAATGTTTTGTTAAAAGTCTACGACTCTACGATTCATTTCTTTATTACAATTCATAACTGTTAACAACATATCTGAAGCACAAAAAAATTTTCAGTAGTTTCGATAAAAAGAGAAATTTAAAAAAAAAATCTTTTGTTTATTGTCTCAGAACCCATTAGCTTGAAAGAGTTAAATTTGTACAATGATACCTGGTGCGTGTCGTGATAACCCAAAGCGCAACGAACCTGTCTCAAATTTATAAGGCCCCATAGGGCCATGGTTCGAATCCGGGCGTGTACCAATGAGTTTTTCTGACTTAAGTACACAATATCACTGACACCGTGCTTCGGAGGGCACGTTAAGCAGTCGGTCACGGACGCTGTCAATAGATGGCGGTCGTTACAGTTCCCAACCCGCAGTGGAGCAGCGTGGTGGACTTAAGCTCCAAGCCCCCCTCCTCACCCTGGGGGAGGCCTAAGCCCCTGCAGTGGGGTAAAAATGGGCTGATGATGATGATGACCTGGTGCTAATATCAATCACATATGAAAACAAAATTATAATTCCTTCCAAGGGCACTTTCAGTATGTTACCTCCATCCAAATCGTTAGAGCCGATTCCGAGAAAGATATAGAGGTTTCGAAATGATTATTTGTTTAAATCAATAGTTGTTGAGATATATACCGCTTACGACCACTTAGCCCATTGGGTAGCGACCCTGCCTACGAAGCTGGAGGTCCCGGGTTCGAATCCCAGGTCGGGTCAGTATTTATATGATGAATATGGATACGAAATATGGATATGAATATGGGTACCGGATCTTGGTTGTTATATGTATGTGGTGTCTTCGCTTGGTACCCAAAACACAAGCTAATGCTTAGTTTGGGGCCTAGACGTTGTTGTCATGTATACGTTATTTTAAAAAAAATTTAAAAAATACCTACGATTGTAAAGTCTTAAAAAGTGTGTCGCCCTTAAGATTTTGAACTTTCAAAGAAAATAGGCTTGAATAAGATTATGTTGAATAATTTTTGAGATATTTGTTTTTAAACTTATTTATTAGAATTTTAACCTTAAATATTCATCTTGACTACGAAACCCTTTACGTGCGTAGTCTGAGATACACTTGACTGATTTTTAAATTTTGTAGTAGTTGCAATAATTGCTGCAGCGTATTACTGATCGGTGCGGCTTATTACAAATTTTACGGTTCTACGTACGGAATGGAGTTCTACGTTCTATTCCAACTAGAAACAAAACTTTGCTCGCCATGGAACTCTCGGGCAAGATAAACATGAGTTTGTTTTACTCTTTGTTCCTTCAACCGTCTCCAATGGTGGACCTGATAATTTTTAGGGTTTTGTAAATCACAGCGAAAAAAGGGACCCTTGTAGGATCACTTCGTTGTCTGTCTGTCTGTCAGGACCCTTTTGTTAAGGTATCAATAAGGTTGCAATATGGAGGTATCAATTTCAAATTTATCACGAGTTTTAATCTTCTTATGTTTTGAATTATAGTCTCATTTGGGTTAGAACTAGGTTTGTTCGAAATTTCTATAACTGGGATGTTTATAAAAATCGTTTAAGAGCGTTTGTATGGGCTATCACGCGAAAAGCCCTTTCTTAAGTCTACGGGCCCTCGGAGCTGTAAAAAACAAGCATCTAAGTAAACCGAATACATAAATATTGGATTATTTTACGCTGCATATTTTGAAACTTAAATTTAAAACATAAGGGGTACAAGGCTCGGATCCGGTCTTCAAAAAAGGTTTTGGTCACAACACAAAAATCATACCTACAAAGGAGATGTTTACAAGATATATGACGCCCTGACCAGGATTTTGGACAGTGTATAGTTCCACGTGGGCAAAGCCGTAAGGCGAGCACTAGTAACTTAATAAACCTGTAAAACGTTAGTTCGTTACAATGTCACATTCAGACTCTACACTGCTGCACAGGTTTTGAAAAAGTTTTTACAATTTCAAAGCTTTCAAAGGTTATCAAATTAAGTTAAACGTCAGTATACATTTTACACTGAATAAAGATATTAAAAGAAATGTACGTTTGAATTTGTAATTTAAGGAAGGACCATTATTTAGATTACAAATTCTTAGGTTTCTTTTTCGCGAAAACATTGATAGTTTCATCCTGAGGTTTCATCGATATCCTTGTCCTCATCTATGTGTATACACGTATTTAGGAGAGTTAGCCCGAATTATCTTTATTGTGCCATTGGGGCAGTGGCACGCACCCAAGATTTTACTCCGCGAAGAGTAAGTAGAAAACAATTTCTCTGCGATAGCTACGCTGACCGGGAGAGTTGCCAGTATTTGTAAGAATTTGTGAAGTGAATACTTCTTTAGCATCGTTGTGATTTGAAAGTCGATGAAACGAAAAAGCGACAGTAAAAAGAGACAGACACATAAATTCATAAAATTTAACGTGGGAGAAAATGAGATAGAAGCATTATACAGTGTTTATTGTGTTCGTGGTTCTCTTTGTGTTCTGCTTCGTATCCCCTCCACTCGTGTTTACCAAGGCATAGTGGGAGTTTGCTTGGGCCTCAGCGTTGTACAAGCTTGGCAAAAAAGTCTAGAAATAGAATTATTTTTTTCTCTTCTGGCAGCGTTGTATTTGCTGTCAAATGTAATTGTCATTCGGTATTGTCATTCATGTTTCATCACTTACGCATTAATATATTACGCTGAGATTACTCAAAATGAATAACAAAACAATCCGAAGTTCTACTAGAGAAGTGATTTATTAAGTTTATACCTATGCAATATCTTGCGGAACCTATGGCGGGACGTATTTTATCGGAAGTCAATGACGTTTACCAAAGAACTGTCGATATGACGGGTTAGTAATTATTTATTTAAGCTGCAAACGCTCTTAAACGATTACGACGTTAACAGGCATTTTAATCTTGTTATGTTTTGAACTATAGTCTCATTTGGGTTAGCAAGAGGTTTGTATAGAGTAAAAAAAACTTCGGAATTTTTGACCAGAAAGAAAGTTGTTTCAATGAACTCTGTTGTTTTTAAGTTGTTATTCTGAAGTCTTCGCATTATCGATATCGATACTGAACTCTTGGTTACTTTTGACAGAATGAATATAGCAAAACGTAAACAATCTTGATATTTAGGTATATTTGACGTAATTTATGCACTAACGTTTTTTACACTACATTACTTGGTTAAACGTTAAACTACCTACTTATTATTTTGACGTTTTCATTTTAACGCTTCATTTAATGTGGAGTCAGTTGACATAAAAGTATGCTATTATGAATATTGGTATAAATACATCTTTATTTATTTGCTGATTCGGGTTTTTTTTGTAGGAAGTAGCTGAACGTGTATTTCATGATATTTCCGTGGAAGATTGGAAGAATTCATGTAAACATGTAATGAGATTAGAAAAAAGATATTACGAGAGGAGAATTCATCTATATGACGACATCGATGGACTCGTAATAAATCTCCAAAGTGACAGCAGCAGTGAAGATAGGTACATCGGAACCTGAAAATGAGATTAATAATTTTCTAGCGGCCTCAAATCAAGATATGTATGTAGATATTTCATGATTAGAGTATTTAGAAGATTTTTCAGATGAATAATAATGAAAACATTTAATGTTGAAAACTGGTTTAACATTTTGTATTAAAATTTACAAATCAGTTCTGTCTTTTTTTAACTTTTTAACTAGTCATCAATCATTATCAATCAATTGTCTCTGTTAATTAAATAGGTCGCGACCTTCAATCTGACCAAATATGATTAATGTGTAGTGAATAGGTTAATAACTACAACTATGTGGTAGTTAGATATAACAGAATAAACACGAAATTGAAATAAAAGCATTAAACATATGAGCTTTAAAATTATAATTTATACATCAGATGATAAAAAGGGATGAGTGGTTTAATGAGACGGCGAAATAAAAATAAGCGTCTAATAATAATATCAATGTTCATTTTCAATCATTCATCAATTTTTATTTTATTTTATTAAGGCCTATCAACCTCAATAGACCGTCAATGTGTGACGTCACAAGTCTATTAGGGTTGTTGGCATGCCCATCGTGCCCACATCGACGGATCCGCGCTTGAAGGGCTTTTCCCATTGACCTGGACTTAAGAGAGGCTGAGACTCAAAGATAATTCTAAATCAATTTTTAGACTCACAGAATTTTCAAAAGTTTCGCCTAGTAAGATACAAAGCGCCATTAGTTGAAAGAGGTTTCAGCCAAAGGCGAGGTATAGATTACCATAAAACATTTTCTCCCGTCGTAAGACACAGTACCCTACGACTGTTACTGGCACTGGCACTAGAACAAAACTTAAGTATAGATCACATGGACGTAAAAACGGCTTTCCTTAATGGTGATTTAGAAGATAATGTCTTTATGAAACAACCAGATAGGTTTGAAGAGAAAGAAAAAGAGGATTACGTCTTTTTTCTGGAGTAGTCTCTGTATGGATTAAAACAAGCTCCGAGATCTTGGAACTTGAAACTTAATTCTGAACTAAAAAATTGAATTTCAAAAGATCAGTAAATGAACGATGTGTGTAAGAAAGAGAGCAGATAAAGTTATTTTAGTTTATGTCGATGATATACTCATATTCTGGAATGACAAAGGTGAAATGCAAAAATTAAAGAATGAACTTATGTCCAAATTTCTTGGTGAGGCAGAACTTGTGATAGGTATGAGATTTAAACATCAAGATGGTGTTATCAAATTAGATTAAGAGGAATAGACTGAAAAACTTATACGAAAATTTGGGATAACAGATTGTAAAGCAGCTGTCACTCCTTTTGTGGTAGGAAAAAGCCAGCAGACAACAATTTCAAGCCAGATGAAAGAATTCCATACAAAGAACTAATTGGGTCACTCATGTATTTAGCAGTATGTACGAGACCAGATATTAGTCACACAGTGAGTTATTTAAGTCAGTGAAATACCTGCTATAGCGAAGAACACTGGACTGCAGCAAAACGTATTCTTATGCAAGATACTTGAAAGGAACCAAAAGTTTTGGGCTTGTGATAACATAGAGGGTTTCGCAGATGCTGATGACGGAGAAAATATATGCGATCGAAAAACAATACCCCCCCCCTCTCCCGACTCAAGGGGGGTAGGTACTTAAACGTGCGCAATGCCGACTTGTGTCGTAAAAATTTGTAAAACTCAAAAATTCAAATTCCCGTAAACAGTGTGACACGTCCGACCCGTAATAAGTATTTGCATGCACTTACGCTTACGACGGAGCCGGACGCGGCCATATCAGCCCACGCACGTTGCGGACGCTTTTATTTTGCTTTTGTTTACCGACTACAAATTCTTATTAATAAATTGTTAAATCAATGCATTCACAGTCTGATTACTTTCAAGGAGTTCTCATAAAATGATTCTTTGATAATCCCAGAACACGGACAACACAAGCTTACAACCTAGTTATAAATTATTCATGACTAGTTTGTTTGTTTCGTAAATGTTGACCGCTCAGTTATTAGTAACTCTAACTTAGGTTCTGGTTTTGAACCTCTGTTTATTATATATTTTTTGAATATTTGTGCCAGGTCAAAATCAATCGTGTTTGTGTTGTCGTTGTTTATACAAACCCATAATACTTATTACTAATACACCGTACCATAATCCTTATTAGAAACAAAAATAATGAACGAGTTTAAAGAAATAAACAATAAACGTGCCTATATATTTTATTACTACAATCAATAGAAATGTTTAACTTTAAATATATCGATTAGGTACGTTGTTGGCTACGCACTATTTGCCTTCATCGTATAAATAAGTTGAAATGAATTTGGGGGCTACGTTCTGATTATAAGCAGCAATGATTTTGTATCAGCTATCTTTTTTTTTTCTAATGCTTTATCTACATGTTAGAACAAGTTAAACATATGTAAAATTTACATTCCTTCTAGTACTTTAGTAATTATTCTGAGGTCTTGTTTAAAAAATGTCTATGAAGAAATGTCATTATAGTCGGTGTTGACATGTTGACAGCCTTGGTATTGACAGCTGTCATGTATGTCATTTTCGTTAATTTCATTCAATGTCATCTGTGGTCATCCGTGTTGATCTGTTTTGATCAAATATTTTTCTACAAAAACAATCATAAAAATTCTTTGCTTTTCATAAATAAAATATTATTGATCACAATTATGTAACTGAATATAGCTAGCAGATAATACTATTTTTTGTAGTATTTCTGTAAAAACTTACATTAATCTTAAATGTCTCTTTGCTTAACTTTGGCTTATCTGTAAGTTTTAGGTTTTAGTGTGCTGCTACTTAATTAGAAAGTAAGTAGGTAATTATATGTAGATAAACGTTTTCGTGCCCCTTAATTAATAAGTTTCTATTGCAGTTTGAATGTAAATACGAGTTAATGTGTATATTTATCACAATAATGTAAACTTTCTTTTCATAGCCACTGCAATGTACATTTTTATAGAAATCTGTTAGTCACCGTTTCATTAGAATATGTTTATCGTGAAAGAAGACTACACTATTCAATATGTGTATTTTTTTAGTTGTTACAATTGATAAATTGAAGGTCCAATATATGTAAGTTTTAATAAAAAAAAACATTCTTATTAGCATACGGTAAGCCCAAGTTTAGAAAAATCTATCCCAGATCTACTAAACCCCATAAGTATCTTGTTTTCTGCAATCGAAAAAAAAAATGTATTGGAAAATTATTCAGTTGTTGGTCTAAAGCATTATTCCTCGACGTTCAGGTTTTGTGATACCTCTATAAAGCATAAAAATTGATAGAATAATGTAGATATTCCTCACTTTAATATTATAATTATTATTAACGTACTGACAAAACTCTAGAAATAGAATCGTTGCCCTAGGATTTCGATAAGTTTTGGCTTGCAAGGCAATGTGAAACCTAGTAATAATTGTACTGCAAACTTTGATCTTATTTAAGACTTCTTATGTGAAAAAGCTTCTTGTCTATGGTGCTTTTAAAATTAAATACATATGAGCACTAGAAAATAATTTACTACTGTATATTTGCAATGTTGATTCACATATCTAAAAACTTTAAGTGAATAAAGGTAAGCAGAAATTTAATTAAGCTTTATTTTTGATTACAGTCACCAGATGTTTCTTTCATGAATTTACATATGAAACAAAAAAAATATAGACATACTCATGTTGCTTTATTTTTTGAAGGAATTTGATGAACATCTTACTTGACAGCTTTGGTAGTGCAAATTTTGTGCCTTGCTTGGGGGCTCGTTTTGCTCCACTGGCTCATTTCTCTTGGCTAATTTTTGCCTCATTCTTATTTTTGTTACCAACAACATGTAAGACAGTTGGTTAAAAATGGTGGCATATGATTATCAGTTGTATTTGATATAAATAATATTGGTGAGTAATTGTGTTCTAAATTCATATCAAAGTTGATCACAAACTCAAGACAACACATCTCAGATTGATTTTCATTGGTCAATCATTATATGTATACTAAAACATGTTTTTTCTGTAGATGGCACAATCATCAACGCTAAAAGGAGGCTGTACTAGTTTAATAAATGACACGAGTTTTTATTTCATATTTAAGATTAAATTCAGTTTATATCATTATATCATTATAAGTTTATATGTATATTTAAGGTGATGGAAGGTACAGCCCAGATTAGAGAGTCAGCAGCAACGTGGAGCTTGGCTGGTGACCGCCAACTGCTGCAACTCCTCACAGCTCTGCACCAGGTATCCATAATAACATCTGGGCCATCTAAAACTATCCAAACAGGTTTAGGTCAGGCACATTAATGTATATCCTTGTATCTGTACCACTTGAAATTTGTTTATAATATTTGCTTACTAACTTTTGTGACGTCACATGCAAGGTTTTCACGGTACATATTACTTAGTTTTTAATCTACATAACCTCTGCTGTCACAGTAGAAATGATATTGGCGGAGTTGGTGATATTTCGCTTAAGTTTGTTTCCATACAAATAAAATAAAATAAATTGGAAACGCATTACTTTGCTTATCGAACTCACAAACTTTGTATGAAGGTTGATTACCCATTAAACCTTCACAGCTGTTATTGTTATATATCGTTACAATCAATATTAGCGCATGTTAATAATAATCGTGATGAACACTTTTTTTGTATTTTTTATCTATTTTGTGACATCCTAATTTACATGACTTATTTTCCTGCTGCTCTACTCAAAGTACCAGAATGGTGATACTACTCTAAATAGGGAGGGTCAAAAGTATCACCCCATAGCTGACGGAGGATCAGGAGTAAAGTTCTGCATCTTTTTGATCCCTCGTTCGCATTATGCGAATTTGAGAAACAATAGAAAATATGTGCTTGTTATTTAAAGATTTTAATAGAAAAAAAACCTTTTGCAAGTAAAATACTACAGAAATCATTAACAATTTTATTATTAACTAGCGGCCCGTCCCGGCATCGCATGGGTAGTATTCGTTTCTGATGAGAATCACTTTTTTTATCTTAGTCTAATCTCATTCCCGTTCTTCCTTTTCCATTTTCGTTCCCATCGCAAAAATATTTAATTGTTTCCATTCTTGGCCCTGATTTTGTTTCGTTTTCGTTTCCATTCTCATCAAGAATAACTTTTTTATCTCAGTCTTAACTCGTTCCAGTTCTTACATTTCCCGTTCTCGATTCCACGACACAAATGCTTTATCGTCTCAATTTCTGTCAATCGTAACTCATTCTCGTTCTTCCCTTTCCCATAAATTAAATAAATTACACTTTCGCGACGTACATTTTTATATAATATAGCTACCGCTTCAGAACTCAGAACAGTAAGAACTTGCTTTTAGAAAAACATATCCATTGCAGTGCTTTCTGGTGGCCCATGGCCGCAAACCTTATCGAATAACACGCTCTTAGATGATATCCATATAACGCAGAAACCGCTTACAGGTCCAGCCGTTTTGGAGAAACGTATTTATTGCAATGCCCCCTGGTGGCTCATAGCCGCAATCTTTATTTAACAATCTGCTATTAGATGATATCTATGTACACAAAAAACCGCGATAAGATCCTCAGAGCTGTTTTATAAAAACTTACTATCGCGATTCCCCCTGGTGGCTCGTGACCGCAAACTTTAATCTAAGAACATGCTCTTAGGTGATATGTTTATAACGTAAAAAACCGCGTAGAGATCCTCCCAGCCGTTTTAGAGAAATGTATTCATTGCAACGCCCCCTAATAATAATAATAATAATAATAATAATAACACACACAATCACAACAACGTCTAGGTCCGTAACGTAATGGCTTATACCCGCAATCCTTATCTAAGGACCTTTCTTCTTAAGGACCGTTCTTAGGTGATATTTATGTAACATAAAACAACGCGTCAAGATCGTCCCAGCCGTTTTGAAGATACATATCTATTGCAGCGCCCCCTGGTGGCCCATACCTGTATAACTGATTTAATTATCTATTCGCAAGTGATACTCATGTAATGCAAAAAACCGAATCAAAATCAGACCAGTCGTTTCGAAGATACACATTTAATGCAGCGCCCCCTGGTGTTTAATAAGCATAAAACCTATTTAGAAACCCGCTTTGGAATGTTATTTATCTACATACAAAATTTCATATAAATCATTAGAGCCGTTTCTGAGATAGCCTGTAAAAGAGTAAAGACATTGATCTTTGAATGCACCCTGTTTGACAGGTACGAACAGTTTCTATGGGAAAATGAAGTTGTTGTTTTTACTATATTGTTGTTTTTCTTTGAATTACTGCACATTTTCTCACCTTTTAAATTTTCCTTGGACTTCCAGAAATATTTCAAAACCAAAATTAGCCAAACCGATCCAGCCGTTTTTGAGTTTTAGTGAGACATGTAAAAAACTTCATAACATTTTTATATATAAGATTTAAAGTTTACAACTTAAATATGGCCATATTTCTTAAAAAATAAAAGGTTCTATTTAAAGGTTAATAATTACTTTTTGATATAAATAATAAAGTATTTAAATTTTTTTCCACAATAAGCATTTACAGTTCACACATGAAAAATTTTTAGAAGCTTAAATGTTATATTTTTCTTTAAAGTTTTGAGTGATACAAAATAAAGTCTTGCAGAGAATAAAGTATTTTAATTAAGCATAAATTTAATGTATTGTTATGGGCTAGAGGTCCAAATAGATGCATGGAAACACCGATTTAAGTTATACTTATTACTTAACATAATCACAAGATGTTATCATGCTTGTTTACTTGCTTGCAGGTATGTTTGCTCCTTGACTCTTTGAAAAATTATGACTGGTGCCGGCGCCCGAACTCCTTATATTTGTGCCGGAATCCCGGCCAGAAGTGTCCCGAAATTTCCATCATCGAATATTCAATTTTGAAATTCTAATTGTAATTTATTACAGGAATAATCCACGGCGCCGAGGCTGTCCTATTGACTCGAGCCGCCTCTGAAATAAAATTTTGTTGCAGCGGCCGCAGTCACTTTGACGCGCCGCCGCCGCCTCAAAAATAGAATTTCACTTGTAATTTATTTTCATCTCGAATTTTCCCGTATTCGACCGATATGTTTTTGTAAAACCGCGTGATCTTTCTAGTACTTTCTAAAACACCGAGGTCCTTCTATGCATTAATGTCACAGTATTTTCTATTCTTTTTTAAAGAACTTTCTGTATTTCTAAAATCAACCATTTTCACTTAATGTGATAGTCAATATTCAGAAACTCTCCTTTGATCCCCTCTTACTCTGAGGCATGACGTTTTGCCAATCCTATCTTTTAAACATCACTCCATATTGCTTTGCTCTTTAAAATAACAGAATCACAATTTCATCTAATTAAATATGGAACTGTTATTAAAATCTTTCTAGTGGTTTTTGTTAACAATATCATAAGATGCAGAGTAAAATTATCTAACGAGAATCAGTTTCATATAATTTTTTAGTGTTTTAAAAGCTATATAATGACTTCTATAATTAGCAGTGTGAATTATTTTTAAATAACGAAATATGTGTAGTTTAATAAAAAATAATTTAACGGACCAATTGGCCGAGTGGTTAGAGACCTTAACTGCGGAGCCAAGGGTCGCAGGTTTGATTCCCGCTCGGGACACATGTGAAAGAACATGTGAAAGAAAAGAATTTTTAAGCATGTATATCAGTTGTCTAGTACCCCATAATACAAGGATGCTCACTTCTCACTTCAGAACTAGGTGGCGCTGTGTGGGATGTCCCAGGTATTATAATCTATTTTTTCGGAACTCCTTCCATTAATTGGCCCTTTTCTAACAAAAAATGGAATTTTATATTAATTTATCATTTAAAATAAGCCACGTTTAAACTATGCGAAATTTGAAAATTGTTTTTTTTTAATATAATGATTTTTTTTTGAAAAATGAAAAAAATATTTATTTTATTCAAATTACAAACTATTTCTTATCACTAATTGTTGAGGATTCCTTTTTAGGTATATTGTAATGCCTGTGCTAGGGAACCTGATTCTTCATTACATAAATAAAGGTATTAAAGTATAAAAATAATGTAAAAATGCATATAGATAAAATTCTTACTAATATTATAAACGCGAAAGTTTATATGTTTGTTGCTCTTTGACGCAAAAACTACTGAACAGATTTTAATGAAATTTTACAATAATATAGCTTATACATCAGAATAACACAGATGCTATCATTTATAAAGATACTAGCTTTCCGCCCGCGACTTCACTCGCGTGAACTACACAGTTGTACATAGATTTTGAAAATTCTTTTACTTATAGAAAACTAAATTATCAGCGAGTAACATAGGCTATATTTTATTTTCAAATTAGCTTTCCGCCTGCGGCTCCGCTCGCGTGATCTACACAGTTGTTCCGGGCCCGCCATGATTTTTTGCATAGATATAGTTTATAAGCTGAAGACTAGGCTACTTTTTTTCCCAGAAAAAGGGGTCCCAGTACCACTGTGAAGTCCACGTGAGCGTAGGCGCGGACGGAAAGCTAGTATAATATAAATATACAATCACCACTTATTATAAAATAAAGCCCCCCACCGCGTTTGTATGTCTGTCCGAACGCGATAAACTCAAAAACTACTGAACGGATTAGCATATTATTGACACCACTGGATAGAGTGATTCAAGAGGAAGGTTTAAGTGTATATTTTTTTAAGGTTGTATGGAAATTTGTTGAAATGTGACCATTATTGTTGAAGAAGTCGGGAAAAAATCAAACCAGCTGGGAGCTTTCATCGAAAACGCTGCCCAAACCTTTTGAAATATAACAAAATAATGTATACAGGAATTGTATCTCTTTTATAGGACTAAAGAAAAGTGTCTATCTTTTATGGATAACTTACTATATCTATTTTTATATTAAAAAAAATGGTGTCATGTGATGAGCTGATTGGAAAGCAATTTATGCGGATACAGTATTAATCCTTATCAAATTAAATATGTTACTTACCTACAGCATTTCATGAACATTATAATTGCCCTTTACACTATACAATTTAAATTAGTATCTTAGGCGCTATCACGAAATGTAAATATCGCGCCGCACCGCGCCAGCCGGCTATACTGGACGACACGACACGCGTGGTTAGGCTGAAGTTATCAATGTTGTATACAAAGAAATATTGTACTCGTAGTTTGTGTTTATTTATTTATTCTTTACTTTTTCAAATATTTATGGAATTTGAAATAAAATACATTAAAAATACTCCAAGTAAGATGAATTTACGTTACATTTGAATCTAATTAAATCCAATCCACATGTTCAACGCAACAAGCTTATAGGACACTACGCAGAAAAACACTACGGCTTATATGCTCTGGCTACCCGTGTGAAGCCGGGACAGGTTGCTAGCATAAATATAAAACAATTGACAATTGTCAAAAAATTTTTTATAAAACTTTTACTGATGTTGACCTAGATTGAAATCAATGTTCCTAAGTATGCGTAGAATGTGTGAATCATGGGAATTCTTTTTTTCCAGAAAATAACATCAAAATGTGAGGAAACAAACAACAAATTGCAACAGATGACTTCAGCACTAGATGCAGCCAGCGTGTCACTACAAAATGTCAATAACAGGTATAACTGTAGAAATGTTTTACCTTAGATATCCTAACTAATATTATAAACTGTCTGTCTGTATGTTGTTACCTTACCACTGAACCAATTTTGGTGATATTTGGCAGAGAGTTAGTTGAAAGGCCGGAGGATAACATAAGCTACTGTTGCTACAGTTGAAGGATTCCGCTTTTTAGTGGTACTACTTCTACTTCATTTCTTGATTTGTTCTCCTATTATTCCATAATACAACTGGAAGCTTTCGTCTTCATTCTTTCCGATTCTTGATTAGTTTTGAATCACATGAAAATCTTTGACTAGGATAAATTTTAGCCAATGTTTTTTTCCGTCTCTCAAACTATGATTAGAGACCCTAACTGCAGAATCAAAGGCCGCGGATTCGATTCCCGCCAAGTACAAATATTTTTGTAGGCGACTACGTCTGTTTGTTCTATTTATAGATGTAAAATACGTATGTATATAATATATAACGAAATAATTAACTATATCAGTTATTAGGTAGGTTATTATTAATTAATAAATTAAATAAAAATATTTTTAAAATAGACTAGTGTATGTACTTTTTAATCATCAAGATTTACAGTTATGTTTCTTTTTTAATTTATTTTTGTTACTATCAATTCAGAAGGTAGTTTCTACTGAGAAAAACCAACAAAATACGTAGCAGTTACTATTCTTAAAATAATATAAACAAACTAACAATAAGTATGTAGAAAGCATCAACAAATTAAGACGGAACATATGTTAATTGCTTAAGATGACGTCCATACATCTCGGTCACTTTAATATTCGTACAGTGAATATTAAAGTGACCGTGTAACAACCCTTTTCAGTTGAAATTACATAAAATGGTTTCGTTTAGAAATGTCAAAAGAGAGCCATTGGATAAACTATTTTGGAACTGAGTACTCACATTTCAGATACGGGAGGCTAAAATAAATACTTAGTGGTCATTTTAAAAGAATTTTCTAATTAAATTTCTAATGATAAACATAGGTTATTAAAATGAAGTCTAAGTTATTAAAGATTATTTAAATGATAATATAATAGAAAAATTCCAAAAGGAGTTTCTTGCCAGTTTTTCTTCTTCTAGTATTTCTAAACCGGAGGCGGTGAATGGATCTTCCAATAAGTGTATATAAGAAATACATCTTGCATTGATTTTTTTTATAAATTTTTTGTTGGGATAAGGAAAAAATTCATCCCCATTTTGCTGTAGACAGAGATACATTTAAAAAAATATATAATACATTTTTGACCACTAAAAATGTCAACTCTCCCCTTTGAGTATATGTACATGCGAAATTTAATTTGCCTATATCTATAAAAAATATAAAAATTACAAGACGGACAAACGGTCGTGATGTAACTACATGTGATCAGTTTTTTTGCTTTTAGCTCTAGAAATTAAAAATAAACAACCAGACACAGTGTTTGTATATTTTATGTTTACATGTTTATACATTATTATGGGATAATAATAATTTTATTGTTTATTTACTGTTCTTTACCATTTTTGCATTATACTATTGTAATACACACAAAAAGTGTATTGTGATTATGTTTATAAATATTTTTCTATTAGTTATTGTCATACTATTGTGTTTATTTTAAATAAATAAATAAATTACTGAATAAATATGGACTAAAGATGTATAAAATAAAGATATTGTTTGTGAATATTACAATTGCTTCTGTGAGGTGAATTAAGCTTCATCTGCGTTTGTGCTCTGCCAATATAAAATACACATTGGACTTTTAATGAAGTACCATAGTGTAACACAGGGGTCGGTAAGGGGCATCCTAGGAAAACTTAAGTTGACCTAGTAGGCATTGACCAAAAAGTTTGATATTACGTTGAATACTTTCTTATTAAAATATAAACAATGTGGAGTATTTTAATAACTTTTAAAATTTTATTTATTAATTTTCAAGAAATAATCAAATGACTATTCCCAAATTTTTGAACTAACTTCGTTAAATTTTTGTTCGAAAGAATAGGCAGTTTTTAAGAAACTAATTTGAAAATTTTATTCAGAACGGTACTTTTTTTAAATTAGTTTCTTAAAATTGCCTATTCTTTCGAAATAAAAAGTATAACAGACTTTAGTTCAAAAATTTGGAAATTATCGATGGTAAAAAATTTATAGCTGATGACGTCACTAGTACTGATTATAGCTACAATGTTCTACGTATTGCACTTGTTTGTATGGTCTTAGACCGCTGTATGTAGTACTGACGTCACATGACGCCTGCAAAAAAAACAAAATTTTTATTTTGAATAAGGACACCTATTCCTATAAATGAAATAAATGTTTTTCATGTTTAATTAAATTTATATTTTTATTTAAAAAATAAAATATATACCTATATATATTTTTTTGTTGTTGGGATAAGGTATTCATAATTTTGTATTATGTTGCAAAATTTTTAACAATGGGCATTCGACAAATCTTGGAGAAGTTCAAATTTTCAGCAGACGAAATCGACGAGCTACATGAAACGAGCTTGTTGTCTTACGTTTTAATAATATGATGTTCAAAATTAGGACCGCGTCATGAGGAACTTAATAAGCACTCCCAGGGAAGTGTTGGGTGAAGAAATCATTCGTCGTGGCATAGGGCTTTACGCTTTTCTTACATTTGTTATTTCTGGTAACAATGTTACTTGTAATTTGTGTGGGAACAACACTTGACTGACCAATTGGCAGAGTGGTTAGAGACCCTAACCGCAGAACCAAAGATAGCCAAGGATCAATATTCGTGTGCATGAACATGTCTATTTTTTCCATGTCTGGGTATAAAATATCTATAAGTATATGTATATATTGTAAAAAAAAATATTTAAGTATGCATATCAAACATCAAGTACCCATAATACAAGCATACTACTTGCCTACTTTAGGACTAGATACGCTGTGTGGGATGTCCTAGATAATATTATCATTATTATAACACATGTGGCTTTAAAAAAATATATTTCTTCGACGCATCTTTTATAAAATATCAGTGTGGGATGTGAATAAGTTTGATTTAATTAAATTACATTTCACAGATTTTTATCGTTGAGCGCGTGCCAGTTTATAGAGAGCAGAGTTTACGAGGACGAGATTGACGTCGCTCATACCGACACAGAGAAAAAAGAGGTTATTGTTTTTTATGTTCGTTTAAGTAGGGTATCATAGTGACCACGACCAATTAAAATGATTAGTTTCCTAATTTGCCTCCCCCTCCCTCACTCTACTCCTTCGTATCCCGCACTGGACCAACTTGGTACTACTTCAAGTTACTATTTGACCTTTCTACCCTTTTCCTAAATTTCCTAGAAAAGGCAAACTCCGACCACGATCATAAATAGTCGTTATTTCAAAAAGAAAACTGTGTACTTTAAAATTTTATTTACAATTTTTTTTTCATGTTTGTATCCAACAATAGGTACCGCCAGCGGACCCCGTCAGTCATAATCTGACAGAACTAGAGCAGAGTTTGACTCGCTTAGAATGGTACCATGAGCCTGTTCACATCCTGCCTGATTCTGACTCCGAAAGCGATAGCGGCAGTGATCCCATCACTGAAAGGTGAGTTGACATTTCATTATAGGTACTCTTAGAAACGTAGTTAGGAGCCTTTACCATTTTCATTTTTCTTTCGATATTGATAGCGGTTAACAGTGTTAGCCGGCGAACAAAAATGTGTAAAGGCATCACTTCATGCGAGTTCTTTTCAGAACATGTAAATTTAATATGAATAACATACCACGTCTCACTTTTAGTTTTGGTTAATTTGCGATTTTGTTTCGTAAATGATAAAGTTGATTTTCAAAGTTCAGTTTTTGACATTCACTTCGTGTCTTACTTTTGGCCAAGTTGCAATCAGGATACTTAAATACTAATGTTCATTTTAGGTATGACACGGCATACTTTTTTTATATGCGAATTTGAAATCCGTTCCTTGATACAAGGCAAAGCCTTATCAAAAGGACCGTACGAATGTTAAAATATAACTGATTATGTGCAGTTGTATACAATGGGTATATGCCTACATTTAATAATAGTAGTTACCTACAGTTAATAAAACTGATTAGAAATGTATCTGAAGCTAAAAAATGTGTCATCATTGAACTTAGAGATGGAGTTGATAAGTGTTTAGGCATATTTTTATTAATTTCATTATGAACTGTATTTTATATAGACTGTAGGAGTGTGTTAGAAATTTCCATTTTATTTTGGATTTATTTATTGCTATACCCTTCGGCTACAAACATAAATTTCCAACCACAGTGCGTTTTAAGGCCCAGCTCTCGCTTAAATCAGACAGAGACACTATTATTGTGGTAATGTTGTTTGCAGTGTGGTGCTGCGCCCCAAGGAGCTATACGAGCGGCGTCTACCCTACACCATTGGCTCCAAACTTTGGAGAGAAAAGTGGCATGCTGGTAATTAGAAATTAATAAATGCTTTTTAGGGTTCCATACCTCAAAAGGAAAAACCCTCTTAGAATCACTTCATTGTAAGTCTGTTGAGACCATTTTTGTCAGGAACGCGTGTAGGTATGCCTTTTGGAACTGTAAAAAAATCAATGCAATCAAAAAATATACTTAAGCCGCTAATTTTGACACTCGCAAGTAAATCGAAATTTATCACTTTCCATTGACCTAGATTAGTAAAATTTTGCGAAAAGCAAGGCCACGCCACAAGTAAAACGAAAAATCCACAAAAGTGTTATAGTTATATGACATTTAAAAAAAAAGTTTTTAGTTAAATCTTTTTTCTCAGTAATACTGAAATAATATTAGGTCTTAACCTATGAAGTTGCCGTTCTTCAGTACTGGCCATTTCAAACACAAAAAAAATTTTGGATGGATGTAAATTCTAAATTCAAAGTAATTTGTTTTAAAAACATAACATTCTTTTTACAAAGTCAGTCTTTTGTTTCTTGATTAGCGTTGTGTTTTCATTACATTTGAACATTTTTCGTCATAATGGACACTGAAAATTCGTGTAATTATGGAATATGAGTTCCGTCGTGGCACTAATGCGGCACAAACGGCACGTAACATCAACAACGTTAACGGAGAGAACTTAACAAACGAACGCGCAAACGATGTTAGCATCAAAACAATATTGGACCATTGCGACAAATTGGCAAAGTAAAAAAGCTTGATAGATGGGTACCCCACGAACTTAACGATCGCCAGCGCAACGTACGCGTCGAGACCTGCCTCGCGTTGCTTAGCAGGCACAGAAATGAAGGAATTTTGAACCGGCTTGTTACCTGTGATGAAAAATGGATCCTGTTCGACAATCGAAAGCGCTCAGAAAGTTGGTTAGATCCTGGTTCAGCACCAAAGCAATGTGTTAAACGAAAAATAACTCCTAAAAAGGTAATAGTAACTGTTTGGTGGTCTAGTGCCGGTGTGATTCATCACAGCTTTTTACAAAAGGCCTGAGCATTACTGCAGATGTATACTGTGAAAAACTGAAGACAATGATGGAGAAGCTCGCACGTCTGCGACCAGCTTTGGTCAATCGGTCGTCTCTGCTGCTCCTTCACGATAACGCGCGACACCATACTGTACAACAAACAGTCTCTAAGCTGCTAAAGTTGGGGTTAGAAGTTCTCCCTCATCCGCCATACTTACCAAACGTTGCACCTACCGTCTATTACTTTTTTCAAAATTTTGCAACTTTTTAAGGGGAAAAAAATTCAATTCTAGAGAGACAGTACAAAATGCCTTTGAAGAGTTTGTTGCCTCCCGTTCAGTTGATTTTTACAAGAAGGGCATCAATAAACTGCCACTGCGTTGGCAAAGATGCATCGATTGCACGGGTGATTACTTTGAATAACAGACATAAAAATGTTTGCAAAAAAAAATACTTTAACTTATATCATACAAAACGGCAACTTCATAGGTTAATACCTAATATAGAGTTTTGATATTAATAAAAAACAGACGATTGGCGTCATAAAAAGAAAAAAAGAATTTTCTTTTTTCGTGCTGAGTGTTCCCTTTTTAAGGTTTCATACCCAAAGGACAAAAGGGACAAATATTGCTGTCACTTTGCTGTCTGTCTGTCCGTCCGTCCGTGTGTCATGAGCCTCTAACTCGTAAATGGAATGAATTACAGACTTAGAAATTAGATGTATTGTGTAAAATGTTGGCAAAATATATTTGTATATTTTGCCAACATTTTACAAAAAAAAAAATATATTTGTACTCAAATTATGTACCATATTATACTGTATTTAAACAATAAGTATTGAAAGCACCGATTTTCAGTGTAGTTAATGTGTAAACTATGAACAAAACAAACTAATATTTGTTTTTGTGGTTTCTAGCTTAGATTTTTTTTTAATTTTTTTTATTTTCATACCCCAAATATAGGTATAGCGTGCTGGTACGGAAACAGGTGCGCGAGTTTAACTCGCGTTTGACTGGTTTTTTTTCTAAGAACGCGTTTCCAACACCGATCGACCAAACGATTAGACCCTAAGCGCAGAACCAAAGGTCGCGGGTTCGATTCCCGTCCGGCACAAATATTTGTGTACATGAACATGACTATTTGTTTCGTATTTGGTTGTAAAAATACTATACTATAATGCATTATAAAAAAATATTTAAGTATGTATATCAGTGGTCTAGTACCCATGATACAAACTCTGCTTAGTTTAGGACTAGATGGCGCTGTGTGGGATGTCCCGAGTATTATTATGACAATAATGAACTAGGTGGCTGCCGTTATTGCTCTGTCTCAAATCAGCAATACTTATAGGGGCCTTGAGACCCGGCCTCCCGAGCCTCAAGACTTGTATTATGAATGAGTGTTAATTTTAATTTTTTCATGACAGGTCTGGTAGCGGAAGACAGCGACACGGACAGCGACCGTTCCGCCCCCCACACCCCTGCAGAGCAGTACAGCGACGACAACGAAGAGGGGGACGGGGGTGAAGATACTCACCTGCAAGTACGTCCTACGATCATGATTATTTTACCAAATTTGGAATGCATCTAATTGCACATTCCTCTCAAGAAATTCAGTCAGATACGACCCATTGGACGTTTTGATAAAAGTCTACGAGTCATATGTGAATAATTTTTATCCACAATAAAAGTGTGTATTTTTTGTTATGAACGCGGCGCAATCAATTTCTATTATATTTACCGAAAAGATGAAAAATGGTGATTGTGTCTTGTATTTTTCAATAAAACTTCTTCATCACCACCCTCAGTGCTGTCGTCTTCTGTATCTGATTAAATAACTAATGATTTCTTCTGTAGCCATGTTGAAGATTCAGAACTTAGTTTTGTCAAGATAAGAAATATTTGAACACAGAACTGTTTTCAATGTCAAACAATATTAATTCACTCATTTAGTCTATCAATAGAGAAGTAACCCCACATTCGTGAGTCACATATGAGGCACAAAAAAATATATTATGTGAAGTGTTTATTTCTTTAATTCTGTTTTATGTTAGTATTATTCCATATGAACATATAGTAAATAAAAGTGGATAGAAAGTTAATTGTGATTAACAGCCCGCTATCTACCGGCATGGGGGGCTTACGGCCCAAACTCGTAATGTTGAAGAAGGTTGAACTTCAACATTATAGGCTTAAAGGTCTGATAATGATGATAAAGATTGATACGCAACAGACACTTGCGGCTGCGATTTTATTGAAATCAAATAACATTTATTTGACTTAATACCTAAAACAGGTACATAAATATGTTATACTATAAATATGTAAATGTATATATTATTAAAAAAAAAGAATATTTAAGTATGTATATCAGTTGTCTAGTAACCCATAACACAAGCATAATATTTGCTTACTTTGGGACTAGATGGCGCTGTATGGGATGTCCCATGTGTCGTTATTATTATTATACAGTTTGTTTTGAGCTACATTTTACTGTTGAAACTGCGCAAATATTTAAAAACTGTGCACAGAGTTTGTGCAATAATATTGTGTATTTCATATACGGATTGTAAAGTCTGAAATAAAAAATTATTATTACTAAAAGTCACGAACAAAATAATATGATTTAAATACATATTTGTTTTATAATTCAGTAACATTTAAAAATTGTTTTGAAAAACAATTTTTAATTTTGGGCTTGGACCAAAATTTTAAAGTTGCGCTGATGGTATTTAAAATAAAAAGAAATATGGGTCTGGAATAACCTCTCAAAATATCAATTATTTCTATTTAATAATGCACTAGATATTTATGAAAATGAATCTGATGTTGAAATTGTCCCTCTGATGTCATCTGGGCGGTTGAGCTTATTGCTGTTTTCCACAGTAAAAAACCAAAGTTAAAACTGTATAAAAATTATTGATTTAAGGTCACTATCTTGTGATAATTTTTTTTTTTTAAGGAAAACTTACAGCTAATTACAACTAAAATATGAGCATTAAGAAAAAAAAAACACGGTGGATGGATGTTGCAACAAGCCAAAACAAGTTTCCACAAATTGAATTGAATGTCAAAGGAAATTTTAATCCTCATAAATAAATAAAAATATTATAATTTATTTAGTCTAAGATAATGCAATTGTACAATTAGTTAGCACCTGTCCAGTTGACGTCACCGGGATATTTTATGAAGTAATTTTTTTTTAAAGTAACTAGGAAACTAAAGACTTATTTCACTTTTTTATTTTAAGAAAAACTTCGTTTAAAAAAATTTGTTTCAAGCGTATTTTTTTTTTTTTTTGAGAAACCATTTCGAGACATTCGGAAAACCCTAACATTTACAAATATAAAATGATGTGCTTTAGGCGTGGAACTACGAGGAAGATTTGGTCCCAGCGCCAGTATTGATTTCCACTCCACCAGAAGAAGATTATCGCAAGGTAAAACACATTTTGATTCCTTCTGCCCATGGAGGTATCGACGTCATTTATACGCGCTGCGGCCTCTATGGAGCCAGTATGTAATAAGTTTGGTGATGTCGAATGACAACTGCCACGAGAAGGCGCGGCGCGAAATCTGTCATAGCTCCATGGTGCTACCACACCCATACGACTAACACGAGTAGCACACTTAAGACCCAGAACTCCTCAGTAAAATATGTGATTTTACTCTCACTTCCACACACACATTCGTATCTTAATTTTCTATCGAACGCCTTCTTTCTACACCTCTTGTCGAGTGAGTCCTTTTTCAGCCCCATAACTACCCCTGCGCGATATTATCTTTGATTTTAAATTAACGCCCACCGCCATGAAGATCGCGTGTATTAGTTAATTTGTGGTATTAGTCAGGTTGGCCGTGATGTGTGAGAGAGTGATTTCTTCTCGGATCTTATATCTAATTGACGCCGTTAGTCGGCACCATCTAGATACTGTACGTAGCGCGTACGACTGTCATGACGTTTGATTAGATTCTGGTTCGGTAGGTAGCGTTACTTGTATGTATAATATATTGTTTATAAATAATGAATATAATTATGTTGACGGTGTTCGAAGGCGCTATAAATTCTAATAACTCATTTTGAAAACAGTTTTTTACAGAGTATTAGTATTTTTTCTATTTTAAAAAATATATATAAAATAATGCACCAAATAGCACTATTAAAACAGTAAATAAAATTTCCGTTTTTTTTTTTGGAGTATATTCCTTTATTTTTTTCTATGGAGAATCTTTTTTATTGTGTTTTTGAATTCTCATGTCATTACGTACTATTGTCTATTTTCATGCAGTTTTTTTTTTGTTGAAGTTGTGGATGTCTGGCTCTTAGAATAGGCCTCCCTAAAAACAATATGACTGAAAATGTCGCATTTTAGTCAAAATATTATTTGATAAAGTTGCGAAATACATTCACATTAAATATGCATATACTCGTATCGTATCTGATTCTAAGTACGAAATATCATTTGCATCAGTTTAGGTAATTTAGAAAGCTCGTTTATATGAAAAGTTGCACCTTTTCTGCCTTCTTCATTTTGCCTCATCATATATAAGTTAAGTCATGCTCAAAAATTTCCCTCCAACTATAAAATATAAAGATATTTAAAAAAAATCTACTCATAAAATTCAGCCATGTCGTCGCCGAGGTGCGGTGTATGCGTGTTTAACAAAATTTGAATTTCGTGTTGTATTTACTTGTATTGCGGGTTCCTCCGACGCGGGGGCGCAGGTGCAGCGTCCTACCCAGCCACACATCCACAGGTCTATGCTCCCACATCCAATGACTTTTTTCGTCAGTAAGGTTTTTTCATTGTTTATACATCACTATTTATCCATTCACATGTAATACTAGCCCCAGAGCCAATCTGAGGTGGCGGCAGAAGTGGCGCGACGACTGGCCGCCGGCGTTACAATCTTACCATCGTCACCCCAGTCTAGCGACCCACCGTCTCCGGCAAAGCGAGCCGCTCCTATTGCCACTGCCGTTCCCGCATTGTTCAAAGCACAACCGCATACCAGGGTGACAGGTATGTTTATAGCTTGGATGGTTTATTTCATTTCACACCCGCTCTGCCATTACAAAATTGTTTGACCTTTGTATTATACAAGTTGAGATTTTAATGACCAGCCAAATTTTAATATAATGATCTTTGGTAGAAAACCGATAGCCATCTTGTTTCCTTTTAGTATTGTTCTATACAAAAATATTGAGATATGACTACACAAACCTTTCCCGAAAAAACCAATAACTCTAGTCACCTTTCATGCCCGCCGCCCCATTCCGATTCAAGGCCTCGGGCGCGTACGTTTACTATAGCGTTAAGAAGTCAACCAAACGTTACAAAATAACACTGTAGATAAAATAACTTATTATGAAAATGTAACCCATATTTCTTATTTACGCAATGAGGTCTATTGGTGATACCTAACATCTAGAAAAATTTTGGCCGGTTACTAAAATCTCACGTTGTATAGTATGATTCTATCCCCAGTACAGAGGTCCTGTTAAAATTGTCGTTATAACAAATTAGTTGGATAACCGTCGTGTAAAGTACCAGATCAACGCCTCTTTATATGTCTAATTTTCACAATTTAAAAAATATATTTGGAAGCAGTCTCCGTTTATACTATAATGCTTTTGGTAAATCATTGACCATAATATATCCGATAAAATAGCTGCAGTGTTCAACGACGAGCCACCGCCACTCGACCATGTCCATGACCACGACCACGACCACGACGACATCTTTGCCGATCTCGACGACGACGCCGATATCTTTACGAAGGACGCCAAGGTACAGTTTAGCATAACTATATGAAGTTTGAAAAAACCACCAAGCTAAGAAATGTGTATATCTATGATTCTTAAAGGATATTGCAAGGTTTACAGGTTTTCGCGCTTTCCAGAACAATCACTTTAAAAATTATGCAGCTCTTTCTTGACATGGAATCAAATTTAATGTCTTACACTCACAAAAAATAGTGGCGAGGGTTGCGAAGGAAGTTGTGCGTTACCAAAATGTGTTACATGAAAACGCGTACATTTCTTTGCGTACTGCGCGCTTAGACGTAGTACTTATATCGATCGAATAAGCAAGGTTGCCCAAGTACAGTACTAAAGGAAAAATGTTACCTACGTCATCCTGCGATACGTCATCAGTGTTCTGATATCAAAGTTGAAATAAATTCTAAGGAAATTTCTTGACTGTCACACGAATAATTGTTATTATCTCTGAAACTATTAATGCTACAGCTCCAAATAAATTATCGCGGAAAAGGTAATCAAATAGTCTACCTTTTAGTGCATAGGTTAGAACATTATTTTTGTATAACAAATTTTGAAATGGCAGTTGTTTGAATTTTTTTCCAATATCCACATAAAACATTCATAAATGTATTTCGAATTGTAAAATCTAGATCGTCAGCCACCTGTGACTAAAGCAGAATAAAAATTGATGTATCGAGAAAACAAGAAATCACAGCAATCGGCTGAGGCAGGGGGCCCAAAGTGTAGGTGAAAAGTCTAAGCATGCGGTTTCTCTGAATGTATTTCAAATGTGCGTGCTAAGCGATAACCGCCGAGTTCCATGTTTTTCAGGATTCATAGTACGGAAAATTTTGATTCCAATTTTGGTAGGTGCCAAAAAACGGCGATCTACCAAAGAGAATTCTTTTTTTTTAATATACTTTTGGAATAAAACTGCGATGGGGAAGATAGTTGACAAAAAAAAAACGTTTAACGTAATAAATGTAATTTGTTTAGGTCGGTATCGTTGCTGCTGCGACTGGCGCCGGTGATGCAGTTTTCGGTAGTTCTGCTGTCGCAAATGTAAGCTATGTGTTATCAGTCTATGCATTCATATGTATATTTTTTTCATGCCTACTTACATAAACCAATACAAGTTCGAATACAGAATCATTATATGCACCCTACTTTTAGTATGTGTGTTTTTGGAACCGCTTCCATGGCCGCTGGCAGTTGCTAACAGACAAAGGTTTACACTGTGTCACTATCAATAAGTGCATTGACAACTAAACGATACATGTTGGTCCTTTAGCGCGTCGCACTATCCAATCTTCAAGTCGCGTTATAGTGCTTATTTAATTATTTAGACGCAAAATTAAGTCTCGTCGGTGTGACAACTGAGGTGTTGGACATTCGTTCTTAATTTATTTTTCTAATTTAATTTATTTATAATAGTTTAAACCAGTGACTGATAAATATTTAATTCGTTTTATACATTTAAAAATATGCTCCCTATGTTGTTTAAAACTGATTGCTCTCTCTCTCTAGGAGTTAGTGTTTATTAACTGTAAAGTGAAAATACGCGTGAGGTTCCGATGTGACCACATTCGTCTATTCAAACACAAGTAAGATAGCTAAGACAACCGGACAGCTGTATCTCTAACCTACAATACATCTGGTCGTATTATATTGAAATGAGCATATACAAAATAATGTGGCTACACTAGACCGACCAAGTTCTTTTACGCGATTCGACTCGTCATAAAAAACGTACAGGTTACTGATATACGATTAATTAAATTTGTAATATATTCAAAATTCAGTATATATTATACAGTGAGGAACTCGACACTAAATCTTTCACTTATCAAAACCTATTAAATATATTATAACCTGCAACATCACCAGACAGCTGAATATATTTCACTCATTTTTAGGATTCCGTACAAAAAGGAAAATGGAACCCCTATAGGATCACTCGGTTGGTCGGCTGTCTGTCTGTCTATCAATACCTTTTTTCTCAGGATGTGAAGGTTGATGAATCAAGTTGAAATTAATGCTAGAACTTAGGTCCACGGTCCCTTGAAACCATAAAAGTAGGAATAATATAATAGTAAGACTAGAAAGAGCGCTATTAACTGAACTATTAGATAATTGTAAGGCGCAAATGCGGGAGAAGGAGTGTGGCGAAGTGTGGAAGGGGTGAATACGTATAGCGACGCTAAGTTGCGGAAAGGGGAGAGTTGTCGAAATCGTTTTCGATTATTTTCCTTATTTAAATTAATGAATCAAGCTTCTTAGTCAATGCAATAAAAAAATACTGTCATTTTTGCTGCAAATTTTGACTCTCGCAAGTAAATCAAAATCTATAGGGTACTTCCCGTTGACCTAGAATTAAGAAATTTGGCAAGAAGCAATATCTTACACCACAAGTAAAATAATAAATCTGAAAAACGTTAATTTATAGTTTTATACAATATTTTTTTTAAATCTTTTGCATAAAATTGAATACATACATATTGAATATAGAATTGAAATATGTGTTTACATGGTGTTCTGCCCGCGAGTAGCGATCAACACATCAATGTACGTTTCTAACTGTATGCAACTCTTAGGGTGCGATTCCTAGTCACATTTTTTTCTTTTTCAATTTATAGACCGGTCACCCAAGTTTGCAAAATCAATCTTATGCTATGTGCGATAAGGCGTATTTTTGTTGCAATTGAAATTACAAGCTATCGCTATTTACGAAATAATTATGAGTTTGTACAAAGAGTATGAGCTATCTAGCTAATTATTTTACGCGAGGTATATCTTAATAAGTACACGTAAGCGTCTTTACCACGAAATATCTGTTGTTCTTTTTGTAGGATAAGTCAGCGTTCCAACTACTGCGAACTATTATATTCAATATTGAAGTGCAACGTATGTTTCTAGCCGACGAGACCTCTTATGGAAGCAGAGTCAGTAACGCCCGACACCGAAACAGCCGCCGCACGCGCATCGGACGTCGTGCGGGTCAGTATAATAAAAAATATATTTTCTAGAGCATCTTGAATAGCTATTGTAAGTACCATATCCATTAATGTATTTGCAAGTAATTACCGCATCTGCATAAACTTTATAATCAGCAAATTGCACCTGTTGGTACATTAACCAATCAGTGCATCACATTTAACGTGGATTGACCATCCTATCCATCCCACTTTAGCCATCGTTCTATAAATACAGTTCAACATCCTGATTTCAGTCACTCGAGTCATGGAAATTCTATTAAATGATAGTATGTAAACTTATAACGTGTTAATTGGTAATCCATTATGAAACTAAGTTAGGTAGATTTTAATTTCATTTAATCCAAGTCATGCCTCCAGCCAACAATCCTTCTGATAACCTAAATCGATTAAATAATGAAGTAATAATCCATTGCAACAATTTGTTCATACATGAATGATATTCTCGCTGTGATGTTGTCGTCGTATCACCAAGCTACATGAAGTAAAATGAAAGTCGACTTCACGTGACGAGTGCCAACGTCACGTTCGCTAGGGTTACCGACCGCAACGGCTCGCCATTATTCGCCAGAAATAATTACGCCATGCCGTATAGTTTGCTGGACAAGATTGCGACGAAATGGCAGCGAGAATATCGTTCATGGAGTCAATCCCTTACTGTATGTGTTATTCACAGAAACCCGCGGGCGCGAAATCACTATTCGGCGACAGCCGCGCCGCTGAAACCATTGGGGATGCCATACTAAAAAGAAATCAATCACCACCTCAAAAACAACGTATCGACATGGCTAACAGTAGACAATCAACAAGTGAAAACCAAGAGAGACGTGTATACGGTACTCCAAGAAAAATTGAAGATTCATGCAAAGAAGAAGATGCATTTGCAGATCTTTTCGCAAGTGCTGGTCGGCCTGAAGTAGAAAAGCCTAAAAAACATAACATCACAGATATCCTGTTTGATGACTTTGATGATTTGTTCTCAGCAGATATCGTTGGTAAGGTTGATGTTAAAGAACATGATAAAACTATTCCCGGATTATTCGACGATGATGATGATCTATTTGCCGATTTAGATTTTAATACTACTAAAACTAAAGTTACAAAACCTCAAAATGAAGTAACTGAAAAAAGTGTTACAACGAACAAAAATATATTTGAAGATAGTGAAGATGATTTATTTAAAGAAGAACAAAGTAAAAAAACTGTAAAGGAAAGCAAAAAACATTTTAGTACAGAAAATAAAAATTTACCAACCGATAAGAAAATGCTTCCAGATCTTTTGTTCGATGACGATGACAGTGATGGTGATTTATTTTTAAATATTTCAAAAGCTGGTAATTTAAAACAAGATTCTGAGATTAAAAACTTAAATGAAAATACACAGAAAAACAATGATAAAGATAAGAGAGTTTCTGATGACAAACACCACAAGTTATTACTCAGTGATCAAAATATATCTACTATTCAATCAGAGATTTCATCTACTAGTAAGACCGATAACAATAAGCCTTCCTTGTTCGATAATAATAGCATTGATGATGTATTTTGTGTAATACCAGAAATTGCAAAAAACACTAGAAACATATATTCTGGTTTACTGGAAGAAACAGTAGCAACCTGTGAATCGGACGGCGTAGATAAAGGAATTCCAAATAAGAATTTGTCTAAAATCAGTTCATTAAGTAATAATGAAATAAACAAAGAACTTCAAAATGATGATTTAGTTATGGGAAAAGCAGAAAATGTAAAAGATACATATAATGTAGATAATTTTAAGGTAGGTGATACAATTGCAGCTAAGTCTAACATTTTTGTAACGGAAAAGAATTCGAATTTATCACCAAGTGTGGTTTCGACACCTAAAAACTTAAGCGTAGAAAAGAGTTTCGATTCAAAGTTAAACATTACTACCACACCAGATGCTACCAAAAAAGAAACAGATCCCAAACAAGAAATAGTTACTAAACCAAATATATCTGACATTAAGAAACCGGGTATAAGCAGTGAACTGGTAAATTCTTTAATTGAAAAAGATTCACTTTCGAGGGTAGAAACTTATGGTAAACCCGACCTTTCAATTGTCGAAAAAGACACGTTAAAAACAAAACATATCACCGATAACTCAGATTATAACAAACCATTGCAAAGTCAGAATATTCTTAAAGACAGTAAGAGGGACATAAATACCCAGGAGACTGATAACATATCTGATAATAATTTATTCTTTATACCACCTCCACTTCCAAAGAACGAAAAGAAAAATAACGACGCGTTCCTTGAAATATTCAACAATCAACCACCAGAGTTCCTAAAACCTACTGAGCCCAAAAAGTCAAAAAATATAAACGCACTATTCGACGACGACTCGGAAGATGAAGCTTTATTTTTCAAGAAAAACGACAACATGGCATTTGAAAAAGCTGTCGAGTTACCAGCAGAGAATAAAGAGAACCCAGTATTCGGATTGTTTTACGACGAACCCCCTGATTTAGATTTTAATTTTGAACAGAAAATGAAAAAAACAAAAGATGCTACTCTTGTGGCAAACGTTACTCATACTAGTGTTGATTCGGATGATCGTGGAGACACATCAAAGCAAAATGAATCGCAAAACAAGATCCTTGATGAGTCCACTACATTAGTAGTTGGCATGAAGGATACAGAAGGTTAGTACATCTAACCGAATTCATGTAAGTTGTTAATTTTATTACTTTATTGACCAACATATTTTTTTTTTATTTTCAGACTATATTTTTGATAAACATAATACGATATCTAATTTAAGTACACAAAAAAAACTTGAACGTAATGAACACTCTTACAACATCAACAATACTGAAAGTAACAAAGATATCGCAGATGGAGTGCCACAGAGTAAACAGGAATCAAAAACTGTTGGGAAATTAAAAGCTATCAATATAAATATAGATGTAAATGCCCTGCGACCAGGAGTTTCACCAAAAAAAGTTACACCCACTAAAAAGTTTCAAGAAGTTAATACGATAGCCAATGACTTTAAAGAACCGATTGATTTAGAAGTTCCTACAGAAATCGTAAAACCAACATTGCCTAGATCTGTGAGTTTCGAAGAAGATCCCGATTCCCCTCTGCTTTGTAACAAATTATCTAAAGATAGGGCTAAGATACAAGTAAAAAGAAGACCTTCCTCAAGAAGAGCTAGAAAAGAAGCTGTGAGGAAATCAGTTATAGATGTCGATGACTATGATTCCACTGATGCATCTAATTCTTTAGAAGAACCCATTCAATCTCCTAGGCTCAAAAATGATGAAAAAACAAAGAATGACAAAATAGATATAAACACTATAGGAAAAATTTATTCCGGTGCAGAAATAGATATAGGAAAAGAAAATATCGACGATGATTCAGATCAAGAACTGTTTGGGAAAAAATGTACTCATACAGACATAACCACAAATGAATCCAATAAGACCCTCTTGGCAACAGGTCGTGGAGAATCAAAAATTTTATCAACGGATATAGATTATTCCAGCAAAAAAATGGAGAAAGAAGAAGGAAATGTCTATAACGATTCAGACGGAGAACTATTTGGTAAAAGATCTACTCGCGCAGACTCGAATAAGACCACAAATGAATTTAATACAGCTGACTTGGAGGCAGCTGGTAGAAAATCTAAATTGTTATTAACAGATATACATACTATAGGGAAAATTTACTCTCGCGCCGAAAAAGAAAAATTAAAGAACCGAGAACTATTTGGTGAAAAATCTACTCGTGCAGACTGGGATAAAATAAATGAACCCAATAAATCCGACTTGGAGAATCGTGATGATGATGATGATGATGATGATATTTTCAAGAGTTTTCCTCATAAAGCTGTTAAAAATGAAGAGTTTACTGAAAATGCCAATAAACGTACATCAATTTTCGATGATTTAAGCGACGAAGAACTATTTGGAGGCAGTTCCATACCTGGACCCAATATCCACTCAAAGAAAAAAGCAGAAAAACCAATTCCTAGTTTGTCAGATAATGAAGATTTGTTTGGATCCAAACCAACCACCGTCGCAGGTAAAAATCCTACTTTAGTCCAATTCCCATCAACGCACAAACTAGAAACTCCTGTGAGCTGTAGGTTGTCCAGCTGCTGTTAAACTCCAAAAATGCTCAACAATACAGCTTTTGTCATTATAGCTGAAACAGAGTACATTACGCCCCTCAGGTAAGCATTAAACAATTTTTGTATCAAAACGCTGTCACGAAGTATGTTATGGGGTGTTCGTATTTATAATGAAATACCGTAAGAATGACATTACGTTCGTGAATCGACAAAACTTTCGGAATGGAAAAAAGTGTGAGACAATGAATCAGCTTACCCATGTACAGGTTAAGTATTGAATTCTAGGATGGTTCGCTTCTGCTATGATTGAATTAAAGGCAATTATAGGCGCATTATAAATCTAGACTAATACTCACCTATAAGCTACTACACGATAGGTTCTCGTTTGTTTCCACCGAGAGGTGACGCAAAAGTCATACTTGCATCCATTTTGAGCCTCTTTTATACACCTTGATTTACTACCAATTCAATCATACCGTATTCCAACTTCCTGTTTAGTGTTGCCAAAGTATTGGATATCATGTCTGACTGATATCGCGTTCACTTCGCGACTGCTCGTCGCGACAAACGTGCGGTACAGTCAGCATCAGATTTATTGTTAGCATCCTTCGCGTCCAGCACTCAGTATCACATGTTTTGCCAGTCGTCGGAGATGAAGGAGAGTGCACAACTTTTATGTTTATAACAAGTATAACCAGAATAATTGTGCTGTTGGTTACTGCTAAGACGTTTTTTTAGGCTATCATCATATTCCAGGGCTTTGTCATCTATCGTTGAATCCACGTCAATTGAAGAGCATTATGTCTGGCAGCGTTAAAATAAGAGACCAATAATTTAATTTTGGTAACGTCATTTCTCAAAAAATCTGATTGTTGGACTGTAATGAAATTTTTAGAATCAACAGCTATATTCGGTGAAGATATTGAGACGACGACGTTCTTCCCCCTTCGTCGTCGTCGTATGGGCGGTACTGCTGGGAACCGGGCTCAATCTGATTAGTTTTATCCAGAGAACGCGTGTGCCAAGTTCCATGCTTGTGTCACAAAGTGAAGGGTTCTTATACAAGAGGTGTCAATAGGCCCCCGGCTATATCGGGCTGCATTGAAAATGAACATCGGAAATAAAAACTTAACACATTTTTGTCAAACGATTTTATTAAATTTTTCGATTATACGATGCCCCGCGAGCTCCTGAATTTTTTGACACTACTGCCTTTCGTCTACCTTCATAACTTTCTGAAATATAGGCGAATCTCACTTTCCGGGGTAACTGATCTGATAATCATTCAATGAAAAAGGCCCTGAAATGATGAAAAAGTAAAAAATGACAATAGTCAGAAAATATTGAAATAAAAGAAAAAATGAAAAAGTCCGCCGACAGTTTACGACCGATTCTAAAATTTCTTTTTCCAAATGATCTGCCTCGACAGATTATCTTCATTTTTTTTTATATTGGCTTTCAATTTCGAAATGATCAAGTTTTTGTCCGTTAAATCGGGAAAATTTGTCTTTTTTCCCCATTTTCGATTTTCCGAAAAAAATTACGGACCGATTTTAGAAATTTGGTATCATACAATGTCCTACTAGCACCTGCATCTTTTGACACCACTTATTTTCGTCTACCAAAATTTCGGAAATATAGCTGAATTACACTCCTCCACGAAACGATCTGAAAATTTTTTTCAATGTTAAAAACGTTTTGCACTGTGAAATCTTTTCTTCCCTCTCCGAAATGCGCGTCCAACCGATTTTATTCCTGCATAAAGCAAGTGGTTCAACTTGCACTACTAATTCTTAAAATAATTATTGGCCATGTATATTACCTACTGGTTTTTCAAATATATCGTTGAAGGGGTAAAAAAGTGTGCTAAAATTTTTTATCGAAATCTATCTTAATTGGGGATAGTCTTTCCAGTCCGTGGCTTCGAATTAGCAACGCTATCTCCAAACAGCTTGCGGGTCGTGACTGTTTACACCCCTAAAATTAGTATGAATTGGAAACAAAATTTGCAGGGTCATTAAGAAAGGATGTCCCTAGATCGTTGCGTTTTTTTTTTTAATTAGCATTAATATCGAATCTACGGCTCGTTTCCAAAAACGAACAACTGATGGAAATAATGTTTTTCAAGAATTTGTTCTAAAACTAAACATAATATCAAAAAACCAAAAACGTACCGCCCTATGACAGTATTTTTCCTATTACATATATTTTTCTTTAAATATTGATACAGAAATACAGCGTGGATTAGACACGGGCCGAAATTTCTCTTTTGAATGAAAAGCCTACCGAAAAGGATATTTTTTTCTCATTCTGTTATCAGAGTGTTTGCAGAGATAGCGGGGTGAAATAATAAGTTTAGGGTAACGTTAGCCAAGGTTTAGGCGACCGGTGTGCACGAAATTGCTAAATTACAACTAATTGAATCAAATAAATTGTTCTGAATTCATGGTTTTTTTCACACTAGTAGGTACTACGTGTAAATGATGGAAACTAAAAAAAACTATTTCGTTCAAGACCCATAATACCTCAGGAAAATATGCCATATTACCTTCGCTTCCCCGCACACATTCATTACCATAAAAAGGCCGTGTGTCAAAGCGAGATGACAACTCATTGAGTGCCAAGAAACTAAAATGTCCTAAGTTACAATCTATATTTTTGCTTACAGATAGGTACAATTCAAATAACTTATTTAAAAAACCGTCACAATGCACCAGTAATAAATTGTTTTAAAATTTTAAAATATAGATATATAATTCAAGATAATACACCAAACAGCAAAAACGCAATACAGGAAATAAAATGATTTTTGAATCAGTTTCCAGATTTTATTCATCGACAATCTTTTTTATTAATCATGTTTTTCAATTCACAAGTCTTTTTAGATACCATTGTCTACTTTTACGCTGGTTTTTTGTCTATCTGGCTCTCAATTACATCTTAAAACATTTAAAAGACTCTGCTAATCGTGTAATGAGACTAGTTAAATCCTTCATATCTAAGTGAAGTGATATTTCATGGTACATCTAACTAATACTATTATATTACTTGTGATAACTGAACACTATAACCAGTTTCAGATTCCTCTGCTGAGCCGAAGAAAGCAACGAAAAAGACTCAAGGGGCACACGTCACATTTGAAGATCCTCTTTCAGCGTTTCAAGATCAGTGACGACACAAATGGAATTTTATTCATCTACATGGCAAACACAAAATAATCGTGCTCCAATGAATGTTTTCCATGGAGTTGCACACGAAGGCAAGAGGCCCTTGTCAGCTTGAAATGACGGACAGCGGCCGTTGTGATCACCGCTTCATCACTGGCGGGTGGCGTCATTCAGAAATTTCCTTGAGGTCCACTGTTCATATGTGGCATTTAATAATGTGAGGTCGTGCCAAACATCTTGATAGACGTGAACTCTCGCTCCGCTGATTGTCAATTTTTAGCTATTGCACCGCCACTCGCCTCGACTTGAAAGCGATCAAGTTTGAAACGATTGCATCTTCGCCGACAATCTAATTTATTTTGTATGAAGGCAGCACGCAGGGGTACAGCAAGAAAATTATGAATACGCGTCGATGGAGTGACGCTACGTGTACGGTGGGCCCATGATGTTACATTTTGCAAGAACTAGAGAAACCTATATGTTTAGTTTTCTTGTACCGGTTCAGTACATTCCAATCTTTTTTTTTCTGTTCTCCATATATATTTTTTTCTACTCAAAAACCGTACTTGCTCAATGGTCCTCAATAGGGTGACTATAACTTCAGTTGTCGCACATGGAAATGTTGTGAAACATCCAACCCAAAACACACAATGATTTTTTTGTCCGTTTTTTACAACTCAAGAATAACTAAATTGTTTAAATGAAACTTTACATTTAAATGCGGTTCAGTATATAAAGTAGGAACCGCTCGCGCTAAACTTATAATTTGGTTTGAAGTCGAAGCGAATACCGTCGCAGCAAAAAAAATGGATATCAGAGCGTCGAGAGCAGATCCTGTACCTGCACAAAACGTACCCGTGTCAGCTTCAAAGCAAATTAAAAGTTTGGCGCGAGCTGTATCAACTATGTATGTCTTGCATGTTGTCTTAGCGGCCGCTCTCTCACAAGTTACTGTGGAGAAAATAATGTTATGATTTAAGTTCTATGCATTCCCTGTTCTTAGCTACTGGAAATAAATTGAGAGTAACTGTTCAATTCCTAGATTTCGCTTTAGGAAACATAATTTATATAATATTATAAATATTATAAAGCTGAAGAGATTGTTTGTTTGAACGCGCTAATCTCAGGAACTACTGGTTCTAATTGAATTTTTTTTCTGTGTTGGATAGTCCATTTATCGAGAAAGCCTATAGGCTATATATATAAGATCATACTATCTGTCTGTCTGTTTATTCGAACATAATTTATATAAATATATGTGGTGTGTGGAAGAACTTGTAAAAATATAATGTAAAAAACAAAATGAAATAAATTGTACATTTTACATTATTACCTTTAATCTTATTGATATATTATTAATATAATAGTTATGTATGTGTAAAGTTTACATATTATTATATCAAATTAAAATTATTAAATTATTTTACTTGCTATTTTATTTCATTGAGGTACCTACAAATTTTTTTCTACGAACCGTGTGTGCGCTGATTTGTACTTAATTTTAATGACTACATAGGTAGTCACAATAGTCGAAATTGTTTTTAAAAGCTTTTATGTAGTTTCACTTGTTTGCATGTTTGCATGAGCCACTGTTTCTTGACCTACGAAATTGAATTTTACGCAGGTATGTGGTTCGGATGCCAATGAAATCTGGTGACCTGGTCCTAATGATACAGCGAGGATCATCTCCTCACAAGAGAACTCGACGGTTAATTTGTATCAAACTGAAAGAACAAAGTTTGGTATTGACTCACACCATTATTTAAAAATAAAAAGAATGGCCCTTAAAAAAATATCAACAAAAATTAAGTTATGCGAAAATATCTTTTGTAAAAATGTGAACTTTCCATCGAGTATGGTGTTATATTGAATCGATAATTCTTTACGACAGAACGGCGCTATCGCTATAAACATCATCGCCATTACGACCGCTTAGCCTTGTGGGTAGCGACCCTCCCTACGAAACTGGGGTCCCGGGTTCGAATCCCAGGTCGGGTCAGTATTTATATAATGAATATTGATACTGGTACCGGGTCTTGGTTGTTATATGTATGTGGTGTCTTCGTTTGGTACCTAAAACACAAGCTAATGCTTAGTTTGGGGCCTAGACGTTGTTGTGATGTAGACATTATTATTAAATATTTCATAAAAATTATAGGCACTCAAACATTACTTTGGGAAAAATATGTATTATTTGAAATAAAAACAGTCTAATGCAACCTTATGACATAAAAAGATGTCGCCCCAAGTAAATTTTCTAATATCTCAAAAACGCCCGTTTCTTGACAATATATTTTAATATTCATATGCATAGTTGCACTTGTGGGTGACGGTCGCTTATTATCGTTGCTGAGTCGCGTAATTACGTGTAATGTAATAACCTTTGCCCGAAAGCATCACCCAATTACCTATTTATGATTACCATATTGCTGGTAAAAATTTGACTCGAGTTATTAATATTCGTGATCTAGGCATTACTTAGGATTCCGAGCTGAACTTCAACCTTCACATTGACAATATCGTAGTCAAGGCTTTCAAACAGCTCGGATTGATTCTACGCATAAGTAAGCTTTTTGCCGGAGACAAAACCCTTAAAATACTCTACAATGCTTTCGTTCTCAGTGTTCTGGAATTCGGAAGTGTAGTTTGAAACCCTCAGTATGCCATTCACATAGGATTGAGAGGGTGCAAAAGAAATTTTTTAAATCATTGAATTTTGAACAGGTGACCTTTGTACAGATTATGAAGATGGTGCAACAACACATAATATACATTTCTTACATGCAAGGCGGAAATTCTTAGATAGCATTTTCTTATACAAAATTATCCATAACCACATCAACGCTGCACCTCTTTTGGAAAGAAACATTTTTCTTAAAATTCCGCGCTCTTCCTCCTCACGTTCAACAGATACTTTCTTTATCCCATCTTTTATACGAACTACGCAAAGAACACCTTTTTCAGACGCTCTTGCATGCATCACTATATATTATAAAATGAAGTCCCCCGCCGCGTCTGTCTGTCTGTCTGTTTGAACGCGATAAACTCAAAAACTATCGAACGGATGGGCATATTGTTGACACCAATGGAGTTTACGTGTATAATTTATGATTTTTATAAAAATCAGATGAAATATGACGATTATTGTGGAAGAAATCGGAAAAAAATCAAGCCGGCTGGGAGCTTTTATCGAAAACGCTGCCTAATCCCTTGGAGATATAATAAAGTAATGTATGGAGGAATTGTGTCTTTTATAGGACTGAAGAAAAGTCTCTCTTTTATGGATAGCTTACTATACCTATTATAATGTTTAAAAAAATGGTGTCATATGATGAGATAATTTATACGGATATAGTATTAATCCTTATCAAATTAAATACGTTATTTACCTTCAGCATTTCATGCATGTTATGATTGGCCTTTACACTATACTACATACTAACAATTTAAATTAATACCTTAGGAGCTATCGCGAAATATAATTATCGCATGACAAGCAGCTGGGCACTGCGCCGGCTGGCCATACCGGACGACGCGACACGCGTGGTTAGGCTGAAGTTATCAATGTTGTATACAAATTATTATTCTTTACTTTTTCAAATACGTACTTATAGAATAGAATACAAAATACATTAAAAATACACCAAGTAGAATGAATTTACGTTACATTTCAATCTAATTATATCCACTCCACATATTCGATGCACCAAGCTGATAGGACAGTACGTAGAAAAAACACTACGGCTTATATGCTCTGTTACCCGTGCGAAGACGGGACGGGTCACTATAGTGATAATAAAGTTTTGAATAGCATAGATATATTTTGCATATGTTACTTTAACTACATGATCTGTTGTTGGATTAGTTTTAGTTGATACCCATTGTTGCTCGTGCCTAATTACAGATTTTGATCGCATTAATTTACTTTTAAGAAAATTAGGTGTTAGGTACGTTGCTTTGTAGTGATTAGTAAATATTTTGATCTCGATTTGCTGCTTGCAATATTGCGGCTATATTTATAGAAGTTTGTTAAAATTTATGGTAATTTAGATCTGTTTGTTTAAGGGTATTTATTAAAAATGACTGTATGTGAGTGTTTTTACCTGAATAAATAAATAAATAATAAATATTTTGTTCAGAGGATCACCCAGGCCATCCAGCGCGGGAACGCTGCTAGCGTTCTAGGCATTTTGCGCTCATCACTAATAAGTTTTTTATAAGTATATAAGAAATGTTCAGATTATGTACAACAATTGATTTATAAATTTTGATTTAAATAAATAAACTAATAATTTCAGTAACAACTTGGGTCAATTTCATCTGACGCAGTGGGCATTTTCCCTTTTACAGATGTAGATGATAAGGGAAAACTGCCACCCATTTCCTGTTTGCCGCAAGCTTCACGCTTACTTGTTTCTCGTCTGTAATGGGTCCGAAACCTCTTCACTTCACTTCATCAGCCCATTTTTACCCCACTGCAGGGGCTTAGGCCTCCCTCAGGGTGAGGAGGGGGGCTTGGAACTTAAATCAACCACGCTGCTCCACTGCTGGTTGGGGACTGCAACGACCGCCATCTATTGACAGCGTCCGGGACCGACTGCTTAACGTGCCCTCCGAAGCACGGAGTCAGTGATAGTTATGTACCTACTTAAGTCTGAAAAACTCATTGGTACACGCCCGGATTCGAACCATGGGCCTTATAAATTTGAGACAGGTTCGTTGCGCTTTGGGCTATCACGACTCTTCCGAAACCTCATTATGGCATTACAAGTTATAATCATTTAAAGTTGAGCATTTATTTAAAATATATGCCAGATATTTCATGCACAATGAAAAAATGCATTGCATTTATTTTCTAAAAACATAATGTAGCTTTAGTCGTGCTAAAATATAAACACCAATAGTTCAAGGCATTTTAACACAAAACACAGTAAACTGGATCACGAGATTACAATGCCTGGAACTAGTTAAAGCAAGAAACCACGTCGAAATCCTCCTAGCCGTTTTAAAGATACATATCTTTTGCAGTGCCCCTGGTGGCCCATGACCGCAAACCATATTTAAGAACACGATTTTAGATATCTATATAAAGCGCAAACCGCGTAGAGATCCAGCCGTTTTGAAGAAACGTATTCATTGCAGCATCCCTGGTGGCTCATAACCACATTCCTTATTAAGAACCTGCTCTTAGGTGATATCTATGCAACACAAAAACCGTGCAAGATCCTCCCAACTGTGAGAAACATATCTATTGCATTGCCCCTCGTGGCTCATGAACGCATACCTATATGTTTATAACGCAAAAAGCAGTGTAGAAATTCTCCAAGCAGTTTTAGAGAAATGTATGTATTGCAGCGCCTACTGGTGGCTCATAGCTGCAATTCACATACCTCCATCATTCAGAACCTGCTCTTAAGTGATATTTATGTAACAAAAAACCGTGTCAAGTTCCTCAGAGCTGTTTTATGAAAACTTGCTATCGCAGTGCCCCCTGGTGGCCGCAAATGACCGCAAACTTTACGTCCATGCTTTTATCTAAGAATAGCTCTTAGGTGATGTTTATAACGCGAAAACCGCGTAGAAATTCTCCCAGCCGTTTTAGAGAAACGTATTTATCACAGCCTCCCCTGGTGGCTCATAACATAGCCGCAATCCTTATCTAAGAACTTGCTCTTAGGTGATATCTAAGTAACACAAAATGTCAGTGAATGTGGACTGCCTAGGTTCAAAAAACAAGGTTCTGGTTTTAAATTCAGCTGGCCGGCAGATATAGTCGCAAATTCTATCAAACTTTCGATCTCCAATCTTAGAACTTTTTCAGCATATATCGATCCAACAACGCATTGCTTCTAACGACCATTCAAATCTTTCTTTCTTTTTGCGGCCTATATCTGCCAGACAGTTTGTACATTTATTTAACAATATTGAAAAAAAAACAATATTAAGTAAAAAACCTATCTGTTGCCGACATATCCCTCCCCGATGCGGACCAACCTTTTTTCCGTATCCGCACCGGTCAGCAGGGGTACAATTTATACTACAGGCCTTCGGAAGATGCCATTTTACGTTAGGACGTCTACCACTCTCACTCGATTTTCTGGTGCCGGATACAAATTGACGACGATTCCCTTCGGCCAGAAGTTTCTTGGCAATCAGCCGTCTGCGACCAAAACTACGTCACTAGGTTTTAAATCTTTAGCTGAATCACCTTTCTTACATCGGCTGACGAGTTGCGGAAGTTGACCCATCGCGCCCAAAACATATCTGCCAATCTTTGTGATACTCGCCAATCCTTGCGACGATATAAGTTGGAATCATCAAAAATTCCAGGAACGGGTACACCAGACGAAGATCCTAACAGAAAGTAGTTTGGTGTTAAAGCTTCCGCGTCTGGAGGATCGGAAGACACATACGTCAATGGCCGACTGTTTACAGTATGTTCTGCTTCAGTTATGACAGTCTGAAGCACGTCTTCTTTCGGCGCTCGTGAATTCAATGTGACACGTAACGTCTTCTTTACAGTTTGTACGAGCCGTTTCCAAGCTCCACCCATGTGCGGAGCGGCTGCAGGCAGGAAGTCCCATCTTATGCCATAATGCTCAGTTTCCCTGCCGACTGAGGTCTGGTCAATATCTCGCCATGGTTTATGGAGCTCACGGTCCGCTCCATGAAAATTGGTGCCATTATCAGACTTCACCGAAAGAGAGCAAACTCGGCGAACCATCATGCGTCGTATGGCTAGGATGACGGAATCAGTGTTCAGGCTGGCCGCTATATCTAAATGTACTGCTCGAGTTGTCATACACGTGAAAAGAGCGACGTATCTCTTCTCTCGGCGTCGTCCGATTCGTACTTCGATCGGCCCGAAATAAACCAAACTTTTTGGTGGTAAGTCGCCCATTGGTAGATTTGCTGGACGAGCTTTGGTCACTCGACACCACTGACAGCGGTGTGCAATACCGCTGGCGCACCTCGTTCAACACCGTTTCAGTGCTACCGCGTCCGTTCTTTCTGTGGAAATGATTAAGCAGCAAATCAGTGTATTCATGTTTCCCTAAAATTATCGGTCGCTTAATATCAAAAGCCACATCCGCCGTCGCATCGACGCGACCGCGAACTCGCATCACCTGTGCCATATCCAGCTATGGGCTCACCTGCCAAAGACTACTTACTATCTTTAGGAATTGACTTTCCTTCCAGAAGGCAAGTCAATTCCTTAGGCCAACAAATGCATTGTACTTATCGAGTCTATATGGATTCGGCAGTTCGCTTATGTTTAACAAATATTATATCGCGACGGCGAGTGCGACAATTTTCTATAAAGAGCAACATATACCTACGCTGTTGCATTGATCAGCCTGTTCCATTAAGAAAATCTAGAGAAGTCAGAGAGAACGAATGGTTTAACAGTTACTACTAGGGTGATGACAGCTTCTTCTTTTCGTTCGTTACTGTCATCTACAACTACTCTTAATGGACATTTCAGCCAAAACTGCTCATCCTTGTAGAAAAAGGATGGCCCTATAAACCATTCGCTTTCCACTGTAAGCTCTGTCACGCGTTCACGTGTAGCTAAGTCAGTAGAATTCTGTTTTGTCGAGACCCATCTCCACTCGGCCGCGTCGGTGAGTTCGTCAATCTCACCTAAACGGTTTGCCACAAAGGCTTTATATACTCGACGATCCGATCTGATTCATGCCAGAGTGGTAGATGAATCTGTCTAAAACATGCGACATGACGGTTTTATGTCATGTTCTTTAACAACCGTATTTGCCAACCTAATAGCCCCTAGAACTGCCGCTTGCAATTCTAAACGAGGAATGGACACCGGGCGTAAAGGCGTGACTCTAGCTTTCGAACATACGAACCGTATACTAGTGACTAGGACAAGAGAGAGAAAACGCCAATAGCACGCTGCTGCAAAACCCTTTTCACTGACGTCACAAAAGACATGTAGTTCCGGCTTTTGTGAACATAAAGCATACCACCGTGGAATTCGTAAGCTACGTAAGGAATGTAAACGTTGTAGCCAACATCGCCATCTGTGCAAATCAATATCAGGCAGCTTTGAATCCCACTCTACTCCTTGTCTCCAAATATCTTGCAATAAAATTCTTGTTGGGATAGTCACTGGATTTATCAGCCCAAGGGGCTCAAAAACCGACATGACAACACGCAAGACTTCCTCTTTCGTCGGCGTTCTATTCCCTACGATAATCTCCGGTGGCACGCGTGGCATTCTCATATTGAACCAGATCGTGTCTTTTTGGGGATCCCACATTAATACCAATATTTTTTCCTGGCTACTATCAGCGAGTTCTACTGAGTCCTGAGCTCGAAATTCGTTCGGTTGGCTGTCACGTTGTTTAGGCAGTTCCTTATCTAATAACAGCGATCTGCCGTCGTATAATTTGTTCAGGACGTTCGAACCTTCCAGAGCAGCTATTATCTCCTCCGGATCTGCACAAGTAGGTATACAAGAAAGCCGCGCCGGCATCTTTAGCTTCACCTTTGAGAGCCACTCTAAGGCGGTTCATATTATCAGATTTTTAAATTTCCACGTTCTAGATATTTCTTCAAAGGCAGATTTAAAAGATAACCATTGTAATGCATTTCCATTATAGTCAGGTAAATCTCTTACGTTTTTAAAGTTGTTTTTTTTTTGCAACGCCTTCGAACGCCTGGCTATAGCCAGGCGTTCGAAGGCTAAGAGCTAAGTTCGCATGAAAGTCGCACTCCCTATCTTCTTCTTGAGTAGCAGTGTTACTAAACACCTTGGCGGTCCTGGTGGTAGCGGGTCTCGCAGCCATAAACACCACGGCAACGTTCAGCCTGTTCGTTCTGCGAAAAAACTAAATCACCCGGACGAATAATGTCACGGGGATACACATTATTTACGCAGTTATATTTCGGTGCATCTTTTGAGTACTACTTTGAATATGTAGTCGGAGCACCAATATCTAATAACACATTTCCACTTAATGGCTCTACTACACATTCTCGTTACAGTACTGTGGACACGGAACGTAATGTTTGCTCAAAGCGCGGTTCAGGCTCTGAGCAAATACTATCTAATTCATCATCTGATTCCGCGTCGATTCGTTGAAATTCTATGGCAAGCCGTTTGTCTACAAGCTCTTTTTCTATTTTCGCTATCGCCTCTAGATGTTCACGCCGCTAGCGTGCTAGCCGTTTTCGTTAGCCGCACGTTCACGCCCGGTGGTCGGCTTCCCGACACTGCTGTTGCGCCGCTGGTAGATTGTATCGATTCGGCTAGCGAAGTCGAGGAGAATTCGCCGTCTATCACACGTATCAGCGCCTCCTTGTTCTGGATTAGCGGTCAGCTCAACGGCGCACGCTCGTCGTGCTTCACCCACCCAATCTTGCGCCATATTCGATCGTGTAGGAGCATCGCTTGTACAAGCTTTCGCTTGAGATCTGGTTACTACCGTATCTACCGACTACGGGTTTTGAATCGTGATATTAAAAAAAACGATCGAGTTTGCCTTTGTAAGATGACGCAATTTCTGAATTTCACGGTGAGAAGGGACCAAACTACGTCAGTGAATGTAGACTGTATAGGTACAAAAAACAAGGTTCTAGTTTTAAATTTAACTGATCGGCAGATATAGTCGAAAATTCTATCAAATTTTCGATATCCAATCTTAGTACTTTTTCAGCATATATCGATCAAACTAATAACTAGTACAAAGTACGCTGTGTATCGATCCAACTAATCGTTTGCTCCTAACGACCGTTCAAATCTTTCTGCCTTTTTTGCGGCCTATATCTGCCAGCCAGTTTGTACATTTATTTAACAATAATATTAAAAAAAAAAAACAATATTAATTAAAAAAGCTATCTGTTGCCGACACAAAAAACCGCGTCAACATCCTCCCAACTGTTTTAGAGAAACATGTCTATCGCATTGCCTCCTGGTGGCCCATGAACGCAAACCTATATGTTTATAACGCAAAAAACAGTGTAGAGATCCTTCCAGCCGTTTTAGAGAAATGTAATTGCAGCGCTTCCTGGTAGCTCATAGTCGCAATCCTTATCTGAGAATCTGCTCTTAGTTATCTCTATGTAACACAAAAAACCGCGTCAAGACTGTCTCAGCCGTTTTAAAGATACATATCTATTGTAGCGCCTCCTGGTGGGCCATAACTGCACAACTTATTTAATTATCTATTGGCAGGTGATACTCATGTAATGCAAAAACCTAATGAAAATCAGTCCGGTCGTTTCGAAGATACAAATTTACTGCAACGCCCCCTGGTCCTTAATAACCATAAAACCTATTTAGAAACCTGTTTTGTGTATGTAAACACAAAATTTCATATATTAGAAATAATTAGATCCTTCTCTGAGATAGCCTTTAAAAGACTAAACAAATTTATTTTTGAATGCATCCTCTGTTTGACAGGTACAAACAGTTTGTATAGTAAAATGAAGTTGTTTTAACTATATTGTAGTTTTTCCTTGCAATTGCTTCGTATTTTCTCACCTTTTAAGCCTTGGACCTCCAGAAATATTCCAAAACCAAAATTTGCCAAATCGGTCAGTGGTCCAGGCGTTCTCGAGTTTTAGTGGCGAGTGAGACTAACAAGCTTCATTACATTTACATATATATATATATATACATTATAATATCTATTACCGCTTCTGGCTCCCTTTTCTGCCTAAAAGTTGCATGAATATCGGTTATTCCCGTCACTCCTAATCCAGACTAAAACCTACACTCCATCTTATAGCTATGTTCCCTTCTGTGTATCGAGACTTGTCCTTGTCAGACATTGTGTCTGGCTGGAAATCTAACAAATTGATTGACTTCACTATATTGCCAAAAAATAAAAGTACAGGATAGTGTCGAGGGTAGTAAATGAAAGCACTGTATATCGCGTGTACAATTTAATCTGGCTGTCTACAGTCTCTCCGGAACCTATTTACAACGTGCCAAAGCCCTTCGCTCACAATTACACTATTTTGTACAAGAGCTGTGGACCGTGGACTCACCGAGCACAGGATCGGAACATGGCGTACGGCGATGCAGATATTTGGATGAACTGGAATAACACTTTATGTGAAAACTAGCAGTATATAAAAAAAAATATGTTTTTACATAGTCGTAAAGGCGCCGCGCCCTAATAACTGCAGTCTGTGAATGAGCACTATACACTAATACTATCTTTAGTCGTGACAAATTATTGTCTAACCCTGACTGTTAGAATGCAACTCACTTTGCTAACTAACATCATGCTGGTCACTTTTCTTAAAACAATTAAGGAATATTTTGCCTGTTATTGAAGCAAAAACATGGCGGGGTGGAAAAAAGCAAACGTTGCGGTCATATTTGAACATTTTACATGAAAACTATGTTTCTGTTTTTAGAAGAAAACTACCACACGGAAGTACGAGCAATGTGATAAATTACATAACTATTTCATACCTTCCTTTAAACTTTATTGGACATACATAAACTTGCTACTTAAAGCAGGCCACCTTTAGAAATGTCGCGGTGACGCCATGCCCGTTCCCGTCTCTCTGTGTCACATTATTTAATATATATAGATACACATTTCAATATACACTTAGCCTATATATACAAATTGGCGACTAAGCGTCGACATGTACTTATACGTTTATATAATCATCCTGAAACCTCGTAGACACAAAGCCTGGCTGTCGCAGAGTAAAGTCAAGCGACAGCCGTAGCCTTTGTGGTTATTATTTTGTTTATTCTTAGATGAATAGTAACCAATGTATAAATATGTTGTCACCATAGCTGAATAGGTACCATCAATATGCAAAAATACAAACTATTTTTATTGATGAACAATGTTATTCACACAAAAAATAGAGCATCGACTAGCAAATAAAAATATTGTTCTAAAACGAAAAAAATTAAATTACGGCCAATAGATAATTACACTACCTTCCAGATTCAATCTAGGTTAGTGTCAATAGTGTCCGAGTAAAATGGCTGTGACACACGGACAGGAATAAATTATAAGGCTTCCGTTTTGGTCATTTGGCTACGGAACCCTAAAAATCAACATATTTTACTAAATCACGACTTATAATATTATGCGTACGGCTTGTGGTCGCCGAGGAGGCGGCACAATAATCTGGGTCAAAAAAGTTCGCGAACCGTTATTTCGGATAAACTTAATCGTACATTTTAAAGCTTTTTAATATAGTATTTTCAACAGAAAGTCAATGCCATATCATCTGACATAATATGGTTACTCGATACAAGTAAATCCTTACTACATAAAACGGTCCTCGCACGAGGTCCGTTCCAATATGAGAAATGTCATGTGTCAGGAGGTCTACTCTAGTTTCCTTCCTCCGAATTTTCGGGCCCGAACGAAGTTCGACCTAATCGGAGCAGTCAAGGCTACTCTAATTTACTATCGGGCGCGGACACTTCGATCGGAACCCACAGTCTAATTTTCGGAACAGACGAATTGCGAAATGAACGAATGAAGTGATCGTCTTTGTTTAACCAACTAAATTAAATAGTACCATTTCAACGTGTATTGATAGCGGACTAAGTACCTTTTCAAATTTATATCGTAATTTATCAGCTGGAAGTTTTTGTTATGAAGGTCGAGGTATGTTATGTGTATTCAGGGAGTAGGTATATTGTATCATTTAGAACAACACGGACCACCGCACCGTCCCGAGTTTTTTGTATTTGTGAGTTATGACCACTTACGAACTTGTGAATGTTTATGTTGAGAAGTGGATACAACGAGTAGTTGTTTGAAATGTTACACGATAAGTCAATATATACGATACCTATATATTTTCTGAGAAGATGGGATGCATTCAATATAGGTAGTGTTAATTTCATACAGGCAAGTAGATCTGTTGGCCGTAGCCCCATCAAAGTTTGTGCCCATAAAGCCGAAATCGAGAATGGGCCTCGCGCCCCGCACCGCGCAAAATGCACCGGCATCAACTTAAGAGCGAACTAAAAGTTTGGCGTTAGTAGCGTACTTTGTTAACGGGGTCAATGGAATCCCATTTTTTTTTCAGAGGTAGCAGTGGCACAATTTCTTGGCATAATTCATCAATGATTCCCGACTAAGTCTATAAGACATATAATCTGCATGTGTTAAATAATGTAACAAAATTTTGTATTGAAATAAATATATAAAAAAAATAAAATAAATAAAAAAAATAAAATTGCTTACAAATTCATAGTCGGGAATCGAATTAGTTTTAAAGGTCTCCCGTTGATGGTCGCGACGTCTCCTTCACTCTACATGTTCCTCACAAAAAGCTTTTACTCACAACATAAACTTTACCATGTTTATACATTCCAATAATTAAATAATTAACAACCCGAAAATCCCAAGGTAGCTATTTAGGTGTCGTGGCAATCGCTTGAAAATCACGATAAAACTTGTGTCAAATTCAATATTTCGTCATAAGTTACAGGCGACTAGAGTAGGGTTTCGATAATAAACGCGTCAAACATTTTCGGTCGGATCCGATGTTTGAACGAATGGGAATCATAGTAAGAATTGCCCGAAATATCGGCCGAAACTTCGTTTTTCGTGAAACTAGAGTAGACCTCCAGACACGAAGTTCGCATACAAACTGCAACTACTGTGGTAACACATCTATACGAAAGTAATTATAAATCTAAGCTCCTCGCGAGAACAGTAAAGTCACCAAATATCAAACACTCAAATATTTCATTAGGTATTCCAGAGAAGTCCAATTTGACTAACGGGCTACTGCTCCCGCCCCACCAACCTAAAACAAACGCAAAACGCCGTCAGTCACGCTGCGTGCGAGCTAGAAAACAGTACGTGAATTTCGCTGCGCCAAAAAATTTTATCGATCTACAACCAACGTAATTTTTAAACGGTAAGTGCAAAATTTTGGCTACTATGTTATGTCTGAAGTCTAAAAAGATATTTGATTTAATGTTTTCACACATTTTGGAGTTGTTTGTTAGCTTAATTATATTGTAATATAAAAATTTTTATGAGACTTTTAAATCCTAATATCAGTGTTCTATAATAGGCAATATGTGTATGTTATTAGGGTATTAATATATTCTTTGTCACGTCTCCAAAACCGAGAAAAAAGTGGAGTCCAACGAAAATGGCAGCTGCAGTAGAAGCTGTAAAAAAAAGAAATGGGCTATTTAAAAGCATCTAAGATCTTCCAAGTGCCTAAAATAACATTACAAAATCATGTTAAAAGTAACAAGGAGACCTTGACCCTTATAAAAGGCTCCCTCGGTAGAAAACCTGCTTTATCGTATGTCCTAGAAAATGATTTAGTGCAGTATTGTACAATAATGGATAAAAAAAGTTTTGGATGAAGATCCAAAGATGTTAGGAGGTTAGCCTATCAACTGGCTGAAAGAAATAAAATCAAATATAATTTTAATCGTGAGAGAGGGATGGCTGAAAAAATGGTTTAAACTGTTTATGAACCCTCACACTCAACTTTCTTTAAGGACACCTCAGGGTGTGTCATCTGCTAGGATCAAAGGATTTACCAAGGAGAATGTTGATGATTTTTTTTCTATTCTGGAACGTGAATTTCAAAAAGTCAACTATAATCCTTTGAAAATATACAATGTAGATGAAACAGGTGTTGCCATCGTGCATAAACACAGTAAAATTCTAACATTAAAAGGAAAAAAAGGCCGAGAGTCTAACATTAGCTGAGCGAGAATCTCTTATCACCATGGTAACTTGTACAAATGCAACCAGGAATTTCATACCGCCCCTTCTTATATCCCCAAGAAAAAATATGAAAGAGGATTTGACTGACGGTGCCCCGCAAGGTTCAATATTTGGCACTCACCCTTCAGGATGGATTCAACAAAACTTGTTTACGGCTTGGTTGGATCATTTCATAAATATAACACGTCCAACTAAAGAAAATCCTGTAATCCTTATTTTAGATGGACACTCCTCTCACACACGTAACATATACGTGATAGACATGGACCGCAAAAATCACGTCATCATAGTCTGTTTACCGCCGCATTGCTCTTACAGGATGCAGCCATTGGACCTTTCGTTAATGGGTCCATTTAAGATGTATTATGCTCAGGAAATTGAAACTTGGCTCCGCAATCATCCTGGCCGAATAGTCAGTAGTTACCAAGTTGCAAGCATTTTAGGAAAAGCGTATTTGAAAGCTGCAACCCCGGCATCAGCAATCCATGGGTTTAAGAAGAATGGGATTTTTCCCTTTAGTAAGGATATTGTAACAACCATGACTTTCTACAAGAAAATGAAAGATTAGGCGAAGCGTCACAAGTTGCTAGCTCAGATATTACCTCTCCGACTACTGTAACTACAATATCCTCACCGCCATTGCCATCTATTACCACCACCATCACCCACTGCCAACCACCTGTACCGTCTCCATTACCTGAGAGATTGGTAATGGCATCTGACATAATCCCCATTCCTTTGTTGCCTAAAACACAGAAAACTAAATGCCAAGGGTCAGCTTCACTCATTACCGGTTCTCCTTACAAGAAAGCTTTGGAAGAAAGTCTAGCAAAGAAAGCACAAAAGGAGAATATTGGTATGAAAAGGTCACCGAAAGGTTATTTGAAACGTTTGTGTGAAGCATCTTCTAGCCTGAAAGAGGTAAATCCTAACAAGAGACTCGAAGAAAGTGATGCCGTGTTCTATATGTGATGGTTGGATTTCATCAGACAATCAAGGAGAGTCGTTGATAAGCTGTATGCAATGTAAAAGTTGGTACCATGAGGCTTACATTGGACCAGAAGGAAGAAAGAATAAAAAAATTGTTTGTGAAAGGTGCCTGGATGGCTAACATTCATAATATTGAATGTATTCAATATTAACAACCTAATGTGTTTGAAATTAAGATACACTTTTTTATCAGATCTATAATAAAATTTTTCGTAAATCTTGTAATAATTTTCTTAAATACTTTTTAAATAATATTTTCGTTATTTCATTTCAAGTTCCTATAATACTATATTATCTGAAAATCAGCTGAAAACCTCTTTTAATCGTTTAAACAAATTTGTTTAAGAAAAAAGTGTTACATATTTGGTGACTTTACTCTACGTGGCCTTCCATTCGCTCTGCTCGCCGTGCGACATCTCTTCTATACCACGGAATCTCATCATATTTCCTACATTTATATACAAATACATTAAAAAATACTTTAAAAAATTTATTCTTGTGTCACACGAAAATCGACTTTGTGCGTATAACCATTTCGGTCATTTTTGTGACGTCAGAAACGGCCGTACAATAAATTAATTTCAGTTCGAATTTCACATCAATTCAATTCATCACCAATAATATATAATTTTAGAACATCAAATATAATTTTCTAGCCAAGAAATTTCATTAACAATTGAATAGATGAAAGAAATAAAAAGTTGAATTAAACCAAATCGCAGACATGTACGTATAGAAAATTCGAAATAAATATTACAAATTTGCCGCTCTTCATCAAAATCACAGAGATATCAAAATGTCTTGAATCCCACCAAGTATTGGCAACCGACCGCTCATCAGTTTTATTTAATTTATAAGTGACAAATAAAATCAATTGAAACACAAAACAATGTATCTATTTTCCCTTTACTTGTGTCATAAGGCCCTCCAGTACACCGAACTTTACGAAATAAAATAGGTTTTGATGTCGCGCCATTAAATATGAAAATACACCATATCTTAAGGTTCCCTTTTTATTTTATCCTAAAAAATATCACAAAGAGATTGTAAGAGAAGCTATTTGTAATAATGAGCATTGCCCCTTTTCGAAAATTATTTACAAACGAAAAACCGTTTCGAATTATAATTTGTTATCAGTTTTTTTTTTAATTACTTAATTTAAAAATAAATTGTGAAAAATAGTAATAACCTTCAGATGACCTTTGTGATGTCACGGTTTGGTTAATATTCCACTCAACCACAATTAATTTTATGAAATTTTAAAATAAAACATTTATTAGCTATCAATTAGAGAGAAGACTTATTCCGAACAAATTTTTTGTCAAGATAGCGCTACCTACATTAGACGTTCATCTATTTTACGCATTAAATATATTTATTACATATACTTATCTCTTTTTTTAGCAATACATAGGTAGTGCTATCTTGACAAAAAAATTGAAGTGTCACGCCCGAGTACTATTGTGACATCTTGTGACAACTGCGTGACAGTGATTGATGTTTGTATTGATACTTTTTTTAATAGTGAGGCTATGGATGTCACTATATGCGACATCAATTCCGGTGAATTTTCAAAAAAATATAAAAACTAAAGTACACATCTAAAAATTTAAAACATTCAAATTTGATTCTTAAATTGACCTATAATTTAAGAAAAAAAAATTAAAAATTATATTTTGAAAAAATCAGACAGTGCCCATTGATACGTCGTACCTGTCTTGACATTTTGATATCTCTATGAAACGAGGAGTGATCACAACATGTATTACTAAGAAACGCCTCATAGTGACTCAATGCCAACCACTTTTCCTCTTACACCTCTACCCCAATGCTGAGGTATAAGACAACGACTCTCTTTCATCTTTTTGTTTCTTTTTCATAATAGAAGATAAGGACTAAACATATTTTAACTAAACTGGGTTAAAATCAACAGTTTTGAATGGATAATGTTTGATCGAAGATAACGTACGAAACCGATAGGAGCAGGAATTTATTTCGGCCAACTTAGATATGCATAGTAGATTAATTTACGTTATTTATTCCCTATATTTATATATTTCATTATTTATATGCCTAGATAAATTCAACGTCAAAAAACATTAATAAACATATCATCTAATTGTTCAGTTATAATTTACGCGCACAATTAGTAAGCGTAGCGGGAGTGTGCAAGTCGCACACACAAATATATAAAAAAACGGGGTCATTATTTCTGTTGTTATCGTATCGAGTTGCTGTATCTAGATTATCTAGACATGTAAATGATCAAAGATTTCTATATAGGTACAATAAATTGAAAAAAGTACTAGTAATAATTACGCGTGTACTCCAGAAAAGAAATATTTAGGGTCACATAAAACGAAAAATAAAAGCTTTGATATTTTGTTTGTTTTCATCTTATAATAGGTTATTTTTGGACACGAATATACACTCATGGACAAAATTAGTGGCTTAATTCTTAAGCTATTTTAGATTCATTTTGAATTTTTCTTTAGCCACTAATTTGTTTGATTGGTTGTTTGTTTACCTATTGCATAATCAATTTATGAATGAAATATTTTCAATTATCATTTTATGCATAAACTAAAAAAAGACACTAAAAAATGTGCGGTTAAGTCTGCAGTGTCCCCTGAGTCCATGCCCAAGTGCCCATGAGTGTAGGTATATCAAGAGAGGTTCGAAAGCCTCGGACATCTGCAAGTTGGATTTTCGATACAAACGATAACCATATTAACAAGTAAAGCCTTTTCAAAATGATAAAACGCTATCCACAACGCCACTAAAGCCTGTGTTATTTGTTATTCTTAAAATGGAAAATATTGTACATGTCTGCACTGTTTTATAATTTATTCATAATACTTTTTACATTAAACAATACAGGCAAAGATACCGCGTTTTAAATCAGAAAACTTTTCTAAAGTTGTTAATTTGTTTAGGTTCTGAACTGGTACACAAATGTATCCGACTCTACACACGAGATATCCTTTGAATCGGCACAACCGATTTAACAAATACACGACCACGACTGTATAAAAATTGAGCTCTTTATTGAAAATTAAAGTTATTCAGCACAAATGTGTTTTGCAATACATACTGTTGTGATTACTTCCCATTGGTTATCTCTTTGATACACACATGTCTCTAACTTCATGTTTAAAATATCTAAAAATCACAATATTTTTATTCATTAATGTTGTATAACATATTAAAACGTATAATGAGTTTTATTTATTTTTTCACTAAAATCTGAAATCTGCATATAATGATTACAATTAAAATGATAATTGTCATGTGTTGATCCAGTAAATCATTAAAAGATTTGTAAATGCGCGTATTCTCGATTCCCGGCAACTTAGATTCACAATCGCTAGCCGTAAATTCGATCACGGAACATAGAACAGGTTGGAAATATGACGCTAGACACGTGTATGTATTAATTGGACATAAAGATGGGCATCGTGTAACTCATATTATAATTGAATTTGTGGCACAAACATAGCTTATGTTATTTATTTAGGTATAGATAGCTCGAGAAACTATATATAAATATCTTTGCTGTTTGCTTTAGCAGTTTGAATAAAAATATGATCTAGGGTTGAGGATCTTCTAATTATAATGTGAAATAGAGTATTTAACTAATATTCAAAATATATTTATCGAGAAAATATAAAAATAAACTTTCACATAAATAAAATAAAACAATAAAATAAATAATAAAATAAAAAATAAACATCATCTGATGATGATGTTTATGATGATAATGATAAAAATAAACTTTATATAACAAAATTTATTAAAAAAAGTATATCTCTGTCTCTTTCTTGAAAAAAGAAGTTTGACATTATCTTAAATGGCCTGACGTCACACCGTGCAATATTGCCATCTCTGTTTAATAGGACGTTTTGAACACACATGTTTTTTTTTTAATTATTTCACTGTTATTATATATTTAGAAAACTAATTTTAGAAAATTATTTATTATATAGGTATTAAGTGTTATGTCAGGCCTTTTGAAATAAAGCTAAACTTCTTTATTCAAGAAAGAAATAAAGGCAAACTTTTAAGAGCTTATAAGGTCCATACTCTTCATCAAACAAATATAATTTCGTTATTGTATAAAATTAATTTTAATATTTTCTTGATATATATTTTCAATATTAGTCAAATATTGTATTCTAGGCAAGATGAAATATAAACAATTTATGGTATTTCGTGATATCCCTTTTAAAGCGTAGAGCAATTAATTGAGAAAATGAGACAATCAAATAAACTATGAAAAATGAACGGAAACAGATGACTTAGATTTAAGTGTACTTTCTGGGAAAAAGACATTATAGCCTAGAGGGATTTCCGCCGAATCAGAACTTCAGTCCTCTTCTATATTCCGCAGATGCGATATTTTCGACCGTTTCATTCGGTAACACCATAACAATAGATAATAATCATATAAAGGAAACACTGAGGTTATTCACACCACGTGACTGCGAGCCACGAGCCTAAGGAAACAGAAGCGCCAACACCGGGTTTTTATATCATCGGGCGTACAGCTGTGACGTCAGTGTCCCCTCTATGTAGTTATTATATAATCTTATGTAATTAGCACGGTACCGCTTTCGTATACATCGATTGCCGCGTAATTTCAATGTACGAGCAATATATCGTGGTCGCGACATCATGGCGCCAATTAATACTACTCAGATATACTACCCTGGGGTTAAAACAGCCGTTTCATTCAGTAACACATACAAACAAAACACTGGCAACGCTCGAGTGCGGTGGCTGCGGGCGGGCTCTTTGGAATGTGTTTTAACGGTCAGGTTCGCTAGGGGCCGCTAGGTGCGAGGCGCGGCGGTCGCCGCCGGTGGCTTCGGTGGCAACTCCGGCGCGGCGCCACTGTCACAGAACGATTATATCTTTAAATACACATCGTCGAGGCTTCCCTATTACTAATTCTGTTTTAGAAATGTTTCACGGCCATAACAGCCGAAAAAAGAGGTTGAATTTTATAAGATTATAATGCGCCAGACAATCCTCGAATTGGCGGCCTGTTAAACTCTTGCAAAAGTTTTTATTATAGGTATTTTTTTTGATGATTTTCAACATAGTGAGTAAACGTGTCCTGAGCACGAGTTATATCTAGGCGCAAATGACTTAACGCTATTTTGAAACTATTCATAGTTTAACACAAGAAGCATGCCTTCAGATGTTGCAATGAAATGCTGATAGTAAGTAGGCTTTTGTAATTATAGCATCGAAGAAGTTTCTCTTTTGGTTACTATGAGAATGGTAATCGCCTCCGATAAAAACAATTAAAACAATGATAATATCTAGAACTTTAAAGACTTATCAACTTGTAACTAAATATTCTTAAAATTGTCGATGTGACATTTTCTGAAGACGGTTGTATTTTTATTTTTTAATCGACAAAAAATGAGGAGGTTCTCAATTAGACTGTATTTTTTTGTTACCTCAGAATTTTTGACTGGGTAAACCGATTTTAATGATTCTATTTTTATTTGAAAGCTGGTGCTCTCCGTGTGGTCCCATTTCAATTTGGTCTGGTTCTGACAATGGCATCCATGAGAAAACCATATAAGTCTTAAATTTGCATTAAGTATATGCGCGACAAATGGACGACTAACTCAATATCACGCCAACCGATTTCGATGAATCTTTTTTTATTGGAAAGGATGTACTTCAAGGGTAGTTTGATGAGAGTTCTGAGAGATGGTTAGGTTCTGATTATGGGATCCATGACAAAATAACGCAACTCTTCAATTCTTAGGAGCAAATTAACGATACTTATTAGATTACCAAAGCATATTTTTTACCACCGCAGAATTTCGTTTTTATCTTCTCATATTGTAAATTACGTAAATAAATATGTAAAACAATTTAATTACTGTAACTTATAACTAATCATTGAGAAATAAAATAAAATTATACTAATAAAATAAAAACTGCCTTCAAAAACATAAACTAAAAAGTTAAAAAAATAATTATTTTCCTTAAATAAAATAGCATTAATGGGGGCATATAGTTAATGAAGTCGGTGCCAACTCAGACACTTTAAATGGGTACTTACCAGGTAATTGTAACAATGATATATTTACAACTATAACAAATATGTGACACAATACAAAAGTAAAATGAATGACTTGACATCGACTTCGTAAACTATATGCCTCCAATAATGCTCTTTTATTTAAGGATTTTTTTATAAACTGTTTAGTTTATGTTTTCGAAGGCGGTTTTTATTTTATTTATATTATTTTATTTTATACCCGTCAGTCGGTACTAAAGATGCTACGAATATTCGGCTACTATTCGGTATTCGGCCAAATAGCTAATCATGAAAAAAATAATGCATAATATTACAAAGACTTCTATTTTAATAAATTTTTGAAATTGACCACTGGTAAGTTATGATGAATAATAATAAATTATTTCTTCAACATTTGTTGATAATAAACGATTGCGCTATTCCTCATAAATTATCAACAATACTAACACTCAATAAAGCGTGTTGTGACACGACCCACTAGCAAATGGAACAAAAAGCCTCGCCGAATATTAAGTTTTCGGCCAAATCCGTGGCATCTCTAGTCTGTACCGCATGGTCAGTATCAATTCGGTCTCTGTGTACCTGCTATGGTGCCGCCGTTGCAATATGGTAGAGTGCGCGGGGCGCAACAACGCCGGCGCAGGCGGCGGCCGTGGCGGCAGAGGGGGAGGGCCACAGGCGCCAACACCTCCCGAGGTACCCGACTGAAAACACACACACATATACGTTATATCGAAAACATTGAATTTTAATTCATTCATTTCAAAATGCTATGTGTACACACACATAGCTCAATTCATATATACCTGGTGGTGCGGTGTAGTGGGGGGAGCAGGCGCAGAATCTCGGCGCCTGCGCGGTGGCAGCGGTGGAGGTGCCGGCGCAGCTGGGGGCGTCCCGCTGTCGCTGCCCGCTACGAAGACACATGACGGATAACATTCTTGGTAATATTTTCTTCATTGTCTTAAGGCCCATACTGATAAACCATACTCGAGATCGATCGACAAAAATTTATTGTCTCATACATTTTGTAACAATTATTTTCACGAAATGCATAAACGACATAAAAAATCTATATACAGGTTGAGTTTTCACCGCAGACTTCAATCGTAACATTATTAAAATTTTTGTATGTCTGTATGTCGTTTTATAACTCAAAACCTACTAGACCGATAAATTGAGGTATTTGTTTAGCGATACGTTTGTTTACCCCCTTTGCCTATTGTATATTCTAAAACCTATATGAAGATAAAACTCCAGTGGTGCGTCGGAGCTTTTGAGCACAACTTTTTTAAATTAAAATTAGTCAATTATTCTATCGTGTTTCACCACTAGGTTCCTCCATGTCTCACGTGCACACTATTCCATCCACCAGTTTACACTTGTTTTCAGTTACAATGTCGTTACCTTGTTGCGGCGTCAGCGGATGCGGCGGCGGGAGGGGCGGCGGAGGTGTCGGCGGGACGGGCGCTGGGAAACTGAACGCGTTGCCCCCACCTCTGCAAACGTACATAAAAGTGTAGTGTAGTGTCTTTATAATAGATGATAACTTTTATGTATTAAACATTTAAATAATAACTAACACACTGGGTCACATGTTTATTAATTGACAATCAAAATCTCGTGACATAACCTATTCATTTTTACAATCATTCACTGTCAATCATATCAATACATTACAATAACTACGTTGAGAGAACACTTACATGCCTCAATGGATAGGACGCTCCGATATAACACAATCTAAACAGAGTGATCGCGAATTGCTTTTTGTGAATTTTTCTATCTTACATTTAACTCAATAGGGTACAAGCATACACGATTGGCATCTTAATTGACTTTTGTTATTTAAATTAGTTATATTTTTTTTTTTCTAAGAAAACAATTTATGTAGATTTATATTGTATTATTTTGTACTTTGTTCGCTTGGTTCTCATAAGTTTTTCTGAAATACAAGGCAGCCTGTAATATGAGTAATAATATTCTCTAAACAAAACTTTTTAACAAAAATTGAAACCCATAAGAAAAGAAAAATAAACTTTTTTAGTTTTAATAATAAAGCTCTTACACGAATGTATCTAATTTTGAGTCAACGCCAAACAAACAAACAAATAAACAACAAAGATCACTAAATCATTAATTGAATTTAATTATAATAATAATAGATGGGACTTCCCACACAGTGCTATCTAGTACCAAAGTAAGCAAGTATACATATATAAATATTTTTGTGAAGACATCACACATATATAACAACAAAGAAATAGTACCAGTATCAATATTCATCATATTAATACTGACCCAACCTGGGATTCGAACCCGGGACCTCCAGCTTCGTAGGCAGGGTCGCTACCTACTAGGCTAAGCGGTCGTCAAAATTCAATTAATATTAATGTAATAGTCAGTTATATTAAATAGTTAATTAGCATCCTGCTGCCATCATTGTATATTTAAATAATTAATTTGTTTGTTTGTTTGGCGCCTGCTGAAAATTTGTCATTTACATTATTAGGGGCTTTGTTATCATGACTAAAAAGGTTTATTTTTTGCTTATCGCTTTTGTTTATAGTCCATTTAATTCGTTATTAGTTAACTTCGAGGCATACCCTACTCAACAAAAAAAGAATCATCCAAATTGGATTACTCTATAAGAAGTCTTTCTATTTTCTACCTGTAGGGGTAGAATTTTTTTTACATTTAATTGATACAACTTATATACCCTACCCAATAAAAAAAGAAATCATCTAAAATGGATTATATAGACGAATTGAGAACTTCCTCTTTTTTCCTCGGTTATAAGTCTTCTATGTACCAGTGAAAATCAATTTGTAAAGTGTGGCGAGTATGGTGAAATTGGTGTGTAATGCATATTGTTGTGTGAAAGTAACAAAAAATTAAAAGCAGTCAATAGATTTAGTCATTGTGCAGAAAATAATATTTTTAAAGTCAAGTCCACAGATAATGCAAATCGAAGGTGAGTTTATTGTTTTCGTGGTATAAACTTTTCTCACTTATGAGGTCCTTATATTTGTACCTCCACTAGGTTGTTGTTTGCCTGGTATTTTTCACTGGAGGAGGAGGAGAAAATGTTTATTTCACATAGAACATGTCCGCAACGCGTGCGCTCTGAGAGAATAATTGGAACATGGAGAACATGAACTGTTACCGCCTAACTTTGAGATTCTAACATCCGCGCCTCAAACTGACTCAAGCGTAGTATACAATTTTCTACTATCCAGATGAGGACGAGGCCTTACCTGTCAGTATTATGGTGATGCAGAGTGGGGTGTGGCGCGGGGGGCGGCGGCGGGGGAGATCTTTTAGGCGACATACCCGGCGGCCTGAAGACAAACACAAATAAAATTACAATCTCTACTTATCTCATATGCTGCATTAAGAAGAGGCAGGACGCATGAACGTCCATACAAACGCTCTTTTTGGCTCTATACAAACTTAGTTCTCACTCAACTGAGATTATATTTTTTTAAATATTAAGATTAATATGCGTATTAACGACGTGATCGTTTAAGAGCATTCGTATGGACGTTCACGCGTCCCGCCCCTTCTTAAGGCACTAAACTCATGATGTCAGAAAGATGACAAATGAGAAAAATACTGAAACAAATTCAACAGTTTGACTTTTCAGGGTTCCGTACCCAAAGGATAAAACAGACCCCTATCACTTTTTGTTGCAGGTCTGTCTGTCACCGAACTTTGAATGTAGCAGACTAGAAGGCGCTAAAAGGCGCTTGCTAAATTAAATGACTCAAAGCTGACAAATTTTAACTTTATCTGCCTTTCATATAATCGTATGTAACTAGTTATGGCGGGTAATATACAAAGACCTAGACACAACACAAACGTCTAGGTAACCAACCGCGTGGGCTATACGCGCGTCCCGCCCGTTTCCCTTTCTCATCATATGGCTCAAATGTGATAACTTTGGTTCCCGAACTAAACAGCCAGTATTACTCCATTAATGAAATAATTCAAAGCTCAGTGCTGTCTGTACCTTTGTCAGTATGTCACAGGTCTCTACTCGTGAACAGTACGAGTTACAAACTTAAAATTTGTGTATTTCATGTAAAATGTTGACCTGAAACCAAATTCAATTTAATTATTTTTTGCACTAGCATGTAGGGTGTCTAGAACTCAATAGAGTACAAATATATTTGTTGAACTTTTTTTATTTTCAAAACAAACAATTAAGAGGGTGTCAAAGTTCTAAGTAATTGAACATTATTGTTATGAGGTCTATCTCAAAAACTTAAACTGGTGAGGAATTTATAATTTTCTGTATAATATGTACCAGAAACTGTATTCGGATACCAGAAAACACCGATTCATAATATAAGTTCTGACTAAAAAAAACAATTTTTTTTTTATTCACGGTTGTTGCAGTGTCCAGCAGTTAAAATGTTACGAGTATTCATAAAAACAACACTGAGTATAGATCACCGGTGGACCACAATGCAAACTGGTACTATAAAGTTACAGTAGGCGTGGAACTGGTTGAGGATGCAAATAATTTTAGCTGGTACATCCAAACTAGGCCTTGCCTTTGATTTGGACTCATAAACTCAAAACTATTATATAATAAATATCTTACACACAGACGTCTAATCCCAAACTAGGCAGAGTCTGTATTATGGGTACTAGACAACTGATATACATACTTAGAATTTTGTTAAATAAAATATACATATATAGATATTTTACACCCAGACACGGAACAGATACACGTGTCCATGCACACAAATATTTGTCCCGAGCGGGAATAGACCCGCGACCTTTAGTTCTGCAGGGTCTTTAGCCACTCGACCAATCGGTTAAATGAAACAAAATAGGTTTTTCCATTCTTGTTCTTGCAGCCATACAGCATCTTCTACTTTACTTCTTGAGTTCTATTCTATACTACATCTCTCACCTCAAAAGTTTATTTGTCGTTTAATTATTAGTCTCGACTAGTTTCGTATCCTATACGAAAATCAGACCAAGAAAAACACAAGCCCCAGTCTCTGTCTAACTTATTTAGAAATCAGATCTGCACAATGTTAATACAAGAAAAAAAGAAAAACTCATTGACCATGTTAACCGCCTCAGTAAAATCATAAAATCTTTTATAGGGCTATGCATATGCATATAAGATCCCAGTTAACATACAAGATCTACCCCATATCAAGTTTAACACTACAATAAAACAAAAGCTTTTTGCAAAAGCTTATTATAAAGTATCGGACTACTTAGATGATAAAAATTTATGAGTGTAAACCCCGCTCGTCTATCGGTTTGTTTCAATAATATTAATATTAAAGCACTTATTGTTAAAACAACTGGTAATGATTTTGTTTATAGGGGTTCGCTCAGTTTATTTTATATTCTTCTGAAAGGAACCAGCACATCTTTGAATGTGTCTTTATGGGGCGTTTGACCGCAATGTGATAAATTCACTCTTGTGACGTATTTCACAATTATGTTACATAACTATGAAATAAATATGATTTTATTTAAACTCTTCGCTCTTTCAACAGCGTCTATGCGAAAAAAACACGTCGTCCTATAGCTCTGTCACGGCACGGGCGTAAAGAAATAACAAATAAACTCACTTTCGCATTTTAAATTTTAGTTACAATTATCACTTTCATTGATACACCAATGCAGTGAAGTAATGGCAAACAATAATTAACAAAAAAATAAAAATAACTATTTTATGTAGAGTATCTCATTTCAGAGATAATACAGACAGACAGACAGATGTCACATTATCTATAACGTTTAGAATTTATCAATATATCATGTTACAAATGACACCGTTAACTATTGAAATTGTACGTTAACAGAATCAAAATCAGTTATTAACTAATAATAATCAGTCTGAAAGATTTCAAACACTGTAATCTATTCTTAAACTAGGCAAGGCCTGTGCTACAGGTACAAGACAACTGTTATATATACTTAAATATTTTTTTACATATATTTCAAGTAAAATATTCATTAACATATTAGTCCTGGACGGGCATAGAATCCACAACCTTTGGGTCTGCAAACACTGTCTCCGACCAGAAGACCGATCAGTCAGTCAACTGTCAGTCAAACCATATTACAATGTACTTATATGTACATGATTTTACTAACTAAACTACTTCTCTTCCCCTAATTCCTAAATTTTTACTTTAACATCACTATTTAGAGAACTTTTCCTCGAACTCCATTCATTCTTTTGCTTCCACCCTGTATATATATATATTGCATATTAGTAAACTTGAGTAGCTCATTGGTGCTAACATGCACTATTTTTACATTTGATTTGATTTACGGTTTGAATGAATGACTGATCTCATACAGCCTGTATAAAAACGCTAAAAAAGAAAGTCAATTTTATCATTACGGTACTTTGTATTTTAACCACATTTCACTATCTTACAGTGAGAGCAGGTAAACCGAAGAATTAGCACTCATTGAGTTGGCAAGGTTTCATACTTAATTGACATTGCACTATACTGTACTAGACGCTGCTGTAAAATTTTCTCCCCTTTGCTTCTTTCCACGTGCATTAAGTAATGTAGTAACGTTACCTGTGCGGTGGATCCGGTGCGGCGGGACGTGGGCTAGGCGGGGGGTCAGGCGGTGCGCGAGGGGGAGGCGGCGGGGCGCCTACCGCCGGCGGCGAGCTACCCGCTCCTGTTACAAGATACGGTACATGGTAATTAATAATATTAGGTTAGCGAGAGATGTACATTGATGACATATTATAAGAACGCTATTTAAAATATTAGCTAATTTTAATTAATTAATTTTAAAAAGTTTCCTATCGACCACAATCAATATTTAAAAACTGAATGTAGTTTGTTAATACGATACACTTTTGACAATGCGCAGATGACATAATCTTTCTCAATCTAATAAAGCTAAACTATTAGAGGGTACGGCCACCAGTGTATACTATTTTTGCCATACCTGGTGCTGCTGCAGGCGAAAGAGCCCTACGAGGCAGGGCAGGCGGCACTGGGTCTGTATGGGCGGGCGACGGCGGCGGTGCAGTGGAGTCACCGGGCAGTGCCGTGCGTGGCAGTAATGGTGGTACACGCTCCTATCGACACGCAACAAAACATTGGTTTGCTTACTTTTATGTAGAGTTAAAACACCAAAACCTTTGTTGATAATTGAGTATATTCAGAAAGCCAAAACAGGTGGATTGAAAGGTGAGATCAAATTATATGACCCTTGAAAAAGGGCTGCACTAATGATTCTCTTTCCTTCAGTAATCATGATCATCTGTCAAGTGAGCGACCTCATGATGTGTTCATCTTTTTAACCATTTTGGATAGTCGGTTATGACCAGCTGTGTTGTCAAGCGATGTGAGATAAGATAATTTTTGTATTTTATGAAGAACATTTTAACTTCTTTTTTGGTCATGCTGTTTTAAAGAGCCTCATACATCTCAATATCTTTATGAGCCATGAGGCATGTTTCAAGATGCAATTTCGAGCTCTTTGGATTATTTCAATATTAGAGTTGAACGTAGAGCTCCTTAGCTGTATTCCATAAGTCCATATGAGGTCGTTGTTTCTATTTAAGAGTGGATCGCCATTGCAGCTCATCGAATTTGAAATATGTTTTTAAATATAAAATACATTTCATTTATTGAGTTCATCTCTTTTTTTTTGCATGTGATGCCTCTAATAGGTGAAACTTTTTGTAATCTGTCAATAAATAACATACAAATCTATACAATATTATAAAGAGAAAATGTTTGATTTTTTGTTCGTTACGAATAAACTCAAAAACCACTTAAGTAACTAATTTTAAAAATTATTTCAACTGTAGAAAGCAATATTATCAGCGAGTAAAATAGGCTATATTTTATTTTCAAACTAGCTTTTCGCTTGCAGCTCTGCTCAAGGGGACTACATAGTTGTACCGAGACTGCTATAATTTTTTGCATAGATAGAGTTTATAAGCTGAAAACTGACATAGGCTACTTTTTATCATGGAAAAAGGGGTCCGGGTACAACTGTGTAGTCTACGCAAGCGGATCTGCGGGTGAAAAGCTAGTAGAATTATAAAGTTCATCAACTCGCTTATGACGGTCTATTTCACTGAACCTCACGGAATGTATTGGAGATGACGTCACATCACTCCATAGCATAGCACAAGTATTAGTTTCTAAGTTATTATTATTAATGATAATTATTATTGTCAAAATAGACAATATAGTACATATTTGCACCATTTTAAAATATTATTTATAATATTTAAAGTATTATAAACAATATTTTATTCTAATATTTAAAATATTATTATAGTTTTTCGCGTTAAACAATATGGCCAAATATACCGCGCTTTAATCGTTACAAATATAAACCTTTTTATGGCTTTAATTTTCTAGTAGTTTTTTTTTTATGTGGCACAGATACACCACATTCTATCCTGCAAGAGTTATCATTTGAGCTGTTTCCGCCAATTTTAAATGAATACCTTACTATGTTTGTAGGAAAATTTCAGATCTTAAGGCCATTCTAAAGGTGGTTCCTTATTTGCAAAATTTACCTCGCCTCCACTGCCAGTATCATTGCCGTCACTAGATGGCGCGGCGGTACTCGAGACGTGGTGAGGGCGTCGCGGCGAACCTAACTCGCTCCAACCTAGATGATCACTCGCTCGCGAGTAAAAACACTCAGCATCGACGATCGCACTGCGGGGCGACAGAGCGGGGGGGCGTCGTTCGCCGTCTACAGGAGCGTCGTGCCGTGGCGACGGCGGGGGATGACGCGGAGACGCTGGTTCGTGCCTATTCAGACTGACGGTTGAAGCGAGCTTCGATGCACTCTTGTCGAAAAGGCCGAGACCTAAAAAACCAACCATATTTTATTTAAAATTAGATGTGACACTGAAATCACGCAGCCGAAACCTTGATCGTATTTCGTTAATCGTTCAATCATACATAATAATAATAATAACGAATTCAGCTGTCGTAAAGGTAATATATTTTTGGGACTGTTTTGTGATGGAACGAAGCAGAGCGAGCCGACAAACGTTCGCAGTTTGCAATTGGCAATTAGACACGCTTTCGTTCACCGACTGGGAAGCTTACCTACATGCGCAATGCCAGTTTTACTCATGTTCCGTGTTTCGAACTACAATAGTTCATTATCATTTATTTAATAATTCCTGATCTAGCATTGACATGAACGTATTTACCCAGTAGACTGAACGCAGCGCTCGCTGAACGTTCCAGCCTAGGGGACACCACTGTCCCTGCACCGCTGTCCGAACTTCCACCTTGTTGTAGTGAAAGGGATGCGACTGACGCGCCGTCCCAAGTGCTGCCGCCCGTAGGTGATAGTTGTAAGACGCCTGAAACAGTAGGTGACAAGGGATGTCAGTGTCCACTACATAGTTATTTCTAACTCTTATCAATAGTAGACACAGAGGAGGCGCTTTTGCGCGCGTGAATACCAACGCGCGTTTGGAGTTACTTCAAACATCATATACGCCTACACATGTACTCATGCTAGCGCGCGTTTTACGGACGCTTGTCGGGTGCTTTAGAATACACGTTTTGCTTATGAGTTTTGCGCTATGCCGCACTGGACGTAGCTAAAAATATTAGTAATATAACGTGACTCATACTCACTGATATTATCGTCAACAGCGCCGGTGTGAGTATCATGATGACGCCTTGAAGCCTTCACCGACTTTAGGGATAAATCAGGATACCGACGTGGATACTTAGTCGGGGCTTTCGCGCCCCGAGGTTCTATACGCAAACTCGCCGCGAACAATCTATCTCGTACCGCATTATCTTCCTGATCAGGGAAGGGATCTAAGGTCTCCAACCACGCACGGGTCACGGGTTCAACGGTCAGACAGTAAGGCTGGTTTTGGTATTGTTGGATTTCTGCTGTTATTTCAGCCAGTCTTCTCCGTTTCGAGAAATTGATCAGATCCGTTTCGGGCAAGGTATCACGGTTACCGTCTTCTATGTGTAGGATGTTAGTCAAATACATGCCAAAAAATGGCACACAAGGTGGGTTTATGCTCCGTAGACGTTCTTGATAACGTCTGAAATGGTCAGCGGCGAGTGCCCGATGTTCGGCTAAAGCTCGCGCTACCCGCTGCGGGAGTAACGCGAACGTGTGACGCAATCGATGAACACTAGCGCTGCCCATCGCCGCAACTACTGCTAGAACACCGTTAAAGTTATTTAGCTCTCTCAACGCCATACCGACTTCTATTAACCTAGAGACCACAGCGGCACGTTCCTCTAAATTCTCGGATTCAACGATCCATTTCTCCATCCAGCGAGTGAAATTCGTGGTGTGCCTGATTAGCCTCAGTAAGTTTGGACTGGTTCTTTCTTTGTCCCGTTTGGTCCACACGGCACCGACCAGTTCTGAAGGTCTAACGTTCCGATATAAATGCAATTCTAGGAGTGTCAACTGACGTGCTAATTCTAGTGGATGCAACGCTAGAGGATGCCAATCGTAGCGGTCAGGTGGCTCATGGACGTGTCGCAAGACCGGAGGAGGGGCACGATCGAACACGTGTGCTACCCCGGCCGCATCAGCGTCGGGGCCGGCGCTCTTGCGTTGTACTATTTTGAGTACACTTTGCACCCATTTGCGCATAGGTTTTCCGTCTACTGACTCAAGAAAAGCGCGGAGTTTCTCTAGTAGCGCTGGATCACGCTCGAAGTCATAGAAATGTTGGTCCACCCAATGCCGAAGAACATTGATCACCCTGCGGACAGATATGACTGTCTCATTAAAGAGTCAAAGTAGGCTTGGCTCTGGCTGTCAAATTTAAAAAATTAATTAATTAGGGTGGCTAATGCAATTACAAGTCATATTATAAGACTGGTTGAACGATTGATCAAATTACATTCAATCAATTAAAGCGCAGACACCTAGTTGACCAAGACAACATGATTCATTTGTCACAGTCAGTTGAACACAGAGTTCAAATGCGAAATATAAAACGATTATTTTAAAAATTGCGTGACCCATTTTTTGTTGTTATTAGTCCGTTCTTTAGTAATTTACAAACTAAAGTAAATTCGTGCATTGAATAGGATATGTGACTAATATTAAAAATAGTAAATTTATATAAAAAAAATTGACTTTATACGATAACAAAATCTATAAACAAAATTGTATTCAATTGAAGAGTATAGAACTTACAAGCTATTAAAAGTTACCTCTGTCTCTTTCTTGGAAAAAGAAGTTTAACCTTATTTTAAACGGCCCGATGTCACGGGCTAGTACGCCATGCGGTATTACCCTCTCTATTTAACAGAACATTTGAAACATTCATAACTTTGTTATTAATGATTTATATTTTTAAATTATTTCACCGTTATGATGTATTTAGAAAACTCTTTTATATAAAATTTTAATTTTTGTATAACCTATTTTATATAAGATAATAGGCTCCAGGCCTATGAGAAATTACACGATTATTATCTAAGCTAAGTAAAAGACTATTTCTAAAGAATATAAATGAATAAAAAATAAATTAATTGAAAAAAAATTAGGCATCTACCCTATTAGACAGTGACAAAACTATTATCATAATTTTTTAAGTGTGCTGTGCTGATTACAAATAAATATATATAAAAATAAAAACTACAGGCACTTCGGCACAGCGGCGGCGTACTACACATTGCCATTTACTTTCACAAGTCCAGGTTACAAGGATTTATGTAACATTGCACTTACCTAAACTTCACCGGCTGCTGAAACTCCTTGCGGTACCGCTTCCAATCCTCACGAGCACTACTTTTAGCCAGTTTATCGTCAGTGCCAGTGACGGCTGGTTCGTCGTACACCAGGCCAGGTTCCGGTATGTCGAACCTCTCGATCAGCAGATCTAGAAGTTCGGCTGGTCGGCAGAAGGAGCGGTACGTGGTGAGGAAGGTACGAACTAGGGCCGGATCAGCGTATATGTGATAGGTGAGCCTCTCCACCAGTTTTAGTAGAGTAGCGCCCTGTATAATGTGAAATATCGTCACATGAAATTTCAATTTATTAATTGAACAAAATCAATAGATTTGTTTGTAAACAGTTCAGTCAATATATTCTGTGGATTAAAATTGATATCCATCAACGGGCCATAGACAGTGATTGTCTTCAGTAGATGATCATAGACTAATTACTTATTAGGTATTTCTAAATTTTAAATTAACGTTTTCAAATATCACGACGATATCGATATTTCAACATCACGCGACCAGTGAAATAGTGGTTAATCAAATTGATAATAGAAACATTTAAAATCTCAAAATCATTGATACTTATCTATCATTAAGAAGAGGATGCATATATTGTCATATTAATTACTAGCAACCCGCCCCGGCTTCCCATGGATAGCAGAGCTTATAAGCCATAATGTTTTTTCTATCGTAATGTCGTACCAGCTTGTTGTGTCGAACATGTGAATTGGATTTAATTCGGTTTAAATATAACGTAAGTTCATCCTATTGGAATATTTTTAATGTATTTTACTTCTAATCCTATAAAATATTTGAAAAAGTAAAGAACAAAAACATAAAAATAAACTACAATATTTCTTTGTACAACATTGATAACTTATAACTACGGGTGTCGCGTCCTCCGGTATGACTAGCCGGCGCGGCGCGCGGCGCCCAGTTGCTTTCGCGCGATAGTTATATTTCGCGATAGCTCCTAAGATATTAATTTAAATTGTATAGTGTAAAATGCAATTATAATGTGCATGAAATGTTGAAGGTAAATAACTCGTATAATTGGATAAGGATTAATACTGTATCCGTTTAAATTGCTTTCCAATTACCTCATCATATGACATTTTTTTTAAACATAAAAATAGGTATAGTAAGTTATCCATAAAAGATAGACATATGCCATCGCGGAATTTTCTTTAGTCCTATAAAAGAGACATATTTCCTCCATGCATTATTTTGTTATATCTCAAAAGGATTAGGCGGCGTTTTCGATAAAAGCTCCGAGCTGGTTTGATTTTTTTCCGACTTCTTTAACAATAATCGTCATCTTTCAACAAATGTCCACAAAACATTAATAAATTATACACGTAAACCTTCCACTTGAATTACTTTGTCCAATGGTGTCAATAATATGCCAATTCGTTCGGTAGTTGAGTTTATCACGTTCAGGCAGACAGACGCGACGGGGACTTTATTTTATATGTATTGATTTAGAAAAGATGTTTTTCCAAGAGAAACATGTTTAAATCACACTTTATCAAATAACAATGGTGAACGACTCCTTAATTTCGCCTCTGAACAAGGATTAATACTTGCAAATACCTTCTTCAAAAAAAAACCAGAAGAAGAAATGGACGTGGAAATCTCCGGATGGCAAAACCCTAAATGAACTAGACTTTATGGTGACAAATAGACCTAGATTGTTTCAAAACATAGATACCATTAGTTCAATGAACTTCAATACGGATCATTGGATCGTTAGAGGTACCATAGACACTAAAAGCTCCAAAAAGCTTAGAAGGACTATTACACGTCAAAATCAAACACTAATAATTCCGAAAGACGGTCTAAAACAGATTGGACACGACATATGAATCCAATTAAAAAGAGGAAAACATGAACATCCAAGGGAAATATGATTACATAGAAACTGAACTAAAATAAAATTGAAGAGAAATCATTGGTATCAAGAGACACAAAAAACAAAATAAAAGAAGACGCCAAGCAGTTGCTAAGGGAAAGGAAAACATTACTACAGAATAAAATAATAAATAAGAAAATTGCAGAAATTAGTAAAAAAATTAATACAGCCATTAAAAAATTTAGAAAGAAAACACAAACAGATACAATATTGAAACATATTGAAAGAACAGGAGGAACTAAAAAAGCAATTAAAGAACTGAATGAGGGCAAGAACTGGATACCTAACATGAAAGATAAAATAGGAATAATAAGCTCCAAAAGAGAATGTATACTTCAAATAGCTACAAATTTTTACAAAGACCTTTACAACGACAAGGGATATGAATTACAAATGGCATTGTAAGAAAATGCGGAAGAGCCAGTACCATTCATTATAGAAAGTGAAGTAAAAAAGCAATTTCAACACAGAAAGACAATAAATCTCCTGGTGACGACAAGAATAGCAATGAGCTGCTCAAGGGCACCATGCCAGAGTTACTCCAAGCATTTACTTATCTATTTAATGAACTTTTAAAAGCTGAGGTCATACCAAAACAATGGACACGATCGACAATTATCCTTCTGCACAAAAAAGGAGATAAAAATCAAGTGGGAAATCATAGACCTATTAGCTTGATGACAAACATTTATAAGGTGTTCTCTAAAATTATATTAGCCAGAATAATCAAAATCTTAGATGAGTCACAACCTAAAGAAAAAGCAGGCTTTAGAAACCAATTCTCAACACTGGATCATATTCATGTTATTAAACAGGTCATAGAAAAATATAATGAGTACAATAAACCTTACTACCTTGGCTTTGTCGACTACAATAAAGCCTTCGACTCAAATAAGCACAATCACCTTTGAGTAAATCTCAAAAAACAAGGAGTACACAATAAATATATAAGGTTAATAAGAGAAATATACACAAACAGCACGGCAAAGATAAGATTAGAGAAAGAAAGAGAAGAATTCCAAATTAAGAAAGGAGTATGACAAGGAGACCCCTTGTCTCCTAAACTATTCTCGGCAATCTTAGAAAAAGTGTTTCGAAATCTAGAGTGGGACAATTATGGATTAAGAATAAATGGTAGTATGCTGAATCATTTGAGATTCGCAGATGACCTCATTCTATTATCAGACAACCCACTCAACCTAGAACAGGAACTAGCTAGAGAAAGCCAGACTGTAGGTTTAAGCATGAATACAGGAAAAACAAAACTAATGACCAACATGAACAAACAAAGGATACAAGTCAATAACAAAGAAATAGATTATGTAGATGAATACACCTATTTGGGACAAATAATTTCACCAATCAAATGTCTAAAGAAATTGAACAAAGAATTGTTAACTCCTGGAAACGTTATTGGTCTTTTAAGGAAATAATGAAAAATAGGGACTTCCCAATAACAGCAAAGAGGAAAATATTTAAACACTTGTATTCTGCCATGCATGAGCTACGGCTGCTAAACACGGGCACTGTCAAAGAAAAATATCGAAAAGCTTGAAGTCTGCCAACATGGAATAGAAAGGAGTATGATCAATATAAAGAGAAAAGACAGGCATAGTCTAAAATCAATAAGAAAAAGGACAGAACTAAAGGATGTAAGAAAATGCATACATAGTCTAAACTGGAGATGGACAGGTCATATGATGAGGGATAAAAATGAGAAATGGACCAAAGAAATAACATATTGGTACCCAAGAGATGGAAAAAGAAAGCAGGGAAGACAAATAAAGAGATGGGAGGACGATTTGAGGCAGGTTGGTAACATATTTTATCCAGCAATAAAGGCTATCTATCATATCAAAGGATTGTATGAGTACAATATAGCCTTGAATTTGAATTTTTTATTTTCACGTTACTTATAAGGGAAAAACACAAACTTAGTAGGTAGCGCGACCACAATGTTATGAATTTTAAAGTATTTTCTTGTTAATTCTATAAAAGCAGTAGTTCGGAATATTAGTTTATCGTTTCTAAAATCCACCACACCTTGATCAACGGCGCGCCACCACCAGGCCGTTCCTCCAGCACGAGATTGTCAGAAGCGTCGGGGACAGCAAATCGGTAGAGGTTCGGCGGCGGCAGGCGTAACGGATGCCGTCTTTCCAAATCCAGCAGAATCGAGTCGAGGGTACGGTCCAACATTGGTTTGGTGTTAAGCATAACCAAGTCACACATCCAGTTACGCTTCTCGGCGCAAGACGCGCAAGCCACTAGCACGGGTGGTCCACAGCGTGGAGCCAGCTCCACACAGTGTTTGAGCTCTGTGGGAAGAAATCATTTCACTTTAAATCAATCTTTCAAGAGTCAAGGTAAAATAGTAATAAAAAACAGACCAAGTGCGAGTGGGACTCGCACATGGAGTTCCGTACCAGTGTACAACGTTATTTTATTTTTATTATTTGTTGTTATAGCGATCGTAGTAGTACACACTACACGTGTTCAGACCTAGCTCACCATGAGCCGCTTACGGTCTACCGGCTTTAAATTTATTACGCGCATTCAGGAATACTTAAAATATAATTTATTTATTGAAATATAATAATAATAATAACGTATACATGATAACAACCGAGCTATAGCGATCTATACGAGGTGGTGAGGCACAGGGAACGGGCACACTTACCTTCCGTGTCGGCGCGATCATGGACATCGATCTTTCTGATGTGCAGCTTCTCTTTCAGCTTGAGTTGTATGGCCAGAGGGGCAGAGGCGCTACCACTCCCGACACTGCCCGCAGCGCCGACCGGTTTACAAAGGAGTAGCAGTCCGTCGAACAAGTACGCTCGGCGCTCTGCTACTCGACGTCCTGGCCCAACCTGGTGCGGATTTTCGTCGTATACAATGGCAGGCAATAATTTTATACCAAGGAGGAAGTAGCAACCACGTAGAGGAGACACTGACATCAGACGACCGAACTTTTGGTCGTATTTTTGGAACTTTAGGCTTAAATATCATCATGGGCTATCCAGGAAGTGAGGCTTCAAACGCTTTGATTCAACCAAAAACAAAACACGATCGGAAATCATGCTAACATAAGTGCGACCTCTAAATGGCTGACTCAATAACATTATACTTTACCTGACAGTGTATTATGCAATTTTTTTTTTGGGTTCCGTAGCCAAATGGCAAAAAATGAACCCTTATAGTTTTGCCATGGCCGTCTGTGATAAAATTTGGAAGGTAGGTGTAATCTATGAACCGCTACACAACGACGTAGTGAAATTAAGAATTTTTTTTTTAATTGTTCGCCATACATACAGCTGAAGTAAAAAAAAAAATTCTTCGTATATTAACGCGAGAGGTACCAAACGATAAGTCTTAAAAATGTTATCAAGGTTTCAAACAATTTTTTTTATTTAAGTTAACAGTTGTTGAGATATGCACTCCTAAAGTCCTAATTTTTGTTAGACTCATGTGTCCTCCCCCTCTACCAGCTAAACCATTGTTTTTGGATGCTTGGAAAAAATTTATAACAGGAGTATAAATAACGTAGTTAAAAGGAAAACTATCATAGTTAACTAGACTGTATTATTTAACAAGTAGTAGTTTAACTTATAAAATGTACTTTTATAAGTAAAAATTTTGTAAAAATTCCATAGAAAATTACAGATAGCGTTTAGGCAATAAGCAAAAACTAGATGCATTTAATTTTGTGAAGTTATTGTAAAAGATAATTAAAAAAAAAATTAAAATGAAAACTACATTGTATTACTAGGTACTATAAATTTACGCTTTCCTTTGCAGAGCTTATTCTCTTCACAATCGATACTAAAAGTCAAAGATTCACTGTAATAAGCATTAAAATTGTCTCTAGATATCAGTTCACTCATGTTATTACTTTACGAATTAGCCAGAGAGGATCGAACGCCTTCTAAATAACTAACGAAATAAAAATGAAATATATTTATACAATAATTCTTAAATTACACAATAATAACGATTAATGGTTAAGTTCGATTAACGTCGCGCTCGTTTTTTTTTATTTGTATAGTGGTACGGAACCCTTCGTGTGCGAGGCGAGTCCGATTCGCCCTTGGCCGATTTTTAACTGCTAATTGGACTTTTAGAAAATCTAAATTGGAACTGAATAGGCCACAAGCTTTTGGGGTTTTCTTAACTATATAGGAAACCGGCCAAGTGCGAATCGAACTGGCACAAGAAGGGTTCCATACCATCATACAATATAAAAAAACAGGTTTCTTATATGAGGACTTCCTTTAATTTTTAACTTTATTTTATTTTTATTACTTGTTATAGCAGCCACAGTAATACACACTATATAAAAATTTCAAGGGTGCACCTAATATGTTTCAGATGATACAGCCCTGTGACAGACAGATGAGCGGATGGACGAACAGCAGAGCTTTAGTAATAGGGTTTCCGTTAGTACTCTTTGGGTACGGATCTCTAAAAATTGATAATTTCACTGATTGTGTAAATAATTGTTTGTTTGTCCTTTCTTTATGGTCAAAAGAAGCACCAAAACAATGTAATTTTTAAGTGAGATAATTGAAGGGTGGAAGAGTAAGGTAAGCTACTATTTATCTTGACCCCCATGAAGTTCTCCATTCTATGCAAAATTTATTAAGTGTCCAAATGAATCAGTAGTGGGGTTGGAAATCAAGAAGTGAAGTGAAAAATGACTAAAAAAAAAAAATTTTAATTAGTAATTGAAAAAAAAGACCAATTGATTTTACTTCAAATAACACCCCTCTTTTTTCGTTGGGGGTTAAAAACGATTGTTTGTGGTTGGTATGGTAGGACATTAGCGCGGCAGAAATTAGCACAGTAAAGTAAGTCAGTACAATCATTTATTTCGTTCGCCCTCGATAATTGTGCTATTTACCGCCGCGCCAGCGTCTACCCCTTTTATCGAGACCGTCGTACGTCGCTGTGAGAAAATTATGAACTAATTTCAATCGTTTTTTGTTTTTATTTTGTTTAGGTGTTTATTTTAAATAGTATACATTTTAGTCAATACTTGGTCATTTATGGCGATCTGATACCATAATATATCGTGTAATGTTCATGTGAATAAAACCAGTTCACAAAACATACCTTAGATAATGTATCTTCACGCACGAACTCATTGCAGCATTGACCTATGTCGCGCGTATCCCAATGTTCTATTAGGCGTGCTAGCTCATTGCATTTTTCGATTGCATGCTGTCTACGCGCACGTGAAGCCATACGTAACGTGCAGTCCATTTTGGGCCCGTTGCCAAGTGCCTTCAGCAATAACTTGGTTATGGGCGCTAAATTGCATTCAACTTGCTTAAAAGATTCCGCATCTTCCGGGGCAGGAGCCAGTCTTAGCAACGCTAGTACATACTGGTGGTATAGAAAAACATGCCCAACTGGAGCCAACAGCAGCCGCGGAAGATAGTACTTGACTGCCAGTCGGAATCCGTGGCCGGCTGACTCGAGCCGCTCCCGCAATAATGGGTCATCGACTAAATTCTGAAGAGCGTCCCGCGATTCCGCGCGCGTCACTATGTTGGCGTACCGGACGTACGCGCGGAACTCTTCAACTTCAGCTAATTCTTCAAAGCAAGAACCGACGCATGGTGCAGGGGAGTCGTGAGCCATTTCCATGGCGTCTTCTAAGTTGCCAAGTAGCGTGACCGTCAACTCGTATATGTCAACTATATTGCCAAATATTAGAGCTATTGTCTGAAACCATTTAAAAAAGAATCAATTTATCAATATTTTTTTTAATTATTTTTTTTTAATGTATACATCACAACATCTAGGCTCCAAACAAAGCATTAGCTTGTGTTTTGGGTACCAAACGAAGACAACACATTCATATAACAACGAAGACCCAGTACCAGTATCAATATTCATCATATAAATACTGACCCGACCTGGGATTCGAACCCGGGACCCAGCTTCGTAGTCAAGGTCGCTACCCACTAGGCCAAGCGGTCGCCATCTTAAAGCTTTCTAAAGTCACTGTCGATTTGAAATGTAGCTTCAAAAATAAAACCCATATACTATAAGAACGCACACACCTGCGTTTTTTTCATGTCACGCCTAACGATGCGACGTCGCTACTCCACTAACCTTGGATTCTTTGTCGACAATCTTCTCTAATTCCTCTTTAAAAACGCGTATGATGAGGTGGAGCTCCCTCAGGAAGTGCTTCTCGTCCGTGAGGAGATCACGCACCAACTCGGCATATGTAAGTGAGCCGCGGCGGGTGGACACTGTGCGGCGTTCGGTGCCTGTACAGGGAGGAGCTGCAGAGTTCGCCCCAGCCCCACCGCCTATAGCCGCCAATTCTTCGTCTTGGTAGAACATGTCCATCAACACCTGAAACACAAGTGACGTGTCGTGTGGACAATTTGACAACTACACGATTTTCACATTACTATCACCCGAGTTCTGAAACGCTGGTTAAATCATTGATTAGACCAAAATTAACTAATAAGCGAGTTGTCAGTTTGCCCGACCCATTCATTCATTCTTTTGTTATTACATTCAGAAGTATTGCCATACATATAGTATTGTCTCTTTCTAGCCAATTGAGATTTCTCAAATTAAAAACATTGGACCTTAGTCAACTAATCAGAGAAGGATATAGTCGATGATATTGCACCTGAAATGTTGGTCAACCTCTGGTTGACAGACTATTAAGGGCACAATTACAAAATAACGGCATGTTTAGGTACATTTATAGGAAGTTTGGAAAGGTATATCATTATGAACCTAATTCTGAATTAAAGAATTGTTCTTAATTTACAATTGTTTTAGAAAACATTTGCATATTATTCACTCTTTCACTAAAAAAAAAAAATTTGTAATCCACTTTTGCCGAAACCTCAGAAAATGATTTTCGGTACATATTATACCATTATTCACAATTCATCACCAAAATTTGGCCATACTAATTTGTATGAGCTGACAGTTCATTGACAAGCAAACACGATATCATATTTCAGTCTGCTGTGAGCAGCGCTAGTGAAAGGTTGGGTGTATTACTTTTTTTTTCGGCCGAATATTGTACATATGCTGAAGTTGATCTCAATCATTCTTGGGACTTAGCTGTAAATAAATTTATAATATTACTTTATGAATTAAATTGGTTTTATTATTTTTGTTACTACACAGATAGCTTAGCAATCTATATATTAATAAAATTGAAGTGTCTGTCTGTCTGTTCCGGCTAATCTCCGAAACGGCTGAACCGACTTCAATGAAACTTTACAGACGTGCAGAGGACATTACCGCGGGTGACATAGGCTACTTTTTGTTTGTCTGTCTGTCCATCTGTCTGTCTGTTTGAGTTGATCTCAGAAACGGCTTAACCGATTTCAGTGAAACTTGGCAGACGTGTAGAGGGTATTATTAGGTGTGACATAGGCTGGTTTTTGTTTGTCTGTCTGTCCGTCTGTCTGTCTGTTTGAGCTGATCTCCGAAATGGCTGATCCGATTTCAATTAAACTTGGCAGACGTGCAGAGGGCATTATCGGAAGTGACATAGGCTGCTTTTTATCTGTCTGTCCGTGTGTCTGGCTAAACTCCGAAACGACTAAAGCGATTTCAATGAAACTTTGCAGACGTATCTATGTGACCACGTGATCAAATTTTTAAAAGCTTATATTTTCGAAACTATCAATCGCAGACCTATCGTGTCTGTACTCAAACTTGATGTTTTGACGAGATCTATGTGACCGTGTGCCCAAATTGTTAAAAGCTTCTATTTTCGAATTTATCAATCGCAGACCTATCGTGTTGGTACTCAAACTTAATGTTTTGACGAGATCTATGTGACCACGTGACCAAATTTTTAAAAGCTTATATTTTCGAAACTTTCAATCGCAGACCTATCGTGTCTGTACTCAAACTTGATGTTTTGACGAGATCTATGTGACCGTGTGCACAAATTGTTAAAAGCTTCTATTTTCGAATTTATCAATCGCAGACCTATCGTGTTGGTACTCAAACTTAATGTTTTGACATGATCTATGTGACCACGTGGCCAAATTTTTAAAAGCTTATATTTTCGAATCTATCAATCGCAGACCTATCGTGTTGGTGCTCAAACATGATGTTTTGACGAGATCTATGTGACCACGTGACCAAATTTTTAAAAGCTTATATTTTCGAAACTATCAATCTCAGACCTATCGTGTTGGTACTCCAACTTGATGTTTTGATGAGTTCTAAGTTTTCATTTCTATCGGCAGTCCCTATAACTGCCAACAAATTTTTTGTCTGTCTGTTTGTCTATCTGTTTCGGTTAATCTCCGAAACGGCTGAACCGATTTCAATGAAACTTTGCAGACGTAGAGAGGGCATTACCGGAGGTGACATAGGCAACTTTTTGTTCGTCTGTCTGGCCGTCTCTCTATTCATTCGAGCTAAACTCTAAAACATTTTAACCAATTTTAATGAAGTTTTGCAGACGTGAATAGAGGGTGTGAGAAGTGACATACGCTACTTTTTGTTTGTCTGTCTGTCTGTCTTTATGTATGTTCGAGCTAAACTTTTAAATTTTTTAATGAAACTATGCAGACATTAAAATAGGTTGTCAAAAGTGATATAGGTAACTTTTTGCCCGTGTGGTTGTCTGTCTGTCTTTTTGTTCTGGGTAATCTCCAAAACGACTAAACTATTTCTATGAATCGTCGCAGATATAAAAAGGAAGTTATCAACAGTGAAATAGTTTGATTTTTGTTTGTGTGTTTGTCTGTCTGTTTGTTAGGGCTAATCGTCGAAACAGCTGATCTGATTTTAATGAAATTTTGCGAACATGAAGAGGGCGTTGTCAAGAGTGAAAAGCAATTTATAAATTATTTTTTTTATTTACATATATAAAATCGTAGTGTCTGTTAGTCTGTCTGTCTGTTCCGGTTAATCTCCAAAATGGCTGACTGCTTTTGGGACCGACTTATAGGATAGCTATTCTTCATGCTAAAATGGCTAAATGGATTTGTAACAAATGAGGTATAGAAATTTCTTAGGTAGTTAAGTTTCAGAATTTTCTAGAAAGTGTTACAATGTTCTGGAGCGTCGCGTTCCTTTAACTGTTCCAATACAACTGTGTAGTCAACGCGAGCGAAGCCCGCGGGCGGAAAGCTAGTTAAACATAAAATAAAAATCTTACACTTTATATACAATTATATATTTATATATATACATTAACCATTAATAAAATTTTATTAATAAAAATATTAAATTAAAACATATGCAAAAAGTGGGGTCTCTGTGGAATGGTGCCCACTATGCATGTGGCATTTTTGTGCTGAAGGACAATGGAAATCCTGTGCGCAAGAAAACTGTCTGCGCGAGGGTCACCCATCGCCTTCTTTAATCTCTGCTGGGTTCAGTTAAGAGCTCATGTGCTCTTGCCCCATGGCCCGAGAGCCCAGACACCAAATCTAACAAAGTTGTATGAAGAGCCGAGACAACTGTATTTACCTACTTTCTGACACACATGAGCCTCCACCGCCACGCTGGCTTTCCTAGCGGTCGCTGGGAAATAGCTAGTGTGGCGGCACAGGTAGCTTCCCGCACTAGCGCACGGCCCGTTCCCCAGGGTATCAATGACATACCATTAGGTCGTTTTTGATCGTTTCCAATGATACGTGGAACTTTGGCACTGACGAGAGCTCTTCTCAGTATGTCTTTAATTTTGGCGTAGCGGGAGAGGCGGCCAGCACCGGAAAAACAGAAATGTCCAACCATGGTGGCCAAGGTTGCCCACAGCAACTCCGCAAGAAATACAGCGATGATCTGTACAGATCTTTACCCCGAATCGAAGGCCGGCCGCTACGCGGAGAGTAATAGGGGCAATGAAAGTGCATGAAGCCAGTGATCAGACTCAGGCTTAGATACTGCCAGCAATCTGGCGCGGTATCTACCATTAGCTGCTTCTATTAATGAAATGAGGGGAGCCAATGATGCAGTGCTATCCCAAGCCCTTTGAATGTTAGTTGTGGGCGGTGAATTTAGACTTGTTCCAGCTAGCCAGGTATTTGTAGCTTCATCCAAACATTCTATCTTGCAGTTTATTGCCACAAGGGCTTCAAGAATTTTCCTTGCGAGGTCAGAAATGCTATAGATTTCAGATAGGAAAGCCTGAACGATATACTTAAAAAATTTTGGGTCCCAAACCTAACCTGTCCTAACAAGTCCTAACCTGTTCACTGAAAGTTATGTTATTAATAGCCTCAATTTGGAATTTTAAGGGGTTGTCAATAAGTAAAATTTAATTTAGAAATTTTCAAATGGGGCAACAGCAAAGTAGGTAGCTGTAAATTTAGGATAACAAAATATTAAAAAAACAGAACTAAAGTATAAACAAAGCAGAATGGCTGCTTATATTAATTTTAATACGCTTTTATAAGTTCTACCTGTATGTTTGTTTGTATGTATTGGAATCTTTAAACGCGATTGTCACCCACTTCCATTGAAGATATTGGGCTGAAATTCAGAATACATATGTAACTTCGATGACAATACACTAAAATTATAATAAGGATAACATAACCTGATGATGGAGCCAGGATTGTTTCCTTATGATGACACTCCTCAATGGTTAATAGTACGATCAAGAAACGTTGTATATATGTTGGATTTCAATAGTTAACTATGATTTTCACCAAGAATTGATGCTGAAGCAAAGATCGGTTGTTTCCTCATGAGGGCACTTCTCAACGGTTAGTAGCACGAATACAAACTTTGTATATAGGTTGGATTCTAATAGTTACCCACGTTTTCACCATGAACTGATGATGCACCAGGATAGTTTGTTTACGAGGGAACTCCTCAGTGGATAGGTTCGCACTGACATGAAGCTTTGTATCGGTTTGTATCATTTCATCGTTTTATAGGTAATTGTGAGTTCCACCTTTTTGTTTGTAAATTTTGATGGAAAGTAGTTTAAAAAATATTAAGACTAAAAACAAAAAAATAAATTATACTTAAAAAAACTTAAAAAATTACACTTTGATAGCAAATCGAACTATAAAGAAAAAAATAACTTACAGTATAAGAATAAACAACAATAAATAAACAAAGTGATTAATGAGAAATTTAATATTATTGTGAAAAATCGTAGAGTGCAATGAAATATTCAAAACAACTGATATCGAGCACCCCACGCTTTTTCACAATAACATTAATTTCCTCAATGAACACTTTATTCTTATACTAAAAATTATTTTCTTTTTTATAGTTCGATTTGCTATTAAAGCGCCATTTTTTTAGTTTTTTAAACTATAATTTTTTTAGAAGGCGGTCTGAATGATTGTTAAATTTGATGAGCAAGTTAGTCAATAGAGGGGTGATCGCGCGGTTCCTCTATTTATAGAAACAAATAATGGCGGGAACTAAGGGCGCGAGGGGGTTGCTTTTCGCGGTTTACGCATGCGTTGCTAAGAGAATGCTCGTTTGTGATTGGTGTAAAGTAAAACGACCTAGTACTGTAAACTACAACTTTACGGTACAAGTTTCGATGTCATAAAGACCGTATTAATAGCAACTACATTGAAAAAAGTATTAATCGTTGTTGTAATTTTTTTTTGTAATATGTACCAAATAATAATAAAATTTTAATCTATACGAAACACTTTATTTTAGTAGTTTACGCCCAGCAAAAAAGAAGTTCAAAATGGCGGACACCATTTTTCAATTTTGACCACAGATTGGTGATCGTAGACCACGCGGACCCTTGGATATCAATTTTGAAAGCAAACGCTCCAAAAACAAAAAAGTTTAAAATGGTAACCATTTTTTTTCAATTTTGACCACAGATTCCTGATGGGAGACCACGCGAAACCATAAATATCGATGTTGAAAGCAATCGGTCCAGAAATAAAAAAGTTTCAAATGGGAACCATATTTTTAGTTCTGACCACTTTGTAATCGGAGACCATACAGACTCTTAGAAATTGATTTTGAAAGCAGTCGGTTCAGAATCAAAAATAGTAGAATATGACGAAATGGGAAATAAAAAAGTCACCTCATTTCAATGGGAACTCGACTTTGCCATCGCCATGTATCACAAAATACATTCTTATTGCAAAACTTCTCATAGGATAACTGTGGCACAGTATAGAATTGTCTAATTAATTTTTTTTTAAGAAACTTTAAGACACATCCTAACCCATACCCATAACACAAACTTTGCTTAGTTTGGGATTAGATAGTGTTGTTTGAGATGTCCCAGGTATTATTACTATTATCTAAAATAAAGCAACATTTATAAAGCTGACATAAAAGAAAACTAATTCTTTAATAAATAAAATTAATAATGATCAAGACTAATTTAGTTGCTGGTAATAGCGACAGTATGTGTGCATGGTGCAGATGCGGGCGGGTCGCTAGTTATGTATATTTATTGGATAAATGTTGGTTTTTTGAGGGTTTTTCAGATTCGCACTATGTAAATACTTGCTCAAATAGGATGTAGATAGGCTTAAGTACTGCCACATAGACGTACCTTGCGAGGAAAAGGGTTTCTTTATAGCACTACCCTCTGAGGATGCCTCGGAAATAGAAAGGCTTTCACTATAGTACTGCCTTCAGAGGGTGCCTGATTTCTCTGAATTCACCATAGAATCACGTCTGAACAACAAGTCCTCAAGATGTGACTTCAAAACAGAAACAAAAGCAAGTACTACTAGTCAGAGAGGCAAGAAGCCTATCGTCAAGTACAAAGTGCAATGTGGTTTGACAATGCGTTTAAAATTAGCGATTTGACCTTTCAAATTGTGCTGGTTGGCCAATAGTAACACCCCTTCCAATAACACAAGTGCCACCATTTTATTGTTAGCAACCTGTCTATACAGATGTTCCACAGAAATCTTTGCCGTCATAAATACTTGAGTAGTAAAGTAGTTAAACATTATTTCCACATAACACCATACATTTTCAGGAACTTTTATACTTTGATATGAGATTACGATGACTTGAACTGAGATTTCAGGAAAATGTGTGATTTTCAACGCAGAAGCCATATTTTGCTTGATGCTCGAGTATTTCGAAAAGCAAAGGTTTCTTGAAACTTTGATACCTTATCTTATCACACACATGGCATACCTTATCGGCACACATGGCAGTCTTAACATCCCGACAAGTCAGGGCATGCAGACCAGCTGCACGTGAGATCTTCTTGACATAATTTCCTGCCAGCTTAAGAATATCCGCCGAGACGTACTCCAAGATTGCCGCCATGAATGCCGCCACGGAGGCATCGAGACGGTATTGGAGCACCTCGCGCTGGAGGAGTTGATGGAGTCGGTCGGCTGGTAGTAGAGGTCTGCGGCGTCGAGCTTCTGCCAAAGCCCAGCGGTCCAGCGGTGTCGGAAAGGTTCTCGCGACCCGTTCCTCCACATCTTGGACCGTGAGGGGGGAAGGTGCTGCCAGCAGCATACCAAGTAACCGCAGACAGAGACCCTCAACGAAGGCAAGAGCAGCATCTTCCGCTCGAAGCAAAGGGTGTACTTGCTCCAAGACCTGATATACAAATACATTATTTATTTATTTGTTTATTTATTAATCATATAATACAACAACATACTACAATACATTGCAAAACTGTTTCAACAGTTGACTGCAGGAAGAATTACATATAATGTAATATTCTTACTATAGCACATAACACACAATGCAGATATTATATATATATAAATGGGCCAAGGTCATTTTTCAAGTGTATGGCGTCGCGTCGCACCTAATAACATAATATAACTAATTTGTAAAGCCCTTCTATACATATATATATTGATATAAAAATATCCTTTTGCTCTCTGACTATCCCACAAATCTAAAACGAATCGATTGTCAAAATCTAAGAATCACTTAATTATTTTTAAATTTCAATTATTGCATTCTTCACTTGCTCAGGTTCAAACTCAGCACTTGCAATAAAAATAAACTTTGCTCTCTTGTTGCACAAGTAGGTAACTATTTTCAAACTTTTATTTTTTTATTTTAAACTGCTGCCCGCTGCTTTACCTGAATAAGTAAATTAGAGGATTTGACTATTTAGTTCTCAATTCCTATCCTGTCTTCAAAAATAATTGAGAAAATTGTTCCCTGTCCTTGGTTTTTTCAGCATTAGAAATTGTATACAAAAAAAAAGCAGTGGCAATAGACGTTTCGTTTTATTGTTAAAAATATTAATAAACCATCACATTAATGGCTGTTTAGAACTTAAATACATTTAGGTAAAATTGGCCAATTGGTTAGAGACCCTAAAGGTGGTGGTGATTCCCTCCTGGGACAAATATTTGTGTGCATGAACACATCTATTTGTTCCCTGTCTGGGTGTAAAATATGTATATATGTATATATTATAAATAAAAATAATATCAGTTGTCTGGTATCAATAATACAAGCTTTGCTTAATTTGGGACTAGATGGCGCTGTGTGGGATGTCCTAGGTATTATTATTATATGCCATTATTCTTAAGACCCTGGGTTGTGACTAATATATTACAAAAAGTTTCATCAAAATTGTTTCAGTTGTCAAGTTTATCATATTCATACAAATGAGGAGAAAAAATCCCAAAAATTATTATTTAGTGTTCAATATCGTCTACATAACAATTATTGTTTAAAAAAAATCTTAAGTGCAGGATTAACCTTATTGTGATTTAATTATGTGCATAGATTAGTTGTACATATTTAAATATCAACAATAAGTATATAGATTAAGACAATTTAAAAAACATGTACGAGCTGTGATGAGATGTCTGGCAAATGTGAAACATCTAAATATACTAATATTTTTATATTGAAATAGTTTTAAATTGTAATGAAAACATTTGCTTATTAATTTAAAATCGGGCGACCAAGCTTTGCTCAGTATTTTTTTTTTATATTATAGATACAAATTACATATATACTGATTAGGTAAATAGGAATATTTTACGATCTTACATATGAACTGGTTATTTGTTCGAATAATATTATAGCGAAATCTCACATTTTGAGGCAACAGTCAATATATCATCCATCAGTAACAGTACAATTACCACAGAAAATTTATGAGATGGTGTTGTATTTAATAGTTGAATACAAAATTCTTTTATTGTTTAAACTTTAAAAACATATAACTATATACAGGTAAACCTAAAAAGCAGAAGTTACTTAAGTAGCGTATTACTAGTTTTTTCATGGTAATTTTTTTGTTAAACAGTCCCTTAGCATATTTTACTGTTTTCAGTTAACTATAATGTTGAAATCTTATTCCCTCTTTGTAAAGCCGACCCGTACCAGAATGTACTTTTCAAACAAAATTTTAGTGAGAACCAATTTATATTGTAACACCTCGTTTCCACCAAATATGATACACTGTATTATACTGTCATATCCATGCTGGATCACTGTATCATACAGTGTATTATACTTGGTGGAAACAAGGTGTTATCATTATCAAGTATGTGACAAAAGGAAAACTGCAAATCTTCCGTACCAATATTGAGACCACGAAAATAAATAAAATGTTCTTTAGACCTATCGATTTAGATCTCAACCACTAGTTTGTTGTTAGCAATCGAGGATATGCAACCTACCTTCCGCAAAGAGCTGATAAATAGACCTCTCCATTTGTCGGCATTTTGAGGGTCTGTGAAGTCGTACCCTCGGCCTTCCTCCGTGCCCAGCATGACCTTATCTTGAGCCCTACCATCTACACTGGTAATTTTCCCAGCCACAGCATGTTGTCGCACTTATATCGAAATACGCGGTGACAAATTAATTCAAGAATGATTTCTAAATGAAATTTGTTCTCAGTCGGTTAGCCGACGCCATTTCTGACAATTTCTGTATTTCTGACAAACAGTGTCGCCAGGTTTTGAAATATGATTAGACTACATGCAACAAGGGTTGAAAATGCTACAAAATATTTTTTGTTCAGACGAAAATAGTTAATTAATACTACCTTTTATTCTTGGATTCTCCCTGCAATTAGGAAGTTCTACTTTCGCAAAACTTGCAAATCGACCTGCTAGGCTACTCAAATGACCTCAATCATTTTTTAATTGGCAGTTTCGTACTATTTTATAGGTAATTGTAGAAAAGTTAAAATGATCCCATTAGGTCCATTTATTTTAAATGCTGTGGGTGATAATATAATTTAGTACATAAAATTATTGATAAAACACAAACGTGACACGAATCCGTCTGTCTATGACTGAAATGATCAAGGTTATTTGTTTAGCCCAACCTCCGCCTAGCTGAGAGCTGACATCCAAGACACTTAAAAAATGTGGCACGAGGACGTGTTCTGTCAGTCTTAGGACGTCAGTAGGCTTGCGTAGTCTTACTCTAATTTGTTGTCTTATTGTGAGCGAACTAAATGAATTAATTCACAAAATAGAAAAATTCCGAAAACTAGGTATTCACTCCAAAACCTAATAGGTTACGAACTATTAGTTCAATGTCGCGTCGCGTCGACTATCTCATCTCGATAGTCGCCTAATACAGTCATCTATGCCGCCAGCTGGCCGTTCATTATTATTCAATCAGAGGACGAGTTACGAATGGACAAAATAAACATTTATTACTATTGCTATAGAAGTGATATTAGGATGGACAACTAGCAACGATTGGGTGTCGCCACTTATCTATCTAATATCACTTCAATTATAATAGATATTAATGCGTCTTTCACTCGATCGGCTGAGTCGATAGATCGATCGATATTAATATTATTGATGTGCTATAATAGTCTAATTTATAGTATTAGTTAAATAGGTAGTGTTCGTGCCATAGGTTATGGACTTGACGATATCATTCACTCTTGATCATCGCGCCGCCGGTAGCGATGGACTCGCGGCGGCGTTCCACGTAAATGACTGATTTGCGTGTACTCGCTCCGAACCGTCGGTGAAAAGTGTACGTCGCTAAACACAAAGAACCCAAATTTGAATCGTTTGAATATCGTGGGATCCCACCAGCGCTAAATAAAGACAATTAGAGTATAGTGACAATAACATCAGCTCAGACCGTTACTGTGAAACCCCCGGCGCTGACGCGTAGCAGCACAAGGCAAGCGAGGTGTCTCGCCAGTACTATCACCATCAGCTCAGGTCAGTTTCCCTTCTCATGTTTCGTATTGTAGTCGAACAGGCTACAGGTAGGTACCTACTCCATAAATTATTATATATGATGTATGTACCTAACTTAGATAAAATCTTTAAGTAAAATCATCGATATAATTTGTCTAATAGCCTAGGTACCTACTCAATTTTTTTTACTTAGTTATTCATTTTAGAATTACAATGTCTTTAAATAATAAGTAAACGTGTCTTTCAGAGCTAAGCGATAAGAGGCCAAAGAAATATTGAGGTGAATAGTGAATAAATAAATATATAGTCTGAACGAAGCGAGTAAGTGAATAAATAAGGGAAATAATTGATAAGGTGAATAAGTTCGTTGTAGTGACACTGAATAAAAGAATTAATTCACATCAGTGAATTCAGACTAAACATGTCTAGACTTCAGTCAGGTCGTGGACCTGGTGAGTGCTGGTGAGCCAAGCAAGAGGCACCTTGAATAGTCATTTGTCCCTTTTTAGTGTGCTTGCATCCTATGCATTTACTTTCCATAATTTGGCATTATTTAGTATAAAACCTAAAGGTAGCCGAACTACTGTAGTTTTCATATAGTTTTTATACTTTTTGTAGAATATACTCTTAAGATAAAAAATACCATTAAACTACAATATCAAAATATACTGGAAACCTCAAAATATGGGCAAAAACTACTACGCTAGTATTAAAAATACTACGTCTGGCGACACTGCTGACAATTTGTCTGAAATTGTCTGTCTGTCCGACGAGGAACGGGGGGAAAGAAGTATAGGGTGTAAGTAGGGTCTAGGGGAGGTCTAGGTAAAGGTCCTGTGAAAATTATTGTCATTGGATGGAACGGATGAGGAATGGATGGAACCACAGAACAATCTAATTTGACAGAAAACCTACTTCGAACAAAGTTTTTATTGAGCTATGCTCCCTACTCTAGGTGTTTAACTCTTTCACACTTATATAAAAATTGTTATGCAAGAAAGAGAAAGACGTCTAACGTAGGCATTCAATCTCGACAAAAAATTTGTTTGACGCGTCACGACCCTGGATCGGAGGTCAAACAAACTGGCCGCGACAAGGCCGAGACAACGCACAGCTTGGCAAAAAAGTCTAGAAATAGAACTAATTGTTTCTCTACTGGCAGCATTGTATTTGCTGTCAAATGTAATTGTCATTGGATATTGTTATTCATGTTTTAACAATGGAACTATTATGTACTACGTACAACTGGAAGGAGCTCTCTCTAACATTAGCGTGGTCATACGTAAACTGGTGATTAAAAAAAAAAGTGCGAAAGGGAAGTAACCGGGTGCCTAACTATCTCTTTCTACACCACTTCTGTGTGGCTAGCATAAAATATACCACTACACTGGGAAAAGTACTATGGTGAATTTAGATTTTATTATGAGGGAACCGAGGAATAAAAAACTATGCGTCATGATAATTACGATACAGGATCTATAATTTCCGCTGATGCATTATGTTTTCCTCTTCATATTTCTCGTTTTTTATTATGGGGGTCATCCATTGCTCGACTGTTGAACATTTTTCTTATGGTAGGTAATTAGTAGCCTACAAAAGTTAGGTAATGGCATTGCTTCGCAATGCATGATCTCACGTCGCGTTCTAATATCACTTCTTCTGAAAGTTCTGAATCCATTTTGATGATTTTTGTATTTGGTCACTATTTTTCAACATAGGGTAGATACAGTGGAAGAATTATCGAAATCAGCTGGTCTAATACGCCACTATGGCCGTTCCATATCCGAGCTGCTATTTCACGTCGCTGGTTGTACACAGTCGCCGAGCGGAGGTGAAGTCAGAGACGCATATTTTTTCCTCTTCACATTTCTCGTTTTTATTATGGGGGTCATCCATTGCTGGACTATTGATGAACACTTTTTTTTAGGGTAGGTAATTCACTAATTAGGCCACTGCCTATAAAGGTTACATAATAGCATTGCGAGGCAATGCCATGATTGCTCACATCGCGTTCTAATATCACTTTTTAAAATATTTTGACTTAATTCAATAGGACTTTATATACGTTTGGCCGTTAATATTTCTGAAAGTTCTGAATCGATTTTGATAATTTTTGTGTTTAGTCACTATGTTATAACTTAGGGTAGATACTGTGAAAGAATTATCGAAATCAGTTCTTTTAATTTAAAGCTGTAGCAAATCAAAAAAGTCGATTCTTTGTTTTTGCGGAGTTTTTACTAAACAACTTTATTTCTGTTTTCTTTTGCAGTTTTATTTCTATCTATTTTCTTTTCTTTTTAAACATTATTTAGGTACTGTAATTTAGCTTTATTTGGGTATCCGTTAACGCAAAGTTATAGTAGCCCTTGTCTAAGCAAGAATTAATAATAAATGAAAAAGAAACGTACCTAAAAAGCATCGGATGACAAGCTATTAGCAAAATATTAATATAACACAGGTCTACAAATTTTTTTTTTTTTTCGAATTTTGATTTGATAGTATCATTTACTGTTAATGTTTTTTAGTGTGTTGAAACCGAAAATGAGGTAAATTTTTCTCCATAACGTAGGTACAGATTTTGTTCAATCTCGAGTAAGTACAGTAATTATTACAATAAAAGATAACAAAATCGGCTGGTAACTTTGATTTATTTTCATCTTGTTCACAATATCAAATACATAAATACATATTACATACATATTATATATTACATAAATACATAGTACATATTTCCGCTTGTCAGAATAAACGATGACTCATACTTAATCATTATTTTTATAAAAACTTTTTGTAACAATGAATATGTTTATTAGATCGTTTTCGTGTAGGAGTGTAATAAATTTAGACAAAAGACAGTGATGGCAAAAAAATCAAGAGCTTTCGGAGCATTGTAAGATACTAAGTTTTCTAAAATCGGTTCGTAACTTTATCGGAAAATCGAAAACGGTGAAAAAGTCGAAATTTCCCTATTTTTCGAACAAAAAGTTGATTGTTTCAAAAACGGAAGAATTAATATCGAAAAAATAAAAAACCTTCCGAGACTGGTAGATTGTCTACAAGTTTGAAAAATAAAATTTTAGAAACGGTCGAAAACCCTGACTTGAGTATGTGCCCTTTTCATTTAATGATTATCAGATTAGCTACCCTAGAAAGTAAGATTCGGCCTTATTTCAAGAAGTTATAAAGGTAGACGAAAACACCAGCGTCAAAAAATGCAAGAGCTTGCGTGGCAAAGTATGGTAGCACATCGAAAATTGGTCCATAACTTTCTTCGAAAATTTTTGTCGTACAATTTTGTTCAATGTCCTCCGATAATTGCGAGAAGAGCGAAATCTGTAGATTTTTTTCTAGGAAACTTATTTTTTTTAGACCTAAATTATTAATATATATTTATAGAAATAGATAGTAATATACTATTTTACACTCTATTTTTTGTGACTTCTGGTTTTTAATATATCTTGTTAGGCGGATGATAATAGTATTTTTAAAGCTTGTTATGGTATATTTCTATTTGTTAAAATTTTTATTAATATTTAAAACGAAAGTCTTAATTTATGGTTTTATGCTGGCAACTGAAACGAGAATTTGGGGAATTTTGACATTTGTCAAAGTTGAAGTTTTTGACGTCATAATACTAAGGTGTCCATAATGTTTAGATTAGTTAATAATAATACTTTGGTAGTTGCCTTTTGCCCTCTTTTGCCTATGATGTGGCCGAAATAATAGGTTGCCAGATATTTCAATCAATATGAAAGATGGAAACCTATGTATTGTTTTGAAGAGAAACGTTTTTCGTTAAAGTACGAAAATAATTTAGTTATAATATCTGACGTCATTCTAGTTACAGATCTGACACCATACGCGTAATGAATTTGACGTCATATATGCATTTGTGAGACTTGTGTGTGTGATTTCGATGGGGTATTGAATCTGTCCGTATCTCTGGTGCCAATCGAAAGGAAGGAGGCCATCATATTAATATTTGAGATCCTTAGGTCTCGCACCAACGTTGAATTTTGAGACATTTCGGCCCTAGAAATAATGTTTCGGTACCTAGAGTCTTTTAAATCCATTTTATCCGCCGAATGATTGGGAATTTTTGAGATTGTTGGGTTTTTTCGGGAAAGAAAGGAGCTTGGTTGCCTGTACGAACTTATGTTATCAAGTTCCCACGTGCGCTCAAGGCGGTGAAGTGCGACAATATATATGAGAAATATATTTCAAACATATATATCTATAGAATCCTTGACCTTTTTAATAACGTGTTTAGGCTCATTGGGATCGTTTCAACGGATATTTTCTGAGTGATAGTTCTGAGGGCTTCGGCGTGCAAAAGTACCTACGCAACTTGTCGCGCTTGGATCTTTACTTCTGTGGGATTTAACTATTTTGTAAATAAAGGCGGTCAGCCATCCAATTATGAATCACATTCTAGGTAGCTTTATTTCTGTAATCAATAGGAGATTTGTATTCAAAAGGGTATTATACATAAAGGGAGCATGCAGCTAATTTACTAAGGTGATTGAGATATCGATATTTGAAGCTTTGATTTTTAGAGTTACTAACTGATTCACAATTTATTTTGGAGGTGAGAAGCCTCCGTCGATTGATCATATTTTCTGCGGGTTGCCCGCTTTTAGTGACTAGCTCTCTTGAACTTCTGTTTGCTTGCTTCTACTTTTCTATCGAGGTGGATAGGAGTCGGGCTACTGCCGTTTATTTTATTTTTTGTAAATTTGATGATTTAACAGTATTTCGTACAAATCCAACCAGTATTTTTGATGCTATCGCAAGTTGTACTACGCGGTGGCCACGCGAGACCTCATTTTCAGTGCTTACGTTCGTGTTTTATGATCCCTTATAAATATTAAAATTATTTGTTAATAATGAATGTAAATTGATTCCCATCATTCATGTATGTTTTTTTACTCCATAATTATACTAATGTATGTTTGTAGCATTTTAATTTGAAATCTGCTAAACCAACTTTGACAAATGTTAGAATTAAAGGTTCTAATTTACTAAATTACGAATAGGTTATTGACACGGACATACAGAAATCTTTATACTCATGTAAAAAAAGTTTACTTCAGTGTCACGGGTTAAGATAGGCTTATAGAGTTTTGTTCGATGTTAGTCGAAAATTAAAAAGTTCCTGTTATGGTCTTATTTATCCTACGTAACTTTGTCACCCTAATCAGAATGAGACAATATGGCACCCACTAACGTCCTTGTTACTTTTATCTTTTTAATTCGTTTTAAAGGTCAAATTTCTAGGACCTCGAAATTTCTTCGTAGAGCTCATTCCAGTTGTACGTAGTACATATTAGTTCCATGGTTTTAACACTTACGCATTCATAAATTGTCTGAATTACGTTCAGATTACTCAAAATTAATAACAAAATTTGTCTGTCGTTTTAAGTTGTTATGGAAGTCTTCTATACGTTATTTGAATGAATTTCGCATTATCGATATTGATACTGAACTCTTGGTTACTTTTGACAGAATGAATATAGCAAAACGTAAACAATCTTGATATTCACATCTTATGTAATTCATGTATTTACTAACGTTTTTTACATTGCTTGGTTAAATTACATATTATTTTAACGTTTTTATTTTAACGCATCATTTAATGTGGGGTCAGTTGACATAAAAGTATGCTATTATGAATATTGGTAAAAATATGTTATCTTTATTTATTTACTAATTCGTGTATCTTTTTAGGAAGCAGTTGAACGTATATTTCATATTTGCGTGGAAACTTGAAAGAATTCATGTAAACATGTCATGAAAATAGAAAAAGGATATTACAAGGGGAGAATTTATCTATATGATGACATCGATTAACTCGTAATAAATCTCCAAGATGACAGCAGCAGTGAAGATACATCGAAACCCGAAAATTGTATTTATGATTTTCTCGCGGCCTGAAATCAAGATATGAATGTTGATATTTCATGAGTATTTAGAAAATTTTTCAGACGAATAATATTGAAAACATTTAATGTTCAAAACTGGTTTGAAATCGTGTATTAAAATTTATAAATCTGTTATGTCTTTTTTTAACCACTCAACTATGTGGTAGTTAGATATAACAGAGTAAGCACGAAATTGAAAGCAGTAATCATATGAGCTTTAAAATTGTGATTTATACATCAGATGATAAAAAGGGATGAATAGTTTAACGAGACAGCGAAATAAAAATAAGCGTATAATAATAATATCAATATCATGAAGCGATCTTTATAATTTTCTCTAAATATATTTATAATTGTCAAAATTCTAGAATCCCAAGTATAAAAAACCATACCATCGTAGTATTATTGGGGTAGCTACATTCGCGATGATAGCGCCTCCATTTTTTTTTACTCTTTTTTTTGTCAAGCTGTAAGCTTCAGCTTTAGCTACATTACAGCTAAAATCATTTTCAATCATTTTATTGAAGTGACATTGGCGCAAATGTTCTGCAAAAGCCACAGTAAATCCAATAAAATACAATTCAATCATATCAATATAAATTCAATATAATTAAATATAACCTATAATTTTTTTTTCAATGTAAATAAATAGGTAACCTAAAAATATTAATTAAAAATATATTAGACATTTAGCAATTATAAAAATAAAGTGAATGTGCTGTTACAAAAGAAATATTATAAAATAGTTACAAAACATTGTTTTATGTGGTTGTGATTTGTGTCAAAGGAAAATTCAAAATGAATATTTGAGAAATACTTAATTTCGTCCCTAGTTGACCTTGAAAATATAAACTAACATTATAGTCTTCATCTCTATAAAATAATTGGTTGGAATTTTATATAGGTTCTATCGATAACCGCCAAGAGGCAGGCGCAGGGGGGGAGGGAAAATGGTAATTATCACGTACAATACCTTCCCCCCTGTACGAACCGCTCCCTCCTGACATACACAAACCTAACCAAACCTAATGATTTGAAAGAAATTGACCATTAACCAAAATTAACCTAATTTGAACTTGATCATTAAGCTTCTAAATGGTTCTTCGATCCGCTCCGCTTCGCTCCTCACATTGGCATAAACAAACCTAATCTAATGATTTTAAAAAATAGATCATTAACCTAAATTAATCTAATTCGAAATTAATCAATAAGCTTATGAATGGCTCTTCGCTCCGCTTCGCTCCTCGCATTGACATAAACAAACCTAACCTAATGATTCAAAAAAATAGATCATTAACCTAATTTGAAATTGATCAACAGACTTCTAAATAGACCATTAACCTAAACAAAACGAATTGGAAATTGATGAATAGGCTTCTGAATGACTCGTCGGTCCTCTCTGTTTCGCTCCTCTCCGTTTCGCTCCTCGCATTGAAACCTAACCTAATTATTTCAAATAATAGACCATTAACCTGATTTGAAATTGATCAACAGACTTCTAAGTAACTCTACCAATTAATAAAAAGTACAATTACAAAAACAAAATTAGAAAAGTAATGTAATTTACAAAAAGTATATATTTAATTTCTACAAAAAAAGTGAGTTCCTAAAAAGGAATTATTATAGTGTATATCGGTCCACTACCAACGATTGATAGCACCATCAACTAACCAGTAATCAATAGAAGCTATGTAAAATTCCACCCTAATTTACTGTCGAAAAAAGCAGGTTTCATAGAAATTACTAAGAAATAACATACTTAAGATGTAAATGTTCATTCAATCATCCCATAACCCAAGATACAATGTGATTACCTTGATAAACATTTTTTAAAAATATTGAAGATGTGGGCATCACTGATGATTGTATGCGCATTGACCGTGGATGGACTTCAACCGTTGAAGAGAAGCTTCATCTATAATGACACGTAATGACCTACCCAGCTCATTCACCATGGGATTAACCCATAAACTATGATCATAGTGTAAGATAATAGTATAAGAAGTATGCTCAGGAAGTTCATTCCTAAAATAAATCAATTATATTTATAACAAGCAACCCGCCCCGGCTTCGTACGGGTAGCAGAGCATATGTGCCGTTGTGTTTTTTTTGTCATAGTGTAGTATCAACTTCTTGCGTCGAACATGTGGATTTAATATAATTAGATTTAAATGTAATGTAAGTTTGTCCTATTTGGAGTACTTTTAATGTATTTTATTTCCGATTTAGTGAATATGTAAAAAAGTAAAGAATATATACAAAAAAAAAACAAACTAAAATATTTCTCTGTATACAACATTAATAACTTCTGCCTAACTTCACATCATGCGAGTCGTGTCGTTGTGGGGTCGCCCAGCCGCTTGTCGGGCGATAGTTTTTATTTCGTTATAACTTCTAAGATAATAATTTCAATTGTAAGGTGTAAAAGGCAATCATAATGTGCATGAAATGCTGAAGGTATATAATATATTTTATTTGATAAAGATAAATATTATATCCGTATAAATTGCTTTCCAACTACACATCATAAGACACCATGTTTTTAAACATAAAAATGGGTATACTATGTAAGTTACCTATAAAAGATAGACATATAGGTACTATTGCAGATTTTTCTTTAGTCCTATAAAAGAGGAACAACTCCTCCACACATTGTTTTGTTATATCTCAAATAGATTAGACAGCGTTTTCAATTAAAGCTCCCAGTCGGGTTGATTTTTCCGATGTCTTCAATAATAATTGTCATATTTCAACTAATTTGCACAAAACATTAATGAATTATACACAAACCTCCCTCTTGAATAACTCCATTCAGTGGTGTCAACCATATGAAAATCTGTTTGGTAGTTTTTGAGTTTATCGCGTTCAGACAGACAGACGCGGCGAGGGACTTTTATGTATAATACAATAGCGACTCGCCCTGGCTTCGCACGGGTAGCAGAGCTTATAAATCATAATGTTTTTTCTGTCGTAGTGTCATATCAGCTTGTTGCATCGAACATGTGGATTGGATTTAATTAGATTTAAATATAACGTAAGTTCATCCTACTTGGAGTACTTTTGATGTATTTTATTTCCAATTCTATAAAATAATTGAAAAAGTAAAGAATAAATACATAAAAACAAACTACAATATTTCTTTGTACACAATATTGATAACTTCAGCCTAACCACGCGTGTCGCGTCGTTCGGTATGGCAGGTCTCGGCGCGGCGCGCGGCCAGTGCTTTCGCGCGATATTTATATTTCGCGATAGCTCCTAAGATTTTAAATTGTGTAGAGTAAAAGACAATCATAATGTGCATGAAAAACTGAAGGTAAATAACGTATTTAATTTGATAAGGATTAATACTGTATCCACATAAATTGCTTTGCAATCGCCTCATCATATGACATTTTCAAAGATAAAAATTACGATTTTCAAAGATAAGCTTACTATACCAGTAAGCTATCCATAAAAGGTAGACATATGCCATTGTGGACTTTTCTTTAGTCCTATAAACGAGACACAATTCCTCCATACATTATTTTGTTATATCTCAAAGAATTAAGCAGCGTTTTCGATGAAAGCTCCGAGCCGGTTTCATTTTTTTCCGTTTTCTTCAACAATAATCGTCATATTTCAACAAATTTCCACAAAACATTAATAAACTATACACATAAACCTTCCTCTTGAATCACTCTGTCCATTGGTGTCAATAATATGCCAATCCGTTCAATAGTTTTTGAGTTTATTGCGTTTAGACATTCAGACAGACAGACGCGGCGGGGGACTTTATTTTATAATATGTAGTGATAATTCATCAATTCATCCTTGAACGGCGGAGAGGGGGGCACTCAAAGTTTCAACCACCGCACTTTAGATAAAAATCATATGGACTTAACTTTACCTAATATATAATATCTTTTTAAATGTTAATTTTTTCACATTTTAGAAACTTTTGATCACCCCTCTTTAACTATTTCCTCTGTTGCAGGTATTTTTATGACGTCATATACAATATCACCATCAACTCGACCACCGATCATATCTTGGACTTCCTAGAGGTAACACTTTCCTTTTATATTAATAGGTTATTGTATTGTTTAAGATTTACATAGTTTCATTACTATTATTATTATTAAGCTAACAGCTTCCGCTGACAGGCTTGTATCTTTTGTATCATTTCCTTCTCATTTGCTGCTTATAATATACAAAGCTCCCAAAATCCTGCGAAAATGGTTCTAGTAATATCATTTTTTATTTATGTTTAACAGAAAATATCCCACATCTCAAAAACTAGGTACTCATTCACCATATCTTGTTCAAACTGTAAGTTGTACTAACTTAAATTTGTTCAGAATTTTCCACCCAATAGTTGAAAAGTTGAAGTGGGAGCATACCTCTTAAGATTTAGGAGCGCATATCTCAGAAACTAATGACGTAAATATAAAGTATTATCAAAATCTCAATAATATTTTTAAAGAGCTATCTGTACGTACCCTAATAGATGTTTTTGAGTGCTGAATTTTTTCCTCTATTACATGGGCCTAAGTAGCTATCTCAAAAAAGGTTTTTTCATAATTTCATTACACCATTGTACAGCGGTTTGTATGATACACCTATCTTCCTGACACACGGACAGACAGATAGACAGGACGAAATAAGAAGTGTTCTGTTTTTTGCCATTTAGCAACGAAACCTAAAAAAAATTATCAGCTGATGCAGGCAGGCACACCTGGGTGTTGGTGAACTTTCTTTCTGAATTAAATTAACATTTCAATTTATTTCTAATAATTAAAATTTAGGATTAGTAAGTATTTGATTTGTTTTATAGAATTAAAAATACAATGCTTAGTCAGTTCCTGATAGATCTTCAGTATAACTACTAGTATTTATATTTCTCATACATAACAATGTATGAGAAATATAAATACTGTGACGTCTATCTATAATAGCACGTCGACATGTTATCGAACTTACTCGAAAAGTTCCCACGGCCATTCAGTAAAATAGAAAAATCCAGATAAAGAAATATTCCACGAAATTATAAAAACATTTTTGAGACGGAATGTTCGGTCCAGACACACGTGACGCCGGCGCCAGACGCTCTAGCGTGGGAAAATTCTCACGCTAAAATAGCAATGTAATTATTAAATAAAATTATTCGAGAAGTGGAATGTTCGTGACGTGTGAATCGGTGGAGGGGAGTAAAGGTATAAAAGCGATGATGGACGTCGAATGGGACAGTTTTTTGTGAATAAGTCAAGTGCGATTATTTGTTCTTAAGTTAGTTTGTGATTTCGTCTTATAATAAAGTTAAATAAAATTTGTGTTTTAGTGCATCCCCGATATCCAGACTAGTAGCCCGTAACAATACTTTTCACAAAGAACCATTTGACTTAAGCAAATACTAAAAATTTGCATGGTGAATGTCCACTAACTACAAGCATACTGTACTACATCTGTTTAGATTACACCATGATTACATCTCTTAACTTTTTTAGTTAATTTTGGTTTCCAGTTGAACTCTACGTTGGTTGGGTTCCCGTCGCGGGTACACGTATCGGCACCCACACGCGTCTCAGACGACTATCCACTGTTCGTCACAGCTACACAACAGAAAGGTGATTAACTCTTATCTCTTAACTCATCATCATGCTGTACTTTTCATGTAGATTAGTTTGATAAAATAAATCTTGAACATTTTGAAGTAAAACTTTCTTCGTTCTCCATATATTTCCTATTTTATTCGTCATAAATCCTTTTTAGTTGTCATAAATCTTTGTATTGCAATAGTGTATAATATCAAGTTATAGTCGAGCAATAAATAGTATAGCAGTCATTTATCGAGTATTAGTTTATTTATATCTTCTTCGGAATCGATCCTCAGCTGTGGGCTACCCTCTTGTTTACGTAGATAAATTTTTCCGTGCGAGATCCAGCAATATTTATATTGATTCGTAGCCGCAAAATTTCTAGCTATGTAAAATATTTTTTTACTTTTTGTGGTAAGGTTATCCGAAAAATATACAACTTTTTTCGGCCCCACTAGTTGCAAGTGCTTCGTAGATAAATAGTTATCTTTGTTGTCGCAATTGAATTTCTTTACTGAATTCATTATATTATTTTTTAGGAAGGTAGTTGTAAGTTGAAGAATTACCGGACGCGGTGCGGCCTTAGAGTTAATGCGGAATATATCTTTTATATCAGACTTATTAATTGGTACATTTACAATCTTACAAATAGTCACAATGGTGTTGCATAAGTCTTCCTTAGTTTCAGCGTCCTTTTTTGGAATATTTCTAATTTCCAGATTCGCTGAGCGCGATGATCGTTCGAGGTGATCGATTTTTTCTTCAAGAAATTTTATATATTTCCTGTTACTCTTGTCCTCGTCTTCCAAGCGATCAATTCGTTCCAAAAAGTCATCATACTTTAGATACATAAAATCGACAGCTTTTTGGATTTCTAAATTTTGTGTTTTTATTTCATTTATAGCATCCCTCAATAAAGTGAACTTAGATTCACACTGATCCTGGAAATCTGAGAACATTTTTTTAAATTGTAAAATAATGTCATCCGACACTTCTAACTCCCCTTTACGCCTGTGATGTCGAGCAGCTTGAGAAGTTACAAATTCTGTCTCGTGTATCTGTTCACCCGTAATAGTCGGCTCGGCTACAGTGTGCTGTAAGGCTGTAGATTTCGTTACCGCGGACGCGGGCGAAGGCTTTCGTCTCAATGACATATTGACCGGTTTGTAAAAAATATGCATAAGACTCACGTGGAGCTACAGTGTATTTCCAGCACAATAACAATGAGTAGAAGCGATTGCAGGCACTGTAATTAAATAATATCACAGAAAACGATTCACACACATCCACACCAGTCAGAGATCAAGAGAGGAATTATTCTATTATTCATTGATTCTATCATTGATCTATCAACTGATTCAATCAATTGATTCTATCATTAACAACTATTCGTGGTTAATATTGTCTCGATACAGCGAAGGACGCTGGCGCAGCGGCGATAAACACAATAATGTTAAACGAGGTCAATAACCGCGATGACCTACTTTATTGTCTGTTGTATTTATTGTCGCTTGGTACCCAAAACACAAGCTAATGCTTAATTTGGTGCCTAGACATTGTTGTGATGTATGCATATGTTATGTTATTGTGGCAGTTACTGCCGCGGCCGTGTCCATTCGGCGTATACAGACAGCACTAACCATAAACAGTCATTATTTTGAAGAAAAATCATGTCAATTTTCTGATTCCCATTTTTTTTATAACTTATTAGATTTTATTACTCAAAAAAAAAAATAAAAAAAAAATTGCATAAGAGGCTTAATTACCAAAAGGGTTTTGAATTAATCACACCTTCTAGAAATGTTGTTTTTTGACTTTATTTTTTAATTTCTAATCGAATAAAAATGAGCAATGTGCAATTCATGCGATTGCCGGTACCACATATGAGTTGCTGAACTCTGCTTGTATAACGACATACTATTGTATGCGATGTCGTAGGTGTATCGTCGTGGGAGCTGCCGTTGGTGGTGGAGACGGCATCTGGGGTGCAGCTGTTTACCGACATGGCGCGTACACTGTGCCCACACGACGCCAGCACTGGTACCTCTTGACTTACACTACTAATTATGATTACATGGGTTTCATGTCAGCTGCTTATTTCCATCGTATCGAATTGGGTCAACCGTTCGGTCGCTAATTAGATTTACTGCAAATGTGTAAGAGGTAAACAGACAATATGTGCAATCACTGAGATTTTCCTTTTGACAACATAGAATTCACATCACATCTACATAGCAAGCGTGATTGGCGGCGAGAAATGTCCGTTCAATGACTTTTTGGCTTACACGCAACGTGTCCGTGACGAAGAGCGCTGTAATTGTTTGCGCCATATTAGCCATAGTTGCTTACGCCCGCAAAAATTGGTTGATCCGGGCTGCATAGTAAAAGTTTGTTATCCTCGCTCTAACCTCTCCCACGTCGAAATCAAAGGTTTGCAACACAGATCCCACCATAGTCTGATGACGTCAGAACGATAAGATTGTGTGAATTATGAGGTTTTTTGAAATATGGCGCCACAAAGTTATCGACTATCGTATTACCGTGGAGATGCGCAGGTGATTAACGATTGTTCGACAGCGATATACCCCTCCCCTCTATAACCATAGTCGTCCCTTTCTCGCGCGTTTAATTTAGTAATCACACTGGGAAAAATGTTGTTATGTGTAAAGATCTACTAATTTTTGTTTTCGAAAATGAAGTTTTTGAATAATACTAATGCCTAGAGAGAAAAAAAATGAAGGTAAAGTCAAAATCTTCCTGTAAAGGGATGTGAGAAAAATGTAGCGAAAGTATGGTGCAAGATGGTTTGGCCATACGTAGAAGATGATTAAATGCTAGAAAAACGAAATCATTGAGCGAATGCGCGTGATGATAGCTTCGATAAGGGGTGCCCTAGATAAACGTTATTTAAGAAATTTTACTTAATGGAGTTTGCATACACTGTGTTCGGCTGAACATAGTCCTTACTTGAAACTTTTGGTTTAGTTGCATAAGCTCTGCGCGCTTATTTTTTGGGCCTATGTTCAGCCGAGCACGGTGTATAATAGAAGTGTCTAATGCCTAGAAATAAATAAGAAAAAGTCTCCTGTCTCTAAGTAAGTTTCCTTGTATATTAATGTAATGTTGGTTGATTATGTGCCGCTGATTATGAGCGAAATATGTACGTAGAGTTAAGAGTATAACTCTCCAGTATTTAAAACGTTTTCGTCTTAGGTTTACACGCAGAGGGTCGTCCTCGTGTGCAACTATCGACATGGAGTGAGCGTCCGCTGACAGCGTCCATCAAATTACGGCGAGTCTGCGATTTTTACGTGCGCTTGGGTAACGAAACTAAAGCGCGAGCGGCACCCGGAGCGCCAAATTACTACTACTTCTCATTTGATGATGGAGGAGAGGGAATTGACAGTGTGCTTGTACATGTTGAGTCTGAAGATGACTTGTGTGCTATCGTGTCTATTCAGAATAACTCGGTAAGGCAACAACAAAATTAATATTTTATCACCAATCACAACAAGTTCAGACTGATAGGCAAAGGCGTATCAGCAGAACAGCATTAATCTATTAATAAATCTACTAATATATATATATATATATGACAAGATATTGTATTGGTCATTGAATGGATTTTTATTACTCATGTGTAATAAATCAGTTGTTAAAAACTGTAATATTAAATAAATTTAAAAAAAACCCGGCTGCAATAAATAATTAACTAAAAAGAGAAAAACAAACTCTATCTTTGTATACAATATCACTGTGTGTATGTGTTCGTAATTCTTCTCCTCCGAAACGGCTTGATTGGGTATTTTTTATACTTGAAAAATCACCTAGATGGTTCATAGCCACTGACTTATATGTACCTAGGTACTAGACACGAAGATCCCTATGCATTGTACGGCGCACGGGTAGCAAACTAGAATTGCCGAACGCGGCCGAAGATAGTCGTTGCAATTTTGTGGGGGTGATTCTCGTCCTGCTTCACTTTTAGTCTTGTGTAGGATATATGTCGATTATTTTTTCGTTCCGTTATTCGGTCCGCGTTATCTCATGTCTGTAGCTTGATGGCGACGACGAGTGCGCGCCGCCGGCGCTTCCCTTCCGACCCCTAGCCACTCCACGGCTCGACCAATCAAAGGCCTTGTTTTTAGTTGGCATTGGCAGTATCGGATGACCGGTGTCAGGCCAGCTTCCGTTTGTCGTTTGTTGGGGGGATTAGCAAAATTTAATGAAGTAAATAAAGAAACCGCGTAGACAAGTCTCATGAGACAATTTCAATGAAACACATTTTGTTTCTAGTCAAAACGTAATTTTGTATCATTAAAGTTGGTATGTCTCATATGATTCTCGAAAACTGTAATATTTTATATGGCTTTTGAGAAAACAGAATTACATTTTCGCTAGAGAAATATTAAATTTCATCGACAATGTCTCATGAGACATAAAGTCAAGTAGTCCGAGACTCACCCCCTCTAAAATAAATAAGAGAATAAAATTTATGTGCAACCGTCAAATTTGTAATTGTCAAAAATTTTATCCGTAAACTCTAAATTAATAAAATATTATCAAGTTACGTGTGATAAGTAATTCCATCTGCCTTTTTACAGTTCCTGGTGTTGTTTATACACTTTTTAAAGGCACAGCAAGGCATTTTTCTCAGATATTCTTTCAAAATACACAATACTGTCAATCGACTACACTGACAGGCAGGCCACAAGCAATTATCACATTTCAAAGTCTTTCAGGGCACCCCAATCGAACAACTTTCATGTGGAGATTCATACTGTGGTATGTACAGTCTAGTACCTATGTACATATAAGTCGGTGTTCTTAGCTATATTTGGATCCAGTAAATTTGCTGTTGTCGAGATCCTGAATTTTATTCTCATTTTATGACTAAATATTTAATGTGTTTGGATTTATCACAATAGCTGTCTTGGTACAGCATTGTAGCGCACGCGAGTGAAGCCGCTGGGGAAAAGCTAGCAATCTATAGAATGTGAATAAACTACACTATAAGATATTGCTAATGGGAATACCCCAATCACCAAAATATGTTCAATGGTAGTCTTTAAGTGAAAATCTATTTCATTTTACAACAATTATGTTTTGAAATTATGTTAGTCCCTGCCTGCAATATCTTTGTGTAATAATATTTACGCATATATTTGTAATATTTATATATATTATATATATAATTATTTATAATGTATGTATATAACATATGTATTATATCCATATTGTTCTAAAAACATAATTATTTTTTACATCCTCCTCTCCGTTTTGATTCGCAGACACCATATTTGAATAATTGTAATATAACCAATGTCACTCCCTTAATTAAGACGAATTTAACGACACCTGATATGTTAAAATTAATCAACCCATTTAGGCTACACAGTGTGTCAAAGAAATAGACATACATTTCAAAAAATATTATCTCTAAAGTTGGGTAAAAAAGGTGCCTACTGCTGGTAATCTTCTTGGTAGCATTTTGAATAGCTAAGTGCCTTTTCAGTGTCCTGTGTTCGACAATGAGCGTGAGGTGCTCTATCGTGGTCTACATCTCACCATGACCCGACGGGCTGCCATTACTCTGCAGGTATCAATGTTTTTACCTTATACTAGTAACTGTTAGCGACTTCTCTTCTTTCTTTCTTCTTCCTTTAAATTATAATGTCATTTGAGTTAGAATTGCTTTTATATAAAGCCAAAACTTTGAAAAGATTTTCTATAAACCTTCTAGTTATAGAAATCTCGTATATTTATTAATTGTTACGAAATCTCTATAACTAGGATATTTATAGAGATTTCGAAGTTTTGGTTCTATGTAAACCTAGTTCTAACTTAACTTTTTAAGTTTATTTAATTTAAAGGGTGCTGTGTTTAGAAATGGCGATTCCCAAATGGGTTCTACGTGGTGTTGTTAGTGAAAGAAAAGGACGACGCGTGTCAGCTGCCCTCTCACTCTAACCTAATACACGCGCCAAAAGACAGGCTTAAGAACTTCAAGTAAGTACCTGTTTGTTAGGATTAGATAACCACTTACGCAATTATGATAAAGATGATTTCCTCCATGACGTGTGACGTTATCTTTAAAACTCGGGGTCTTGTCGACAGAGTGCGTGCTAGAACACACGCGACTCATTATAGTTTCCCAGAAGATTTGAAAGTATTTTTATCAAAATCTGTATCTATAACACCTTAAATTACCCGTCATTCGGTATACCGCCTACCATTTTATTTGTCTTTCACAGATAAAACTGTTACGTACCCGTGACGGTTAAGTATCACGAAGAAAAGAAGTTATAGAAATATTCTATTATTTTATTTTCCTCCGCGGTAACAACTAGCTTATGCCTGTGTTCTAAACTATTTTCTTGTCAAATATTATCAAGACCGGTTCATCGGTTTCATCATGAAAAATCACATATAAACAGACGTATTTCCCGCGGTGGAATGTAGCTTACATCTGTCTTCAGAATGCTAGGTATTTCCTTACGAAAATTATGATCGAATGTCAACGGTGTCGTATCATTTATCTCTATACGGGACAGAAGTTCATTCGTTGGGTCTATGTTGTTTTTATTATCTTACGAAAACCAACAGCTATACAATATTTATAGCACCTTTATAAAAACAGGGAGCCAATCAGAGGTTCTCACAGGTAGTGACGAAATTGTAAAATTACTTAATCCAACGCCAGAACAGCAGCAAAATATTCGTAGCACCACACGTCAGCTTACAATAGAATTTAAGTAACTATAAATTACAAGCTAAACTTAATTAAAAACAATATACAACACCAAACGTTCATCTTCAATTTTAATACCAGTACAAAGTTCAACTGTGATAATCCTCAGATTGGTCGTGCGAAGCTCTCTGCCCTACCGGCAGTACATAGTGGCGACGCTGCTCACGCTAACTGTTGTATTCGCGTTTTACGCGGCAGTCGAGCTGGCTGCTTTGTGTCGCTGTCCGCCCTGTCGGACCCTAACACCTTCACCAGAGCCCAGTGAAGCGCATTTAGTACAGGTAAGGGCTTGATTCTTGTTAAACGCTGAACGTGGAAAAAGTATGAAATAAGTTTGGTGAGGTCAAACAACAGTCAAATTTAACTCACAATTATGCCGAACGCACATTTCTTCGGCGCGATTGTGAGACTCTTCTTAAATAGATGATGATGACACCGATTTATTTACTTTTATAAATGGATACTGGCGCTTTCTTTTCTTTAAATGGTGTCTGTGGTCGTAAAGTTATAATGTTTTGTCACGGGAAGAAGTGGAGCGATGGTGTTGATTTGCATACTGTACCCATTGTCTGATAAAAATATTGTTCATGTTATATAGGAAGAGGGCGCTGGCGATGCAACTGCGATCGAAGCGGACGAAACGGCGTCGGCCTGCTCGTCAGATGTAGGCGTGTTGCCGCCAGAGGGCGCCGTGTCGGTGGCGACTTTGTGCCGTACACGCGCTAGCGTGCGAGCGCGTCGCTCCCGTTTGTATGTGTGGCAAGCGTTGACAGTTGCCGTCGTGTATGCTCTGCCTGTAGTGAGTCAAACGATTTATTTGATATTAGGATTGAGCATTTTAGCAAACAATGATCATGGAAATCAATCAGTAAATGTTAATCATTAAAAAAACAGTTATGGGCGAGTCAGACTCTTGTTCTGCTGGTCACTTACGTAATACGATATCGAAATGGATACGATATGGAAACCAACCAATAACGCGACAGTACGTCTTAGAAAGTCAAAAAACTTTGTGTTTTTCAGGTACAACTGCTAGCAGCGTACCAGAGTACGGCTTTTGGGACTGGTGACCTCGACTTGTGCTATTACAACTCGCTTTGCGCACATCCGCTAAGCGCGCTAACCGACTTCAACCACGTGTACTCTAACATCGGATACGTAGTTCTGGGGATGCTGTTCATAGCGCAGGTCTGTAAAATACTACATTTACCAGGACGCGGCCATACACAAATTATGCAAGGTTTAGTACATGCTTAATATTTTTTAATGACTTCTTTTTATCAAAATACAGATGCAGTAATCTGTAACTGTAAACTAAGATGGTATAAGAAACAAGCTAATTCTAATGCAAAGGTCAAATAATAATATCTGGGACACCCTACCCGCGCCTTATAGTCCCAAAATAAGCAAGTATAATGCTTGTATAAACTATCACGTAAGCGACGATTGCAGTGGAGCTTCTGACATTATCGTTTTTTTTTATAGGCCAATCTTTATTGATCTATCACAAATTGTACCTTATAGACTAGGTGTATACTATTGGTATAAAAGAATTACAAAGTTCACTGCTAAACACGATTTCATCTCTCTGTTTCACTCTATAAGTTGGAACCCTGAGTAGATACATATGCACTTAACTCTCGCAGCTCAGCCTTGTGTGTAAATGAATATGAGTATTGTTTGTTTTTAGGTGCGTCGCCGGGCACGTGCTGAGGAGCGTGAGGAGCGTTGTGAAGGAGTACCACAGCACCACGGGCTGCTCTATTCCCTAGGCGTGGCTCTAGTCACGGAGGGTGTGCTCTCCGCGTGCTACCACCTCTGTCCCAACAAGATGAATTTCCAGTTCGGTAAGTAGGTATAATGCACCGTTTGTGGTTCTTACCAATCTTTTCACTGCAATATATACTATTTCAAAATATATTGAATACTATACTTGTAACTTTAGCATTGAAGAAGAGATTATATTGTTACTGTAAATGCGGCGAAAATTTATTTATTGTCAACATAAAATCATCTTAGTAACATTTAAAACGTATAATGCGTTATGTGTCACTAAGGTAATGCGTACCTATCTATATGCCAAATAATTACCAAACTGACCGCTTCTTGCATTGTCACTTACAAACATTGAGTAGCCTCATACTCTATTGTTGATATATCTAATCTGAGAAAAACGTAAAATGTCAAGATACGCTTGAGTGTAGATACTTTTTTGATGACCGGTTGGCCGAATGGTTAGAGACCCTAACTGCGGAGCCAAGGGTCGCGGGTTCGATTCTCGCCCGGGATAAATATTTGTGTACATGAACATGTCTATTTGTTCCGTGGCTGGGTGTTAAATGTCTATATATGTATATACTAGCGACCGCCCGCAGCTTCGCTTGCGTAGACTACGAATTCCTGTTATAGGTACTATTAACGTTCGAGATGGTTTAAACGTACTTTTTGCTGGAACCAATTTTGGTTACACCCATTCAAACTTTCAATCTTCATTCCCCTTCCACCCTTTAAAAAAACCGATACAATTTTTCATCTCCCGTTTCCCACCCTTAAAATGTGGAAATCTAAAAACCCTGAAACACGTCATTATTTGAGTCCCTCCATTCCCATCCTTAAGTTTGAAATTTCTAAAAAAGCCTTTCTCAACTTAATGCTCACATTATAAAATAAACCTATGTTATAAATTTAAGCTTCCTAGACTTAGTAGTTTTGGCTGTAGTAGTTGATAGATCAGTGTGGACAAACGACAGACAGATAGACAGACAAACAAACACAAAAAGTTGCTTATGACACTCTTGACAATCTTCTTTCACGTCTGCAAAGTTTCATTTAAATCTGTTGAGCCGTAGTGGAAATTAGCTCGAATAGATAAAATTGAATTGAATAGACACATAGACGTACAGACAAACAGACGGACAAAAAGTAGCTAATGTCAAATATCTTGACAACCTTCTTTCCCGTCTGCAAAGTTTCCGTAAAATCTGTTTAGCCGTTTTGGAGATTAGCTCAAATAGACAGATACACGTACAGACAGACAGACGGACAAAAAGTAACATTTGTTAGTTTTGACGACCTTACACGTACAGACAGACAGACGGACAAAAAGTAACATTTGTTAGTTTTGATGACCTTCTTTTCATACTTGTGATGTTTCATTAAAATTGGTTTAGACAGATGGACGTACAGACAGACATACAAAAAGTTCTGTATGTCACTTTTGACTACATCCTTTACATATGTGTAAAGTTTCATCGAAATCGGTTAAGCTGTTTTGGCCGAAACCTATTTGCTAGAGACAGTTCGTTTTCATATATATAGCCTATAACCCTCCGCTAGATTCAGGCTATCAAAGGCAAAAAAAAAAATATTTCAAATCCGACTGTTTCAGAGATTCAGAGATTAGCGTATTCAAACAAACAAACAAACAAACAAACAAACTCTTGAGTTTTATAATAAGTATTTCTTTTATATAGATTAATAGATTATAAGATACTAAGAAAATAAGATAATACTGAAAACCGTATCAGTCTATTGCGTGGTTTGGTAGTAAAAAGTTAACGAACAGAGGCAGACAGCGAATTTATTTTCTCCCGCTATAGTTTTCATATTTCGATAAAAACTGCTAAGATATTAATTTAAATTGTGTGGTGTAAAGGGCAATTATAATATGCATGAAAGGCTTAAGACAACTAACGTATTTAATTTGATAAGGATTAATATTACGTTTAAAAAACACCTTCGCAAATAGTACATAATGTTAGAACAAATTTGATTGTCATAAAAAAGGTTATAGTAAGTTAACCTTAAAAGATACACATATACTGTCGCGGACTTTTGGTTAGAACTTTTAAAGGAGAACAATTCCGTAATACATGATTTTTGGTTAACATCAACCGTTTACGCAGCGCGCGCGACGGAAGCTCTCAAAAGGAATAATTTTTCCCGTTTTTGCAACATTTTTCATTAATGCTCCACTGCTATTGGTTGTAGCGTGATGTAGTATAGCCTATAGCCTTCCTCGATAAATGGACTATTCAACACAACCATAATTTTTCAATTTGAACCAGTAGTTCCTGAGATTTGCGCGTTCAAACAAACAAACAAACAAACAAACAAACTCTTCAGCTTTATAATATTAGTATAGATTATAAAGAATATTTAAGGATGTATATCAGTTGTCTTGTAGCCATTATACGAGCTTTGCTTAGTTTGGAACTAGATGGTGCTGTGTGGGATGTCCAAGGTATTATTATTACTTTTTTGTTCATATCCTTGTAATTACAACGCGGTATCTTGTCATTTGTGATATCTAAGGTGCGAATATAATTTTTCCAATGTGAATGCTTTAACATCATTGGTGTATTCCCAGATTCATCGTTTATGTATGTGACGGGTGGGTTGTGCGTATTGACGTTGTACCACGGCCGACAACCGGACGCCGCGGCACGCGCGCATATGGCCTTTTTGGCGTTGGCAGCCCTGTTCGCGCTAGGCGTCCTTGGCACTTTAACGCCAACAGTGCCTTTTTGGGTTTTCCTGACGCTACTCCACGTCGGGAGCTGTTTGATGCTGTCCCTACATTTGTACTACTACGGCGGCGCTTTTTTGGGTTGGGAGGGCGCGGTGCGAGTGGTGAGTGGTATCCTATATGTATGATATATATAAGCGTGTTTCCCACAAGGGGTGGGCAGAAAGTATAGATCTTCATATCGAACCCATTGTACCTCATCAGTTCACCGTTTGGCTGTTTCCAGAGGACTAGGTGTGACAGGTTGCGATCCTAGTTGCCACGATCGAGCTTACGGCTCCTTCGTCCCTTTGATTATCACCACTTAAATCAGTCATTCCTTCAAAGTTTGAACGGCCATGTAGACAATATTTTATATAATTTCCACAGGTAAGGGCACTACGTGCAGAAGGCGCGGGAGCGTTGCGACCACGGCGGCGTGCTCGGCTGGCGCTGCTAGTGCTGGCGAACGTAGTCAATTGGGCGCTAGCGGCGTATGGCTGGACGAGGCGTGGCGAACTAGCGCGCCATTTGCTGGTGGTTGTTGTGGCTAACACTGCACTATACACGACGTTCTACATTGGTTGCAAGTTAGCGCATCGTGAGCGGCTGACTGTGCGCGCGACGCTGTTTTGCGTGTCCGCCGCCGCTTTGTGGGTGGTCGCCTTTTATTTCTTCTCTAGATCCACCACAAAATGGGCGGTAAGTTTCAAATTACTGATAATTTTTCATTTGGGACATTTCATACACGGCAGTTATTACATTGAGTACAAAAATTAATGAACATTTAACTAGTGCTTGCACAGTGGTTGAAATTCAAGCATAATCATATTAAAAAATTTGCATATTGCTAACATACACTTTAATTTTTACTTACAATACAAAACGGTTCAGTACCATTATAGGTAACTAAATATAAAAAAAAAAATCCAAAAGTTTTTTATTGATTGTTCTAAACCTCGTCAATAGGTACTAAAAAAATAATAATATTGGTTGAGAAACAGAGGAATAAAATGCATTAAAATCTTTTTTTTTTGTTTGAACATAGTACAAATGCCTTATATTATGCCCCACAGCGAACTCCTGCAGCGTCACGCGCACTAAACGCTGACTGCTTATGGCTGGGATTCTATGACACACATGACCTGTGGCACCTTGCATCCGCCGCGGCTATGTTCCTGTCCTTCAATCTACTGCTCAGTGTGGACGACGCCCAGCGGCACCTGCCTAGGCATACGCTGCCGGTCTTCTAAGATATCACAAGGAACAGACAGTTAAGACAACAGGTCCTACTGTGTCTATTCGATGACATTGTTAATAGGACTAAGGAATTCCCAAATTATGGCCGCTCTTTAAAAAACTATTAGTTCCGTGTGTGACAGTGAAACTCCTGACACGGTCTTCACGTTCGCTTCTCGGAATATTGTAATCGCAACAAAAATCACGAATAATTCCCACCATGAAAATTCACATGTCAGTCGTGACATTGGTTTGGAATAAGATATCTTTATGATAATGTTTATTTCATAAGTAAACGTAATGGATGTACATTACTTGCCATATTATATGTGCAGCTTTAAAGTTGATTACAAAAAACGTCGCGATAAAGTAATTTTATGTGTTTCGGGCGAGTTGAGTAAGTTGCGCCACGTTCGCTGCTGATAGGCTGGATCGGGTCCTATGCTATGGTCACGTACACGTTGTTATAATGCGAAGTGTTTGTGGACATGTACCGTTAGCATATACGTTCACCCAATTGATCCTGATCACCGAAATAATTTTTAAGTCTTGACCCGTCTAATGTAATGTTTTACTTAGTGTGAACAGGTTCTTTCGAGATTTGTGTTGTAGGTAGGCAACTAAGCATTTAAGACAGTTTATTAAATTATGCATATTTTGTAGTTTAATTACATTTTAAGTCTAACATTTCTTTTGTAATTTTATATCAAATACGGATACAATTCGTAACGTCTGACCCTGGGAATTGATAACATATGCTTATGTCTTGTGTTTAAGTTGTGCCCATTACCCACATTTTTCCCGCGGCGATGTGGCGGGCGGGGCGGCGATACACATCCTGTTGAAACGAAATGACGCCACAGTGCAGCGGTGACAGCGACGGCTAGAAGTTGTTTTTCTATCGTGATTATCGGAACTTATACTTTGAAGATGTCTTTTTCAAATTTTACTTCTTGCTAGGATCTAGTACTTTTTTGCGCAGGATATTATATTTCAGAAAAAAGGTGTCAGTGACAAATAAAGACAGACGTCAATATAGAGAATTCCATACATTGTATGAAGATATTCGAAAATCTAATATTGAATTTTTCGAGTACACCAGAATGAGTAAAAATACATTCGATTACATTCTTCATAGTGACCTGTAATTTAGCCAAATTGCAGGTCGCTCCTGTACTGCACTAATTAAAGTTTCCAAATACATTATTCAAAGGCCTAGTGACAATCAGAAATAAAAATTATTTGTTTCCACCGCTCGCCGCTAGCGATGCCGCTTCTTTCGCCGCTCGAGACAAACTGACACCGTGGCGTCGTAGAACCTTTTAGAACATTTGTTTGTCCTGCTCCCTACCGCTCTCTTGCCGCCGCGTCTTTCCATTCTATACAACGCCAGAACGCAGCTATAAAAAACTGCTCGAGGATATATTGTAATGCTGTTTTTAAATTTGTTGTTACAATGTATACACGAATTTCGCGTACTGATTGTGTATAGTGTGTATCGTGTGTTTGCTCTGATTTCCTCTATCGCTTAGATTGTGGTTATACCTTGAAATGCCTTGAAATTAGGATAATTCAGAGAAATTAATAGTCATTGCATTTGACAACTTTGTGATCATACGCTTGTTTTACATAGAATAAAGAAACTAAATAGCATTTTGAATATAAAAAGTAAAATATAAAAAAAAAACCACCAAAGAAGCTGGTACATGCCGGCCCCTTTGAAGAATTCAACTCGCTGAATTGGGCGTGGATTTCGTTGCAACAGGCAGTGGACAAATCTTCGAAACGGATTGTCGAGTCACGTCGGTCGACGTCTGCACTGTCACAACTTGAACAATTCCATCGTGACCTGGATGGACTTCAATGACCTTGCCAAGTCGCTATTTTACTGGTGGAGTATCGGTGTCCTTCAACAATACGATAGCACCGTTTTCGATATTGTGATGGTGTTCCTTTCACTTAAGTCTTTGTTGAAGGTTGGAAATATACTCGGTGTTCCATCGTCGCCAGAAATGTTGCCTTAGTTGTTCGATGCGCTCATAACGTGGTAGTAGAGCGGTATGTCTGTCTGTTGTGGCAGGCTCAGGTAAAGAAGTAAGTGGCCGACCAATAAGGAAACGAGCCGGAGTAAGAGGCTGTATATCCCTTGGGGATTATGATGAAATTGTGAGTGGTCGTGAATTAAGAATTGCCTTAATTTGACTTAATGTCGAAAGAAGTTCTTCAGAAGTCAAATGAGCCAAACCCATTAATTCTTCTTAAATGAACTTTGATTTTACACCGGCTTCCTATAGACCCCCAAAATGAGATGCGTATGGTGGAATGAAATGGAAATGGATTCCTTCGTTAGCAGTCATATCTATAGTTTTAGTTTTTAAGTCATTCCACACACCAACAAAATTGGAACCATTGTCGCAATAGATGTGATTTGGTTTGCCCCGGCGTGCAATAAATCTTTTTAATGCTAAAAGAAACGTTGAGCGCGACATGTCAGTACCTAAATCAATATGAATAGCTTTCGTTGTGAAGCACGCGAATAAACATATATATGATTTAGTTAATTTAGCTTCACGATCTTTCTTAATACTGATCATAATTGGTCCTGCGAATTAAATACCGACTATATCAAATGAGAACGATGTAGCAAGCCTCGAAGACGGTAAATCGCCCATTAATAGGTGACTGATACGTGCTGCAAACCGAGCGCATACGACATATTTGTGAACTATAGTACGAGCTAAACTTCTACCTCTTATTGGCGAGTCGCTCCTCGTGGTTACCCTAGTAGTTACACCAGTGTTACTACGAGGACAACCCTGTCCTGTTGGTACCACCGCTGTAGAGATTGACTTGAGGTTGTCGATAAAACACAATGAACTAATGTGTTTCCGTAATAAGCTAAATATTCGAAGTCACATTTAAGATCGGACAAAAATTACCAAAACAATAACATATATTGAGTTAGTAATTTTTTTATTAATATCTATTAACAACATCTTTTTAAACGTCTCTAAAAAAATACCGGTTGTAATACTCGTATGACCGTTTATTTCATGTTTATTTATTTACAGTATTAAGACAAAACTACCATGTAGTTTTACTATGAAGGTTTATATCGATACTCAGAGCGATAGCATGTAGCAGGTTCTAAACTTTTTCGTTAATTCGTATGTATTAGCAATAGCAATCTATTCGTATATTCGTACCATCGAAGTAGAGATTGACTTGAGTTGTCGATAAAACATAATGGACTAATGTATTTCCTTAATGATAAGCTATTCGAAGTCACATTAGAATAAGTTTAAGACAGGACAAAAATTACCGAAGCAATGTACACATATATACGAGGGTCGGCTGGACACAAATCTACCTAACTATGAAAGAACTAAGTCATAAATGTATTTTATGTTTTATTTTTCTCTATAGTCCCCTGCGACTGTAATGCACTTATTACATCTATCAATAAGAGACATTAGGCCGGTATAAAAATAATTTTCTTTTTGGGTATAAAAATGGTCATTTACGGCAGCGATTATTTCTTCATCCATTGAAAATTTCTGTCCTCTTAGTTTTTTTTTTTTGAGATCATTGAATAAAAAGTATTCACAGGAAGCCAAATCCAGAGTATAGGGGGGATGGTTAATTTCTCTAAAGCCGCAGTCATTTATGGTGGCCTTTGTAAGATGAGCTGTGTGGACTGAGGCATTGTCGGGCAAAAGCAGAATTCCTTTCCGAAGTTTACCTCTTCGTTTTTCTTTTACTTTTTCACGTCACTGGCAAAGTAAATTGGCATAATTTTCGGCATTTATTGTAGTTTTTTTAGGTAGATAATCGATCATAAGGATTCCCTTGGCATCCCAAAAAACTGTCGCCATCAATGTCCCTGCGGATTGTCGGACCTTGAACTTCCTTGGTGGCTTTTCTCCCTTAAATTTCCACTGCATGGATTCTTGTTTGCGTTCCGGGTCCCATTGCCGAATCCAAGTCTCATCACAGGTCACTATCCGTGAGATACACTGAAAAAAATGAACGTCTATAAACGCCTAAATAGCGGCATTTACCGTTCGTGTGGGGCAAAAAACCGGCTAAGCGTAAATCGGGACGAAATCGCTTTCAACAGGAAAGGCTAAATTCGCCTTATGGTTAAAACAGTGATTCTACTGATGACGACACGAGTGACGGCACGGTTGAGGTGTACCTTGTCTTTGAGGGTGGTTGTATTGACTATAGGTTAAGGTGCTTTCCGTCGTACGCACTTCAAGCCTTATCAGATGCATAGATAGAATTCGCCTTAAGTAAGGCGATTTTCGCGATAAGTAAGTCAGAACTTGACGTGTGTACAAACTGACCACAATTTGATTAAGGCGAATTCCTGCAATAGTAAAACGATATCAGTCGCAAAGTTAAATATAATTTACTTATTGCCCAACGGTTTTTACTTATTTTTATAGGCACATTTGCTTGATATACCAATATTTTACATATTTGTTTGGTTTTATTCGACTTCATTTAAAGCGTTTTTCGACTTCATATAAAACGTTTTTATTCGTTCGTTATTGTTTCTTATACTGCCGTCCGTTAAAGTTACATTAACCGTTTCTTACCTACAAGACAACCCTTCTAAAACTTGCTGTTATAATCTTCTACAGGCCGGTAACGCAGGAGATTTTTTGACAATCTTGCTTAGTTTCCACTTGCAAGATCGTACTAGTGGAAACTAAACAGGATAATCGACATCTCGCCTCTGTACCGACCTGTAGAAACAGCCAGTTTTAGAAAGGTTGTCCTGTAAATAAGAAATGATTAATATAACTTCCACAGAAGGCAGAAGAATCAATAACAAATAATTATAAACTACTAAACCTCCTAAACTGCTGGGGTGCAGTAAGAGTTATCAAACTCCTCAAGTCCTCCTGTGAACAAATAGACAAGATCTTTTGCTGTTACTCAAAAACAAAGGTAATTAGATAATGGTATATAGTAGTCTATTGATATCATGGATGGGATAGAATAAAACTTTGAAAATGTTCAATGACAGATTTATTTCAGCATTTAGTTTTTCACGTCGATCAGCGAGACTGGCTTCAAGGCCAGCCACAGTAGCTACATAGAGTATGAAATTATCTCGAACTTCAGCCCTAGATGTTTTTGTTATGCCCTTTCCTTTGATAGGCGTGATGTTTAGCAGCAAAGGCAGAAGAAGAAGTGTCGTATTCAATATGGTTTCAGGGCTATATCTGGAATAATTAAAAAAAAAATTAAATTAGATTAGGATATCCATCATGATTAAAATAGTAAATGAGATAGGAAGTTATCACAAATATTTTTTACTTTCGTATAATACTACCTTTCCGCCCGTGGCTCTGCTCGCGTGAACTACACTGTTGTACCGGAAACGTTTTTTTTCCACGATTCAAAGTAGTCTATGTCACTCTTCGGCCTAAAAACTATATCTATTCAAAAAAACAGTAGCCCTGGTACAATTGTGTAATCCAGATGAGCAGAAGAGCCACGGGCAGAACGTTCTATAAAAAATTAAATTAAAATTACAAACTACTACCATTCAATCGTTTCAGGTGCACAAAAAAGAAAATGTGTAATTAACTAATAGACTAAGCGTTGGTTGGTTCGCTTACATTGCGGCATTTTTCATACTTTTAGCTTTTTTATACATGTAAAACCTCTAAACAAAAAGTTCATAATTTCATTCATTAATTTCATTTCATTTTCATAATTTAAAGAGGAACTTAACAATGTAGGTAAAATAAATAAAAATTTTGCAATAAAATAAAATAATTATTTTGTAACAATATATAATAAGTAATAAATTGCTCTTAGGTGGAAAAGAACAAATTAATGAAAATAATTTAATAATGTACAAAAAAAACGGTAGGTAGTTATTTATGTGCAGTAATTCATATAACTATATGAAATATAATTTTTCGGAAAATTTCATGAAAATTAATCAAACTGTTTTTTGAAAGCACTACGCTGGTATTTTTGGTGACACATTGACAGCCTGACATACTACAGACCAACCTTTGGTTTTAAAGGTAATGAGATTCATTTTATATAGTCAGCCCACAGTCAATTCAACCACTAAACCAATTGGTCATTTAAGGAATTATAAAGCATACTAAATGGTGACTCTAAAAGAAATATTCAAGTACAAACAATAAATTAGGACGCGTCATTAAATCAATAGTTTTATAAGAATAAATAAAAAACTTACCACAAAAAGCGTCCATATAATTAAAAAATCCCCACTCTGTCAGTAAGTCGGATGGGCGAATAATGATAAATATAAGAAATAACTCAAGAGCCGAATATTATTACAGTTAGAGCATAAAATAAAAAAAGGCCTTACAGTATTTTACCATTTTCTGTAGCTTCAGATGATGGATTAGTGGTTTTCTCACATGTATATTTAATATACTTATCTGGAGTGTTTTAAATAAATTGACATATTATTGATGCTGTATTTAACTTTGAATATACTAAAATATTAGTTTTTTATGAACAAGAATTTTAAATAAGAATCTGTGTAAATGGGCATATGTGAGGCATACGGATCACTTTCCAGAGCTGCACATAAACCTATATTATGGCAAGTACTGTAATTTATGGTGAAAACCGCAACCATGTGACTCTAGCGATACAATAATAATAGCGTATATTACTATTATTGAAAATATTATAATTATCAAAAATAGTAAAAATAATAATAATAATAAAATAATTTATTGCCAAAAACCAAAAAAGCAGTTACAGAAATTCTTAAAAAAGCTTATTCTTTATGAAGCTTACAAAATTGGTGGTAAACGGAATTGACTCAGCCTAATGATAAAATAGACTTTATATAACATTTATAAACGAAATTGTATTCGGTTGAAGAGAATAGAACTTATAAGCTATTAAAATGTATCTCTCTCTTTCTTGGAAAAAGAAGTTTAACATTATTTTCAATATCCTGACGTCATACCGTGCGGTATTGCCGTCTCTGTCTAACAGGACATTTTAAATATTCAGATCTTTATTTATTATTAATGTTTTTAAATTATTTCACCGTTATTGTGTATTTCGAAAGCTCTATCGTATGCAATATTTAAAAACAAATTGTCGATACACTTTCGCCACATAGCCGAACTCAGCCAGTAAAGCGATCATGTTATCGTTTTTACTCGACGAGCTATCAGCTGTAACTTATAAAACTATGGTACGTACACCAATCGGGCAAAAGCGACAACTGCGTTTAACGTTTTGCTGGTTTAACCAAAAATGAAATACAATCGGGGTCCAGCTAAGTGGCATAAGTGGCAAACAGATACATTGCACTGATAATGTCAAACTTGGCTGTGTGAATGTCCAATTCAGAGACGATTGTTTAGATCCAATTTAGTTGAAAATTTCAATAAACTGGCTCTAAATATACATTCAAATATCTTCATCTTTCGACGAAGTATTGCAATCGAAATATAATAAATATATTTTAACTAAACTGGGTCAGAGATTCAAAGTTCTTGGATTGGACAGCTAGGATTTAAATCATAAAACTATGACAGCTCTCGTACTGCTACCTCAGATCTGGAGATAGTATAAAATAAAGTTTGTATGCCGAACAGCTGTCAAAAAATATGATTCAGAGTCAAATTTGTCTCTTGTTCGACCTCGCCAAACTTATTTGATGCTTGCTCCGTAGGGGGAGTCGCGAAAAATTAATATTTTTATATTATAAATATAAAATTCTTTATAAATGAAGTAAAATTGAATGTGCCATTTACGATAAGAAAATATATGTAGGTAATAAAAGTGTGAATGCTACGCATTATAGTATCGCCGAGTTTCATTATTGTTCTAAAGTGAAATGAGTCTTAGTTATTGGATGAATGAAAACGCATGTTGGAGTAGGTAAGTACCTACTGGTTTTATCAATAAACTTTTGTGCTTCATGATTTGGCTTTTATTATAATTGTTCTTTTTCAGAAATACCACGTAACTAACGCACGCTTTTAAAACATTTAAGAAAAGTACAATGGGCTTGGACTATTTTTGTCACATATTTAGTTTTTTAATTGCTTTCATTTATTTTTCAAGAATTTTGTCGTCGCGCTTTACTATTCTATGTGCATGGAGACCCAAAACTATAAGTTTGTGCAGGTGTTCAGGCCACTCTTCACCCTAAAAAAACTCATAAGAAGTCTGAAAAACCTGGAAGTTCCAGGAAATGAAAATTGATTTACAAGACTACAAGGGAACTTTAGACCCCCTTTTTCTGTAGGTACTAGCACTGGTACTGGGGAATTCTAAAAATATGAATTAATTAGGTATAAAAATATTTTCATTTAAATTACTTGGAATTAGAAAACGTATTTCATGGTTATAAATGAATAATATTATAGGTACTACTTGTACATTCACGTAGTCATTTGGTTGCGCGGGGGTCCGACGTTGCTCTTTGTCTCCGCGAGATACCTAAGCGGCTGACGAATTATCTATACTAATATTATAAAGCTGAAGAGTTTGTTTGTTTGTTTGTTTGTTTGTTTGTTTGTTTGTTTGAACGCGCAAATCTCAGGAACTACTGGTTCAAATTGAAAAATTATGGTTGTGTTGAATAGTCCATTTATCGAGGAAGGCTATAGGCTATACTACATCACGCTACAACCAATAGCAGTGGAGCATTAATGAAAAATGTTGCAAAAACGGGAAAAATTATTCCTTTTGAGAGCTTCCGTCGCGCGCGCTGCGTAAACGGTTGATGTTAACCAAAAATCATGTATTACGGAATTGTTCTCCTTTAAAAGTTCTAACCAAAAGTCCGCGACAGTATATGTGTATCTTTTAAGGTTAACTTACTATAACCTTTTTTATGACAATCAAATTTGTTCTAACATTATGTACTATTTGCGAAGGTGTTTTTTAAACGTAATATTAATCCTTATCAAATTAAATACGTTAGTTGTCTTAAGCCTTTCATGCATATTATAATTGCCCTTTACACCACACAATTTAAATTAATATCTTAGCAGTTTTTATCGAAATATGAAAACTATAGCGGGAGAAAATAAATTCGCTGTCTGCCTCTGTTCGTTAACTTTTTACTACCAAACCACGCAATAGACTGATACGGTTTTCAGTATTATCTTATTTTCTTAGTATCTTATAATCTATTAATCTATATAAAAGAAATACTTATTATAAAACTGAAGAGTTTGTTTGTTTGTTTGTTTGTTTGTTTGTTTGAATACGCTAATCTCTGAATCTCTGAAACAGTCGGATTTGAAATATTTTTTTTTTTGCCTTTGATAGCCTGAATCTAGCGGAGGGTTATAGGCTATATATATGAAAACGAACTGTCTCTAGCAAATAGGTTTCGGCCAAAACAGCTTAACCGATTTCGATGAAACTTTACACATATGTAAAGGATGTAGTCAAAAGTGACATACAGAACTTTTTGTATGTCTGTCTGTACGTCCATCTGTCTAAACCAATTTTAATGAAACATCACAAGTATGAAAAGAAGGTCATCAAAACTAACAAATGTTACTTTTTGTCCGTCTGTCTGTCTGTACGTGTATCTGTCTATTTGAGCTAATCTCCAAAACGGCTAAACAGATTTTACGGAAACTTTGCAGACGGGAAAGAAGGTTGTCAAGATATTTGACATTAGCTACTTTTTGTCCGTCTGTTTGTCTGTACGTCTATGTGTCTATTCAATTCAATTTTATCTATTCGAGCTAATTTCCACTACGGCTCAACAGATTTAAATGAAACTTTGCAGACGTGAAAGAAGATTGTCAAGAGTGTCATAAGCAACTTTTTGTGTTTGTTTGTCTGTCTATCTGTCTGTCGTTTGTCCACACTGATCTATCAACTACTACAGCCAAAACTACTAAGTCTAGGAAGCTTAAATTTATAACATAGGTTTATTTTATAATGTGAGCATTAAGTTGAGAAAGGCTTTTTTAGAAATTTCAAACTTAAGGATGGGAATGGAGGGACTCAAATAATGACGTGTTTCAGGGTTTTTAGATTTCCACATTTTAAGGGTGGGAAACGGGAGATGAAAAATTGTATCGGTTTTTTTAAAGGGTGGAAGGGGAATGAAGATTGAAAGTTTGAATGGGTGTAACCAAAATTGGTTCCAGCAAAAAGTACGTTTAAACCATCTCGAACGTTAATAGTACCTATAACAGGAATTCGTAGTCTACGCAAGCGAAGCTGCGGGCGGTCGCTAGTAATATTATAAAGCTGAAGAGTTTGTTTGTTTGAACGCGCAAATCTCAGGAACTACTGGTTCGAATTGAAAAATTCTTTTTGTGTTGGACAGTCTGTATAATGAGGAAGGCTATAGGCTATATGTATAAAATAATACTATCTGTCTGTCTGTCTATTCGAGCAAATCTCCAAAACAGCTAAACCGATTTTAAGGAAACTTCACAGATGTGGAAAAGAAGTATTCAAAAATGACATGCATTACTTTTTGTATGTCTGTATGTACGTCCATCTGTCTATTCGAGCTAATCTCTAAAACGGCTAAACCGATATTAATGAAATTTCACGGGTATGAAAAGGAGGTGGTCAAAAGTGACACACGCTACTTTTTGTCCGTCTGTCTTTTTGTACGTCTACTTATGTGTCTATTCGAACTAATCTCCAAAACCGATTTTAATGAAACCTTGCAGACGTGAGAGAAGGTTATCAAGAGTGACATTAGTTACTTTTTGTGGCTGTCTGTCGTTTGTCCTCACTGATCTATCAGCGTAGATAACGCCGAAACTACTAAGTCTAGGAAGCCGAAATTTGGAACAGTGGTTTATTTTATAACGTGAGTATTAATTTTTTAAGAAAGGAATATATGGAAATTTCAAATTTAAGGAGGGAGGGATGGAGGGGCTTTGTATGAGAGTCTTTGTTCTTTAAAGTTAGAAATATAAAAATTTTAACATAATTAAATAATGACGTGTTTCAGGGTTTTTGGATTTCCACATTTTAAGCGTGGGAAACGGGAGGTGAAAAGTATGGGAGTATCGGTTTTCGTAAAGGAGTGGGGAGAATGAAGATTGCAAGTTTGAATGGGTGTACCCAATATTAGTTTCAGAAAAAAGTACCTACATATAAACCATTTCGAATGTTAATACTACCTAAAACAGGAATGTGTAGTCTACGCAAGCTAAGCTGCGGGCGGTCGCTAGTGCTATAATAATGATTTCCTGTCTTTCCTGTCTGTGTGACATACGTCACACCATGTGATTGCGTCGATTGCCGCAATTACTTTACTCGCTATAGAATTTCGCATTTGACACCTATCTGTTTAAAGCGAAATCTGTCCTAATTATAACATTAACATGTAGGTACTAATTGGCTAATTTTGATATAGGTACATTAATTAGCTCAATCGGTTGGGGAACTGGTTTAAAATTCAGTCTCAAGATATGAAACAAACGCGGGCGAAGCCGCATTAGTATCTTAGTAATCAATTGTAGTTTTACCAAAAAAATAATGTTCTGTGTTGTTTACGCATAGATAGGTACCTATTTTTTATTGTGATTCTTGGGTATTATATTTATGTAAGTTGTTATTTAGACGTTTTCCTAAAATGGAATTACCGAATTAAGAGAAGAATTGCCAAAGTGAATGATACAAATGATAGATTTATCCTTGAAATTTCAAGAAGGATTGAGCGGATTTGAATGAATCTTGGACCAATTATCACAATGGACAGAGAAGGTGGACAGAGTCATATCTGTATTATATGATTTAATTTTACAGTATTAAATGGTATTACATTTGATTTTAATCATCTCATACAAATATTTTAGAAATGAAAAACGTTTTTTCTGGATAAAGAACTAATTTTACAGTATTAAAAATGATGCCAAATACTTACGTACTTACGAACAAGACACAGCTGAACACGACATTATTCGAAATTCAAATACTTTTAGCTAAAACAATTAGATTCACTTATAAAATTCAAGAAAAATGCTACACCTCATCGCAATGTTTTGACCGACTAGTTGAAGAATTGGTACGATTTACACTGACAGTCCAACGTTGCCAAACGTACATCAACTATTTATTTTATTCGTAGCTAGACTCCGTGGGATGGACAAAAGTACACGATTACGCATTGATACAAAACTGATACAAAAGCGGCAACGTATTATGACTCTGTCCATTATGATAATTGGTCCTATGGACAAACAGGACAGATGGACTGACGCAAGGGCGTCTTTTGCTCAGACATTCGATCGTGTTGTATGAAAATAGTGTATCTACCTGAGGTATCTACTAGGCTTGTTTAGTCTGAATTCACTGATGTGAGTTAAGTCATTTATTCATAGTCACTACAACGATCTAATTCACCTTAACAAATCATTAGTCCAATAACAAATTATTATTATTCACTTGCTCACTTTCCTCAGAAGATCATTGATTATGTAAGACACGTTTATTTACCGCGTTTTTACGCCATCTGTTGGAATATTACTAACCTAATATATTGTTTTAGTTTAGTAATAACGTAGCAGGTGGCGCTATTTAAGTTTTTAATAAAATGGATTTTAAATAATGTATTTGATTATATAATTTTGTATTTTTGTTGTGTGAAAATAATACAACTAGTTTTTTATTTAAAAGCAAAGCAAGGTAATTGTGAGAATATCTAAACAAAAAATAAAATAAAATAGGTACCTAACCTAACATATGTCTTGATTGATACTGTCTTGATTGTACAAATACGTGAATAATTAGCAACTTATAGGTACCTATTTTGTCTAAACAATGTTTTAAATATCTTTTAAAGTTTTTAAAATAATTTAATTTTCATAAAAATATGATAATAATTACACGATTTAAAAAAAATCATATAACAGAAACTACTCATCTCTGACCTATGAAAGTTTTACTCGTGCATTTCTTTCTTTGATTTATTTGGTTCATTCTCACTTATTTTACAAATAAATAATAAAACTGTTAGTTAACTCACAAACATGTAGCAGATAGCGAAACTTAAAACCAAACACTAAATGCCTACTAATTACACTAATAGACTTAACATTTAAACGATATTAATAAGAACTTTCTACTAACTACAAAAACAATTAATTATTTTAACTTAACGTCACGCGCGAGCAAGCCGTAGTTAGGTACGGGAATTCGTACAAGCGTAATATATCGACTCAGCCGATCGACTGGTGAAACCACGAAACATTGTCTAAGTCTAAAGGTCTACCTACTAATCTACTATGACTAATTAGTCACTTGCTCGCTTAGCAACGAACGAACGAAAGACGTATTTATGGCTATTGCAATAGAAGTGATATTAGGACGGATAATTGGTGACACCCAGTCGTTGCTACTTGGCCGTTGTAATATCACTTCTATTGCTTTGGCAATAAATGTTTGTTTTGTTAACTCGTAAATCATTCTTTGCGGGCGAACCGGCCGGCCGGTGGTGGCATCCGCATAGACGACTGATATGTGACGACTGACGCTGACGACTGACGAGTGACGAACTGACGAGTGATCTTCTAGGTTTTGGAGTGACTAATTATCGAAATTGTTCAGTTACGTGAATGCATTCATTTAGATCATTCAGAATGAGATTACGCAAGTCTAGTATCTACCCTTGACATAGGTAACTTCGATGTCGGGCGCTGCGAAAGGGGTGGGGCATAACTGTTAGCGAGGGCGTCTCGCGTGGTGAATGGCCCACTGCCCTATTTCTGAGGTCAGTTTGGGGCGCACGCGTGTCCTACTATCAATGATCGGCCCCGATTCCCTGCCCCCTCAGTACGCTGAGATATTTATTCTACTTTTACGGAGCGCTTTTTCCAGAAACGTTTTCTAGGAGACTTTAAACATATAAATTATTGAGCATTTATTTACGTGCAGTTTTTGTCACATATTACCTATCGAATAGTTTGGTGCGTTTATCATGTTAAAATAAATTTGAAATTATTCAGTATTCAACATTTAAACTAACAAAACATGTGTGTATATAAAATGATTATTGTTTTATTCATGTTATATTCAATAATTAATAGTTATTTAAGATACACGTGCGGAAAGTAAGGTTTTATACGAATTAAGTGCCAAATTGAAAACACGAGCGCAGATACCCGCAGAGACACGCATTCGGATAAAAGCTTTTACGCTCAAGTATCTTACAACATTTTTCAATGCATTTTGCGAGGAAATACAACAAAAAAATAAGTATAATAAAGAAAGTAATTTTATTTCACCAAAGCCTATTTACAACGAAATGGCGCGCTTTCTTTGCAGAGCGCGCGTTTCATACAGTTTTTTTTTCTTGAGGCAAAGGTACAGTATACGTACAGCCAATAATGTGAAAAATATTTTTGTTTGCGGAAACAAAATACGTATTTTTAAATGAGATAATCAAGAATCTTATGTTATGGTGTTTATCATCATTTAATTATTGCTAGAGCGCGCACACTTATAAATTTTTTTTTCGAATATCAAAATCTTGCAACTTTGTAATTTTTTAAAATCACTTGCACCATGCACCATGGAGTCACAAAATTTTAAAAAATTACTTTATTTGACGCGTGAAATAAAAGATTTCAGTACTGTTTTATTTAACGCATGAAATAAAGAGTCGGCTTCCGCATAATTTTGTTACACAAAAAAAAACACTTTACGAGCAACTACATTAAAAAATAAATTTCTGTATACTAACACAAATTGGGGTAAAGATAAGTAATAAACTGGCAACATTCAATCGTTATGATAGTGTCTTCAGAGAAAAATGATCAGCGAGGATCACATAAAAATCTTTAAGCGGGACACGAATTATACCGAATATGAGAGAAGTATAATTTTGTTGATTATTTATAAAAATAATCTTACCATTAATAGGGGTAAACAGTTGCAATGAACTAACAACACTCATTCTTCAATGTCAAATTCGACGTCCCTAGAAGAAAAATGGCCGACGAGTGTCACGTCAAAATCTACAATAAAAACTATAGTGTTTGTGATAAAAGTGTAATTTTATTTAAGTATTTCAAAAACTGTAAAGATTTAAATACACCGTGACGTATAAGTAGTGTATAATTGGATTAAAAATTCGCTGCATAACGTCAACGGAGCGCCGAGAAGTGCTCAAAGTCTGCGATACTAAAGCATATTCTGAGACCTGATATGTAGCACCGAGCACGTCCATGAGAGGTGGGTTACTTTGTTCTCAGTCTCGTGTAAGGCCTTATAATATTCCTCGGTTTATATGAAATCATATAGTATGCTGATGTACCGTCCGCTTGTAGCTTAGCCTCACCATCAAAAAGATACTCTAGGAACATCTCAGTAAGTCATATAATGATCGATTGGAATTTTATGTAGCTTCTATCGATAATCGACAAGAGGGGGGCAGAATGGGGGAGGGGGATGATAATTATCACACAGTACCTTTCCCCCTCTAGGAACCCCTCCCCTCCCGACATACACAAACCTAACCTAGCATAGTGCTTTGAAAGAAATTGACCATTAATCTAAATGAACCTAATTCTAAATTGATCAATAAACTTCTGAATGGCTCTTCGCTCCGCTCTGCTTCGCTCCTCGCATTGACATAAACAATCCTGACCTAATGATTTTAAAAAATAGATCATTATCCTAAATTAACCTTTACAAAAGTAATGTAATTTACAAAAAGTAAATATTTGATTACTAAAAAAAAAGTGAGTTCTTAAAAAAATAATTATAGTGCTTTCATCAGTCCACTACCAACGATCGATAAACACCATCAACTAACTCGTAATCAATAGAAGCTATATAAAACTCCACCCCTGTCAGTCTTCATCTCAGTACTAACACTTTTCACACACATATTCTTCCTAACGCAATCCGTCCACACCTTCTTGGGTCGTACCCTACTCTTACAGCCCTACACATTCATACTCATCACTTTCCTTGTAATATGCCTTTCATTCCTCTTCATCACATCCCCATACCACTCCAACCTATTGCTCCTCAATCTATCTATGACCGGCACTACTTTCAGCTTCCTCTTATATACTCATTCCTAATCTTGTCCATTTTAGTTACACCACACATCCATTTTAACATTCTCATATCTGCAACATGCACTCTTCATTCATCTGTCTCCTTTGTTGCCCAACACTCCGAACCATACAGCGCGACAGGTCTTATGATCATCTTATAGATCTTCCCTTTCAACTTAAAGGGCATTCGCGGATCACATGTAGTTGATGAGACCTGTCTCCATTTTATCCATCCCACATTTATCCTGTTCCTCACGTCACATAGATACGTCTGCAAAGTTTCATTGAAATCGCTTTAGTCGTTTCGGAGTTTAGCCAGAACAGACAGACAGATAAAAAGTAGCCTATGTCAGCCCTGGTAATGCTTTCTGTACGTCTGCAAAGTTTCATTGAAATCGCTTTAGTCGTTTCGGAGTTTAGTCGAAACAGACCAACAGATGGACAGACAGACAAACAAAAAGTGGCCTATGTCACCCCCGGTGCTGCCCTCTGTACATCTGCAAAGTTTCATTGAAATCGGGTCAGCTGTTTCGGAGATTAGTCGGAACAGACAGACAGACAGACGGACAGACAGACAGACAAAAAGTAGCCTATGTCACCCGCGGTAATGCCCTCTACACTTCTGCCAAGTTTCATTGAAATCGGTTCAGTTGTTTCAGAGATTAGCCGGAACAGACAGACAGACAGACACTTCAATTTTATTAATATATAGATGATTTAAAAATGTTAATAATCTTCTAATACCTAATATTTTCTTTATCTACTACTAGTTGTACATAAACAAAAACAGCCAACCAATACAAGTGTACAAGTTTTATCAGCTTTCAGGGAAGTGTTTCAAGGCCTGTATTTCATAATATACTTGCATTGCTGTTGTACCGAACACCAAGATATGATTGACTGATTGGTACTTACCATTCTCTTTGTTTATGCAAAAATTAGGTGCATATAAAAAGTGAGGTTTAAGAAAACTTCAGTGAATGACCCACCATATTGACATTTCAAAGTGTGGGTCTATAGAAAACTAAATATATACCACATAACTGTATTTTTTTCATTTTTATGTAGTACTATCTGGAATCAGTACCTGCACTATACCTAAGCAGATGCTTGAATTGATGAATTATGACGTTAGAGATGACACCTCCCAGCGGAGAACTCTTCTCTTATTTATTGACTCTGTCAACATTGCATCAATTTCTGTCTTTTAGTTCTCCTATTGCGGTTTTTTTCAAATATTTTACACTGAAAGCATTTGAGTTCAGAGCTAACACAAATAACAACGGCGAATCCCCATACATGTGGTGTACCTGAATTTATTTTTAAGTTGTGAAATTATAACAAAAATTTCTTTGTGTTAAAGACACTAGTTAAAGAACATATAGCTTACTAATTTACCTGTACAACTTGACCCTGGTTAGATAATTACTAAAATGTTCGAGGAGAAGTTCTTTATCCGCAACACTGTAAACTTCATATTATCTGTCAAATACCACACTAGATTCTACTGTTGTTGTGTTAATGTAGTAAAAAACGAAACATGATTTAATATTTTTCAATGCCACATCTAGGAATTTTCAAAATCAAACAATCAAACATCTAACTATTGGTAAAGGTTTCATAAATTCATAATCCAAGGTATGAACTTGCCATCCATCTTTATTGACTTGGTTTGTTCGCGTTTCTTTGCAGCACTTTGAAGTATGATTTATCTATTTCTTGTTTTATAGTTCTGGCCTTGAGATAATCATGCATCTCTGTGACTTTAGTGAGCCAAGGAGCATTGAGGATCATTCAAAACATACAGTTAGAATAGTTGTAGAATTCCCAAATTCGAATTGCCTGCAGTATCCCAGAGTTCCAATCCATATGTTCACACCGGTTTCAGGATACTTTTGTACACAACTACAAAATGATGTGTGATGTGTTGTTATGAGTGATTGCCAAGTTTCATCATCATCATCATCAGCCCGTGTCTCTCCACTGCAGGATATAGGCCTCTCCCAAGGCTCGCCACCACACACGGTCCTCCGCCTTTCGCATTCAACTACCGCCGGTATGGTGCTTCAGGTCATCTGTCCACCTGCACTGCCAAGTTTGCCTCCTATTTATTTTTATTTAATTTATTCAGAAAATTCATGGCACATACAATTATATACTAACAATCCAGACATCTATATGCCATTTATAAATTTTCTCAAACAATATCCAAAATAATATAATGAATGATTCGCAAGCAAAATACAAAAACATATAAAAAAAGAACATTATAAAGAACAAAACAAAAACCAAGGTAAAATAGTAAGAGGTATATATAAGTAATGCTATGTGATTGTATCCACCGAGTGTGCGTCACAAAACTGTCTAACAAAGATGCTGCTGAGGGCAGAAGGTGATGTCTTGCAGAGATCAATGCAAGAATCCATATCGCAGATAACTCCGTTGAACCTGTCACTTGTTTGCCATATTGAAGTATTCCGCCTGTAGTTAGTTGATACCATAATAATTTCTTTTTAAAGGCAATGAATTCTTACATTTGAGTTGTTCTGTTTGATGATGAACTTGTCATCAGTACCTAAAGGTTTATCATTAGTTTTTGGTTCAAGCTGTATAAACTACATTGGGAGCATAGAATGCTACATCCATTTTTATTAGTTTATTTAGCTCTATATAAAGAAAGCTTTCTACTCTTGAATAATATGCATGAATTATTACTGTTATTCATATAAATGTGTACCCAACTGTTTTACTTTTACTTTTCTATCAGATAGAGATTGACATAAAATTATAGTATTTTTTAATTTTTTTCAGATGTGAGGTCGTGGCATGGGTGTTTGGGCGCGCGGCGCTGAGGCGGCGGCGGGGGCAGTGGCCGCTGGCCTGCTGCTGCTCGTGTTGCTGCTGTTGCGTCGCCGACTGAGCGCGCGCGCCCCTAAAACCCCACCTCACGCCCTACTCGACCACCCTCCGCTCATACATATATACATTGCACCGACGAGGACAGCCGTGCTGGCGTCACCACCGAGCCCCAGGGCGGGCGCCCGCGAGCACGACGGTGTACAGCAGGGCCCGCCGTTGAGATTGCCGTTACCAGAACAGTGGCTGTTACACAAACGACCGCCAGATTGTCAGTACGCGACTGCGATAGCCCGGCCTTTAGCACATATGTTGGCTGGCGAGCCCGACGGGGCTGAGACGTCGCACCATCTAGCTGCGCTAACTCCGCGACATGCTTACAGGTAAAGTTGAACTACTACTCTCAAACCATAGACATTTTATATCAAGACTGAGGGTTCCTAGTAAAATTCGCCGCTAACAGTGTCCAAGAAGGCATATACCAGCGTATACAATCCTATCTCTATTTAGTTATACCGCTATAAAAGAATGAAAACATGTGTTCTATTTACTGTCTATTAATTTCAGTCAAATATTTTAACTGTGAAGTCCCAATATATTTATTTTATTATAATGTACATCATTTTTGGGTCTCTGTATGAGGATCTATAACAAGATCCCAGACGCGATAGTTAACCTCTCAGAAGATAAATTTAAGAATGTTGTCAAAAGCAAACTTATGTCAAAAGCCTATTACAGAGTGGTTGACTTTCCTGATGACAGTACGGTATTTTCGTAGTGACTATATTATTGTTGTTTGCTTTATGTTTGTTTTTGACATTAGTATGATTATTAAAAAACTGCTTTTTTTATTTGAACGATCATTATATTTATTATTAGATACTTACCTATTTTTGTTTTGTTGTGACGTGAATTTTCCGATTGATTGTTTTATTTCATTCTGATTATTTATTTTGTATTTTGACATTCAAAAAGAGAATTTTTGTATTCCTACTTTGAATAAAATTATTTTGATTGATCGATCTAACCAACTTGCTGAGCGCTTTCGATTGTCGTACAGAATCCATTTTTCAACACGGGTAACAATCCGGTTCAAAATTCCTTCGTTTCTGTGCCTGTTGAGCAACGCCAGGCAGGTCTCGACGCGTACATTGCGCTGGCGACTGTTAAGTTCGTGGGGTACCCATCTATCAAGCTTTTTTACTTTGCCAATTTGTCGCAAATGGTCCCATATTGTTTTGATGCGAACATCATAAGCTACTGATAGTTCAGCTGTAGTTTGAGTGTCATCAGCTTCCAAAATCGCCTTCAATTTATCATTGTTGACCAAAGTGTCCGGACGAGCACGAGGTTCATTATTCAAGCCATAATTTCCTGAACAGAAGAGGGCAAACCAATAACGGGTTGTGCGTTCGTTTGTTAAGTTCTTTCCGTAAACGTTGTTGACATTACGTACCTTTTGTGCCGCATTAGTGCCACGACCGAACTCATATTCCATAACGGAGAAGTTTACTAAATTTTTTTGATTCGCTATTAATAAAATTTAAGCTAAATAAAACAAAAGTCTGAAAGGATCGTGAAAATATCTTTACAAATAAAGAAGTTATAGGACATTAAAGTCGCGCTTTCAAAAATAATTTCGCTCCGTGTGACGGCTCAGCGTTCACACGCTGAAATATTTGTTTATTTGTTCTTTTTAAGTAAACTTGTTACTACAGAGCACCCACAACAAAAGTCAGTATGAGAGAAGAAAAAAATAAAAATAAATTATTGTCACCCTAGAAGAAAAGAGACAAACGGACTTCGACCTCGCTATTTCATCTCCTCGTTTTGCAAAACCGAGTGCACTGTCCTGTACTTAGTATTACGTCCATGCAACAAAGGAGTGACTTTGTAAAAAGAATGTCATGTTTTTAAAACATAATTAATTTGCATTTAGAATTCACAGCCAATGAAATATTTTTTTTTGTATGAAATAGCCAGTACCTAAGAACGGCAACTTCATAAGTTAAGACCTAATATAAATTTCCAACCACCTTCAAAAATACTACAAATGGGTTTTTTATTTTCCTCTTCAGAAAATATAGATTGCTGTCAATTGCGTTTCTCTTTGATAAAAAACATATAAATTAGTAGATATTTTTAAAACTTAATATAAACTTCCTTATAGTATAGGACTCAGGCTTTTGTCATTTTGTATTAAGAATGTGTGAAGGAGTCAATGAACTGAAATAAAATAAAACCACTAACGGCCATGCTGGGTCCATTCTCGCCTTTTATAACTGTGCTGCTATTGCCGCTCTTTTATTCAGCATGCCACAAGTGTATTATATTTTACTAGCGACCCGTCCCGGCTTCGCACGGGTAGCAGAGCATATAAGCCGTAGTGTTTTTTTTGCGTAGTTTCGTCTATGGTACCTAGTTTCCTACCAGCTTGTTGCGTCGAACATGTGGATTGGATTTTATTAGATTCAAATGTAACGTAAAGTCATTGTACTTGGAGTATTTTTAATGTATTTTATTTTCAATTCTATAAAAATTTGATAAAGTAAAGAATAAATACATAAAAACAAACTACAATAATTATCTGTATACAACATTGATAACTTCAGCCTAACCACGCCGGCCGGCGCGCGGCGGCCGTTTCTTGTCGCGCGATATTTATATTTCGCGATAGCTCCTAAGATATTGATTTAAATTGTATAGTGTAAAGGACAACCATAATTTGCATGAAACGCTAATGGTAAATAACGTATTTAATTTGATAAGAATTAATACTGTATACATATAAATTGCTTTCCAATCATCTCATCATATGACACCATTTTTTCAAACATAAAAATAGATATAGTAAGCTATCCATAAAAGATAGACATATGCCATCGCGGACTTTTTTGTAGTCCTATATAAAAGGAACAATTTCTCCATACATTATTTTGTTATATCTCAAAAGGATTAGGCAGCGTTTTCGATGAAATTTCCCAGCCGGCTTGATTTTTTTCTGACTTCTTCAACAATAATCGCCATATTTCAACAAATTTCCACAAAACATTAATAAATTACGTAAATACACGTAAACCTTCCTCTTCAATTACTCTGTCCATTGGTGTCAATAATATACCAATCCGTTCGGTAGTTTTTGAGTTTATCGCGTTCAGACAGACATACAGACGCGGCGGGGGACTTTATTTTATAATATATATAGATGCCAAGCAAAAGCAGTATAATGAAGTATGATCACGAGATTGGCTATGTGATGCAAGTGTCGACTCCGTGGTTATCATCTCTATGGTATTACCAAAAGATTCTTTCGAATACTGAGCAGCGTCAGTCACAAAACAGTAACAATATCAACAATTGAATTTTATGGTTATTTCCATGATCTCTGTGTTAATAAAGCATTTGATTATTCGACAGCGTCACGCGGTCACCTTCGCTAGAAAAAGACGACAAGTCGCCTTTCGTCGGGAAGGAGGCGCCGGAAGAGTGTGAAGACCGTGTAGAAGACGTGTTCAACTTCGACCCGAGCACAACCGATCCGGCTCCCGCGTTACGTCGCTACCGTTCCGTGAGCACTCGCCTTGACGTGTGCGGTGCTGCGGCAATGGCGGGGGAATCCCCGCGCTACTTCACTCCGCCCGAGAACATATCACCGGCGTTCTTCAATGAGCCATCGCCTAAATCGGTGTACTACGACACGGTGCGATCGCCGAGATTTTTCGCGGACACCCCGACTCCCCGTACAGCTCCCCTTCCTGAAGCACCACCCCCACGCCGCAGTCCTAAAGTGCATGCTAGTAATAAAGAGAACTATTTTACTTTCGATGCGGCTGTCGCGGGGGCGACGCCGCCCCGGCCGAGGCGATACGGGGAGCGTCATTCTATGGACCGTGAGCGGTACACTCCGCCTGCCGATCGCGAGCCACGAGCCTACCGTCGACACAACAGTGCGGACACCGATATTGCGGAGCATCGCCTTGTTTTAGTCGAGACTATACCGCGTACTGGTAAAGAATCACCTGATACAGATTCCACACTTATCCGTCGTCAGCGACTGAAATCCGCGTCACTTGATTCCGAACATCCACGTGTCATAGAGCACATACCCGTTCCGCCTTTGACAGCGCCGCCATACCACAAACACATGAAAGAGCAGCTCAATCAAGCGCGCGCTGCCCACTACGCCTCAAACTCACCACGCTCGCCTCACTCGCCTCGCTCACCACGGTCGCCGGATCTCCACAAAAAGTCGTTGCGGGGAGCCGTCGATGCCCACTCATTCGTGGACGCGCCTAGGTTCTCGCCTAAAGAATTGGAAATTACAGTTACTAGTGAAGAGGGTGCCACTAGACGTGAGACGCCACCCGACCACCGCGATGAGGAGCTCGGCGTAGGGAAGCGGGGACGCAACCCGCGGAACCTGACCATCGATTTGAGTCGACGCGATGCTGACTTAGAACGCGAGCTACGCGAATTTGAGCGATTGTACAGTGATGCCGGCGCGCGACCACGCACCCCAACTTTAAAAGTAAAAGCAACTTCACTGGATTCATCAGACAGCGTCACGCCTATGCCTACAGCCCGTGCACCGACTGCTACAGCATCCGTACCCAATACGCCTAAAAGACAACCACGTAGATTGTTGTTAGCGCCCCGCCGCGCCGACGCCCCACCGCCTTTGTTAGGCGTACACTACAAACAAAATCTCAGTGTCAGCAGCACAAACTTAAAAACACTACCCGAGGGTGTACCTTCTGATGACTTTGAACCGGGCACAGATGATGGATCACAGCTCCCGCGACGCGACTCACACCACGTGTTACTGCCCGCCGGTCCCGTTACAAGTCCACACGCCTCAAGCGTCAGCTTGGGCGAGCCATCTACGCTAACAACATCTCGTAATTGTTTACTGCAACGTCGCGGCTCTAACCACAGCCTAACACTTAGCATAGGTACCGCTGCGCCTATCCCCGGCGACTTAAGCAGACACCCGAGCAACGCTTCATTGCCTGGGGGACCGCGAAGGGGAGGTTTACTCGAGCGCCGCGCATCAAACACTTCGCTCACACTAAGCGTGGGCTTAGCTCAACCGACGCTCGCCTGTAGCGTATCGCAGCACGAGTTGAGTGCGGCGGCGAATGTGTCGTCACGAGGACGCGGTGGCCTTTTAGAGCGACGAGCGTCTAATACGTCACTGACCTTGAGTCTAGCGGCGGAAGCGGAGGAGCCGCGCCATTTACACGCGTTACCACCACCGAATCATCATAGAAAAGCACTCAGCAGCGAAGACCTAGTGACGCGCGCACCAATACCAACCCCTGGCTATGGCTCCCACGGCTCTTTGGCACGGCACACGCCACTTACTCTGATGACGGGAGATCGGGACGAGTTGATTTATGCAGTTGGGGCGCCTGGAGATATAGAAGCGGCAGTTGCGACCGGGCCTACGGTCATAGGCACAAGACCTCTTTCTCCACAGACTACTTCTGAAGAATTTAGGCAATATTTGGCAAATATGCAGCATTTACAGACGGCATCAAGTGTATTGACGAGGCGACAGTTGAGAGACTTGCATGAACTGTTTCAACACGGATACGCGAACGCTACGGTTAGTAGAATGTTTTATTTTATTAGTATCAGTTCTTAAGTTGATACATACCTAGGTTAGGGGTCATTCACAAACCACATGACTAGGGGGATACCGGGAGTCAACTTTATAGTAATATGGAGTACGGTCGACACGAAAATAGTCAATAAAGAATTGAGGTGTCATTGTCTGACAAAGTAATGTCAAACGTTAATGACAGATTTTTTCTAAACTATATAAGAAAACAGTAATTTGTGAATTTGGTTATATACGTCTTTACTACTCTACTAATGTAAGTTTCAGGCTTTGCTTGCATTTGTAACAGAGATATAGAAAAGTTTAAAAGTGCCTCGAGTTGATCCCAGAAAAGAGTTATCGGTGGTAGTCGTTTGCTTAACTTCTTCTTTTTCTTCTACTTCACTATAGAGTTCTACTCCGATTACTATTCCATTTCACAACTAGAAAATTAGCTCGTTATACATTTCAAATCTTGATTAATTTTATATCCCTGGTATTCCATGAGAACCTTCGACAAACAGTAGCTTAAGTTAATTTTTGTCTCCTAAACTGTCTTCGTTCAGAAAATCAACACTTACATTTATTTTATTAATATAGGTTATTCAGAGGTTGTGTGGGGTGTAGAGCTGTGGTCGCCGAGAGTCTTTGGCATCCAAGTTTTAAGACAAAGATCATAGGTTTAATCCCGGCTACAGGCATATGAACCAATAAATAAGTTTTAAAAACTTTGAGACATAAAAGCCTGATAATAAACTGGTCAAGTATTATCAGTAATAACTATAACTAACAACTATAATAACAATAAACTCCAAGTCTCGCGGAGAGGATTCTGTAGGTACTATAAATGATCACATTACCTGAGTTTTTATGAATCGGAATCAAATTAGGTAGCAGTTGAACCTGGCTCTTTTGTATAAGACCACTAGACCAGTTGAACTTATTAGTTCACAGTGAAATTAAACAACACATTTCATATGCATTTATTTTATATAGGATAGTTAACCGCGAAATGATGCCCCACCTTTGGTTATCCAGCTCCTTCTCTGCACATACCTTGAGCTTCTGTAGACAATTAGTCACGACATGGTTTCCCCATGCCAAACCTGTGCCTTATTAGCATCCTGAGGGCACCACAATGGGCTTACGAGAAGCCGCTGAAAGGTTTTGTAATCCACCTTCTAACACTATCATTAGAGCCTTGGCATTGTGTGCCGTGAAAACCAATTGAATGAGCCCAAAATCGGTGAGTTTACTAGTAGCCATTGATGCTTTCTGTTATACATCTTCCAACTCCATCATCAGACACTCACCGCAATGTTTTATGAAAAGTGTTCACGAAAACAAATCTAATGAGCTCATATTTGATAAGTTTACATACTAGTAGTTGAAGGGTTGTGTTATCCACCTTTCAGCTCCATTATCAGATCAGCTTGATGGTGCCATAATTATCGATTGTCATCCAAATTATATGCATGTGTAATATTTGAACTCAATATGGTTAACCGTTGAGGAGTTCGCTCATGAGGAAACCCCACTGGCGGCATTACCGGGACCTGGTCACCTTATTATTGCATTGTCCTTGAAGCTATGCATGTGTACAAATTCAGTCGTAGGTAAAATTTGAAACAAAGAAATATACTGATTCAAGTTAAATAAATGCTAGTACAAAATATAACATTAGCAATTTAAAAAAAAAAAATGTATATTGTTAGTGTTCTTATACTCAATATTTAAAAAAATGGTTTTGGTAATAGCAGCCAATGCAAAATATCGTTCGTGATTATTAAGACAATCTCTATGTTCCATATGCGGGTGCAAGGGCTCAAGTTAAAACCACTTTAGGCTATGTGGAGGCAGGGAATTTATGAACATTTATCTGATGACATAGTATTTCAAGAGGTCGTCTCCCATATTCAGATGCCTGAACCCGCTCCGCTTGCTTCACCCGACGCCGGCGATACGGCGTCCCGGCAGAAAGCGTTGCTGCGTACACTGCACCGCGAGTTCTGGGACATGCCAAACAACTTACAAGAAAAGCCGCTTGTCGCTGGCTCCCACGCTAAGAATCGATATAGATCTATTTTACCCAATGAGCATTCACGCGTGCGTTTGCGTGATGACACTGATGAAGACGAGGATGATGGCAACAAGGCGGCGCTCCAACCTCCGCTGCACCCTGCTGATCGACCCGAAAGTCCTGATCTCTACATTAACGCAAACTATATTAAGGTCAGTTCCAAGATGTGTATTGTGTAAGACAACACCTTCGCCGATCTGAAATGTTTTTGTGTCTTTTGGAACACATTTTCTGATTGAAAATAGCGTATTTCCGGAAATTTCATTTCCAATTGAGGCGTCGTGATCTACAGATCAAGTAGCGAAAAAGGATATGATCTTCGTTGTGAAAATATATTTTATACTTCACCTACTCGGAAAGCGCTCTAATACTTTTTAAACAAAAAGGCGGAAAGTCCTTCTTTATTCCCGTGGGAAAGAAAAATTTAGGAAAATCCATTACTCCCGTTGTCTTTTCTAATACTAAAATCTTTTATATGAAGACACAAAACGGTACTGGCCACTTTTTATTCTGAATGAAAATTGATTAAAAAAAAAAACAAACGTCAGAGCCATCAAATTGCGTCAAACTATATTAAAAAAGTGAGCGGATTTCTTTTAGTGGTATATGAATTGCTTAATTTACATAATAATTTCATTAAAAATGTCGTTTGGAAGCGATAGTGATGATTTGTTGACTCCAGTAGTTTTAAAAGAATCTGCTCAAGCTGTCATTGACAACTTGTTGGAAACGGGGAAAAGCATTGCTTTAAGTTTTAATAACTGTAGTAATTTTAATATTAACTTTAATTCATAAACATTTTGTTTCATTTTCCTCGTAGGTGTAGTATAAAGTAGTATGTATCATTCTGGAGAAAGTGCGATTCCCGATTTCTTGTATGATTGTTTGCCTGTCTGTTTTAAACATAACTATATACAAGCAATTACATAAGTATATTGCTATGTAACTTATATATGTTTTGGAGATTATATAATTTTGTTAAAATTATGTAATGTCCAAAACGACGACAGCATAGTTACTACAAAACAGTATCGTGATGCTGTGTATGTGTATGTGTATACTTAACACATACAATGTTTTGTATTTCACGGCATTTTGTTACTAATATTAAGTAACGTGTTACTCATACTGTATATTAAAGTTACTAGTACCTACTATATCCTACGTTTCGTATTTTCTGATATCTTGGTATTAGTATTCGATAATATGTTTTGTATTTTGTAGTATATCAATTATTAGTTTCTTAGTTTAGTTTCAAATTAAATTATCAATATTTTGAGATATTTAATCTTATGGATTTTGTAATTTTTGATTTTTATTCTGCAACCGCCACAAGAGTGTAATGTTAATTTAATAACAAATAAAATTTCTTTCTGTTACATTAGCACTGTCACTTGTCGTTACAGTTTAATAAGTAAAAACTAAAAAATATGAATCATAGGGTTAGGTTACCGGCTTTTTTTGGCAACGTTGCGTGTAGTCCGAGCCTTGGTAGGTATCAGTCAGGCTATCAGTTGGTGTTTTCTTCCATTTAAAAGTTATTATGTAAACAGAGATATTCATTGAAAATAATAAGTCAGTGTTAAAACTATTTTTGCATAGTGTTTATTCGTAATTAGCAAGGTACGTTGATATTTACCCCATAATCGGTTTTCATTTCACATCACAATCTTGACACTTTTGGGTGGAAATTGCAGTAAATTTTTATCATTTTTCGAGTAGGTTCGAAGATATGGAGTCTGGAGGATCCCGGAGAACTATACTTATACCTATCATGGTCACTTTAACCGCATGCTAGCCACCAGTAGGTCCGGCGAATTGATTACGTAGAACCCACGGAGAGGAAGAAACTGCAAGGGAACGGTACATCTTATAGAACATTATAAAATAAAACTAGCTTGTAAGATATAGGTAGCCTGTGATAAATGCACAAAATTATAATAACACTAACCGAAATGAGATATAATAAACATTCATTCTATTCTATTCATAAAATCCACTTAGGTATAACACGCGAACGAAGTCGCGGGCACGCGCTAATTAATATCATAGAATAGGTATTCTTTTTTCTATTTTCTACCAAATACCATCTATAATTTCATATTTAGTTATTTAAATCCCATATTTTCAATTATTAAATCATGACATCTTGTCAGCTGATGAAGTAAAACGGTCTACATGTGACAGATAATGCGACGTTGCCAAATCTAATAGCACGGCTTGTAACTATAGAAGGTAGTAGTATATGTCAAATTCAGACGATCGTTTGCTTTTCGTAATGTTTCTTACAGCTTTTTGTCATTTTCATGTATCAGACATTATGATCAAACGCACCTGAGTAATTAAAAAAAGAATTTCTTTACATTAATTAAGTTTTTTTGTCCTTTATAGCCCAGCATATGAAAACAACATCAAAACATTGTTAATTCTCATATGAACGACAAAGAAATCACAGATACTTGACAGATACCTGGTTTGGTAGTAGCACCATTATCGGAAGCCATCCGTAGCCCACGTCTCCTTCAACAAAATTATGTGTCATACGCTATTTCACCTGTTAAGAGTATAACAAACGGAACATTACACATTTTGGGTGCGCGCTATGCGTAGAAATGACCGACGTCACGTCACTTCATAGTAGTAATGTAACCGAATGTCGTCATGCCACGATTTACTTTAAAAAATTGTACTTTCGGCATTTTGTATATATAAATAAATTTTTTTCGCTGATAACTTATAATTAAATATAACATTTTTCTATAAAAATAACAAAAGCAAATATTTATACGATCATTCCATGATACACGAAGATTGACTACGATGATCGAGCTCCATTATTATTATTTAAAACGCTATTTATTATGTTACTGTACTGCGCTGTTCGTTTACAATAACCGTTATTTGATCTTTTAAAAAAAGACACGTCAGGCTTCGATAGAGTTCGACGCGTCGTCAGAGATCTAGTGTCAATTGGGCTCAAGATTTGCGGATCGAGTGCAACTACGTGCTGACGTATCTATATGATATTTATTATATTATTCTTTGGGGACAGCTGTCTTTCGGTAGCTCGGTTTACATTAGATAGAGTCCTTAATACACATCCGTATGTATGGAGTAATCTGTAACCGACGATCGTCTCATTTTCAGGGTGGTGAGGACGGCGGTACGTGGTACATTGCCACTCAGGGCCCGTTGGCCAACACAATCTACGAGTTCTGGTTGATGGTGCAGCAGCAATGGATGGCGTGGTCCGCACGCCATCCTACTTCACCCGCCGTACCGCAACGGGTCGTCATGCTGACAGAATTAGTGGAAGGCGGGCGCGCTAAATGCGAATGTTATTTTCCTTTAATCACCGGCGAAGCGGTTACTTACGCCAGTGAAAGAAACCCGCGGCGTACTTTTACAGTCACTGCGCTAAGTATAGTAGATTGTGGTGGATATACCGTCCGCCGTTTGGAGCTAAAGCACTCGCGACGGCGGCGTGTGGTCCCAGTTTTCCATTACTGGTTTCGGGACTGGGCCGATCACAGGTGTCCGGGTGACGCGGCAGCTCTGTTACGTTTGGCGCTAGATTTGGAGCCCGACGCGGAACCTACATCTCCGCCCGGTCCGCCCGCGATCGTGCACTGTTCGGCAGGTGTCGGTCGTACCGGCTGTCTGCTCGCCGTGTTAGCTGGACTACGTCAACTGCGTCGCGACCGTCGCGTCGACGTCCTCGCCATCGTGTGCGGTTTGCGACTGGACCGCGGCGGCATGCTCCAAACTTCAGAGCAGTACGAACTCGTCCATCGTGTACTCGCGCGTTACGAGCGCGACCATCTGCCACCGGACTGATGATTCTGTTATCGTTTTGTTCATATTTTATTTACTTAATAGTAGTAAGCGTGACGCGCGTCTAGTCGTAAGAGCGGTATCGCACCCCGTGCCCCGCTCCCCGTCGACGTCCCCCTAACAGTATTTATACATATAGCTCCAGCAGTATTTTATTCTAATACAAACGAACGACATTATAAATGTTATTAGTATTAGTTTAATATCAGTTTCCTGATTTCTTACCATTGATTACCATTTCTTACCTTACGTGATTTGTAACTCCTTTCTCGTGTCACTATGACAACGATTCGGCGCGTTCCTTTGTTTCAGACAATTCCAGAAAATTCCCAATTGTTCATTATTTGGTGTGTAAATAACTCGAACGATTTAGTGATATGACAATGAGTTTGGGATGAGACACATCGACATTGAGGGTATGCGCATTACGCAGTTTGCTCTCTGTTATTTTCTTCTGACTCGGCTTTTTTCATACGACTGATTTTGCTTTTCAAAGAATTTTTGTCATTCATTTATTGTAATGCCATAACGAGTTCATCACAAGCGAGCGTTGCGAGCCTTCTGCCGCAACAGTTTGCCAAAATGTTAATATACTTTAACCTATTAACTTGTGATCAATCAATTGTCCCCGTCAATCAAATGCTCTTGGATCTAACCCGAATGGGTTAATGTGTAGTGCCTTGGTTAATAAACATTACTAAAGGCACTTTAAATTCACGCCAGGGTATGTTAAAGTTGTTAATTTTTTAAAATAAATTATAGAAAATTTGCTCCCACGTTCATTTTTGTATCAAGAGTTATTGTATGCTCAAAAATGTGTAACTTCTAAGGTATATTCCGACGCCAACAAAAACATTTATTGTTATTGTAATGGGAAACACAGTTTGATTTTTACCAGAACGTTCCAATTTTTTCTTTATAAATTATAGCCTGGCCCGAATCTAGGGTGCCAACTCTTCTAAGTAATGTTTATCAGTACATTTTATAGTATGAATAATATTTCGTATAGGAAAAGAACGAGAAGTTGACAAGATTGGTCGGAAGCTTAGACTAAATGTTGTTTGGCCACTATGGGTAGTAGAAAGAGGTATCTTTAAGGCGATATGCCATATTTTTGTTTCATACTTTACGAGTGACAAACAGGATTGAGTAACAACCTCTTAAAATACCCACACATTAATAGTGTGTGACCTGTCTAAGCTACAATATGTTTACAGAATTCACGTCAAAATCCTTCTTTGCTGGAAGGTTAGCATGAAACTGAGACACGATATTACTTGACATTTTCTTCAGTCGCGTATACACCCTCTGTCGCCGCTATAAACATTGTCTTCCCTATTACGACATAATCTTATCTTACTTAATTGGGGTGAACTTGCTCGACACTGCGACTTATTTAGAACTATTTGTGTTTCCATCCTTTGACCCCACTGATAGTCATTTTCATATACACTTTGCATGTAGTGTACGATTTGGCTATTTTGTAAGGCGGAAATCATTCGGTTTGGAATAGCATACCCCAAGATGCTTCATGCGTGACGCCTCTTGTGCATCACGTTCACAGAGGATGTATAGCATTGTCTCCTCCGCAACACCACATGGCCTACTCGGTGATGTCTCCGTGAGTCCCATGTGTTGCAAGAGCTTATTGGTGGAAAAGTGAGCAGACAGTGCTCCTGTGACTAATCTTAGTCGTTTCCTGTATAGTTCTAGAAGTTGCGTAGCCTTGGGCTTGCTTCTTTCGTCCACTCATTTATTATTGTTTTCGTGGTGTTTGTTGAAAGCCCAATGTATGGTTCTGAACCATATACATGGTTAGACGATCCTTTCCTTGCTAGTTCATTAGCCCTCTCGTTCCCTTCGATTCCTTCCAGGCATACAGGCCAATGTTACCTAGTTCTTTGATGTCAGTTACTACAGGTTCTCCAGACATAAACAAACGATCGTTTGTCTGTGAATAATATACTGCTCCTAGATCTATATCGAAGATGTACTTTTATTGGACCGTATTGATACAAAATGAGAGTATTTACTAAATAATAAAAAATTCAAAAAAACCCCTATAGCAAAAAAAAACTACCATTTAAAAAGTCTGAAATAATATAGGTTTGTCTTAAAATTTAAATTTAATTTTTATTTCTAAATTTTTAGAGTTATTTAGATAAATTATTTCATATAAAATTACTTAAAGAAACAGTGAAACCGAACCCCTAAAAGTTCATGAGGAGTTGGGCATGCTCCAGATTTCAAATGATGCTGCAGCACCAGGTTAAGGTCACCAAGTTTTTACAATATCTTTTTCGAATCGACCAGACCTTTGGAAATCGCTCACATCCTTTCGTCAACTGGAAAAGAGCTGATGATCTTCAAACGGCTAAACAATTTTCTTGAAAATAGCTAAGAACACCCTAGATCGAGTCACCTTTCAAACAAAAAATACTAAATCGAAATCGAGCCATTCGTTTGGGAGCTGCGAGGCCACAGACAGTCACACAGACACACGCGTCAAACTTATAACACCCCTCTTTTTTGGCGTCGGAGGATAAAAATAAACTAAAAATAAAAAAAAACCCGTTGTAATATTTTTCCCTATCTCACAAGGAAAAAAGGAACCCTTACAGGATCACTTCGTTGTCGGTCAGTCTGTCTGTCACGATACTTTTTCTTTTTACGTGTAGGTATAAAGTTGAAATTAATATCAGATACTTAGGTCTATGGTCCCCAAAAAAATTTCCCTATGCCGCATATTTTGATACTCGCAAATAAATAAAAAACCTATAAGGTACTTCCCGTTGACCTTGAATCATGAACTTTGGTGTGAAGCAAGGTCTTGTAGCACAAGTAAAGGAGAAAATTTGCAAAATGTTAATATGTAGTTCTATGACATACACAGAAAGTATTTTTTGCGATTACAAACTTAAGATTTTTATTTTGTTTTCATAACACAAATATATTTATTTGGTGGACGTACGGAACTTTTGGTGCACGAGTTCGACTCGCTCTTTGTGGAATTTTTTTTTCTAAATGTTTATTAATAGTTGATATTGTCTGTACGCTAGATGGGTTTAACTGGCTCATGGTAACTGACACATTGACCAAGATTACTGTCTCGGTTGCCGCCGCGCTAGTGACCAGAGCTGCTGTCGTACACATACTACTAGCCGTAGTTATTATTTGGTAAAAAAATATTTAAGTTTTTTATTTTCCTTTTAATGTATTTATTATTTTATTTATTAATCGATACTCTTTATTTTGTATTAAAACGGTCTTTAAATAGAAAGAGAAGGCGTTTAAACTTTGTCACCGTTTAGCTCAATTTTGTAAATGTCGGAGGGCGCGTGACGCGGGGTGCGGGCAGCCGCCCATAGGCTAATAAAAGAGAACACCAAATTTTAATATAAATATTTAGTACGTATCGAATTCTGTAACTTAAAGTACGGAAGTTGATCGCTTGAAACGCTCCGTCATCAAACATGGTAACGAATTCATAGCAAATATTAAAGAACATATTCTACAGCAATTCTGCAAGGCACAGCATACTAATACACCCCTCGGGCTACCGCTCACTTCCATAAAAAATGTTTTTGACCAGAAGTAAAAACTACACTTTGTTGTGTTTAATTTACTATCTTCATAAAATTATCGTTAAATTTATAAAATATTTTCATTCGAACACTAAACGGCTAAATCGAAAATTATGGGTTTCAAAAACCTTTTACGATGTATTTTACTTATTAAGATGGCGGAATAAATATAATGGCTTTGAATTTATTAGTTTCTAGTCAAATAAATTTTGTATGGAAATCGGTGGTATCAATCAGATGGATGTTTATTGACGCAAGGACAAATCTTCGTAAATAATTGAAATTACCAACCTCAATAAGGTTTATTAGAATACGTCGTAATATTTGCTATCATAGATCATAGAGTAATAAAGTAGGGAGCGGCTATGATATAATTCGCTGCAGATTCTCATATAAAATTAACTTATTACTGTAACGGGACGGTCCTGGCTGCCTTGGCAGTTGACAACATTTCAAATTGCTAACCTCTATTTATGGGTTCATTTGAAAGAAGAAAGGAAAATAAGGCAGGCATCCGTATTTTTCTTTTTTCGATATAATAAAATTATATTTTCAAGCTCTCTTAGCGAATTCTAAAAGGTCATATCTGCCAAATGACGTAAAAATTTTATCTATTCCTTTTCCTTATAAAAATAAAAATATGACGTTTTTATAATTGACAATTGGTTGATGTTAAAATAAATGTAGTTGATGATAAAACTTTAGTAAGATTTTATAAAACTTTTATGACCATAAGCGTTCAGCTTGGATAGGATACAAATGAACTTTATTTGTAATGCGTTTTTTCATTAACTACTGAAAATTTAATATGAGTGTACGTTTATTTCTGATTAGCTTAAAAAATGCTACAAAAGGTTTTTTTCCCTTTGTTATAAAATATGAAATGTTGTCAATTACACGACAAATTATTTAAGGGTGGTAGGCACAAACAAGCGATATGATGCTTTTGTCAACGGGCGCGCGGCCCAAAAATTAATTCTAAGTTTATTATAAATGATTCGAGTATTTGATGACGTAGGGCTTCAAGCTATCAACTCCCATACCGTTCCGTCGAGTCGGCCGACGCGCACCTTCGTTTCCATGCATTTTGTGGACTCGTCCGCTCGGAAAAGGGTTGCGTTTGGACGTCAGGGTAAATAATAACTACGTGAAGGCAACAGGCTGTTGCCACATAGCCGATCGACCGATTGTGTTTTGTTTTTGGCATATCAAAGTGCAGGTCATTATACGACGTGACGCTTCGAGCATTAGGGCGAAATATCTTGGCCCAGGACTAACCTAGTAAAGAGAAAGTGGGATGCCCGATGACGCCTAGACATCTGAAGCCGAAAATGTGTAATTTTTTTTTGTTGCAAATCTATAGGTAAAAATCCTTACAATTATTTTCGACTCTATGACAACCGAAATATATGACTTACCCACCCTAATCAGAGACGTATTTTTCATTACATTACAAAGATTATGGCTGAATGGGTTTTTAATCATTAATCAGCCACATGTTTGAAAAATTATTGGATTACACTAAATGAAACACTTATATCAAATTTTAAATGACAATAGATTCTGTTAAATGTCTAAAAAAATGAGAATTTTGTATTCATAATTGCTGAAGACCAGGTTGCGAAAAATGCAATGAGGGACCTCGCTTTGAACAAAAGCAACCGTGAATACATTGTTCAGACGGAAAACAAAATTCAGTCGGCCATTCGACTCAGTGACGTCAGAGTCGCCTGTACGTGAGCATTATCTACTCTTATATTTTTTGCTGACTCGGCGTCGGTCTAAGTGTGAGTTGTAAACGTGTCGTGGGTGGAGGGGGATGGCGTACTTACCATGGAGCTATGACTGTTTTCGCGTCGTGTCCTATAGAATGAAAATTCGATGCGGTTAAACGAAACTTACGCATATTTCACATGCGCAAATTGGCATTGGTGTTTTCATATGAAATTAGTTTAACGTTACATCTATGGAGCACGGTGCGATAACACTCATAACTCCATGGCCATGGTATCTATCCATTTCTTTCAACCCGTGTCGCGGTGTGGTCGAGAGTGAAAATGAAAGCGATGAAGTATCAAATAAACATGTTGTGAGAAAAAATCATTGTCTTATCATTTACTCCGCCCATAGATCTGAAAGATGATAGTGACATGGCAACAGACTGTCCTAAATAGCAGGAATATTAAACATAAATTTACGTGGTCACATTTTGAAATGCCCGCAAGGGGCGCACCGGCTTCTCCTCAGTGACCCCATTGCTCTGTCACTGTCGCCTCCAGAGAGATTGTCTTAATGATCAAAAACATATTCGGAAGTAAGTCACCAGGACACGACAGCCTCAGCGTAGAACATTTGAAACACCTGTCTAGAGCTGTTCTATGTTATTTAATTTATGCATTATCCACACACACACCTGGTGCGATGATGAAAACTATTGTTACGCCGATCATCAAAGTCTAAACGGGTGAAATGAACCAACAGAGAAACTTTCCTGCAGGCAATAATAATAATGTGTTGTGATAGCCCGACCGCAGCGTACCTGTTTCAAATAGATAAGGCCATGTGGCCATGGTTTGAATCCGGGCGTGTACCAATGAGTTTTTGACTTAAGTATGTTCACTATCACTGAAACTGTGCCTCAGAGAGCAGTTAAGCAGTCGGTCCCGGTTGCTGTCAATAGATGGCAGTCGTTACAATCTGCATTGGATCAGCGTGGTGGATTTAAGCTCCAAGTCCCCTTATCTTGAGCGGAGGCCTAAGTCCCTGCAGTGGGGTATAAAAAAGCTCATAGAATTATAATACCTTTTTTTAGGGTTCCGTACCCAATGGGTAAAAAAACGGGACCCTATTACTAAGTCCGCTGTCCGTCCGTACGTCTGTCTGTTTGTCTGTTTGTCCGTCTCAGGTTGTATCTCATCAACCGTGATAGACAGTTGATTTTATCGCAGATGATGTATTTCTGTTGCCGCTATAATAAAAACAGAATAAAACAAATATTTAAGGGGGGTCCCATAAAACGTGATTTTTTTATATTTTACGGTGTATGGAACCCTTAGTGTGCGAATCCGACTCGCACTTGGCCGGTTTTTATAATAAATACATATATTGATATTTTACACCCAGAAACGAAACAAATAGACATGTTCATGCATAGAAATATTCGTTCCGGGCGGGAATCTAACCCGCGACCATTGGCTTCTCAGGATTTCTAACTACTCGGCCAAGAGATAATCATGTCATTGATTGTTATTTCTTTTCTAATTGTCTATTTTCGACGTTACTGTAACGTAAACAATATTTAAATAAAGTAAATTAAGTAAAAAGCTTTTCCAAGCTGAATCGGTAACAAAACTTTTTTTCATACATGAAATATAACCGATTCAAGCGAATATAACTGAAAATAAGAATTTAACAATTACTTTCTACATAATATAATTTAATAATATAATTTAATTCGTCTGATGTATCAATATTGACTGTCATCATGTATTTCACTCTTACTTTAAGGTGATATTTTTAGGTAGACCATAAGTTTGTTGAGTCGGTAACTTTGACACTGCATCTTAAGCTTTGGTTTTCGCTGTCGAATTAGATTCACCACTCACACTATCCACAGCCCGTAATAACCCTCCGTCTGAAATCTGCTGTATAAATGAACTGCCCCTACACACGATTCTGAAGGTTTAAATGGAGAGTTGTTGAATGAGACACGAGTTGACTGTTCGAGGTCTATATTGTGACTGATCCTACATACTAACATGCATACATGTGTACTTATACCTATGCTTAAACTAATGATGTCACGTACTACACGATGAATCACTGAAGCATCGACTTTCCATTAAATTGACATCTTCTGGTATCATCGACCATCTGGTCATATTATTTAATGCCGTCGCAAAGGCAGCATCATCCTTTTGGTGCATTATTTCGTGAAGTTCTGTCAGTACAAATAAATCCCAAAGGGGAGTACCTGCTGTCTGCTAAAGGATTTCAAGCATTTACTTGAAATACCCAGTTTTCGCCAATGGGTGATAATTGTCTTAGGTCTCCAACTACTATTACAGAAATCCCAGCAAAAAACATAGAAGAATGAATTATTTGCTGAAGCCTACGATTTATTTGTTGGAACGTCTTGGATCCCAGCATAGAAATTTCATCTATTATAATTAAACGGAGTTTCGCTAGTTTTGTGGCAAGAATATTAGCTATACTCGGTGACAGCTCTGGTAAAATATTGCCTGCTTGAGAAACTGGAAGACCAAAAGCACTATGTATTGTTTGCCCTCCTTTTCCAAACGCGGCTTTACCTGTAAAAGCAGTTAAAAGAATTCGTAGTTCATCGGGATGACTCCCAGGTTCTCTGTTAAACAAAACAGTCAAACATTGATATATCGTTTTTATTAAAACACTTTTACAAAAACATCAGCTCTACCAGAGATAAATAAATAAAATGGAGACGGCGAGGTTAACGAAAAGCGTTGATAGATATGAAGTAACGTGTCTTTTTGAGCTTTATTCAATTTTCTCTCAAGAGCTAAGAAATCGTTTTCTGTCAACTGAGGTGGTTGCGTGATAAAAGTTGAGGAATCAGGAGTACTGTTACGGACGACTTTAACGATGTGAAGTGTCTAGTGTTTTAATATTTCATATAATATTTAAATTATAAGTTTCAATGAGTTGAACTGGATGTAACCGTTTCAGTCACGCACACATGTAAGATGAATGAATAAAGAGAAATCTAGAATCTGGCTTCCGTGCGATTTGTCACGTACACCACTCGAGGGTAGACGAGCGAAGGGAAACAAGCAAGGGGGGCTCATTAAGGGCTATAAAACTCGCCGGGCAGTTCTTCAGGGAACAACAATAGAAAACATCGTGAAAGGGGGCAGCTAGAATCTAGATACAGTCCACTGAAAATCCTTGTTTTATTTATAAGAACCAGACTTGAATATGACGGCTTAACACCGTGCCCGTCACTAAGATTTTAAAGCCATTTTAAATACAAGCTTTTAAATAACTAAATGTAAGATCATAATAAACCAGTAAGAAGTTTCCGTTATTAAATCAGAAAAAAAATGTGGTCAATGAATCCACTTCTACCAGCCCATTATGCCCCGCTGCAGGGACTTAGGCGTCGCCCCAGGGTGAGAGTGAGAATAAGCATTACCAAAGTTATGGGATTATTCAAAATTGAACTACGAGTTAATTGGATCTGATTTAGTTTGTCAACTATTTGCCCCAAAGTTGCCGTAATAATTTCTTGGTAAGTTCTTTTAACAGTATTTAATATAGTTAATACATGCGAATAATAATACCTAATACTGACCGGTTGGCTGAGTGATTAAGAGACCCTAACTGCGGAGCTGAGGGTCGCAGATTCGATTCTCGCCCGGGACAAATATTTGTGTGCATGAACATGTCTACTTGTTCCGTGTCTGGGTGTAAAAGTATATATGTATATATTATAAAAAAAGAATATTTAATTATATATATATCAGTTGTGTAGTATCCCATAATACACGCATAAGCATAATATTTGCTTACTTTGGGACTAGATGGCGCTGTGTGGGATGTCCCAGTTCTAAAGTAAGAAAGTATCATGCTTGTATTAAGGGTTACTAGACAAAAAATATACATACATAAATATTCTTTATAATGTATATAATATTCTTTATAATATGAATAAAAACTTTTTGAATTTGAATTTGAATATACATACGTCTATAGACATTTTACACCCAGAGATGGCACAAATAGATATGTTTATGCACAGAAATATTTGTCTCGGGTGGGAATCGAACCTGCTACCCTTGGCTTCGCAATTAGGGTCGTTTGCCGCCTTTGCCCGTTTCGCCAATCGGTCAGTCAACTATTTTAATAATATAGTAGCTAATTATATTTAATTCTGCCTACTTTGTGGGTTTGTAGTGTATATTTTACTATTGCTTTGTGTAGTTTTTTATTTTTATTGTGTTTTGATGTTCTCTGGTAAAGTTTGCTTTTAATTTTTATTGATTTCCACGTCTATCTGTCTGCCAAAAGATGGCACCCGGGCAATCGTTAAAATCTACCAACCCGCATTGGAACAGCATGGTGGATTAAGCTCTAAGCCTCTTCCCCCTGGGGGGAGGCCTACGTCTCTGCAGTGGGGCATAATGAACTGGTGAAATGGAATCGAATGTTGTTTTCCTATGGACAATAAAAATTCTTGACATCGAATAGCTATTATGGATTTTTTCTGAATTTTTAGAATAATGGTTGGGAGGGAAGTAAAAAAGGAAGCTTTACTGTCGAATATTTCGTAAACGGAACTTAGTTTTGAAAAACTATCAAAGGACCTCATGACGATTTAAAATAGCTATACAACGATACCCCAATCAAGAGGGTAAGTAAAAAATTTCCCTCACCGCATTATCCTCACTCTATAAAGATATTTAACCTATTAATAGTCATCTATATGGTGGTTACAAATATGTATAACTAAACCAACTTTCAGCTTTAAAGCAGTAATAGTTTACGAGTGACCTGGCTGTGACATACGAACAGACAGACAAACAAACATTAAGTTTTTCATCGAACTACGGAACCATCAACGAAGTCCGAATCTGTCACAGGTAAATCGTCAAAGTGTGTACCTACCATTAATTAACAGCCGATGGATATTCTGTCGAAGGCTGTAAGTCAGATATGGCTTCGAGGAAATATCCTAAAACCAAGCAGAGGTTATATAGAATTTAAGTAATTTAAATTTATTTTATGTCGTAATAGCCGAGTGGTAGCGAGCCTGTTTCTTGTTTAGAAGACCGTGGTTCAAATCTCGAGGCATGCACCAATGACTTTTTTCTAACTTATGTACATAACTATCACTGACCCTGTGCCTCAGAGAGCACTATAAGCCGTCGGTCCCTGTTGTCGTCAATAGATGGCAGTCGTTAAAATCCACCAACCCGCATTGGAGTAGCGTGCTAGATTAAGCTCCAAGCGCCTTCAACCCTAGAGGAGGCCTAAGCCCCTGCAGTGGGGCATCAATGGACTGATGACATGATATAAATATACTCTCTTATTATATTTATTTACTATAAATTCAGATGAAAATTATTTTTCAGATCAATGATGAAAAACAGCGTTTGTATCTAAAACAGACTACTGTGTCACGCTGGGTGATTGTATGAGATTGATATAGGTCAATTGCTCACTCACATAATATAATATGTAATTTCTTCGTTCAGGGGTTGCAGTACCCCAGCTGCATGTTGGAGCTGATGCATTGCTGCTGGTCCACCGCACCGGAACACAGGCCCTGTTCTTCGGCGCTGGTCTCTCTGACTGCCGCCCCGGAGTACACCGCACTCTAAGACGCGTGCAGTGCCAGGACTGCGGTCTGCGCACATGCTGTGCCGATCGCTACAGTGACCGGTAAGGGAAATATTTAGTTGATATAAAGCATATTCCTGTTGAAGGATTATTTGAGTAGGAAAGGAATGAGTGTGAAGTTGGCAAAGGTCTGGGATCTATGATTACGCACGTGAAGTATTTAATATATTTTTTATTCTTATATCATGGGTTTTTTGAACTATATATATACTATATATATATACTATGACGACCGCTTAGCCTAGTGGGCAGCGACCCTGCCTGCGAAGCTGGAGGTCCCGGGTTCGAATCCCAGGTCGGGTCAGTATTTATATGATGAATATTAATACTTGCACCGGGTCTTGGTTGTTATATGTATGTGGTGTCTTCGCTTGGTACCCAAAATACAAGCTAATGCTTAGTTTGGGACCTAGGCGTTGTTGTGAATGTGTGTGTTGTTATTATTATTATTATTATTATTATTATTATTATTATATTCAGTTTTCCTATTTAATAAATATGAGTAGGTAGGTAGAAGAATGTTCACAGCATATTATAGGCAACTTTAGACGCAGACGTTATCGCTACTCTGTCTATAGGTATATGAATAAAATAGAAGTGTCTGTAATTTCAAAATAAAGTCTTCTTTTATAATATGAGCTTAATTACCGCGGGATCCTCACTGTAGTTAAACTGTGCTTCAGTTTTGAAATAACAAAAGCGTAGAAGAAAAATTTATTTGTCTCTTACCATATTAAGAAGTTTTTAAGTTTGATTACGATATATACAAACATGAGTCCACGCGGGCGAAGCAGTGGGCGGTCGCTAGTTTCTTAATGAAAATTATCTGGACAGACGATGGTTGTGGCGGCTGAAAGGTGTGGTGCGGCGGGGAAGGGGAGCGTGTGCACACGCTGCTGACCACGCCCACTGCCTTCACCTACCAACACTCGCTCAAAATACCACCTGGTGAGTACAACTATAAGGATAGAAGGAAGCTGGCTATTATAGTCATCGGTTTATTATAAGCGCTCTGCTTCGCCTCGTGCGTATCTCTAGAAACTCTTTCTAAATCTCGAAAGCCCTCGACTATAAAATGCAGCTCACCTTATTTGCATCATAATGTACTATTACGCGTTAAATTTGATACATTCTTCTTGAATCCGTATTTAGTCAAATCTTTGTCAATATCTATATAGATAATAATATTACAATAATAATACCTGAGACATCTCACACAGTAAGGAAGTGTTATGCTTGTGTTATGGACACTAGGTAACTGATATACAAAATAATCTTTAAAATATATACATATACGAGCTGTTCGGATGAACGTAGTCCAAACTTATAGGGCGTTTAGAGCTTACCGAATTACACATAAAATTAAAAAAAAATTGTGATAAAAATGAATCTTTAAAATTGTTTTTCTCGATAGCCTTTAGTTTGCGCCATCTGCTCACTTGAAACTTTTTGTTTAGTTTGGCAAACTCTACACGCTCTATAAATTTGGAATATGCTCACCAGAACTACCCGTATAGATATTTTTACACCCTGCCATAGAACAAATGAACTTATTCATGGACAGAAATATTTGTCTCGGGCGGGAATCAAACCTACGACTTTTAGTTCTAGTTAAGGTCTAGGTTAACCACTCGGCGAGTCGGTCAGTCAGATAAATACGAGTATAATTAAGATTGTGAATGCAATTTAGTTAGGATTTGTGCACTCTGGAAGTATTTCATCCAAATGTACAAGCACAGGTATACTTTATACGGATATAATATTATGTCCTAGACTGTGGCTCTGTCGTTGAATAATAATTTTATTACTTTTACGCTTACAGCGCTTAAACCTGTGCTTACGCCTGGGGCTGTTGCGTGCAAGAGTCAGTGGGTGGAGGACTGAGAGCATAAGTCGCTGCGATGCAGCCGCTGCCGTCGTTGGCTCGCGTCGCTCTTGCTTTTGATTCTAGAAGGTGAAAGGTTTTTATTGCTAAAAGTTTCCCTAAGTTGGTATTTGCGGTGGGATTTAAAAGGGGATTAGATACCTATAATACGTAGGTAAGTCAGGTCTGATAATGTTACGACACTTTCGAATATCCCTCTCAGAAAAGTGGGTCAAAGTAAATATATTTGTGATGTAATATAGGTGAATATCGTCGTTATTATTATAATATCGTCGTAAGGCATTGTCGTGATAGCCCGAGCGCAGTGAACCTGTTTCAAATTTATAAAGCTGTAACGCCGTGGTTCGCATCCGGGCGTGTACCAATGACTTAAGCACATTAACTATTACGGACTCCGTGCCTCGGAGAGCACGTTAAGCAGTCAGTGCAGGTAGCTGTCAATAGATGGCGTTCGTTACAATCCGCCAGCCTGCGTTGGAGCAGCGTGGTGGATTGAAGCTCCAAGTCCCCTCATCTTGAGGGGAGCCCTAAGCCCTTGCAGTGGGGTATAAAAAAGGGCTGATGGAATTGAATGGATTGGAATAGGTGAATGAATTATGAGGTAGGAAGAATGGGGCAAAGGCAAAAATACTGCGCTTGCGATGCCTCACCTAGATCGATGCACAAGTTAGGCGGTGTCTACGTACGATAAGCCTTCTTGGGGCTGGCTCGGGATCGTTGAATGAAAAGCACCGCCCCAAGGTATACCGCGCTATGTAGAGTTACATGTCTTTATAGCCAAGCTCCGATATGTATAGTTCGACCATCATGAAAGGAAATATTAGTGTTGAAGTGTTGATTATGTATGAAGTCATAGGAAACGCATGAGCAGCTCAATACAGATAAATTAAGCCCAACAAGTCGTGTAAATAATATTACAGGGCATCGTGCCCGGTGTTGAAAAGTTGAATCAATCAATTTTGCTGTGGCAAACATCTTGTAACTCTACGTCACCGGTACAGCTTCCACCAACTCCAAGAATTACTTGAAGATGTAAAGCGATGGATAAATTGAACAAGACGTTCATATATGCGATAGATTTATAACTAATAAATATAATTAATCATACTTTCTACGCTTAAGGATTCCGTAGTTCATAAGGAAAAAAGGAACCTTTTTAAAATTATTTCGTCGTTTGTCTATCTGTCTTCGTCAATATCTGTTTTTTCAGGAACGCGTGTAAGGGTCTCTTACCACTCGGTCGTTCGGTCAGTCTAATCGGCAAGTCAGAAGGCGCACGCTTGTTAAACTCAACGATTCAAAATCGATAAGTTATGACAACTTTACCCTCTAAATGCTCGGAGCGGAGGATCATGATTGCCATGGTCACGTGGTATGCTGTGGAGGAGGCTTATGTTCAGCAGTTGATAGATGTAAGCTGAAATTATGATGATGATGGACTAGTTATGACGAGTAATACACAAAGACCTAGACACAACATAGACATCTAGGTAACCAATCGCGCGTCTTGTGGCGCTGAACTACATTCGTCTGGAAGGGTGGCGCGCTGCTTGCATCCGCTAGCGACGAACCCTATGTGTTTATCCATTCGCAGCCTGGTGAGAGGCGATTATACGTAATTTATTGACATAAATCCGGTATTTTCAAAGCATTATTTAATTTGTTAGAACAGTAATATCCTGTAATGAAATGACAAATACAAAAATTTATGATACATTGAGTGATTAATCTGCTTGTCTGTTTGTCTGTGGCATTGTAAATCCTAAACTGGTGAACCATTTTAGTATAGTATATTTTTTTTTATTTGAAAGCTGGTGTGTCTTCGTTTTGGTTTTTAGACTCTTGTCTGTCTGTGGCATTGTAACAAATGTGGCTTTACAACGGAATAACCGATTTCAGTGCGTTTTTGTAAAGATCAGAGATTATTGTTATTTTAAATTGTTCTACTTTAGTTTTGTTTTTTATCCAGGTTGCGTGGTCCAACAGGTGGTCGGTGCGTACACGCGAAGTGACAGCTCGCCTCGAGCTGCTGGTGCCATGCTCCGAGAGTCTGCAGTCCATAGCGATTGACGAACACCACCCTGACAATTGCCAGGTATTGAATTGAGTCATTGGGCAAAGTTCTTACGAGGAGAGTTTTGTCGCATCACTATCGAAACAGTGAACGGCGTATTCAACTAGAGCAATTTTTATTTTCAACTAGCTTTCCGCCCGCAGCTCCGTACGCGTGAACTACACAGTTGTACACCGATTTAAAAAATTCTTTCATCTATAGAAAGCTACATTGTCAACTAGTAACATGGGCTATACTTTATTTTCAAACTAGCCTTCCGTTCACGACTACACAGTTGTACCGGGACCGCTATAGTTTTTTGTATATAGTTCATAAGGTAAAGAGTGATGCAGGCTACTTTTTATCCCGGGAAAAGAGGTTCCGGTACAACTGTGTAATCTACGCGAGCGGACCCGTATAGGAAAGTGTAGTAATGCTAGTGGAATCATTAAAATTTCAAACTGCCATTCAATTGTTTTTAGTTTACAAAATTATAAACTGTGTAGGTAACTAATAGACTATGCTCATACAGCGGCATTTTTCTTACTTCTACCCGTCGTAACTTTCAAAAAAAAGCTCCGACTCGAATAATTTCAAGAGGGATTTGCATATAAATTATTCAACCTTGATTACGAAACTATTTAGTTGGATAAGGATTGATATTATGTTACGAATATCATCATCTTTCGATTCTTTTGAGTTATTGACTAATTTAAAAAAATAAATAAATGTTACTGTGGCTTAATATCATACTTAAACGTGTACTATAAATATGCAGTACATTATTTTATGTCTCATCAATAATTTTCACTGCACACGTCAAATAATGACTTTTGTTGGCAAATTTTTAATACCTTGGGTTATATTATTGTCATTTTCGTAAGGATCTCTGATTTTTTTTAAAATTAAATACAGCCCATGTTACTTGTCGATAATGTAGCTTTTCTATAGGCAAAAGAATTGTTAAAATCAATTTAGGAGTTTCTGAGTTTAGCCATAACGAACATACGGAAAATCAAATCTTTTTATAATATTAGCTAAGATTTTTATTTCAATGTCGAAAATCTGCAGAAGCACAAACACGTACAGCTTCAGAGGTCGCCATCTTGAAATTCGGATTTTTTAAATTTTCCAATTCGTATTCGAAGGTGTGAACAAAAGTTCAAGTTGTTGAATGTTAGAAAAGTTGAACTAGAAATCTCCCGTCGAGAGAACAGGACTTGAAAGATGTCAAGCATTGCCTGCAACACTTGGTGTACCTATTGTTGAAGAGGCAAATAAATAAACACAACAAATTATTATAATGTGATAGTCACTTCTAGTAGTTCATTACACATTAATAACCCCGCTCATTTTTTTTTTTATAAATTGATAATTGCGTAAAAACTAAGTAATTAAAGTTTCAAAATGTCTCATCAGACAGAGAGGGCAATACTGAAATAAACTTTTGATAGCATATAAGTTTTATATTTTTCAACCGATTTTGATTTTGTTTTTAGACTTTGGTATTTATAACAGGTGCCAGCGAAAATCCCACTGGCGGCGCACGAGGCGGTCGACGACGCGAGTCAGCTCGGCACGCTCGGCCATGGCTATCGCCCTTTACTGCGCAGATATGCGCCCGCGCAGGTCGGTGTTAACAACAAACACATTCTGTATACACGCTGCAATTTCGTTCGTTTTAAAACCGCATCTACTTTATGTATACCCAATGCTATGTACCTATTTATATGCGACGAAGATTTGCAAATGATGACTGAAAATTAAAATGAATTCAATTCATTAAGAAACAAATATGATCACGATTCAACACTGGGAATGCGAAAGTCATTCAATCTTACTCAAAATAAGTCCGCTCGCGCCTAATTGGTTACTTAGTCCAAGTGAGTATCTGTGTTGTGATTGGCAGTTCACAGGTAAATTAAAAAAAAATAGATTAATTTATAAACACATTAGATATACTAACTAGCTTGTCGTTGTAAAATGAATGAAATGGCAAAGGTTGTTGTAATATTAATAATTAAAAAAAAACTGTCCGAAACTGTGTTGAACCAAGTGCGATTGGATTCCGGAGAGTTAGCGAATTAAAATAATTTAGATTATTTATACTTACGTTATAATATTTCTTTTTTTGCAATTACCACGTCTTATTACAAAAAACTATACGAAGGCAACAACATCCCACAATGTGAAATTGATTTGAGAGAGACCTCAAATATCCCTAGCATCCTTCATGCCGAATTCGAAAAAGCTATAGATACCCAAAAAAGAGGCAGAGCACCAGGACCCGACGGTTTAAATAACGAAATCCTAAGACAGAGTAAGGAAACTATAATACCGATCCTCGCAGAAATGTTGAACGATATAATGCATACAAAAATTATCCCACAGCAAAGGACAGAGTCCAACATTATCCTTTTGTATAAGAAGGGAGACAAATATGAAATTCGAAATTATCGCCCTATTAGCCTCATGTCCAACATATATAAGATATTTGCTAAGATAATATTAAAACGGATTGAAAGAAAATTAGACGAGCATCAGCCAATTGAGCAGGCAGGTTTTCGCAAAGATTACTCGGTGATCGATCACATTCATGTAGTGCGCCAAGTCCTAGAAAAGTAGAGCGAATACCAGTGTACATACTACATTGCATTCGTTGCTTACAGCAAAGCATTTGATTCTTTGCTCCACGAAAAGATATGGGAAACACTAAGAGAACAAGGAATCGAACTAAAGTACATTCGCTTGGTAAAAAATTTATATAGTCACAGTACTGCGAGGATTCAACTAGAAAAGAAAGGCGAACCTTTCAGAGTAGAAAAAGGTGGACAAGACAAGGAGACCCCCTATCACCAAAATTATTCTCGGCAGTACTGGAATAAATTTTCAGAGATCTAAATTGGGATAGTCTCGGGATCAATGTAGATGGTGTCTCATTAACGCACTTAAGATTCGCAGACGACAGGCGAAGCGAACTGGCAGAAGCGAGAAGGTAGGGCTGAAACTGAATCCGGAAAAAACAAGAGTAATTATTTATTTATTTATTTATTTATTTATTAATAATTAAATTAATGACAAATGGAAAGAAAAACACCATAAATTTAGGGAACAAGCAGATTGACAGTTACATGACAGTTAATGACGCAAGACGATCATGTACGCAAAGAAGTTGAAAGAAGAATAACTAATGGCTGGAGGAGATACTGGGGCTTGAGTGAGGCCATGAAAGATAAAAAGCTTCACATTAACATAAAAAGTAAATTATTGAACACCTGCGTACTACCTGTCCTTATGTATGGCAGCCAAACATGGGGTTGAACACAGAACGCAACAAGCAAACTCGTAGCCTGCCAGTATGCAATGGAAAGGAGTATGCTAAACGTAAAGAAGTCAGAGTGAAAAACCGTATCATCAGAAACAAGACAAAGGTCATAGACATAACATCTAAAATCAGAAGACTCAAATGGCGATGGGCAGGGCATATGATAAGAGGACAAGACAAATGGAGTAAAACTGTTACACGATAGTACCCTAGAGAAGGTAAACGGAAAAGAGGTAGACTGCAGAAAAGGTGGGATGACGACATTAGACAAGTGGCAGGAGTGATGTGGAACAGAGCGGCTCAAAAGAGACATGAATGGAAAAGATTGGAGGAGGCTTTTGCCGATTGGCAAACAGATCTGCAAACTATAAATAAGAAACAAATACTACACTATACTAAGTTTATTTTATATGTTAGAGAACTAAGTGGATCTGAATGAAAAGCTATTTTATTTATTTATTTATTTTATTATAATATTTGTAAGATTAACACTATATTTATAGAAATATTATATCATTTATTTCATAGTGTTTTTTCCATTGCTTTGTAAACGGAGGGAGGGGCGGGCACGGGAAAAGTTACTTCGGAGCTGAATATTTCAAAAAATTCGGAGCAAATACCTAGTTGATCCATTCACTCCATTTGCGAGTCATGTTCCCACGGGTTTGAGAAACTTGGCACAAGGGTTTCCTTTTACCTCTTGTTTTGCAATCACCATTTCGGAGCCGATTGGGAGATTTTGGATTTGAAAGCCCTGTGACAATAAAACTAGCGGTCCTTGCCAAATTCTTACGTTCGTCTTACCATACCTAACCACCAGCTTATGAATGCGTCATTGCAGAGGCTTAGGCCTCCCCTCGGGATGAGGGGGATTAGAGCTTAATCCACCACGCTGCTCCAGTGCGGATTAGTGGATTTTAACGACTGCCATCTATTGATGACAACCAGTGAACGTACTCTCCGAGGCGCAGTCAGTGATAGTTATGTACATAAGTTCGAAAAAACTCATTGGTACATGCCCTGGGTTTCCGACTACGGCTTTCATCTGCTTCTCACTTGGATACACTTAAAGGGCTCAAGTGTCTTACGGGAGTCCTCCAGCATGTATATTAGTAGCCCACATCACCCTCCGATCCTTAAATAATCACCATGTCAAAGATCATGATCGCTTAGTTATGACACGAAGAAAAGCAAACTGACTTTTGCTTTAATATGGATTTTTTCTTCTTCCAGACATCCGCGTCGAACACATACAGTGGGATGTACTGTCTGTTATGGAGAGTAGACCGTTGGCTGCCCGACTAAATAGAATTTTTGGCGGGAAAATAACTACAATGGAAGTAATCTGATGAAGAACATATAGAGTGGCTGGCCGATATTCTTACTACTGTATATTATGGTCACCCTCTCTAATTATTTGGTAGATTTACAGATTTGCCGTCGCCAAGGTCGAACACTTACCATTTTTTTGGCGATATTCTTGCCTGAGATTCTGTCCGAAAGCCGTCCTTGAATGTCTGTTCTATGAAAGATTTATTGCAGCACATATTTAAGTTATATATACAAAATACAGATGAATAAATTGACGGCTCAGAAGTTAGTTACCTAATTCCATTCCCCATGGAATCTCAATTCCACGGATTTACAATTACAACAATGCGACTTCGCTTCTTTCGTTTTGGGGCAATTCATGTGCCTAAGCAACCATAGATCATGAGTTAACTAAACCGCGGGATTTTTTTATCTCTATAGTGACCTCCAACCATCCCCACAGTCACTCCCTTACCACCTTTAGATGTGAGGACTATCTGGCTCCCGTTCTTTTTCATCCACCATCACGTTCATTCATAAGCCTACCGATACTTACCTCAACTCGTTATAATAGTTCCTCTCGTTCTCAGCCAACGCTTGCTGAATTTGACCCTTTACTTTCTCCTGATCTGCCTTATCACGATGACAACATTTTACTTCCTTTGTTATGTACAGATCTTGTCACCTAACCTCCTGTTCCTACAGGTTCCTAATGTTCATTTTCAATACATTTGCTATTAATACGGTCTTTATGACATCGAAATTTGTACCGTAATGTTGTATTTTACAGTACTAGGCCTTTTTTACTTTACACCAATCACAAACGAGCATTCTGTTTGTGACGCATGCGTAAATTACGAAAAGCAACCCGCTGGCACCCTTAGCTCCCGCCACTATTACATTTGAAGTATCTACATAATATTAATCGTAAAGGTATTGAAAAACGTCGTATGATGCTCATACTCAGTAAGCTGGCTATTATAGTTACGATCACTTCAACCCTATATACTCTTCGAAGGATGGGTTGAAGATGTCGTTTACCGGTCGCTCGGTCGGGTTCAACATTCTGTGTTGTTCCAACCCCACACTATCTGCGCTGTAGGTCGGATGGTCGGATGGACAGTTGTATGTATGTAGATTCGGCCCTCATTACAAAAAAGGCATGCATTAACTAAATGTTAGCCGATGTGAGAATGACGACACCGATTTTCGTTAAAATACGTTGAAACACTTCCAACCTTAATAGGTAACATATTTCATGGTTTAGACACTGCCATTAGCAACGATTATGGTTTTGGGTTCGGGAATACAAACGATTCCGTTGCGCCTAATCAACGTCGTTCAAGTAGGTATAACTATTATGAAATCTCATTTAACGTTTACAATTTTAAGATTACCTACATATCGTTCACGTATTTTGAATTCCGATATGATTCTGTCCATGATTAAAATGAAATACAAAAAGAAATTACCTACACAAGCAACCAAACCTTTTAGTTTTAGAGAAAAACAACAAAAAAAAAGATTTTTTTTCTCAAATTTCAGAAATATGAACTTGTGGACAAACATTCAACGACTGTATTCTTTGTACCTATGTTGTCTACTTTGGCCAATGAACGTGTTTATATTATTGCGAATGAAATTTTAAAAATTAAATCATAAATTCACACTTCGAAGTCACAGTTTAAAATATAAACAAAAATGTAAATTTATAAGTTATGTTTCTTGTTGGATTTTCACAATGGAGGCAATAATGTTTTGTTGAATGATCTCTCGAAATATGACTTTATAGCTTTAGCATGTAAAAATGTTATGAACAACGCCTTTGTATTATAGTTAATAAATTGTGATTAAGGATTTGATTTTACAAACCAAAGATATTTGTAAGTGGAATAAATGTATTTTAGCACGTTTTATGTGTTTTATTTGTCTAGTCGACTGACCTGGGCTAAAGATAGAGGGTTCGATTCCCGCCCGGGACAAATATTTATATATGTGCATGAACATGTCTGATTGTTCCTTGTCTGGGTGTAAAACATATTATATACGTACTAGTGACCCGGCTGTAGCTCCGCTCGCCGGTTACTCGTTTCTAGTAGTATTCACTTATTTATTTCAATTTTGTAGCCGCTCTTCCCTTTCCGTTAGGCCACTATAGTTCTTGTTCTGGACTTCGGTCCCGTCGTTTTGTGAATATCTTACTACAATTCAACAAATATTACAAGACCTACAATTACACACACGAAGCTGGAAGCAAAAGCGTGTGTATTATAGATTTAAACATTCTGGAAGAAATTCCTTAAATGAGTAAAAACTGTATCAAAAATCCGTTGCATGGTTTAGAAGAAGTAAGCGGCGAAACAGAAAAAAATAATCCCGTAGCGCCAAGGCGGCGACAACTCGACGGCGAATGATGCGAGGAAAGCGCCGCATCATGTTGTTACTAACTCAATCACGCACTTAGGTGTATTTTATACTTGGTGTTCGGCTGAACGTAATCCAAACTTATAGAGTATGTAGAGCTTACCGAACCAAACCAAAAGTTAAAAAATAATAATCATTTTTTCTCGTTAACCGTTAGTTTGCGCCATCTACTCACTTGAAACTTTTTGTATACTTCGGTAAGTTCTTCATATTTGAAGGTCGCATTTATGAAAAACCAGTACTTATTATTATACAAATTTTCACCTTCATTTATCTACTTCCTTTTTTCCTTCAGCCCTTTTTATAACCCACTGCAGGGACCACAGGCCTTCCCTGTGGTCATTTGTTGAATATGTAAAATCTTAATCAAAAATATTTAAAAAGATTTGTAAAACAGCTAAATCTATTTATATTAGAAATAAAATAGAGAAATCGGAAAACAAATATAAAACTGTGTGGCAAATTACACGTATTGAAACAGGCAAAATAAGGCCTCCCGACAACGAATATGCCTTGCGGGTGGATGACAGAAGTGTTACTTCAGCAATCGACGTCGCTCACGAATTTGTTTCTTTTTCCAAAATACCTATAAGCATTAAAATCACGGAACATTTGGGTTCATCTCCTGACCGTGCTGTTACTTTGTTAAAGGAAAACGTACCGACTCAGGGGTCGGAGTTCAGGTTTAAAAAAATAAATTCTTTCAATACTACTAAAACTTTTAAATCTTTAAAAATGAACAAGACCGAGGATTTATGGGGGCTGTCGGTGAAAGTTATAGGTTCTGTTGTTCACATTATAGCACCGTATTTGTCGAATATATTTAACGAATGTATTAAAGCGGGGAAATTTTCTAATTTAATAAATTATAGCAGAATAATACCTCTGTTTAAATCTGATGATAAAAAGGACCCCACGAATCATAGACCAATAGTAGTATTGCCTACTTTAAGTAAGATTTTCGACAAAATCATGCTCGATCAAATGCTTTCTTATTTTATGTCCCACAATTTACTTCATTCAACACAATTTGGTTTTACAAAAAGAAGATCCACTACAGGCGCTGGCATTTTACTTTTAAAACATATTTTTGATGCATGGGAAAATTTTAAAAATGCTATTGGTGACTTCTGTGATTTATCAAAGGCATTTGATTGTGTAGATCATCGAACACTATTCAAACAATATTTATTCTGCAGAAAAGGGCTATTCGAGCTATATATAAATTAAAATCTAGCGATAATGTGAAGGCTCACTTTAGAAATAGCAACATTTTGACAGTCCCTTGTCAGTACATTTATGAAAATATAATTTATGTACATAAAAACTTAAACGCTTTCTCTAGGGTTGTTGATAGCCACAACTTAAATACAAGACATAAGCATATGTTATCGATTCCCAGGTTCAGACTCTCAAAGGTTAATAATTCTTTCATGGGAAATTGTATTCGTTTTTATATTAAATAGAGATCCTAAAGAAATGTTGAACTTAAATTTCTAATCAATTTACAAAGCAAGTTAAAGTCCAACTTGTGAAAAAAGCTTACCATTGTATTAGCGAGTATTTAAATGATAAGTGCGCATGGACATCATTGTAATAGTCGTAAGCATATTTAATAAAAAAACAACTAAGAAAAACATATATTTAAATAAAATAAACAGGGAGGAGTTTTTTGCCGGTTTTTCTCCTTCTAGTTTTGGAACCGGTTCCTAATCACATAATCAATTCATTTTGACTTTCAATAAGTGTGTGTAAACATCTTATATTGAATAAAAACTTTTTGATTTTGGACTGTATGGCTAAATTCTAAAGTTTGAGAAATAGCGAAAAGTGTTCAAAGGGATCACGAGGTCGATTTTTGATAAAACGTAAACTATATATCCACATTTTTGAAAAATCTGTTACTTGAAAAGGGAATCAAACAACTTGATTTGATATTTATATATTAATATGTGAAGAAAAAACTTTAGACCCCTCTTAAAGTAGGTATATAGCGGGTATGGAAGAATGTTAAAAGTTTATATGCAAAAGGAGTGCCAAAACAGAATCTTACGTGATGAAAGCCCTCATCAAAATGTTTCCAACTACAGAAATTATAATAAAGTCATATGGGCTAAAAGGCGCCGGTTGGGAAGAACTAAATGTCAGCAAGAGTAGCACTCTGTGCCGTTCTTTCATTGCTTCCACGGAACCAAATTATGAGTGGTCTGAACTAAAAACAATCTGTCGGGACAATGATAATCCTGAATAAATAAAATTAATTATATTATTAAGTAATTTAAAAACAAATTTCAAATTACAAAAATTTTCAAATAAAAATTTCAGGAATGTGTTTTGCTCCGCATGAAATAGCATATGTGCTATTTTCTTAAAAATAAATAACTCAGACTTCTTTTTGAAATGGCTTTGCTTCAAATCAATCAAAAGACTGGATTGTTAAAATACTTTTTTTCTAAATATGAACGTAATGCGGAATTGGATTTTCGCTGTGGTTCGATGAATCTGGTTGGCTCATAGTAGTCCAGCTGACCCCACTGTCTAATTAATGCATTGCCATTTCCAAAAACTGACCTACTGTTATGTCACCCATTGAAATTCTAGTTGAGCATCTTAAATCAATTCGTCAGTGAGTACGAATTTCTTCAATAGTTGTATAAGAGGGTTCGCTTTATTTCTGAAACGAACATTACATATATGTTATTCCATTCCACTCCATGAGCCCAGTTTATACACCATTGCAAAGGCTTAGGCCTCACCTAAAGATTAGAGGGCTTGGAGCTTTAATCCACCACGCTGCTCCAATGCGGGTTGGCGGTTTGTAACGACCGCCATCTATTGGCATCAACCGGGATCGACTGCTTAACGTGTTCCCCCGAGGTACGAAGTAAGTGATGGTTAATGTACTTAAATCAGAAAAAAACTCATTGGTACACGCCCGGATTCGAACCACGGCCACATGGCCTTATGTGTTTGAATCAGGTTCGCTGCGTTCGCTTCGTGCTGTCACGACATATATTATAGTAGGAAGCCTGTTGTAAAACTTTGAAGAAATGTATAATATTTGGGAACGACGAAAGAACAAAGAACTCACACTCACCAATCACCAAAAACGTCGAAAAAATTTGGTTTCTTGTATGGGAACCAGATTTAATTTTTTATTTTATTTATGTTTTATTATTATTAATATTGAGAAGTACAGTAATTCACCTTTCATAAAAATTTGAAATGTAAGCAACGAACGGTCTCACACTCACCAAAAACGTCGAATTTAATTTTTAACTTTATTTTATTATTTGTTATTATAGCGATCATAGTGATACATCTTTCATGAAAATTTCATGTGTTCAAGAAATGATCTTACAATCAATAATCACCAAAAACGTTGAAAAAAAACGTCGAAAATACGTTTCTTGTATGGGAACCCCCTTTAATTCTCCTTAGTATCCTTAGTTCCTTAGTATCTAAGGATCTGACCTGAGATGATATCTATGTAACGCTAAAAAATTCAACAAAACCAGCCTGCAGATTCTTTTATAGAAACACGCCGGATGCTGCACCTCCTGCTGGTCTAAAACCGTAAAGCCTATCAGATTCTCTGCAAGAATCTGATCTGAGATACATAATATATATCTATGTAACGCTAAAACCTCATCAAAATCAGTCTATATTTTTTTTTGTACAAACAGGATTAATGCAGCACATACTGGTGGTCTAAAATCGTAAAGCTCATTTGAGAATTTGATCCGAGATATCTATGCAACGCAAAAAACCTCATTAAAATGAGCCTAATTTTTTTTATAGAAACACGATTGATGTAGCACACCTTAGTGGCTGTTATAAGCATAAAACGTATCTAAGAATCTAATTTGAGTATATGTCCTTATAACGCATAAAACCTCATCAAACCGCATAAAACCTTTGTCAAGTTAATTTATGGAAACACGTCTAATGCAGCACACCCTAATGGCTGATAACCACAAAATGTATAAAAGAATCTGAACTGAGAAGATATCTATGTTACCCTATTTTAGAGAGGAATCAACATTTTTTTGAATGCGCCTTTGTGTGGTCACGTTTTTCCATAAAGTAATAAATTCACTTTTGTGACGTATTTCAAAATTATGTTATATAATTACGAAATAAAGATATTTGACTTCGACTGTCCAAGAATCTGATTTGTAATGTTATTTATGTTACGCAAAAAACTTGTATTGTTTTCCATAGAAACACGCCGGATGCGGCACCTCCTTGTGATCGATCTTATCTGAAATGATTTTGTAACGCAAAAAACCTCATCAAATTCAACCTAGTTTTTTCATAGAAGCACGCCTCATGCAGCACCTTCTAGTAGTCTTCAACCGTAAAGCCTATTTAAGAATCTGTTATGAGATCATATTTATGCAACACCAAAAAAACTCATAAAAATCAGGCAATTTTTTTTATTAAAAACACGTAGATATAATGCAGCACCTCCTGGTGGTTTATAACCGTAAAACCTATCTAAGAATTTGATCCGAAATCATATCTCTGTAACGCAAAAAACCTCATTAAAATCAGCTGTGTTTATTAGAAACACGTATAACGCAGCATCCTCTAGTGGTTGATGATCATAAAGCATATCTAAGACTCTGATCTAAGATGTTTATGTAACGCATAAAACCTCATCAAAATCAGCTCAGTTGTTTTTTGCAAACACGTCTAACGCAGCACCCCCAAATGGAATGTGTTAATGTATTTTATTTTCAATTCTGCAGATATTTGAAACGTAAAGAATACGTTATATACATAAAAAAGAAACTAAAACATTTAAATGTTTCTTTGTATACAACAATAACTTCCGCTTACGCGTGTCGCGTCGATTGTAGGACCACTGAATTAATTTTACCGCGCAATGGTTTTAATTTAACTTTAATATCTTATAGTTATAACTCCTAACATATTAATTTAAATTGTATGGCGTAAAGGACAATTAATTATCACATCATATGTGACAATTTTTTTTTAAATTAAAATAGGTCTAGTAAGTTATCCTTTAAAAATAGACTTGCCACAGCGGAATTTTCTTTAGACCTGTTATAGAGAAAAGATTCCTTTATACATTGGTAGACGACCTACACGACATAGACGACCGCTTAGCCTAGTGGGCAGCAACCCTGCCTGCGAAGCTGGAGGTCCCGGGTTCGAATCCCAGGTCGGGTCAGTATTTATATGATGAATATTAATACTGGCACCGGGTCTTGGTTGTTATATGTATGTGGTGTCTTCGCTTGGTACCCAAAATACAAGCTAATGCTTAGTTTGGGACCTAGACGTTGTTGTGATTGTGTGTGTTATTATTATTATTATTATTGGTTCGTTATGCCTCGAAGGGGTTGTTAGGCAGCGTTTTCGATGAAAGCTCCCAGTCGGTTGATTTTTTCAACAATCATCGTCATATTTCAACCAATTTACGCAAGACATTAATAAACTATATGCTCAAACCTTCCTCTTGAATCACTCTGTCCATTGGGGAAAACCGTATGAAAACCCGTTCAGTAGTCTTTGAGGTTATCGCGTTCAGACAAACAGACTTTATAAACTTTTGCCGCTGTGAAGTTATTCACAGAAAGCGTCGCAGTAGCGTAAAATATAGATGAAGGAGAGGTCGTATAGTTCGCACCTAGGACCAATTATCATAGAGGACAGAATCATAACACGTTGCCGCTTTTGTATCAGTGTATCAACGCGTAATCGTGTATCTTTGTCCATCCCACGGAGTCTGGCTACGAGTAAAAGAAATACTTAATTTATGTACGTTTGGCAACGTTGGACTGTCAGTGTAAATCGTGTCAATTCTTGACCGACTAGTCGGTCAAAACATTGTGATGAAGTAAAGCATTTTAATGAATTTTATAACGGAATCTCATTGTTTTAGCTAAAAGTATTTGAATTCTGAAAGAATGCCGCTTTCAGCTGTGTCTTGTTCGTCAAGAACAACAAAAGGAGGATTAAAAGACCTGCATTGTTTGGCATCATTTTTCATGCATGTAATGTAATGCCATTAAGTACTGTAAAATTAAATCATATAATACAATCACAAAAAATGGACATGCCTAAAAACAGATGATTCTGTCCACGCCCTACTCGTTCGCGCGCGGGGTCCCTCTCCCACTACTTCCCCTCGCTGCACCTGCGCATTGTGTCATTCGCAGGCAACTTAGTGTAAAATGCACTGATTTTAGATCTGGACAGGTGCGGCAATAAATTAATATATTTTTAATAAAACATTGATGACTTACATCTTAGTTTTAATATGAAGATGAGAAAAAATGTGGGCATAACACGAAACAACAAAAACTAAAATGAATGTTTCCAACATATTCCACTTGACGAGCAAAATGTTTCTTCTTAGTTAAATTAAAAAAAAAATATCTTATTAATATTTAAAAAGTAACTGCATAGTTCACTAAGTTTGAAGGAGTGGACTGTAATCATAGGTGTTTAATTTGTGTAACGTAGCAATCCATGGGAACATTTACATTTTATTTTATTTAATGAAAAACAATTAAATGCAATTACATACATTGTTTCAAATACAATTTTAACTTTGATATATGTTAAGTTTTTTCTTTTAATAAATAATTTTTATTTATTATTATTACTGTTACTGTTCCATAGGTAAAATACAAACTTTCGTATGTCCGATGTTTTATGACATTTTCCATTAACCTTTCTTACTTCTAATGCTCTAACACAGCCATCCTTTCCAGAAAAAAATTTTGTGACTCGGGCCATAGGGAAAGTCATAGGCTGAGTGTCTCACAAAATTATGGGGTTTCCTACTTGTATATTTGGGCAAGTGCCCTTCTATTTAGGACGATTTTGTAATATATTTAAATATATTTTTGACCAATATCTCCAAAACCTTTTTTTTTCAGAGAACTGTAGATATTCCAAAATTTTAATCTATTAGAATGTGTATTAGCAAGATCTTGCTCTGGATAACAAGTGAGAGGCCCACTTGTTGAAAAGTGGCCAGGAGTTAAATTAATCTTCGATGTCGGAGGACATGGGCATTATTGGCCTTGAATTTAATATACCTTCTATTTGCACTAATACAGTATACATTTGTTCATAGGTCAATACATGTGAACATAACACTCTTTTTAAATGATGCTTCACACTTTTCACTGCTGCTTCCCATAATCGAGCAAATAGGGGAATAGCTGGAAATAAAATGAGATTTAATTCCTAGTTTTGCAGTGTCACTTTGAAGTAGAGTTTGATGGGACTTAGAATTATTTAATTTATATAGGAGGCCCGTACTGCGATATGCGGTTCAACAACCTGCTATCGTTTGCGATTATGAATCCTCATGAATCAATAGAAATATTATGACTTTACACTTGACGTCATAACCATATTTAATATTTTTTCGGAAAAAAATAATTAAGAAAATTAACGCCTTAATTTTTTATTTTAAGAGGAGGTATAGGTTGGACTATATTTTTGGGAAAAAAAAATAAAAACTGTTAAAAATTCGGTACAATCTTTATTGTGATATATCTATTGTAAATACTAGAAATAAACAAAAACTCGCCGTTTCCACCCCTAGAGTCCATAAAATAAGTAATTTATTCAAAGGTAACTGTGTACGATTTCATAATAAACTTCCAAGCAATATAATAGACTTGTCAATAAATAAATCCAAAAATTATGTGAAACGATAACTGATCTCTCAAGCATCCACTTAATTTTTAAGACAATGGTTTCTAGTGCCGTCACCAAAAAAAATGAGCCGTTCAAGTTTCTTGCTGTGTTCTTTTTAGAGTGGTCGCGTACGAACCTGCTTGAACTTATAGCTATGGGACGGTCAAAAGTGACAGCAGCATGTATTACTTGAAAAAATAAATAAATATGTTCAGTAATAATAACGTATACATCATAACAACGTCTAGGCCCCAAACTAAGCATTAAATTGTTTTGGGTACCAAACGAAGACACCACATACATATAACAACCAAGACTCGAAACCAGTATCGATATTCATCATATAAATACTAACCCGACCTAGGATTCGAACCCGGGACCTCCAGCTTCGTAGGTAGGGTCGCTACCCACTAGGCTAAGCGGTTGTCGAGTCGTCGTCGTCAGTCAAACATAAGTTAAAAATCGGCTGATGATGAGAATTTCAAATTCTCAATAAACATAAATATAAATCTCAAGATATCACCATCACCATTAACTAAATCATCTTCATGATCTCAGCCATAGGAAGTCCACTGCTGGACATAGGCCTCCTCTCAAATAAAATTATCCGTCACAAACAGTTAAAAGTATACATTTAAATTTATATAGCGGCAAATTAAAAGAGATCTTTAAAAAAAACATCTAATCACAATCACCTATAACTCTGGTCGTTGGCAGTTGGCACGGAGCTCCTCCGCAGCAGCTACGAACAGCTGATGTGCCAGACTGGCTTGGAGCTCTCGACGTCGTTCGGCGGCGGCACTTTGAACCGCTTACCACTTGCGTTTTTCTTACTTCTATACTGGAGTAAAAGTAAATTATCGTCATTACAGTTCGATTACTTTGTTAAGAGACTCTTTCGTTGTATTGCGCGACTGACCGATTGCCCGAGTAGTTAGGCACCCTAACTGCAGAGCCGAGGGTCGCGGATTTGATTCCCGTCCGGAACAAATATTTGTTTGCATGAATAAGTCTATTTGTTCCGTGTCTGGGTGTGAAAAGTACTTAAAACAAGCTCTACTAACTTTAGAACTAGACGGCACTGTGTGGGATGGCCCAGGTATTTATATTATAAAGAGAGCGGTGTACAGCTAAATAAAATAAATCTAGTTTGACGTTAATAACAGGACTTACCTTTCAATTTTTCATCAGGTGTACGTTCTGCCTCATTCTTAGCAAAAATGAGTGCAATTGTTTAAATCAGGCACCTTGTGACTACGCTTTGAATTTATAAACCATAAAAAATAGTTATCTATTTCATTTACCTGCTGTCTCGTGACAAAAAAAATCAAGGTATTTATATAGATTGACTGTTGTTGTTGTTGTATAACTGACCTGTTGGTCGAGTGGTCGGCGCCAACTGTAGAACCGAAGTTCGCGGGTTCGATTCCCGCCTAGTACAAATATTTGTGTGCATGAACATGTCTATTTGTTCTGTGCCTGGGTATAAAATATCTGTATATGTATAAAAAAAAATATTTTGTTTAGTACCCATAATACAGGCCTCTGTCTAGTTTGGGACTAGATGATCTTTTGTAAGATGTCGCAGATATTATTATTCAGCATCTTCCGATGTGACTGCTAAAGTATTGTGTATCATATGTGTAGCAGTGGCGAAGGGTGGTTGTACGAGTATAAAAAATGTAACATGGCCCGGCCGTGACGATCCACGGTTCTAGGAAAAGAACACTCAGTCACGACCGCTTAGCCTAGTGGGTAGCGAAACTTTAACCTACCTACGAAACCTACGAACCTGGAGGTCCCGGGTTCAAATCCCAGGTCGGGTCAGTATTTATGATGAATACTGATACTGGTACCGGGTCTTGGTTGTTATATGTATGTGGTGTCTTCGCTTGGTACCAAAACACAAGCTAATGCTTAGTTTGGGGCTTAGACGTTGTTGTGATGTACACGTTATTATTATTATTTCTGATACTGAGATGGTCTATTCTAATGTTTATGATCAGACCCTACGCCATAGGTGTCTAGCGCCTAAATTATTGTGACTGGTATCATTCACCACTGTCGAGTAGAATGTATTAAAACGCTTTTATATCGAAAAAAAAAACTGTACAATACCAATAATGACCTATTAATTTGTGTAATTAACTACGACATGTAAGTACGTACTGTTCATTAGCATAGTGAGGTATTCGCAGAAGTGTTTTGGCGTTGCTATGGAACGCGCGTAAGCGGTCGTCATGGGCGTGAAGTCTCGCCTCCAATTCCTCGTGACGCTTCAGGAGAGCCTCTGCTTCGTCCACCGACAACTGTAATGCGACAAAATATTGTGAAGATGCAAGTTGATTTGAAAATTGTTACATACAGGATATTTAGTTAAACGTTGTCCAAACTTATAGAGCGTGTAGAGCTTACCGAACTAAAAAAAAAGTTCAAAGTCCAGTAACTGTAGCTTATTTGTATTTAGTAAGAGTAGACCTTCTAAGTGAGTCGTCTGTTTGTCTGAGTGTCGTGATAACCCGAGCGCAGCGAAGCTATTTCAAGTTTACAAGGTCGTGCGGCCCTGGTTCGAATCCAGGCGAGTATAAAATGTAATTTCTTCAAAGATGATGCCACTGAGCATAAAACGCCGCCGTATCTGTAGATGTAAAAATATAGTATTATGATACTGGTTAGAGACCCCGCAGTCTTACAATTTCTAGGTGGCCGACTATCGAACAACTAAATCGCGTACTTTCACAACTTTATTGAAATCGGCCAACTTTATTGTGTTGGCTGCCAGCCGCAGACCTAATTGATTTTATTATTACGTCCATGGTCCTCGATGATTTAGTCGGTGAGAGTGTTGCTAGTTCGTTGACGTTTGCATGAAAATGCAGGAAAAGAACGCTCTAATTGCTATATTGATAAAAAAAGACGAAAACAAAAGAGAAAATTTTGGGTCATCCTATATTCAGTGACAGATTAGAACAGGGGAAACATCATACCCTGTATTCTAAACAGCATGCCAACTTTTTAATTGTGTAAATTGTCTAATCTGAAGGGAATCTCGGTTCTGATAGGTACGATCGGTGTCCAATTAATTCGTTGGACGATTTAGTTGGATAAAATGTGCGGGCTATCATTAACTTATTATTATTAATCCTATTAGTCATGGGTGTAGTATTGTCTGGATAGATAGTCGACGTCACAAGACGTAGATTTATTAGGCTCCTAATAGTTCACCGCAAAACGTCTCAAGCTGTCTTAGTCATTTGATCATTACACTTTGCATAACTCCATCTATATTAAACGAAAAATATGAGTTAAAGTCGGAATGGAATTATGAAAGCAATATAAATATAGTCACTTACCTTCATTGAGTTCAAAATTTTTAAAATTCAATACATATTAATGCCAAGTTATGTTTTTCTCATGGACGTAATACTAGTTTCAGGACAGTGAACTCGGCTTTGCGAAACGAGGAGATGAAACAGCGAGGTCCAAGTCCCTTTGTCTCTTTTCTTCTAGGGCGACAATAATTTATATTCATTTTTTTCTTCTCTCATCTTGACTTTTGTTGTTATTGCTCTATAATATCAGGTTTACTTAAAAAGAACTATTAAACGAGAAAAGATGACAAAAATCTGAATAGCGGATGTGCGTGATGGAAAAGTTGGCAGATATAGAAAGATTTTCAAAGATTAAAAAAAAGTAAGCGAATTAAATTGAAATCAAATTGCCGACACCTTAAAAAACTGCGGAAGAACAACAATTGCGTGTCGAATCACATGGTTTCGTAGCCATACCAAGAACAATAATTAATCACAAAGTCATCAAAAAGTGCATCAAGTCAAGTGCCTAAACCAGAAAATAATCAGAAATCTATAACTATGATCAAACTTATGATTATGGTTCGTCATAAGTGTTTGTATAGTATTTACGCTATCTTCTATTACTATTAGGAAACTTTTTAATAATTTTTTAAAACGTAGTTCAAGAAAGCTAGTCACAAAAGCGACAACCCGTATTAAAATATGATCCTTCGGCGGAGGATTATCACCTCCAAAATAAATTGTGAAGCAATTACGACTCTTAAAAATCAAAGCTTTAATGATAGATACATTAATCGCCTTAATAAATTAGCGACAGACTCCCCTTATATACAATACCGCTTTTAATATAAATCTCCGATTCGATCACAGAAATAACGGTATCTAAATTGTAATTTATAATTAGATGGCTGACCGCCTCTATTTACAAAGTAATTAAGTCCTACAAGAGTAAGAAGCCAAGCACGATAAATTACGTATGTTTGCACTCCCGTGTCCCTAAGACCCATCACTTAAGAAATATCTCGTTAAAGGATCCCAATAGGCCTAAGCACACTGCACCCTAGAATGGGAATTTCTAAATATCAGTATATAAAATATATTTCTCATACATTTTGTCACGCTTTACTGCCTTATACGAACGTGGGAACGTAAAAATATAATTTTGTACAGGTGACCAGTTCCTTTCCTTTCCAAAAACAACCAACAATTCCAAAAATCCCCAATAATCCAGTGAATGAAAACAAATATAAAATACTCAAGCTTCCGAAACAGTATTTCTAGGGCCGAAATGTCTTGCACTTGAGTGCTGGTGCGGGACTCAGAGCTATGAAATATTGGTTAGGTTAGGCCGGAACAGACAGACAGACACTACGATTTTATTTATATGGAAGATGGATCTATTACTTATTTTGTATTTATCTAAGGGAGAATACAGTTTCCGTAATGACGTTAATGATGACTGATGAATAATGACACTTTTATTTTATAAATTACAAGCAAACCGCAATTTATTATTAGAAACCTTCCAAAACTTGTTCTTGGTTTTCTCCACGGGACTGCTTTAAATTCCACAATGTAAGATTTACTACTGACCAGTTTTTTTAAAACTGTATTTCAAGTCATCTGCTAAAAAAATTGCCACAACGACCCACCGATTCTCTTCCACAAAAAACCAATGCAGGAGAAATTTTCAAGAACCCAGTAATTTCAATTGATAAGTTGATTTTAACTTACTAACTAATAAAACCAAGAGTAACACTTTTTAATGCTAGTACTAACGTGATAACGTTTTAGGTCACATTTGGGACGGTGAACGTTTTGATCCATCGTCAACATACGATATCAATATAAAAAGACGAATCGTATACTATATATGTAACAACCGTAATCAATTTCGTGATGGGAAACAAATCGTACTACATGCCGCGATCGGTCGAATGATCATCGTCCTGTTAACGGTGTCTATCTATATAATGAATGTTGCTTTGTATTTTTTACTGTCTATGTGTTCCTACATCATACTACGCTGAAACATTTGCCTGCGCTGGACTGATTCCTGTTGCTGATTCCTTTTCGCAGTCATGTAATTAGACATTTTAGATTTTCCGTCTGATGCTCTATTGGGTATTTTTGTACGTAAGAACTATGCTGTGACGTCTATAAATTTAAACATATTTTTTACTATACCAGAATATATTAATTTTTTACATAGTATTTTAAATTTGCACAGCAAAAAGAAATAAATTTTAATAAAGAATTCCTACTAACTAGATGGATAGCATCGCCGGCACTGTCCAGCACTTCGCCGATCGCGTCGCCCGTGAACACCAGCACCACATCGTGCTTCAATGCCTGGCAGTACACCCCGTCGGTCGAAAGACTTTATTTTTAATATTAACAAAATAAAATTTGAAGTGTAAGCAACGAACGCTCTCACACTTATATGGGAATTCTTTAATTTTTAACTTCATTTTATTATTATTATTTGTTATTATAGCGATCATACTGATACATCTTTCATGAAAATTTCAAGTGTACACAACGCTCTCACACTCACCGATCACCAAAAATGTCGGAAAAATTAGGTTTCTTTTATGGGAATTCTTTAATTTTTGACTTTATTTATGTTTTATTATTTTTAATATTAAAAAGTACAGTAATACACATTTCATGATAATTTGAAGTGTAAGCAACGCTCTCACACTCACCAATCACAAAAATGTCGGAAAAATTAGGTTTCTTTTATGGGAATTCTTTAATTTATAACTTTATTTTATTATTATTATTTTTTATTATAGCGATCATACTGATACATCTTTCATGATAATTTCAAGTGTAAACAACGCTCTCACACTTACCAATCACCAAAAACGTCGGAAAAATTAGGTGTTTTTTTATGGGAATTCTTTAATTTTTAACTTTATTTTATTATTATTATTTGTTATTATAGCGATCATACTGATACATCTTTCATGATAATTTCAAGTGTAAACAACGCTCTCACACTCACCAATCACCAAAAACGTCGGAAAAATTTGGTGTTTTTTTATGGGAATTCTTTAATTTTTAACTTTATTATTATTATTATTTGTTATTATAGCGATCATAATGATACTTTTTTCCTAAAAATTTCAAGTTTAAGTAATGATCTAACAACCACCAATCACCAAAAACGTCGGGAAAATTAAGTTCCTTGTATGGGAACCCCCTTTAATTTTTGACTTTATTTAGGTTTTATTATTTTTAATATTAACAAGTACAGTAATACACATTTCATAAAAATTTGAAGTGTGAGCAACGCTCTCACACTCACCAATCACCAAAAACATCGGAAAAATTTGTAATTTTATTTTATTACTAGCGACCGCCCGCAGCTTCGCTTGCGTAGACTACAAATTCCTGTTATAGGTACTATTAACGTTCGAGATGGTTTATACGTACTTTTTGCTGGAACCAATTTTGGTCACACCCATTCAAACTTTCTATCTTCATTCCCCTTCCACCCTTTAAAAAACCGATACAATTTTTCATCTCCCGTTTCCCACCCTTAAAATGTGGAAATCTAAAAACCCTGAAACACGTCATTATTTAGGTCCCTCCATTTCCATCCTTAAGTCTGAAATTTCTAAAAAAGCCTTTCTTAACTTTATAATGCTTACGTTATAAAATAAACTTATGTTCCAAATTTAAGCTTCCTAGACTTAGTACTTTCGGCTGTACGTTGCTAGATCAGTGAGGACAAACGACAGACAGATAGACAGACAGACAAACACAAAAAATAGCTTATGACACTCTTGACAACCTTCTTTCACGTCTGCAAAATTTCATTAAAATCTGTTCAGACGTATTGGAAATTAGCTTGAATAGATAAAATTGAATTGAATAGACGTACAGACAAACAGACGGACAAAAAGTAGCTAATGTCAAATATCTTGACAACATTCTTTCCCGTCTGAAAAGTTTCCTTAAAATCTGTTTAGCCGTTTTGGAGATTAACTCAAATACACAGATACACGTACAGACAGACAGACGGACAAAAAGCAACATTTGTTAGTTTTAACGACCTTCTTTTCATATTCATTGATGTTTCATTTAAATAGGTTTAGACATATGGACGTACAGACAGACATACAAAAAGTTCTGTATGTCACATATGGAAAGGGTGTAGTCAAAAAATTACATCCGGTTATATGTGTAAAGTTTCATCAAAATCGGTTAAGCCGTTTTGGCTGAAGCCGATTTGCTCGAATAGACAGACAGTTCGTTTTCATGTATATAGCCTATAACTCTCCGCTAGAATCAGGCTATCAAAGGCAAAAAGAATTTTTCAAATCCGACTGGTAGTTTCAGAGATTAACAAATTCAAACAAAAAACGAACGAACGAACCAACCAACCAACAAACAAACAAACGAACAAACAAACAAACAATCAATCAATCAATCAATCATCAAATCAATCAGCTGCGCGACGGAAGCTCTCAAAAGGAATAATTTTTCCCGTTTTGCAACATTTTTCATTGATGCTCCACTCCTATTGGTCGTAGCGTGATGTAGTATAGCCTATAGCCTTCCTCGATAAATGGACTATCCAACACAAAAATATTTTTTCAATTTAAACCAGTAGTTCCTGAGATTTGCGCGTTTAAACAAACAAAAGAACAAACCAACCAACAAACCAACCAACAAACCAACCAACCAACAAACAAACAAACAATCAATCAATCAATCAATCAATCAATCAAACAAACAAACTCTTCAGCTTTATAATAAGTATTTCTATTATATAGATTAATAGAATATAAGATAATAAGAAAATAAGATATTACTAAAAACCGTATCAGTCTATTGGTTTGGAAGTAAAAAGTTAACGAACAGAGGCAGACAGCGAATTTATTTTCTCCCGCTATAGTTTTTAAATTTCAATAAAAACTGTTAAGATATTAATTTAAATTGTATGACGTAAAGGGCAATTATAATATGGATGAAATGCTTAAGACAACTAACGTATTTAATTTGATAAGGATTAATATCACGTTTAAAAAACATCTTCGCAAATAGTACATTATGTTTAACAAATTTGATTGTCATAAAAAAGGTTATAGTAAGTTAACCTTAAAAGATACACATATGCTGTTGCGGACTTTTGGTTAGAACTTTTAAAGGGGTACAATTCCGTAATACATGATTTTTGCTTAACATCAACCGTTTACGCAGCGCGCGCGACGGAAGCTAACAAAAGGAATAATTTTTCCCGTTTTTGCAACATTTTTCATTGATGCTCCACTCCTATTGTTGTAGCGTGATGTAGTATAGCCTATAGCCTTCCTCGATAAATGGACTATCCAACAAAAAAATAATTTTTCAATTCGAACCAGTAGTTCCTGAGTTTTGCGCGTTCAAACAAACAAACAAACAAACAAACAAACAAACTCTTCAGCTTTATAATATTAGTATAGATTTGCGATTTGTAGCGATCATAGTGATACATCTTTCATGAAAATTTCAAGTATAAGAAATGATTTTACAACAAATAATCACCAAAAACGTCGGAAAAAAATCCACAGATCTTGCAGTCCCAGCAACCATCGGTTTCATTGAAAATGAACCTACCCAAATAAGATTTTCACAGATTATTTTATTTTATTGCCGCAAAATCGTGGCATTGCCACGTAATAGTGGTTTTGCCACGAAAACGTGGCACTATTCTTTTCAACTCTTTAAACTCAGAAATAAATCAACGAAAAAAAATATGTTCGTTTGTTCAACATATTTGAAACATTTAGGTTTTCCTCTGATATCCTTAAACGTTTTGAACTCGATAATGAAACATTCGAACGAATACAGGCCGAAAGGCGATGACCGTAATATTAACAAGTTCCCAATCGTCCATAAAATCTAACATGTGATGTCAAATTTCTTGTTCGATTTCCAACCGATATCTAAAATTTTGGTCTCAAACTGTAGCTACTGACGCCCTCTAACCTTTTGTACAACACTTTGAAGTGATCCGACGAATACCCTCTGAAATATATTTATAACTTATAACTATGTAACTTATTTCCACAAACACCAGCGATCGACCAAAAAATCTCATCTTTCGGAAATAATTTCTCTTACAATTACCAACCGATTTCCAAAAACTTGGTCTCAAATTGTAGCTACGTCAATGGCCAAGACAGAATTTTTTTTTTATTTTCGATATCGGTCCCCGATCTCGAAATATTTTGGATTTAGTAAAAAAAAACCGAAAAAATCCCGATTTTTTTACATTTTCCAATTTTTTACAAAAATTGCTATACCGATTTCCAAAATTTTGGTGTTATAAGATGCGCAACTGAATTCTTGATCTTTTAAAACCTTAAAATCTTGGCTAAACTCCATACCCTCGGAGTTATGGCCAAAAATGCGTCTTCTGTGAAATGGATTTGATAGTCATTTTTAATGACAAAACGTCGAAAATACGTTTCTTGTATGGGAACCCCCTTTAGTTTTTGATGTTTACTTGAAGTTTTCTTAGTATCTAAGGATCTGATCTGAGATGATATCTATGTAACGCTAAAAAATTCAACAAAACCAGCATGCTGATTCTTTTATAGAAACACTCCGAATGCAGCACCTCCTGCTGGTCTATAACCGTAAAGCCTATCAGATTCTCATCTGAGGATGTGATATAAGTTAAGTACATAATATTATAATAATATATATGTGACGCTAAAACCTCATCAAAATCATTCTTTATTTTTATTATAGAAACACGATTAATACAGCACATAATGGTAGTCTGTAACTGTAAAACCTATTTGAGAATCTGAACTGAGATAATATCTATGTATCGCAAAAACCTTATCAAAATGAACCTAGTTTTTCTTTTTAAATATAACTGATGCAGCACGCCTTAGTGGCTGATAACCATAAAACGTATCTAAGAATCTGATGTGAGCATACGTCCATGTAACGCATAACACCTCATCAAAATCAGTCAAGTTAATTTATGGAAACACGTCTAATGCAGCACACCCTGATGTCTGATAACAACACAACGTATCAAAGAATCTGAATTAAGAAAATATCTATGTGAGCCTATGTAAGCCTATTCCAGAGAGGAATAAGAGAAAAATCACAATTTTTTGGAATGCGCCTTTGTGGTGACGTTTTTCCACAAAATAAAAAATTCCTTTTTTATGACGTATTTCAAGACCATGTTACATAAATACGAAATAAAGATATTTGACTTTGACTATCCAAGAATCTGATTTGTAATGTTATTTATGTTACGCAAAAAACTTCATTAAAATCAGCATAGTTTTTTTCATAGAAACACGCCAGATGCAGCTCCTTCTGGTGATCGATCTTATCTGAAATAATTATTATTTAACGCAAAAAACACTCATCAAATTCCACCTAATTTTTTGTCATTGAAAATGGAAACGACTTTCATTTCGTTGGAGTATATGGGGTCATTTGGGAGTTTTGTGAGACAGGCAGATTAGGATTACACAAAGAGTTTTCGAGATATCGGGATGAACGTGTTGTCAAAAGACGCAGCTTGGCGAGCTCTACAAGATGGTAAAAGACAATTTGGAAAAAGTTCAAAAACAAAAAAAAAATTGGCAAAGAACGGAAAAATTCGCAATTTTTTTCCCCGATTTTCATTTTGGGAGCCCGATATCTCGAGAACTAGGTCCGAATAAGAAAAAAGTAAAAAACGACTAGGGGTAATTAAACGGGGGGTCGATTGAGACTAAAATTGTTAAAATCGGACACCGGAAGTAGTGGTTAAGTGTGCCCTTAGTTGGAAGTCGGACATGCGTCGGTGTTACATTTCGTACTAATTCGGTTTGTTCGATCGAAATGTCGTACAGAATGTTATATTTCGAAGTTTTAAGCTTATTCAGATACAGTTGTGTTATTTTTATTACGAATAAAATTTATTTCGAAAAATATTATCCAAAATATGTGTGTTTAATTTATTCCGTTAGGTTCATTTCCAATGTCGTAAGAAGTTCGTGGGAAAGCAGGAGATCCGTTAATTTTTCAGAGAAGCACGCCTGATGCAGTACCTTCTAGTAGTCTTCAACCGTAAAGCCTATCTAAGAAACTGATCTGAGGTTATATTTATGCAACGCCAAAAAACCTCATAAAAATCAGTCCATTTTTTTAATAAAAACACGTTTAATGCAGCACCTCCTGGTGGTTTATAATTGTAAACCTTATCTAAGAATCTATGTAACGCAAAACACCTCATCAAATTCAACCTAGTATTTTCATAGAAACACGCCTGATACAGCACCCCCAAGTGGCTGTTATGTTTACCCTACTTGGAGTATTTTTAATGTATTTTATTTTGACAAAGTAAAGAATACGTTATGATACATAAAAACAAACGAAAATATTTAGGTATTTCTTTGTATACAACAATGATAAGTGCTGTATACGCGTGTCACGTCAGTTGTAGGACCACTGAATTTATTTTTAATTTAACATAATATCTTAAAATTATAACTCCTAAGATATTAATTTAAATTGTTTGGCGTATAAAGGACAATTATATAGTGCATGAAATGTTTAAATTACTTGACGTATTTAATTTGATAAAGATTAACAGAGTATCCTTGTAAATAGCTTTCCAATTATCACATCATATGTGACATTTTTTTAAAATAAAATAGGCTTGTTTTCAGCAATGATCGTCATATTTAAACCAATTTAATTAAGCAAGACATTAATAAACTTTATACACAAACCTTCCTCTTGAATCACTCCGTCCATTGGAGAAAACCGTATGAAAATCCGGTGGGTAGTTTTTGAATTTACAGTCAGACAAACAGACTTTACACGAACAGTTCTTTTTGTGAAACATCGGAGAATATAACTGAAATTTAAAATTAAATAAAAGTTTTGTGTTTGTCAAAATGAACTATAATAATTATATTATATAGGTATACTTAACTATTAGCATCACAGAAATGTAATGCTTATGAGATTTTTCTACTGTGTTAATATTTTTAGGTTTAACCATAAAAGTGCGAATCGACTAGAAGCCCTCATAGATTTCAGTGCGCAGGTCCCCGCTCGCCGGGCTTCACCCTGAGAAATCCCCGCGTGCCGGTCTTCGCCCCGCGAATTAGCGGTTGGCATTTTCGGTACTGTGAAATGACATTTGTGACTCTATTAAAACCAAACGCTGCTGTCAAATTTTTTTACTCTATGGGTTTAACAAAGTGATAATTTTTTTCGAAAAATATTATCCAAAATGTGTGTGTTTACTTTATTTCGTTAGGTTCATTTCCAATGTCGTAAAAAGTTCGTGCGAAAGCAGGAGGTTCGTTGATTTTGTTCAGAAAATTATGACTAATTATGAATATGAATACCTAAACATTTATTTTTATTAAATACAAAAATTTTAAAAATATTTCAAGTTGCTTATGCTAACATTTAGTTACTGGCCGGCAGTTGATTAGTTGATTCGATACTATTAAAGCGAGTTAAAAAAAAACAAAATTAATATTTAATAACATACTTAATAAAACATAAATAAATAGAAAAATATAAATGAATGGAACTTAGGAATTGATACCCAACTTTAAAAACGTAAGGTTCTTTTTAAGCGACTTCAAAAAAGAAGGAGGTTACTCAATTCGACCGTATATATGTTTTTTTTTTTGTGTGTTCAGGGATAACTTCGTTGTTTATGAACCGAATAGGATGATTTTTTTATGAAACGAAGATATCTCCGAAATGGTACCATGATAAGAAAACCAGGATCCGATGATGGCATCCCAGAGAAATCGAGGGCAACCTTCGAAAATCGTATTTTAAAGTATCGTATTTTAAGTATTTTGATAAAGTACTACTACTAGTACTATTTAATGAAGGTCGGGAGTCGATCTGATGATGGAGCTGAAAGACAGTCGAGGGAACTCCTCAACGACTTGCAGCAATTACCTGGTGTTTGGACTTGATTCATTTCTATTGATGAGATCTTTGCACCCATATGGATTATAAGTGCCATTACAGGTCTGATGATGGAGACCATACACAATCGAGGGAACTCCTCAACGATTTACAGCAATTACCTGGTGTTTGGACTTAATTCATTTCTATTAATGAGAACTTTGCACCCATATGGGTTATAAGTACCATTACAGATCTGATGATGGAGACCATACACAATCGAGGGAACTCCTTCACGATTTACAGCAATTACCTGGTGTTTGGACGAAATTCATTTCTATTAATGAGAACTTTGCACCCATATGGGTCATAAGTACCATTATAGATCTGATGAAGGAGACCATACACAATCGAGGGAACTCCTTCACGATTAACAGCAATTACCTGGTGTTTGGACGTAATTCATTTCTATTAATGAGAACTTTGCACCCATATGGGTCATATGTACCATTATAGATCTGATGATGGAGACCATAAACAATCGAGGGAACTCCTACACGATTTACAGCAATTACCTGGTGTTTGGACGAAATTCATTTCTATTAATGAGAACTTTGCACCCATATGGGTTATAAGTACCATTACAGATCTGATGATGGAGACCATACACAATCGAGGGAACTCCTTCACGATTTACAGCAATTACCTGGTGTTTGGACGTAATTCATTTCTATTAATGAGAACTTTGCACCCATATGGGTTATAAGTACCATTACAGATCTGATGATGGAGACCATACACAATCGAGGGAACTCCTTCACGATTTACAGCAATTACCTGGTGTTTGGACGTAATTCATTTCTATTAATGAGAACTTTGCACCCCTATGGGTCATAAGTACCATTATAGATCTGATGATGGAGACCATACACAATCGAGGGAACTCCTTCACGATTTACAGCAATTACCTAGTGTTTGGACTTAATTCATTTCTATTGAAGAGAACTTTGCACTCATATGGGTTATAAGTGCCATTACAGGTCTGATGATGAAGACCATAAACAGTCGAGGGAATTCCTCAACGATTTACAGCAGTTAACTTTTATTGGGCTTCCTTCATACGGTTGAATATGCCAAAATGTTCAGTTCGCACAAAAATAATACTTAATTAAGATTGAAGTTTTACATAGGAATACCACTGCCTACTAGGCATGCTAATGCGTCAATTTGACACTGAATTTACGTTGCGTAATCGCGGTGCTGTCTCATTAGAGTAGCGCGTTTAGTAGCCCCATTTATACTAAATACAAATATGTTACAGATGCGTTCAACTAAAAATTGAAAAATAAAATAATTTAAAAAAAAAATAAAAACCGACTTCAAAAACATAAACTAAAAAGTTAAAAATAAAATTTTCACTTTAAAGAAAGGAGCATTAACAGGCGGCATATAGTTAATGAAGTCCTACTCACTCAGACACTTTAAATTGTGTTCTTTATTTGTTATAGTTTTAATATATAATTGTTGTAATTGTTATTACCTGGTAAGTACCCATTTAAAGTGTCTGAGTTGGCACCGACTTTATTAACTATATGCCGCCTGTTAATGCTCCTTTCTTTAAAGTGAAAATTTTATTTTTAAATTTTTAGTTTATGTTTTTGAAGTCGGTTTTTATTTTTTTTCTTCTAAGTATATAGCCATCGCCACGCCAACAATCAGTTATTAGGTACCCTCGCCAAAGTCGCCAATACAGATGTTTCACACCAAAACTAAATTTACTGACTTCAAAGTGTTTTATTATATATTTTCTAGGATTAGAACAGGGATAATATTAAAATATAATATAATAAAGAGGTGCTTGGGAGTTTCGTTTGTCCAAGGTGACCTCTGGAACTATTAGATTGAACTCAAAAATTTGTCGTTTGTGTAAATTTGGACGGAAGCGTTCTTTTGGGTATTTTCGGAGGAAATGAAGTTTAAGGAATTTCGTTACATCATCATTAGCCTATTTTTACCCCACTGCAGGGGCTTAGGCCTCCCTTAGTTTGAGGAGGGGGGTTTCGTTACATATTTAACTGGAACTGTAACTTATACTGATACGTGATGGTAACACAAATGAAATTGAAATTCTAGAAGGGATGATGCAAATACCGAAATATATACTTATTTCATTAAAATATTTGTGTTTTTTAATTCTTCAATTATATAAATAACACTTTAGGTTTTTCCCGAAATGCCTTTTGGAGGATGGGGGTTACAAATAACATATAACTTTAAAAAACTTTTATTTAACTTCACTTGTATATGGAATTTGGCGATCAATATTTCACCCACTTCCACTGAAGCTACCGAGCTAAAATTTTGAAAATATGTAACTTCGATGGCAATACACTAAAATGATAAACATAACCTGATGCTACAGCCAAAATTGTCTCCTCATAAGGGGCAGTCCTCAACACAGTAGCGCGAACACAAAACTTTGTATATAAGTGAGATGGTTCTAATGGTTAAGCATAATTTTCACCATAAACTGATGATGCACCTAGGATAATTTGCTCGCACGAGCGAACTCCTCGTTTCAGCTTAGTTTAGTTAGTAGGTACATTAGTAAGTATTTTTAAAGAATTTGTTTCTCTTTGGGTAGGAATTAATCTTTTTGGGTAGGAATTAATTATGAGCAGTGTAACATTATTTTAATTATCATGTAATGTATATCTGTATGTTATGCCATTTTAAACGTTTTTCAACTAATGTTTTATACAAACGTCAACTTACGGGTATAAACTTACTGATTTGTGATTGAGAGTAAGTCAATTCAAACTGCATCAAACGACAGACTATTAAACTCGTACGGTTGATAGTATTTATAATACATATTAAGTATATATAGATTTTAGCTTTGGCATTCCTTTTCCATATAAACTTTTCCTTCACGTATTTATATATAGAGATATCAAATGAAGTGTTTCGATTCCCTGTTAAAATAAAAGATTTTTCAAGAATGTTAACTTGCAGTTTTCTTTTCTTAAAAATCGAGCTCATGATCCTTTTGAACACTTTTCGCTATTTTTCATAGTTTAGGATTTGGTCATATAGTCCCATCTCAAAAATTCACCTGTATATATATTTTAGGTTTCTGCACTCCTATAATCCACACAAACTTTTACAATGCCAAATCTCACACTCTTCTATGCTTAAAAAGGGGTCTCTAAAGCTTTTCCTTCACGTATTTATATATAGATTAAATAACTTTTTAAAAGTATTTTAAGTGTTTTATTCTATCCTTTTTTATGCCTTGGTTCATCACCACCCCATCTATATCGAACATAAAATATATGTAAACGTAATTTAGACTTGGAATACATCACAACATATGTTTCTGTTGGTTTTACGCCCAGCTCCCATAGTAAAATGCCCATCATCTTTTATTTTAAACAATATCGAAACGGTTTTTCTGATGAAACTGTCTTAAGTATTTCGACATTTTCAAATTATAATAAAAAATAATAAAGTAATATTACATATAAGCTTTTTATTTAATTGCTGTAAACAGTGCCAAGGCTTGCAAGTGCAAGGCATGCAAGGCAAAGAAACGTCTTTGGGATCCTTACAGCCAACATCAAAAATGTCTTCCTGAAAATCTTTTACTGAAGACCTTCGGCCATTCATAAATGATGAAAAATGATTAAAGAACATATAATATAAATTTTATTTTAAGTGCTGTACGTAAACGCTAACTCGTCCACGTCTGTTACGTAAAGGATCTTGATTATAAAAATCTCTTTACAATCTTTTTTGAAAAACATTTATTATACGTCGTTATGAGCAAGTTCAATTGGAAAAGTTCTAAGTCACACTAAATCATAGTCACAATAAAGATGCTTTTAAGGCAACGTTTCAAATATAAAAAATTGCCAAGAAAAGTTGCAGGTGAAGTAAGCTTTTAAATTATGACAATTTACACAAAACCTTTACGAAATTTATAGACACTGCCTCAAATGCTATTGCATCTATTTATTTTATATGGGCGGTAAATAAATATTTTGTGTGTCGTATATTTTTTTGTAATTTTTCAAAATTGTCACTATATCGGGCAAAAATAAATTATCTAAAATTTTCGAGTTTCTGTTAGAAAACATTATTTAATGAAATCGATAAAGAACAACCACTGTTATATTTTTTCCATAATTTGCAAATTTTATAATCAGTTTCTTCTCTCTAGAGATCAAGAAATAGTTTTAATGAGTATTTGTGTGTTTGTGATGCATTGAACACGAATCAAAGGCACTTTATTTTATTTTCTAATGATATTCTTTCAATAGGTTTTTGTGAGAGAGAAAACATTTGTAATGAATTAAATATCGTCCTTCAAAGTGTGAAAATTGAGCTTTCGGGCGTCTATTTCAACTTTCTTCACATTTTTTTCTTTAGCTTTATTTTCAGTATCATGTTTTTTAGGTACTTTGAGTGAATTTTCATAATGAAAGCCAAAGTGCCATGTCTTACTTTTCTTAGAAATTGTGTGCATTGCAAATTTTCTGTTTCGATAGAAAGTCTTTTTTTTAATTGCTCAAAGTATTTTTCTACGGTTGCATTGTTTAATCTGCCTTCCCCAGTTAAACTTGTCCATAATGGTATGGTAAATATTTCTCAAAAAATACAAAAGACTTATTTTAAAATACGGGTTCTTTATCGCACCGACTTTGACTATATCTATTTTAGTAACAATTTTCATAAAGTGTTTGTAGGTAAAAGAGACTCGATTTATGTATAGAGGAATTTGAATCATTTTGAATGTTTTCCGATGCATGGTCATCGAAGTTTGTATAAATATTTTTTGCTTTGCACAAAACTTTCAGTGTTTCTTTAGCATTAATATCTTGACGGTCAGTGAATGATGATTTTAATAGAATGTATAAGTTTTTCACAAAATCATTTTTTTTCCAATATGAAAACAGCATAAAACTAACAATTAAATCTTCAAAAAAATTTTGTTCTTGATTCTTATTTCGAGTAATATCTTCACATATTCTTTAGGCAAAATGAGCACAACATAAATTTAATGGTATTTAATAGCGCGAAAAATTCGAATTTCGGTTACGATTATTATACGTATACTAATCAAAATAAAAATTCAAATAATCTAACAAACTACAATTATTAAAAGATTTACAAAGAGCATTCAACATGGTAAACGAAAAATCTACCACAACACGAGAAAATGCTGGCCATTTACTTAACAAAAAAATTAAATTCATCTAGCAATTTGAATATTGATTGAACGCCGTGTACCACAGAGACCATGGAAAATACTGGAGAGGTTCTATTAGTATTTTTGAGGTTTATAACTCCGATATAACGTTCTTTTACACATAATTGTTTCATTTTTTGAAAGCCGAACCGATGCTACTTCCAGTAGAATAGAAATGCAAGAACGGCATGTCTATACAATTTAGGAAAAGTTACTTCTTTAATATGTTCACCCTGTTGCCTTTTACTTGCAGGTTTTACGTATTTAGAAACAATAACATTAACACTGTTATTAACACATGGAGATATTTTTCCTTAACACGCAACGATAAAATCAGTGCCGTCTTTACAAGGTATGAGGCCCTAGGCCCAAGTATTGACGGGGCCCGCCCCCAATAAATGTAGAATAAATTAAACCTTTCGAATATCAAAACCTTAAGTCTTATAGCGTAACACTATAGTTGTAAGTCGCTTTTATAGAAGCTTAGATCATAATCACTTAATTATGCACATACGCAACTATTTCAAATGACACCAGACACAAATTTTATTTAAAAACTAGCTTTCCGCCCGCGGGCTTCGCTCGCGTGGACTACACAGTTGTACCGGGACAGGTACAGGAACGCGACGCTCCAGAACATTGTAGCACTTTCTAGAAGATTCTGAAACTTAACTACCTAAGAAATTTTTATATCTAATTTCGTAAAAATCCGTTCAGCTATTTTAGCATGAAGAATAGTTATCCCCAAAGTCGGTCCCAAAATCAGTCAGACGTTTTGGAGATTAACTGGAACAGACAGACTAACAGAATTGTTTTTCACTCCTGATAACGAACTCTTTATATTTGCAAAATTTAACTAAAATTGGATCAGCTGTTTCGACAATTAGGCCTAACAAACAGACGTACAAACAAACAGACAAAAACCAACTTGTGCCTCCTGATAACCTCCTTTTTATTTCTGCGAAGATTCATAGAAACGGTTTAGTCGTTTTGGAATAAGCCGGAACAAAAAGACAGACAGACAGACAGCCACACGGACAAAAAGTTACCTATATCACTCTAGACAACCTATTTTTAATGTCTGTATAGTTGCATTAAAATCTTCAAAAGTTCAGCTTGAACTATATAGATATATAGACAGACAAACGAACGAACGAACAAACAAACATACAAACAAAAATTAACGTATGTCACTCCTTACACCCGTCTCTTCACGTCTGCGAAGTTTCATGAAAATTGGTTGAAATGTTTTGGAGTTTAGCTCAAAAGACAGACGGCCAGACAGACAATCAAAAAGATTGTATGTCACTCCAAACAATCTTTTAATCACATCTTTGAAAGTTTCATTGAAATCAGTTTAACCGTTTCGGAGATTAGCTCGAATGGACGGATAGACAGACAGACAGATAAAAAAATTTGGCCATGTGGTCACATAGATCTCGTCAAAACATCAAGTTTGAGTAGCAACACGATAGGTCTGGGATTGATGGTTTCGAAAATATAAGCTTTAAAAATGTGGTCACGTGGTCACATAGATCTCGTCAAAACATCAAATTTAAATACCAACACGATAGGTCTGCGATTGATGATTTCGAAAATATAAGCATTTTAAAATGTGGTCACGTGGTCACATAGATCTCGTCAAAACATCAAATTTGAGTGCCAACACGATAGGTCTGCGATTGATGATTTCGAAAATATAAGCATTTAAAATGTGGTCATGTGGTCACATAGATCTTGTCAAAACATCAAGTTTGAGTACCAACACGATAGGTGTGCGATTAATGGTTTCGAAATTATAAGCATTTAAATATGTGGTCACGTGGTTACACAGATCTAGTCAAAACATCAAGTTTGAGTACAAATACGATAGGTCTGCGATTGATGGTTTCGAAAATATAAGCATTTAGAAATGTGGTCACGTGGTCACACAGATCTCGTCAAAACATCAAGTTTGAGTACCAACACATAACCTATGTCATCCCCGATAATGCCCTCTGCACGTCTGCAAAGTTTTATTGAAATCGGTTCAGCCTTTTCGCAGATTAGCCGGAACAAATAGACAGATAGATCGACAGACAGACAGACAAAAAACAGCTTATGTCACCACCGATAATGCCCTTTGCCCGTCTGCCAAGTTTCATTGAAATCGGTACAGTCGTTTCGGAGATCAGCTCGAACAGACTGACAGACGGACACACAGAAAAACAAAAAGCAGCCTATGTCACCCATGATAACACCCTCTGCACGTCTGCCAAGTTTCATTGAAATCGGTTCAGCCGTTTTTGACATCAGCTCAAACAGACAGACAGATGGACAGACAGACACATAAAAAGTACCCTATGTCACCCGCAGTAATGCCCTCTGCACGTCTGCAAAGTTTCATTCCAATCGGTTTAGCCGTTTCGGAGATTAGCCGGAACAGACAGACAGACAGACAGACAGACAGACACTTCAATTTTATTAATATAGAATAACCCTAAATTATTTGTGAAATGATTTTACATAGAGTAAGATATTTGCTATAGTGTAGATAAAAAAATTCTGCGTAATAAATCTGTAGATTTTATTTGTGTAAAAAATATCTGTTTAGAATTATTTCAAGTTCGGTTTAAAATTATCTTCGTGTTAAGTTTGTCCAGTGTCTTTCAATACTTTCAAATTTACCGCGTGCTCTGCTCTGGTAGCGCGCGCATGCGCGACTGGACTGCTATATGCGGCGCGGCGCGGAAATCCGCGCCGCGCAAATTTTTTTTAGCATGATGATCACGAATTGTAGCGGCGAGAGATCATTTTCAGCCTTAAAATTTATAAAAAATGATCATCGAAATGCCATGTTAAATCCTCGATTGAATTATCTTTCGATTATGTTTATAGAATCGGACATTTTAAATAATATAAGTTTTGAAGACATAATTTCTGATTTCGCTCACAAAAAATCAAGAAAAATTGTAATGTTACATTTCCATATTACATAATAAATATTATATTATAAATTAAATGACTAACGTAATTAATTACTTTGTTTTTATTACTATGGGGGTTTTAAAGCTGACTATTTGTCATTCAACGTTCTTTCTAAAGGATGATTGTAAATGATTTTTTTGCGATTGGGGGGGCCCCCAACATGCCTGGGGCCCTAGGCCCGGGCCTATTAGGACTTTGCGTAAAGACGGCACTGGATAAAATTGTGTGTTCTGTTACAAATGATTCAGTAATTTCACTTCTAAATCTAAACTATGACCTTCTGATACATTGCAAGTTTTATTGCGAATTTCTTTCGATAAATTCACTGTACTGGAATGCAACTGTGTATTCATGCTAAAAATATTTAATATTTTTTTAAGAACTATGTCAAAATTCGATGAAATTTTTGACTTCATAATAATAAAATTGTTTTTTATCCGTAGTTTCATTTATTAAAATACCATAATTCAAACTATTCATAACAGCACAGTAACTTATACTTTAGTTTAGTTTAGTTAATAGTTTTTTTGAAATGTTTTAAAATTTTCTTCGTGGTCTTTTCATTCAGAACTTGCTTAATCCTTATTTTACCTAGATTTTTTTTTTATTTACGTATTTAATCTTTTTTCGATTGGTAAATTTATTCGCACTATTAATTTTTTTTACAGGGAATTCCGCAAAATATATTGTTTTGTATTAATTTTAAAGATATTTCGTGCAATTTTTGATATTTTATCATATTAGTAATAGTTGATTCTAGGGATTCTAAAATAACATGGTGATATTTTTTTGTTGAACTAAATCCTCAAGAATCATTAGGTAATCCGCCTTAAAACCACAAAAGAACTAATGGACTAGAAGCCCTCTTCTGCTTTTACTGTCTAAACACTCATACTCTAGCTAGTTCGTATAAGATGGTGAGTTTTAGTCTGAGTTTCAGTACGCAAGGTCCCCGTGCATCGGTCTTCACCCCCGCGAAATCTTCAACCCTGCAAATTTGCGTAATGTTACTTCGACACTGTGAAGGATATTTATGACACTATTAAAACCAAACGCGGCTCTCAAATTAATTTACTCTATTATTAAAACGATACTGGGATAGCCATACTGGAAACTTTATACCATACTACCAGAACCTGTGACCAGAACATACTAGACCCAAAAAATTGTTAAACTTATGGATAAGTTCACGTCTGATTTTTATATCACAAACATAAAGACAGTTAATTTATAATTATGAAATGGCAGTCGTTAACATCCGCCAAACGGCACTGGAGCAGCGTGGTAAATTAAGCTCCAAGCACCCTCATCCTGAGGAGAAGTCTAAGCCACTGCAGTGGGGTGAAATGGGCTGGGAAATTAAAAATGACAATAAAGCTACCGCTTATACATTTTATAGAAAACTGCTGTTCAGATTTTAATGAAACTTTTCAGATATAAAGAGAACGTTGTCAAAATGGTATACTACTTTTTGTCTGTCGGTCTGTACGTATATCTGTCTATATCTGTCTATACGAGCTAATCTCCGAAACGGCTGATCTGATTTTAATGAAACTTCACAGGTATGAAAAGGAGGTGGACAGAAATGACACACCACTTTGTGTCTGTTTATCTATACGTCTATCTATCTATTTGAGCTAATCTCCGCAAAGGCTGATCTGATTTTAATGAAACTTTACAGGTATGAAAAGGAGTTGGTCAGAAATGACATACCACTTTGTGTCTGTTTATCTGTACGTCTATCTGTCTATTCGAGCTAATCTCCGAAACGGCTGATCTGATTTTAACGAAACTTCACAGGTATGAAAAGAAGTTGGTCAGAACTGACATACCACTTTGTGTCTGTTTATCTGTACGTCTATCTGTATATTCGAGCTAATCTCCACAACGGCTGATCAGATTTTAATGAAACCTTTCAGATATAAAGAGGACGTTGTCAGAAATGATACACTACTTTGTGTCTGTTTAATTTAACGTCTATCTATCGATTAGAGCTAATCTTCATAACGCGCGCGGCATTACCGCGTTGTATCGCTATGGCGACGATTAGATTAGACGACACATTCGAGGAACAGGACTGTGGAATGACACATTATTTCTGTATATGGACAGCGCAAAGGTTGCGGGACTGCGGGATTTATATCTTATGTTTATATTTATGGAAGCCAGCAAACCAGGACAGTCTATAATAGAGTGGAGAATTTTATGCAGATAGACAAGGTCAATATAATCTCTTCTTGTGGACAAAAAATCGACCCCAAAATGTTCACGCCTCTTGTCATACCCTGATAGCGAGCAGCCCAATTTATGACGAAATGATAAAATTTTAAGACATCTATTCTGGATTGCGTCTATTCTTTCCTTATAATTTGCGTAGTAAGGTGACCAAACCGGACTTGCATATTCAAGAACCGATCGGACCAGACTGTTATAAAGATGTAGTATGCTGCCTGGTTTTTTAAAACCTTTAGTGATTCTAGCAATGAACTCTAGGATTCATTTCTTCTGTTTATTCGCTCACTTCTTCTAAACCGTGCAACAGATTTTGATACAGTTTTTCATCATTTAAAGAATTTCTTCCGGATGTTTTAAATCTATAATACACACTCTTTTGCTTCCTGCTTCGTTTAGGTTTTGTAATATTTGTTGATTTGTAATAAGATATTCTTAAATATATATCTTGTTAGATATAAACGAACATTATAAAATTCCCTATGCCCCCATCCCCGCTCACTTTGCTTTGATAAGAATGGAACCGAAAATGAGACGGGACCGAGGTCCAGAACAAGAACTATAATGGCGTAACGAAAATGAGAAAGAAAATAGCGGGTATAAAACTGAAATAAATAAGTGAATACTATAAGAAACGAATAACCGACGAGCAGGGCTACGGGTGGGTCGCTAGTACTTATATCAGTATATAGATATTTTACACCATTACAATCAGACATGTTTATGGACATAAATAAATATTTGCCCCAGACGGGAATCGAACCCGCTACCTTTGGTTCTACAGTCGGCGTCTCTGACCACTAGATGAACAGGTCAGTCGACTAGACAAATGAAACACATAAAACGTGCTAAAATACATTTATTTCACCTACAAACATAATACAAAGGCATTGTTCATAACATTTTTACATGCTAAAGCTATGAAGTCATATTTCGAGAGATCATTCAACAACAAATCATTGCCTCCATTGTGAAAATCCAACAACAAACACAACTTATTTTATATTTTTGTTTATATTTCAAACTAAAGTGTGAAATATGATTTAATTTTAAAATTTTATTTACAATAATGTGAACACGGTTATTAGCCAAAGTAAAGACGACATAGGAACAATAAGAATACAATAGTTGACAGTGTTTGTCTACAAGTTCATTTTTCTTAAATTTGAGAAAAAAATAATCTTATTTTTTGTAATTTTTCTCTAAAACTTAAGGATTCTGGTTCCTAGTGTAGGTAATTTCTTTTTTGTATTTCAGCTTTATCGTCGACAGAAACATATCGAGTTTTCAAAATACGGGGACGATATGTAATCTTAAAATTGTAAACGGTAATTGAGATTCTATAATAATTATACCTACTTGAACGACGTTGATTAGGCGTATCGGAATCGCTTGTATTCCCGAACCCCAAATTATAACAATTGTTGTTGCTAATGGCAGTGGCTAAACCATGGAACAAGTTACCTATTAAAGTTGGAAGAGTTTCAACGAATTTTAGCGAAATTCGGTGTCGTCATTCTCATGCACATCGGCTAACATAACATCTAGTTAATGCGTGCCTTTTTTGTAATGAGGGCCGAATCTGCGTACAGACAACTGCACCCAATCTACTGCGCAGATAGGTCGGATTGGAATATCTCTGATTTAATACGTTTAACAAGTTCATCCTAAAACGGCGAAATACATTTGAAATTTATTTATTTATTGCATTGTCACATGTCAATCTTTAGGTAGAAAACCCTTCAAAGATGAGCGGCTTTCCCCGACTCGACCCGAAATGGCTGATGCGAAAACGGTTGCGCGCGTGTTCGCGGGTGGTCGTCGTCAGCTGTTTCGCTTACGAACTGGCAACATATACACCAGTAAACTAGTGTTTAGGTGGTTGGACTCTGCTGAAATGGACGCTGTTATCAATTTTGATTCCTTTATGCTGTGAGTGTATAGATCTACCTTTGATTATATATAATGTCTGGTTATCGAGTCGGCATCAAAAAACATAGATAAAAATATCCCCCAACGTTCGGTTAAAATTCATGCACACAGAAACGGTTTATACATGGTTAGTATGGTGTAGCAAATGTATATGTATGTGGTCTGTTGAGTCACGCACACAAGTATGTAAAAGTTTTTCTCGACACTGTATTGCCGGGGTCCATTTAGACATTATACAAGGTGATATTTTCGCCGCGTGGAAACTCCAGTCGCGTGGACTACACAGCTGTACACTGATTTTAAAAATCCCTTCCCTATAGAAAGCTACATTAACAGCGAGTAACATGGGTCATGTTTTATTTTTAAACAGCTTTCCGCCCACGACTACACAGTTGTACCGGGACCGCTATAATTGTTTGCATAGATATAGTTTATAAGCTGAAGAGTGACATAGGCTGCTTTTTATTATGGATAAAGGAGTTCGGGCACAACTGTGTAGTCCAACACAGTAGTTTCACAATTCACCACAACGAGAACGGCGCTTTGGTCGCGTCGAAGTTATCGCCAACTTGTAACGTGCAGGAATAACACAACGCTTATTCGAAACAATACTACATCAGACTTTTATACTTAAAATAACATACAAACAGTGGTGGATTTACTAAGAGGCTAAATAGGTTGGAGCCTAGGGCGGCAAATCTGGGACCAAAATATTTTTTTGTTTTATACTGTAAGTAAGCGTAATAAAAACTATTGAATTACGTTCACCAAATGTACGTTATTGTGTAAGTAGTATTAGGCATACCTTACCCCGTCTTCTTAGTAATACACGATTGAGCTTTTACTAGCGGAAACCCAAAAACTATTTCTCGTGCAATCTCAATTAAATCGTTGGATTGTTAAAATAATCTAGGAACTGACACACCGAGCCTTTAGTACACATTCATACTAATTACGAGAAAAAGAGGTGTAATCAGGGCGATCGATTTTGCACAAATCATAAAATTACAATATTATTGATTAAAAAAATTGTAATAAATATATTTGTGAACTAGGATATCGAATTGTAGAGGTCATTAGAGGCGGCAAAATTTTAATAGCTTACTGGTGGCAATTGTGTAAATCCACCACTGCATACAAATAATCAGAGAGGGCATCTATGAAATACTATAATATACACAAGTACGTATATCGGCCGGTCATTCTACATTTTCTTCATCGGATTACTTCCATTGTAGTTATTTCCCGCCAAAAATTCTATTTAGTCGGGCAGCCAACACAACGGTCCAGTCTCCATAATAGACAGTACATCCCACTGTATGTGTTCGATGCGGTTGCCTGGAAGAAAAAAAATCCATCACTATATATTATAAAATAAAGTCCCCCGCCGCGTCTGTCTGTCTATCTGAACGCAATAAACTCAAAAACTACCAAACGGATCAGCATGTTATTGACACCAATGGATAGACTGATTCAAGAGGATGGTGTATATATATATATGACGACCGCTTAGCCTAGTGGGCAGGGACCCTGCCTGCGAAGCTGGAGGTCCCGGGTTCGAATCCCAGGTCGGGTCAGCATTTATATGATGAATATTAATACTGGCACCGGGTCTTGGTTGTTATATGTATGTGGTGTCTTCGCTTGGTACCCAAAATACAAGCTAATGCTTAGTTTGGGACCTAGACGTTGTTGTGATTGTGTGTGTTATTATTATTATTATATACATAAACACAGGGAAGCCTAGCGTGGGAGATATGGCGTCTTATAATAATTTATTCTTTTCTTTTTACGGTGTTGATAAACATTTCATTTTCAAACACCTTTCAAGCATTGTTCTCACGATGCGAGTTTTCTAGTTCAACTTCTATCATTCAACGACTTGGACTGTTGTTCACACCTTCGAATACAATAATAATAATAATAACAAATACATTACAACAACGTCTACGGCCTTAAACTAAGCATTAGCTTGTGTTTTCGGTACCAAGCGAAGACACCACATACATATAACAACCAAGACCCGGTACCAGTCAGTATTCATCATATAAATACTGACCCGACCTGGGATTCGAACCCCGGACCTCCAACTTCGTAGGCAGAGTCGCTACCCACTAGGCTAAGCGGCCGTCAATACGAATTTAAAAAAATCACAATTTCAAAATGACGACGTCCGAAGTTGTACGTATTTACGTTTCTGTGGATTTTCGATATTGAAATATAAATCTTAGGTTTTATTATAAAGAGAAAAGATTTGATTTTCTGTATGTTCGTTATGGATAACCTCAGAAACTACTAAACTGATTTTTAAAATCCTTTTTATTATAGAAAAGCTATATCCAACAAGTAAGATGAGCTATATTTAATTTTCAAAAAAAATCGTAGATGCGTGCGCAGTGAAAATTATTGATGAGACATAAAATAATGTACTGCATATTTATAGTACATATATGTTTTCACTATGATAGTTAAGCCACAATAACGGTTTCTTTTTAATCACTCAATAGAATCGATAGATGATGGCATTCGTATCATAAAATTAATCTTTATCCAACTAAATTGTTTCATGATCAACGTCGAATACTTTATATTTAAATCCCTTTTTTTTTTAATTTACGGCGGGTATAAAAATGCTAGAAGTAAGAAAAATGCCGCAGTGTGAGCTCAGTCTATTAGTTACATACACATTTTATAATTTGTAAGCTGAAATCAATTGAATAGCAGTTTGTAATTTTAATGATTCCACTAGTATCACTAACACTTCACTACACAGACTACACAGTTGTACCGGGATCCCTTTTTCCGGGATAAAAAGTAGCCTATATCACTCTTCAACTCATGAACTATATCTATGTAAAAAATTATAGCGGTCCCGGTACAACTGTGTAGTCCACGCGAGCGGAGCCACGGGCGAAAAGCTAATTGAAATTAAAAATTGCTCTAGTTGAATACGCCGTTCACACGTTTCGATGGTGATGCAACAAAACTCGCCTCGTAAGAACTTTTCTTACTGACTCAAGTCAATACCTGGCTGGCAATTGTCAGGGTGGTGTTCGTCAATCGCTATGGACTGCAGACTCTCGGAGCATGACACCAGCTTGCTGCAGTCGAGGCGAGCTGCCACTTCGAGCGTGCGCACCGACCACTGACTGTTGGAACACGCAACCTGGATAAAAAGCAAAACTAAAGTAGAACAATTAAAAAAATGTTTTAACAATAATCCCTGATATTTACAAAAAAAACACTGAAATCGGTTATTCCGTTGTAATGCCACATTTGCTACAATGCCACAGACAGACAAGAGTCTAAGCAAGATTGGTTACCTAGATGTTACTCTTGTGTCTTTGTGAATTATTCGTCATAACTAGTTCATCACCATCATCATTTCAGTCAATATCTGTCAACTGCTGAACATAAGCCTCCTCCACAGCACGCCACGTGACGTGATCCTTCGCTCTGAGCGTCCAGAAGAGGCGACCTGCCGCCTTCTTTAGGTCATCGGTGTATCTAGCCGGGGGGGAGGGGGGGGGGGGGGCGCCCGACGCGACGCTTTCCCGTCACAACTAGTTACATACGATTGAATAAAAGACGAATGCCGATTCGAAAAAAAAATAAAGTTGCCATAATTTATCGATTTTGAGTCATTGAGTTTAGCAAGCGTGCGCCTTCCCACTTGTCAAGAGTCGCGGGTGTGCTTCTCGCCCAGTACAAATATTTGCGTGCGTGAACATGTCTATTTGTTTCGTGTCTAGGTGTAAAAGTATCTATACATGTACATTATAAAAACGACGACCGCATAGCCTTGTGGGTAGCGACCCTGCCTACGAAGCTGGAGGTCCCGGGTTCGAATCCCAGGTCGGGTCAGTATTTATATGATGAATATTGATACTGGTACCGGGTCTTGGTTGTTATATGTATGTGGTGTCTTCGCTTGGTACCCAAAATACAAGCTAATGCTTAATTTGGGGCCTAGACGTTGTTGTCATGTATACGTTATTATTATTATTATTATTTTCGGGATCGGCAGAATATCAGCGATGGTCATGTTCGCCAGCGGCTGACCATCATTAGGCTGAGTCGATTCCGTTTGCCACCAATTTTGTAAACTTCGCAAAGAATAAGCTTTTTTTTTTAGAATTTCTGTAACTGCTTTTTTGGTTTTTGGCAATAAATGATTTTATTATTATTATTATTATAAAGAAAACTTAAGTAGGTATATCAGTTGTCTGGTACCCATAATACAAGCTTTGTTTAGTTTGGGACTGGATGGCGCTGTGTAGGATGTCCCAGGTATTATTATTCTAGTCTGCTAGATTCTTTCGGTGGGACTGCCGTCGGTATTATACGAAATCTACTTAACATTACAATACGATTTTTTTAACAAATGAAAAAAAAATTACGTATAAACTGTGAAATGGAAAATATGAAAATGATTAAAAAAAGCTCCTCAGTTTCGATGCGATAATGCCATATTCGCCGTTTTTAGTACATGAAAAATGTCATTGACATCAAAAGATCAAGATTGTTTTTATGTCGGTGCGTACCCGTGCGGTTTTGGCACGGCGGCGAGGCACCTTAGCTCGCTGGCGGCGTCGAGCTCGCTCAACACGAAGCTGCCTTCCGCGGCGGGCCGCGACGTCAACACCAAAACAGCCTGTCGGACAAGTTATCTTTATAAATACAAAAATATATATCAATATTAGATCTTAACCTATGAAGTTGCCATTTTGAATGGAATTATTTTAAAAGTATTTTTTTTTCAAACATCTTTATTTTTGTTATTCAGTCATCACTCGTGCAATCGATGCATCTTTGCCAACGCAGTAGCAGTTTATTGATTCCCTTCTTGTAAAAATCAACTGGACGAGAGGCAACAAACTCTTCAAAGGCATTTTGTACCGTCTCTCGGAAATTAACTTTTTTTCCCGTTAAAAGTTGTCCAAATTTTGAAAAAAGTTATAGCCGGTAAGTGCAAGGTCTGGTGAGTATGGCGGATGAGGGGAACTTCCAACCCCAACTCTACCAGCTTGGAGACTGTCTGATGTGGAATATGGGGTTGCGCGTTGTCGTGAAGGAGCAGCGGGGACGACCGATTGAGCAAACCTGGTCGCAGACGTGCGAGCTTCTCCATCAATGTCTTCAGTTCTTCACAGTATATACATCTGCAGTAATGCTCATGCCATTTTGTAAAAAGCTGTGATGAATCACACCGGCACTAGACCACTAAACAGTTACCATCACCTTTTTAGGAGTTATTTTTCGTTTAACGCATTGATTTGGTGCTGAACCAAGATCTAACCAACTTTCTGAGCGCTTCCGATTGTCGAACAGGATCCATTTTTCATCACAGGTAACTAACTATCCGGTTCAAAATTCCTTTATTTCTGTGCCTGTTGAGCGACGCAACGCAGGTCTCGACGCGTACGTTGCGCTGGCGATCGTTAAGTTCGTGGAGTACCCATCTATCAAGTTTTTTTACTTTTCTAATTTGTTGCAAATGGTCCTATATTGTTTTGATGTACTTTTCTAATTTGTTGCAAATGGTCCTATATTGTTTTGATGCTAATATCAAAAGCAAAAGAACGGCAACTTCATAATGTAAAAGTATCTGTATATGTATATACCTATAGGTATTGCGAATAATACTTATGTATATATATATATATATATATATATATATATATATATATATATATATATCAATCGTCTAGTGCCCATAACACAAGCATAATATTTTGGGAATAGATGGCGCTGTAAGGGAGTCTCAGATATTATTATCTATATGGATATAGACCTAGATTTGACTAAATATAGATTCAAGAAAAAAATATCAGATTAAGCGCGTAAATAGATACTTATTCTCGTGGTTGAATTGTGTGTGTGAATTAAAGTGAGATGACCAAGATATAATTTTAACAAAATACACAAATAAAACAAATTCTAATGTTATAACATAGTTTCCCGTGATCAGTTCTCGAGGCTCGCGTATCATACGCTTACGTGGAGCACACGCGGCGTATGTAGTAGATAGTAGAAGTTTCATCGGACCTACTAAAAATACAAAACTTATTTATGCTCATTGGCTGTGCACGTCGGCGTTTACTATCATACGGTCTGTGGTGTTGTGTCGCCAGAGAGTTACGCCGTTCACTGTGCGGAGTTCTAAACGCGGCGTATGACACAAACCGACAATAATAATAATACCTGGTACATCCCACACAGCGCCATCTAGTCCTAAAGTGAGTAATATGCTTGTATTATGGATTACTAGAAAACTGATATACGTACTTAAATATTCTTTGTAATTTATACTCATAGATACTTGTCGCACACAAATATTTGTCCCGGCAGGAATCAAAACCGCGTCCCTTGGCATCGCAGTTAGGGAATGTAACCACTCGAACAATCGATCAGTCAACGCATTCCTGGGCGCGGCCGCTTTACCGGCTAATCAGCGATGTTATTAAGTGACGCGCGTCACCGATTCTTCGTCTTCAATTTAGTCTGTTGCACAATCGCGCCGCATCGTTATAAAGGTAAACTTGGTAATGAAACTCATGTCGCCGTGGTTGATATAGATCAATGAAGTTCAGAAATATTTTTAGTAGGATTGTTTACTAACAATCAACAACAAGAACAATCATCACAACAATCAATAACAAGAGAATCATACATAATAGACTGAGACACGGCCGGCCGAATCGCCTATCCACACTCTCGCACCCACTCGGCATATAGCCGTCACTTGAATAGGATCATCGTTGTCTGAAAGAAAAATGTACCGAAATGTAGAGAAAACTTTGTACCCCCTTTTAAGCATATGTTGGAGGAGTGCACAAAGTCAAAATATACATAAAATGTTTCGTACAGCGAGCATAAGGCCGAGCTGCGAGTGATAAGTGCTTATGTACTCAATTTTCGAACTCATCGAGTGAAATAGAACGATAGGAATCGTGTTAGAATATTGAAATTTGTAAATCGTTATATAGCAATAGTATATAAAGTCCAATTTGTTATAGATGATTAAAGATTGGCTTTCTGGTCGTTTCCTTTCCCTCATACTAGTGGCTACTTGCCACAAAATAGAGAAAATGGGGAAAGTTCGCCCTTTCGATAGATCGCGTCTCTATACAGTACTGTCGCGGAGACGTGTCTAGCAGGACAAGAAGGACTTTCTTTACAATACTGGCTTCCGAGGATGCCAAATTTTGCCTAAAAAGCCCTAATTGTTTCGCTCAAAATGGCGCGAAAAGTCGCTGAAAACGCGGGAAAATTGTACATAGAGTAAATAGAAATTATGTGAAAATAGAGTATAAAAGGGCGAACGATCCGCCATGCCGGCATTTCTAATTTCAAGCTCCGCATAGTCAGACCTCTGAAACAGGTCACGAAGAGCAAGTACTAGCTAGCTGGCGGGAGGCTATGCCTGAAAAGTGTTACTGGAGTTTTGAATCGTATCCAGCCGCAACCAGTACCGATATAAAGTCGTCCACGGAGCTATCCTGGCCGGTTCGAACCATACATAAAGTCTCTTACAAATACTACCCTTTGTTACAGCGCAATTCTGAACGTGATAGTCTGTCGTTTGTTACAGGTTGAATTGACTTACTCTTTTCCTCAGTTCTTGCCTAATTATTAGTGGTTTCAACAAAGTGAATACGGAATTTCGACCACTGGGCGACCACTACTAAATGTAAAAGTGTGTTCGTTTGTTTGTCCTTTATTCATGTCGTAACAGAGCAACGAAACGAAACGATTTTTTGCATAATATAGAGTACTGTGGAGCTGGTTCGTTGTAAGCCAAACACTCGATTTAAAATAATCTGAATTTGAATAAATAAAAAATTATGCATAGAGTAAATAAATTTGACAGGAGCGTTTGGTTTTAATAGAGTCAGAAATGTCACTTCACAGTATCGAAACTGTCAAACACAATTTCACGGTGGTGAAAGGCAGCGAGCGGGGACTTCGCTGACTGAAACCGGACTGAAACTCGCCATCTCGCAAAACGGTTACAACAGCTAGCAATTAAGAGTATGAGTGGTTCGACATTAAGTGCAGAAGAGGGCTTCTAGTCAATTCGTACCTTTATGAAATCATGTATGCGTTTAAAATGGATGCTCAGTTTTTTGACATAGGATCAAACGCTCGGACTATGTGAAGTCAGCGTCGCCTTTTGTGGTTTCTACCATCTATCTTTAAGATGTTTGGGCATATCAGCCGCAACGAAAGCTCACTGGAACGACTGATGGTGCAAGTAAGAGTAGAGGGTTAACGTTCTCGTGGTCGATCACCTACTAGAAGGACGGACCTCATTAATTCATCTACGATGTGTTCCCTTATCTATCAGACAACCCATGACCACTCCACCAGGAGTGTACGACTGAGAAGAAGAACCTAGAAGAACCTTCTATCCTTATAGTTGTACTCACCAGGTGGTATTTTGAGCGAGTGTTGGTAGGTGAAGGCAGTGGGGGTGGCCAGCAGCGTGTGCACACGCTCCCCTTCCCTGCCGCACCACACTTCCCAGCCGCCACAACCATCGTCTGTCCAGATAATAAATTTCAGTAAGAAACTATCGACCGCCCGCTGCTTCGCCCGCGTGGACTCGTGTTTGTATATGTCGTAATCAAACTTAAAAACTTTTTAATAGGGTAAGGGTCCAATTTTAATATTTCGTTTCACACCCCGAAGAAGGATCAATGTGATCTTTGTGGGAGTTACAAAATTGCTGACGAAGAAGGAAGGCAAAAAATTGCTGAAGCTTATGAGAACCAAATGAAAGAAAAAGTATTGTCGCGTATAGAAAAAGGCAAAGATAAAGCTAGAGACGACGACACGATTGTCGCTGTATACGATTTGCATGCTGTGATGCCGGTGCCTAAGGGCCAAATTTCGGTACTTTTTATAAAATTAGAATCAATTGCTTTAATTTAACAGTAAGTGACCTACAAGCTAAAAACGTTGATTGTTTCTTTTGGGATGAGACAGAGGGGAAACGAGGAGCGATTGAAATTGAAAGTTTCATATTGCAATATATAGAAAAAATGGCGCAAAGTAATAAGATTAAGACCTAGATTTCATTTTCTACTCTGACAATTGTTGCGGTCCGCAAAAAAATTAATATCTCCTTTCAGCTTATGCTTACGCAGTTCAGAAAATAAATGTCAAAAATATAACGCATAAATTTTTGATTCACGGTCACTCTCAGAACGAGGGCGACAACGTGCATAGCGTCATTGAGAAACAAGGTAGGCGTTTTCTCAAATCTAGACCGATCTATGTACCACAGCAATATGCCACTTTAATTCAGACCGCGAAAAAGACAGGACAACCCCACAGGGTTCATGAGATGACACACGACAAATTTTGTGATCTAAAATCACTCCAAGAAGAGTGGGGCAACAATTTTAATCTAAATAATGACAGAAACCAAGTCAAATGGCACAACATTAAGAAGAAAATGAACATCACATGTCCTTTTTTTATAAAAATTCCTACGAAAATGAAAATTTTCAAGAGGTTTGCGTACGCAATATGAGAAGAGCTAGAAATCAAACTGTATTTCCAATTGGCTCGACCCAAGTTTACACTAAAAAGATACCTTTAACTCAAAACAAAAAAAAGATATTAAACAACTACTGGACAAATACATAATTCCGAGAAATTTCTATGAATCCTACTACCAACATATGAACTTCACTGTTTAATTTTAATAATAATATGTAGATTTTAAGTGTTAAGTATAATGTTTTTGGTCTCTAAATGCCTAATACTACCTAAGACTTACCTGTTATTTTGAGGCTGCTTAATTGTAAGCGAATTTATATTGTTTTTTTTTCAATTTACTTGTCTATGGTTATTTTTGTATTAAAACGGCGGCTCATCTTAAGTACTTTTGTGAATAATTATCATGGCTGTGTCCGTAAAATAATAGTACAAGTATAAATATTACTTTGTTTTGTCCATTATGACTTTTGTAGCAATATTGTTCTGAGACTAATTATAATTTAGGTTTTTTTTCTTACTGTTTACTTTGATATTGTTTAATAGATAATCAACTGTCGTTAAAAGTCAGATTTTTATGCATTCTTTTATAAATATTTTGAAGCTATGATTATCTGGTTTAATTCATCAATATCCCAACTTATCTATATTAATAAAATTGAAGTGTCTGTCTGTCTGTCTGTCTGTTCCGGCTAATCTCCGAAACGGCTAAACCGATTGCAATGAAACTTTGCAGACGTACAAAGGGCATTACTGGGGGTGACATAGGCTACTTTTTGTTTGTCTGTCTGTCCATCTGTCTGTCTGTTTGCGCTGATCTCAGAAACGGCTAAACCGATTTCAATGAAACTTGGCAGACGTGCAGAGGGCAGTACCGGGGATGACATAGGCTACTTTTTGTTTGTCTGTCTGTCCGTCTGTCTGTCTGTTCCGGCTAAACTCCGAAACGACTAAAGCGATTTCAATGAAACTTTGCAGACGTATTTATGTGACCACGTGACCAAATTTTTAAATGCATATATTTTCGAGACCATCAATCGTAGACCTATCGTGTTAGTACTCAAACTTGATGTTTTGGCGAGATCTATGTGACCACGATACCAAATTTTTAAAGACTTATATTTTCGAATCTATTAATCGCAGACGTATCGTGTTGGTACTCAAACTTAATGTTTTGACGAGATCTATGTGACCACGTGACCACATTTTTAACTGACTGTTTTTTCGAAACCATCAATCTCAGACCTATCGTGTTGGTACTCAAACTTGATGTTCTGACGAGATCTATGTGACCACGTGACCAAATTTTTAAATGCTAATTTTTTCGAAACTATTAATCGCAGACGTATCGTGTTGGTACTCAAACTTAATGTTTTGACGAGATCTATGTGACCACGTGACCAAATATTTAAATGCTTATTTTTTTGAAACCATCAATCTCAGACCTATCGTGTTGGTACTCAAACTTGATGTTTTGACGAGATCTATGTGACCACGTGACCAAATATTTAAATGCTTATATTTTCAAAACCATCAATCTCAGACCTATCGTGTTGGTACTCAAACTTAATGTTTTGACGAGATCTATGTGACCACGTGACCAAATATTTAAATGCTTATTTTTTTGAAACCATCAATCTCAGACCTATCGTGTTGGTACTCAAACTTGATGTTTTGACGAGATCTATGTGACCACGTGACCAAATATTTAAATGCTTATATTTTCAAAACCATCAATCTCAGACCTATCGTGTTGGTACTCAAACTTGATGTTTTGACGAGATCTATGTGACCATGTGACCAAATTTTTAAATGTTTATATTTTCGAAACTATCAACCGCAGATTTATCGTGTTGGTACTCAAACTTGATGTTTTGACGAGATCTATGTGACCACGTTACCAAATTTTTAAATGCTTATATTTTCGAAACTATCAATCGCAGATTTATCGTGTTGGAACTCAAACTTGATGTTTTGACGAAATCTATGTGACCACGTGACCAAATTTTTAAATGCTTATATTTTCGAAACTATTAATCGCAGACTTATCGTGTTGGTACTTAAACTTGATGTTTTGACGAAATCTATGTGAACATGTCATATTACCAAATTTCATAAAAATTTCATAAGATTTCTTAGGCAGTTAAATTTCAGAACGTTCTAGAAAGTGTTACAATGTTCTAGAGCGTTGCGTTCCTTTAACTGTCTTACTACAACTGTGCTCAACGCGAGCGAAGCCCGCGGGCGGAAAGCTAGTAAAACATAAAATACCTAACTGTTTAAGATAATTATTAAAATGCATAGTTCTGTTGTAACTGCAAAATAGTCACTAAAGTTTTGAGATTAACAAATCACTTTAAAATTGTAGTATATCAAATTTTTTTTGCAATATGTACGCAACTAAAAATAATATAAAATTTTGAAAGCTATGTTTTATCCAAAACCGTCTTATGTCAAAATTTTTAAATTACCGTTACTCTGTGTATTTTTAAAATATCAGATATGCATAATACTGTTTTTATCCTAGTAATAAATGTCATACAATACTAAAAACTTAATAAACTATATTTGGGAGTAATTGATTTTTCGTCGGTTTTGAAAAAAAAACACTTTTCGGGTTAACACAGTATTGTGGTATCAGTGCGATATCATCAGCGTATTAATGGCCCACTACAGGGGCTTAGGTCTCTCCTAGGAATGAGGTGCTTGGAGTTTAATCCACCGCGTTGCTCCAGTGCGTGTTGGTGGATTTTAACGACTGCCATCTATTGATGGCAAGCGGGACCGACGGCTTATAGTGCTCTCTGAGGCATAGGGTCCGTGATAGTTATGTACATAAGTTGGAAAAAACTCATAGGTACATGCCTTGAGATTTGAACCACGGTCTTGTAAACAAGAAGCGGGCTCGAAGTAAAATAAACTTAAAATGCTTAAATTCCATAGAGTAAATTAATTCGACAGCAGCGTTTGATTTTAAGTGTCATAAATGTCAGTTTATAGTATCGAAGTGACATTTCGCATTTTCGGGGGTTGAAACCGGTGTGCGGGGATTTCTCGGGGTGAAGAGCGCCGAGCGGGAACCTTGCGCACTGAAATTCGGACTAAAACTCCCCATCATGCACCGGCTATCTATAGTATGAGGTTAGACGGTAAACGCAGAGGGCTTCTAGTCAATATGTACTTTTATGTTAAATTCTATATAACGTCTGTTTGGTTTTATATTTCCTCGATGCCATATTTGACTTACAGCCTTCGACAGAATATCCATCGGCTGTTAATTAATGGTACACACTTTGACGCTTTACCTGTGATAGATTCGGACTTCTTTTATGTTTGTCTGTCTGTCTGTCTGTCTGTCTGTCTGTCTGTCTGTCTGTATGTCACAGCCAGTTCACTCGTAAACTATTACTGCTTTAAAGCTGAAAGTTGGCTTAGTAATACATATTTGTAACCGCTATGTAGATGACTGTTAATAGGTTAAATATTTTATAGCGGCAGGATAATACAGTTTTCATTCCATTCCGTCAGCCCTTTTTATACCCCACTGCAGGGGCTTACACCTCCCCTCAAGGTGAGGGGTCTTGGAGCTTAATCCGCCACGCAGCTGCAGTGCGGGTTGGTCGATTTTAACGACTGCCATTAGTTGATAGCACCCGGGACCGACGGCTTAACGTGCTCTCCGAGGCACGGATTCAGTGATAGTTATGTACTTCACACAACATTCACTTATATGGAATTTTATATTTTACTTTTTTTCTGTAAGCAGACAGATATACGTGGAAATCAATTAAAATTAGAACAAACTTTACCAGATAACATCATAACACAATAAAAACAAAAAACTACACAAAGCAACAGTAAAATATACACAAAGTAGGCAGAATTAAATATAATTACGCGGGTTCGATTACCGCCCGAGACAAATATTTCTGTGTATAAACATGTCTATTTGTGTCATGTCTGAGTATAAAATATCTATATACATATGTATATATTACTAATATTATAAACCCGAAAGTTTGTATGTATGGATGTTTGTTACTCTCACGCAAAAACTACCGAATGGATTTTAATGAATCTTTACAACAATATAGCTTATATACCAGAATAACACATAGGCTATAATTTAAAAGCTAGTACTATATTGTAAAGAATTTAAGTATGTATATCAGTTGTCTAGTAACCCATAATATAAGCATAATATTTGCTTCATTTGGGACTAGATAGCACTATGAAGGATGTTGACCCCTATATAATAAATTGACTCTTATTTTACAAGGTGTTATACCTAAGTTGGATACTTACCCTAGGCGACAATGTAGGCGTGCAACCATCTAACACAGCTTCCTTCACCGCCTCGTGCCCCTCGAACGGTTGTCTCAAAGACATTATTTCATAGAGCAACATTCCGTACGAGAAACAAGCCACCTGTAATTAAAATATCAAACACGATAAGCGTTTTTAATCTTTAATGTACACTCTCTAACATTTGTAGGGTTCTCCGCCATGCGGTTTCATTGCATGACAAACCTTCGATATGTGTACTTTTGTGTAGGTATCCCATATAGCATAAAAAATATATTTAAAAAGTAATATTGAAATCACATTGGGGTCACTGATTTGGACTTTAGTATAAGCGGTCAATACCCTTATAGTATCCCCCTCCGTTTTTGAAAAAAATTGTAAAAAATTTTTTAGTCAATATTTAAAGTGTCTAAAATGTGGCTATAGCATAACATATTGTGAAATATACACATTGATATAAGATGAATGTCATTGAGTATACAAAATGATATATGAGTAATGAGGTCATAATAACAATACCAAAAATGTGCGTGAATGCAAAAAGTGCGGTCATTGACATCGACTTGCGAGAAATGCAAATCAACATAATTGTAGTATAATATTAACACATAGGCAAAGACATTCAAAGACACTATATATTAATCTCTTTGCACATAGGTAATTAGAAATAAACACGTGAATTCAACATCGTAAATACAATTCAAACTTTCTTAAAAATTAGAAAATGCGTGTATTGTTTGTAGTATATTTTCGTATAAAACACTATACACTTTTAGTTTTATGGTTTCGAAACTTTAAACATAAAATGACACCGTCATAACTTAGTTAAAATCAATAAATTATTAATAAAACTGAGCTCGCACTTGACGCACTGCTCTTGTCTCTGACTCAGTTTTATTTTACGTGCTTATTGAACCACCTTCAAAACTATAAACTTTAACAATTAACAAAATTGGTTTAGCTCATACAAAACCGGCGCGACGTTAAGAATGTAACATACCTCGTAATACCTTGAGAGAAATGTGACCTCTATTTATTTGGGTTTAAGTACCTTTGTCGTATAAAACGTTGGCAATCGAAAGTTCTATAATTATTCTTACTAAAAGTGAATTCACGGAAGAATTCAAACGCTGCCCGCTCATTGGCTGAGCCGCGAGGAGCGCGTCGATTCCCGGTGGTAATATACACACAACTGGTCTGTGTACACACACCACACAATCGTATTTCAAAGGTCGAGGATTGCCGTTTGCCGTGTTAGCGGTTACCGTCATATATTTTTAACTAGCCATATTCGTTACAATTGGGTAGGTAGGTACCCTTTGAAGATATACATTTCTTGTCATAAATAAGCGAAATGTGGCGTCATAAAGTGATATAGTGAACCAGTGTAACAGTGTTCGTACACCTCAAAACGAAGGTTAGCTTGGCCTGTTGCCAAGTCTCCGCCAGGCATAGACATCCGCCAGGACGTGTCTATGGCCAGGACGTAATCTTCGATGCGGCGCATACCTAAATTTACTTTTGGAGGTATGAATTTTTACACTCATCAATTCGTATGGAATCGGAAAATACCTACCTTTGGTTATAAAGCTAAGGAACTTTGGAATTACGGCGAGTAATCTAATAGTTAGCTGAAGAGACTGGCCTAAAAAATGGTACCAAAGACATTATCGGGGGAAACTAAATTGTGTAACATGTAAGCAATTCGTTTTATCAATATTTGGTCAAAAGGCTACCCACTTTACAGTACATATAGTTTCTAATTAGATTTCATATGCCAAGTAGTCTGGCTATTAAAGTATGTTAGTATTTGTATATAGGCATGATATAGGCACTTGAACGTGTCAAATTTAAATTTTATTGTTATACCTATTTAAACTCACATCATAAAAAGAAAAGATTTGATTTTTCGTAAGTTTGTTTGTTTGTAACGGATACACTAAAAACTTCATAGCTGATTTTAAAAACTCCTTCACCTATAAAGAGCTACTTATTAAGGGGCCACATCCCGATTTTGTTGTTGATAGTACGTGAAAAATTGCAGTGCTATAGGATAACTAAAAATATATGTTACTTAAGAGGATATGTTTCTTACATCGACAACGACAAAAACGTAAATACGTTTACTTTGCTCGATAGAAAAAAATCGCAAACATACCTCTTACAATTTTTATTTGTCTATACCGACGTTTTATTTTGATACTTATAAACTCGAAACTTTTTATGAATTTTCTATAAACAATATTGCTTACATCGACGGGACACTTTTACTCTAAATATAATATTACTTGTTTAATTTGATATTTTTACTTAAATCACTTACGTGACTTTATTCTGAGAAGGCTGAAACGCGCTGTCTTTTTCGCACTGTATATATTCGCATCTCGCCATCTTATAACCTCACAACCGCCCTGGGGCCAGTTGCTAAAAGACGTGTACTGCTTTGCTACACCAATCTGTCGCGTATCAGATTATTTAAAATATTAATAAAATAAAAACATTGGCGAATGCAATTCGCTTACAATATTTTTGTTTTGTACCAAATAATATTTTACACTCTAATATATTTAAAAAAAAATTGTATGCCGGGTTCGAACCTACAGCCTTTAGTCCTAATCGTTGTTGTTCTAATTTTGTTAGGTACGTATCTACCTATTTGCGAATGTGTAATTTGATTGGAAATCTGAACTTTCAAGATAAGGCAATTACCCTATTTTTAGTTGTAAGGCATATGTTTTATTAAAATTTTCATCTTATGGTAATAGGTACGTGAGATTTCACATAAGATCAATAACTCATAACCTTGGTTAGGTATTACTATATCTAGCCTAATATTTAATTGAATATTTGTTCAATATACTATAAATATTATACACTCAAACGTGAAAAAAAAACTCTTCGGACAGGGGTTCGAACCCATGACCGTCGGCGCTAGAAGTAATAAAGATCAGAGCTTTATCTTCTCGACCACGCAGCTTATAGAAATGCAAATGAAATATGTTACTACTTTCTAATACTTCATTTAATTTTTGCTTTCTCTACGAATTTCAAATTCCAACTCCGTATGTGAACAGTAACAAATAAAATAATCTTATTAGATCATTTTATTTATCACAGTTCAAATAATTCACATAAAGTTTGAAAAAAAAAAAAAAAAATTTTTTTTCAAAAATTTCACAAATTGAATAATTTGTTGGATTATCTATATTAATAAAATTGAAGTGTCTGTCTGTCTGTCTGTCTGTTCCGGCTAATCTCCGAAACGGCTGACCGATTTCAACGAAATTTTGCAGACATACAGAAGGCATTACCGGGGGTGACATAGGTTACTTTTTGTCTGTCTGTCCGTCTGTCTGTCTGTTCCGGCTAATCTCCGAAACGACTAAACCGATTTCATTAAAACTTTGCAGACGTGTCTATGTGACCACGTGACCAGATTTTTAAATGCATATATTTTCGAAACCATCAATGGTAGACCTATCGTGTTGGTACTCAAACTTGATGTTTGGCGACATCTATGCAACCACGTGACCTAATTTTTAAACACTTATATTTTCGAAACGATCAATCGCAGACCTGTCGTGTTGGTACTCAAACTTGATGTTTTGGCGAGATCTATATGACCACATGACCAAATTTTTAAAAGCTTATATTTTCGAAACTATCAATCGCAAACCTATCGTGTTGGTACTCAAACTTGATGTTTTGGCAAGATCTATGTTACCACGTGACCAAATTTTTAAAAGCTTATTTTTTCGAAACTATCAATCGCAGACCTATCGTGTTAGTACTCAAACTTAATGTTTTGGCGACATCTATGCAACCACGTTACCAAATTTTTAAACACTTATATTTTCGAAACGATCAATCGCAGACCTGTCATGTTGGTACTCAAACTTGATGTTTTGGCAAGATCTATGTGACCAGGTGACCAAATTTTTAAAAGCTTATATTTTCGAAACCATCAATCGCAGACCTATCGTGTTGGTACTCAAACTTAATGTTTTGACGAGATCTATGTGACCACGTGACAAAAATTTTAAAAGCTTATATTTTTAAAACTATTAATCGCAGACCTATCGTGTTGGTACTCAAACTTGATGTTTTGGCGAGATCTATATGACCACGTGACCAAATTTTTAAAAGCTTATATTTTTAAAACTATCAATCGCAGATCTATCATGTTGGAACTCAAACTTGATGTTTTGGCGAGATCTATGTGACCACGTGACAAAAATTTTAAAAGCTTATTTTTTCGAAACTATCAATCGCAAACCTATCATGTTGGTACTCAAATTTAATGTTTTGACAAGATCTATGTGACCGCATGATTAAATTTTTAAAACTTTTATTTTCGAAACTATCAATCGTAGACCTGTCGTGTTGGTACTCAAACTTAATGTTTTGGCGAGATCTATGTGACACGTGACCAAATTTTTAAAAACTTATTTTTTCGAAACTATAAATCGCAGACCTATCGTGTTGGTACTCAAACTTGATGTTTTGATGAGGTCTAAGTTTTCACTTCTATCGGCAGTCCCTATAACTGTCAACAAGTTTTTTGTCAGTCTGTCTGTCCGAGGCCGAAACGGCTGAACCGATTACAATGAAACTTTGCAGACGTACAGAGGGCATTACCGAGGGTGACAGCAGCGATTAATAGTTTCAAAAATACAAGTTTGTAAAAATTACATAGATCTCGCCAAAACATCAAATTTGAGTACCAACATGACAGGTCTGCTATTGATAGTTTCGAAAATATAAGCTTTATTAAAAATTTGGTCACGCGGTCACATAGATCTCGCCAAAACATTAAGTTTGAGTACCAACACGACTGGTCTACGATTGATAGTTTCGAAAATAAAAGTTTTTAAAAATTAGGTCATGTAGTTATATAGATCTCGCCAAAACATCAAGTTTGAGTACCAACATGACAGGTCTGCTATTGATAGTTTCAAAAATATAAGCTTTTAAAAATTTGGTCACGCGGTCACATAGATCTCGCCAAAACAGCTAGTTTGAGTACCAACACGATAGGTTTGCGATTGATAGTTTCGAAAATATAAGCTTTTAAAAATTTGGTCATGCGGTCACATAGATCTCGCCAAAACATCAAGTTTGAGTACCAACACGACAGGTCTGCGATTGATCGTTTTGAAAATATAAGTGTTTAAAAATTTGGTCACGTGGTTGCATAGATGTCGCCAAATATCAAGTTTGAGTACCAACACGATAGGTCTATCATTGATGGTTTCGAAAATATATGCATTTAAAATTTGGTCACGTGGTCACATAGATACGTCTGCAAAGTTTTATTGAAATCGGTATAGTCGTTTCGGACATTAGCCGGAACAGACAGACAGATGGACAGACAGACAGAAAAAAATTACTCTATGCTACCCCCGGTAATGCCCTCTATATGTCTGCAAAGTTTCATTGATATCGGTGTAGCCGTTTCGGAGATTAGCCGGAACAGACAGACAGACGGACAGACAGACAGACAAAAAGTAACCAATGTCACCCGCGGTAATGCCCTCTGTATGGCTGCAAAGTTTCATTTTTTTATAATAATAACGTATACTTCACAACAACGTTGGCCCCAAACTAAGCATTAGCTTGTATTTTGGGTACCAAGCGAAGACACCACATACATATAACAACCAAGACCCGGTATTCGTATCAATATTCATCATATAAATACTGACCCGACCTGGGATTCGAACCCGGAACCTTTAGCTTCGTAGGCAGGGTCCCTACTCACTAGGCTATTACACTATTACATTACAATATTACACTAGGCATTGAAATCGGTTTAGCCGTTTCGGAGTTTAGCCGGAACAGACAGACAGACGGACAGACAGACACTTCAATTTTATTAATATAGAAGAAACGTAATGATAAAACCCACAAAAGTTTTGCGATCTAAATATAAAAAGTAAGTAAGTACCTACTTATAATTAATTCACTTAGTATTGCGGATATACAGTAGATGGCGTGTTTTTGACTTTGTTTCGTAATTAATTTTAATTAATGTTGTTGTTGTTTCGTAACTAATATTATTTGAATTTCGTAAGTAATACAAATAATAATTCTTTTGCACTAGTAGATTATGTTTTACATGAATAAATTATATTTCGACTCAAAATAATTAAGCATTTGTTCTCACGGTGCGTAAGCGCGCCTCTAGCGTTAAAATTTATAAACACATGAGGGGGACACGGGCCGTGCGGGTGAAATCAGATTTTTTGGTCGCCTACTAAGGGGCCTTAACCATTGGATTGGATATTACTTTATCCATAACCAACTGTTTGGGCACTTTGCCGCACGGCACTGATTTAGATGATATTTTTTATTTGTAGGTATTTTTAGTTTTTAATTATTAGTGTTTAATTTTTATGTTTAGTGTTTATATTATGTTGTTATCTAAATGAAATCCAACCATACATTAAATAATGTTTAATTAAAAAAAAAACAACTAAATAGTTCGTATCGAAGTTACGATGGGTATGAAAATTGAAATCGTTAACAAGGAATTGTTGTTATCGTCTATTTGTCTAAATAAAGTCCTAATTTTTATTTATATAATAATTTTTAAAACTTTCAATTTGAATAGCCAAACTGAATACTATACAGAGCCCGAATAATATTTATAAGATACGAGCCATTGGCCACTCCTTGGTTCCACAGAAAACCAGCGTCTAGGCATTCAAATGCCCTGACATATAGCTGAGTGGAAACCATTTTGGTCACTTTTTGTTATTGTTTTAGTTTATTTAGAATCCCGACTTATATTTTTATTTTTTTATTAATTTACTTTGTTTATTTTTATATTTCTATTTTTACCTGTTACATTTTAAAACATTATTACTAGTGTTATTGTAAGTGTGCCAAATAAATATTTTTTCTTTCTTCTTTCTTCTTTCTAATTCAAAATACTAATTTTATTTGTTTTCCTGTCTATATGTCCTTTCGATTTCGATAGTAATATATAATTTTATTTATGTGTTAAGTCATCGAAGAAGAGCAATTTTTTTTTTGGGTTTTGGCGGTATAAAGTTGATTTAGGTAGGTACTTACGTTGAAACAACTCAGAAATTATGACATGTATTAAAACTATAGAAGGACTTTTATAAAGGTTCGAAAATATAGTAGCGCGAGTGGTTTGTATATGAAATTGTATTTGTTAGAATGTGAATGTTTTAATTTGGGACTAGATGCTAAAACCAAAATTCGACCAAAGTCGTAAAATTCAGCACGTATAAAATCTTGATAACTTATGGTATTCTGCTGTGAGGATACGCTGCTATGTAATACAATCTTCGTGCTGCAGTAGCTGTTCGAACAATTTATAAACAAAGGCGTAAAGTATCACTTAGAGACAAATTTAAGGAAATTAACACAATGAAATTGTCGTCTCAATATATATTTGAAAACATTATCTATAAAAAAAATCGATTGACCCTGCAGGCCATCTCTGAAACTTCCCGCTATTTTTGAGTTCAAAGCGGTCGAAAATTAGAAAGCTATTTAGCTCTTCGAACTCAAAATATCGATTTTCGTAGTTTTTGAGCTCTTCGAGCTCATGATATTGATTTTCCGAGCTCTCCAAGCCCAAAAACAGAATTTCTATACATTTGCAGCGAGTTGTACCAAAAGAGATTACGCCAACGTATATAGCATAAAGTAAAAATTGACAGATATACGAGTACTTTGATCACAGCCATAATGTCTTTGTTATGCGTTAAACGTATACGTTATTTCTTTTGGTGCAACTCGCTGTTAGAGTTAAACCTGGGACATACCTAGCAAAGAAAATGTTATTTTGGAAATATTTGAACTGCGATATCTTTTGAACGTTTCGTTTGATTTTAATGCAGTTTACGGTATTCTATGCAATTTTGTAAGCTTAAAGCTATTGTGTAAAGTCAAAAATCTATTGGTTGTGGGTCGTAAAATCGCAAAGTATTGTTAAAAAAAGACCTTTTCGGAAATTTGTGCACTGCGACATCTTTTGAACGCGTCGTTCGATTATTTTGATATTTTTGGCGGCACTTGACGTAGTTTTTTATGTACAAAAAACGTATACAAGATGTCTCGAAACTTAACGATAAGCTGAAACGGGACGATAGGATAGATGGTTGTCATCATCAGAAAAATATTTAAAAAAATCCATGCCACGATCCCTGGTAATTAGAGGTATTTTTGAAAAAACACAAAATTTCTCCATACTGTACTTTTTTTTCGGTTACTGTGGTCAATGTATGTAGTTTTTGTTCATTCAAATGTTGTTACCGTAACCCTAAATATCATATCCATGATCACAGTCAAAAATGGTAACATAATAGCACCAAGTTTTCTAAAAATAACCCTTTTTTTGAACTAAGAATTTGACATTTTTGAAATGTCTCTACTTTGACAGGGCCTCCTTTAAAAAAAAGTGTACTAGAGCACTTTGGCAAGTGATATCAAAAGTGGGCGTCCTTAATCAGGATTCCAAAACGGTACAATACTTGTTGGTTTAATAATAAAAAAAATTTAGAAAAAAATAAAAACCTGAAGTAACCGGATTTTACGCGAATTTAGCTTACTTCGTTAAAATGTTTTTCAATCAGATCAGATCTAAGTCTCGATGAACCCTTTCAAACGCCGTATCGCGGATCTTAATCGGTCAATCCGTTCTCAAGATATCGTATGACAAAAAAGTTACATACTCACACACATGGACGTCCAGCCGAAAATGGTCAGAATGGCTTCCCAGGACCTCAAAACGTGGACATCTGATGAAAACTCGATTTTCGAAAATCGGACCCAAATTAATAACTTCCCTAGGATAGCGGGAAGTTAAAAATACTGTAATGTTAAAAAAAAATAGTGATCGGCATAATGTTAATACGCAAAGTTCAACTTGCTGACCACGTTAGCCGCCTTAGTAAAGTCACAAAATGTTTTAAATACAATGCATACGTTTTTACAATAAGATCACAGTTGAAATTCGAAAAATCGAAAAACGAAAGCTTAATGCAAAAGCTTATTATAAAGTAACGGATTACTTAGATGATAAAAATCCATGGGTGTAGATCCCTCGCCTGTTAATTTATTTCAATAATGTTTACGACTTAGGTGTTGTTAAAAGTGTGCTAATTTTATTGTTTATGTGTTTTTCTTTTAAAAAAAGGCCGTTTCTCAGTTTGTTGTGTATTCTTCTGAGAGGAACCAGCACTTTTTGAATGCGCCTTTGTGAGGACGTACTTCCATAAAGTGATAAATTCACTTTTGTGACGTGTTTCAAGATTATGTTACAAACTACGGTAGGTATAAAAATAATATTTGGTTTGATGTAAAATAAGCAATCATGTGATGTTCTGGCGATGTGAAGCGATTAACACGTCAATACACGTTTGTAATATTTATAACAACAAAATATGTTTACAAACTAGCTCTTAGTCATTTATATGTGGAAACATTTAAATGGTGATTAAATTTATATAAAATATATAAAAATATGTCAAAATAGTGAACAAGAAATACAAGAAATTCAATTTAATATTTGTAGTAAAAATACAATCAACTATACACTACATTACAATACACGTAGAGTACAGTAAAAAATAAAAAATCGGCTTTTAAGTTACGAAATCTTCGCTTAATACTACTGTGAAGGTAGAGGGGTGTTACACCGGTTACACGCTCGATTCCTTATTCATTAATTAATAGATTATTATCATTTAGATATATACTTACGTTGGTTAGTAATGTTGCTTAAAAGTACGAATTTACTAAAAGCACACTCCCACTTACCGTTTTACCCCTCTTTTTCTAGTTGGCTGGGTGTGAATTTGACAAGTTTCAGCCCGATTTCAGTACGTGAGGTACCCGCGCGCCAGCCGTCACCCCCGCAAAATTACGTTTCGATACTGTGAAGTGACATTTCTGACCCTATTAAAACTTGAAATCAAACGCTGCTGTCAAATTTATTCACTCTATGATATTTACAGTAGTCGCCCAGTGGTCGAAATTCGACCGTACTCACTTTTTTAGAACCACCTATAATAATTAGGCATCCAACGACAGACTATTATACTATTGTTATAAGATTTCAACTTTTGGCACTCCTTTTCCATATAAACTTTAACTACTTTTTCTCAAAGATGCTACGATATACTAGATATATCTTGCACAATCTTCTTTGGGATAAATCATACTTGCAGTACCGGACCAGAAAGTGTCCCACAATGTTTTAGCAGACATGCTCGTGTGGTCGAATATGTAGTTTGAAAATGGAACGAACTCTTTTAAACCCGAAGAGATAACTCATCTAAGTTTTAATTAAATTTCGAACTGGCATGACAAAAAGAATGCGCCATTAAATTAATTTCAAAAAGTAAAAGTAAGGTATGTCGTGATAGCCCAGAGCGCAACGAACCTGTCTCAAATTTATAAGGCCCCATAGGGCCATGGTTCGAATCCGGGCGTGTACCAATGAGTTTTTCTGACTTAAGTACACAATATCACTGACACCGTGCTTCGGAGGGCACGTTAAGCAGTCGGTCCCGGACGCTGTCAATAGATGGCGGTCGTTACAGTTCCCAACCCGCAGTGGAGCAGCGTGGTGGACTTAAGCTCCAAGCCCCCCTCCTACCCTGGGGGAGGCCTAAGCCCCTGCAGTGGGGTAAAAATGGGCTGATGATGATGATGATGATGAAAAGTAAGGTATCGACATTGGAACGTGGCGAATTGGCGGCAAAATTACTTGAACTAGTTTTATTCTTATAATACAGTTGTCAATATAATTAGTTTATGTTAACTTTATCTACTATAAATTATTTAAAATGAGTTTTACGAGTGATAAAGACATTTTAACACCACCTGAAATACAAGAAGCTGCAAAAGCTATTGTTGAAAATTGCTTACCACCGAAATCGAAGGATAGATACATGAAAACGTATGGAAATTTTATTCAATGGAAAAACGAAAGGAAATCTAAATCATTGTCTGAAAACGTTTTCTTAGCTTATTTTGGTGAAATGGCTACAAAAGTAAAACCATGTAGATTTTGGGTAGGTACGTGTATTACATTCCATGTTAAAATATACGATACTAATGAAATATAATATAAAAATCCCTGGAAATGTCACAAACTAATATTCCTGGGAGATCCACGTTTAAGTTTCAAAAACTGTACCTTTACCAATTGTGTTTTTAAATAAAAATTTATGTTATTGTTTCAATACATGCATCTTTGAGAAAAGTACTATACAAGCCTTGGCCACAACTGTGCATAACCGGACTCACGATCGTTCGCTTATGCTGCACTTACGGGCCGCGGCAGTAATCTACTATATACTATAACTAAAATGCCAAATCTCATACTCCTCCGTACTCGCGATATGCTTTGAAATGTGTACAAAATTTTTTCTTCACATATTAATATATATTTAGATTATCAAATTAAGTGGTTTGATACCCTGTTAAAGTAACAGATTTTTAAAAAATGTAAATACGTATGCCGTTTTTGTTTTCGTTTTTGTTTCGCACACTTTTCCCTATTTTTCATAGTTTGCATCCGTCGCGCTCCAAACAAAAAATTCTCACTGATGCAGTGTTACTATTAAGACGTTTTTGGTGTTGTTTTCGTATAAAATAAGGGCGTGGAATTAATTTCTGATGGCAATTTCGTATACAGCTATACAAAAAATGATTTTATTTGCAATATCCTGTCTGGCATTTTTTTTAAATTTTCTATAACTTTTTAAATCGTAAATATTTTATAATAAAAAAAATTTTTTAATTACATTATTTACTCTAGTTTATAAAAATATATACTAAGAAAAAATTCCGGAAGGTGAGGCGGCGAATCGATGCATTGACAGGCGATCGCGCGGGCGGTGCGGCGGTGGAGTGCGGGCGCCTTTGAATTCGAATCTCAGTGCAGTAAACAGTTTAGTTTCCCGGGTGTATGTGGAGGGATTGGACGCAAAGTTTGTTTTCAAAATAACCGTTTATCAAGTTTAAATAAAAGCGGTTTAATTGTTTTTTTTTTGTCTTTGTGGCGGCAATTTTATTTGATGTTTTAAAGTCAATTAATGTAAGTATTTATTACGTTTTTTTAAACAGTTTTTGAACTTTAACTTCAATTTTTACAGCGCCGAATGATCTTGTGGAGTAACGCTCAAAAAGTACCTTGTAAAAGTACCCTGTTATAGAAATAAGCAGAGTCACTCAGTATTTAACTTTCTGCGAGGAAAGAATACACTCTAACAATAAAATTATTCACGACCACATCTCGTTAAACAAGTATGCCCTATTTACAACAATCAACCAGACACATAGAAATATTATTGCGTGCAGTGTATCAAGGCGTACATGTGAAGAGTCAGTTAACGACACCACAACAAAATCTACCCAACTACCTAATCCCCAGAAATACGGTTGGAAAGGAGATGTATGGGTGCCTAATTGGACAACTGTAGCCATTGCTGCACGCGCATGCTTAGAACTTATAAGATGCAAGGATTTATACTAAATTGCCATCAGAAATGAAATCCACGTCCTTATTTTATACGAAAACGATACCAAAAACGTCTTAATAGTAAAACTGCATCAGTGAGAATTTTTTGTTTGGAGCACGGCGGATGCAAACTTTGCGTACTACAAATCTAATTTGTTTTATACAGGGAACACATGTGCCAAGCTCCATGCTTGTGTCGCAATGTGAAGGGTTTCCATCAAGAGGTATCAATAGGCCCTCGGTTAATAGAGATATTGCAATATAAAAGTTGCTCAAAAGTACTTTAAGATTTAATACAATCAGATATCGGTAGCATAAATAATTGATTTTCAAACTTAAATACCTATGACGTAACAACTACGGTTTATAGCTTCGATGTTTGATACCTGAAATTAATTGTATAGATAATAATTTCTTTGTTTTTCACCCGATTTGAATTTGTGTTGTACCGAGTCATATTTTATACTTCCTTGAGAAAAATATTTTCATTATTAGCCTCCTATCGTATAGTGACGTCTATACTTAGAAGCACGTCGATGCATTGTGGAATGTACTCGAATTGTCACGCGCTTTCACAAACATGTCGACTAGGTACAAAAATTACTAGAAAATCGAAATAAAAATAAAATAAATGAAATTCTATTTTAGAAGCGGCGCAAATCAAAAGAGTTGCGCTGTTCGGATTCATATTTTTGAGGCAGCGTCGCGTGCACTCACAGGTGGTGCCGAGCGCTATTAATTATTCCCACGATAAATTGTAATTAGAATTTCAAATTGGAATGTTCGATGATGGAAACTTCCAGATGTTGCGGGTGATGATTTCGGTGCATATATAACAAAACTAGTACGCCGCCAACGAGTAAGTTTTTGGAATAGTCATTAGCGAACATAACTGCAAAGTATGATACAAGTGTGATAACAGTTTTGCGATTTTGTTTCGTAATAAAGTATAAGTACAACTTAAGGTGAGACGACGCCTGTCTAGTACAACTATTTAATAATAGATGGAGCCACCATATAAAGAAATCAAATTTCTATAGAGTTTCTTACATGTAAGAACCTTTTATTGGCATTCTGATATTTTAATCCATTGTTACTCTAAAATAATACAGCTGTTGGTTTTCCTAATAAATAAATAATTTTTATTTTTTCATAATACATTTCTCATTTCATAATACTAAGTTTCAGATGATAAAACATAGCATGCGACTATCAAAAATATTTCTCTTTAAAGTTTAAAAACAATCAGTAAAGTCAGTTAAAAACATTAAAGAGAAATATTTTTTATGGTCGCATGTTATATTTTATCAACTGAAACCTATAAATGTGATAATAAAAAAATAAAAATAATTGCTTTATATGGTAGCTCCATCTATTATTATTAAATAGCCGTACTAGACAGGTGTCGTCCTACCTTAAATCGATATTCTAGTGCATCTTAAATATATGAACCTACTACTAGCCCATAACATCATTAACAGCACGGTTTCATCAACAGGTGTAATGAAGCTAGACGATCTAGCTCACGTTTTCAAGGCGAGTTCGTTGTTGAGGAGAGGTGAAGAGGCGCGCGCCCTCCGTGTCTCGCTGTTGCACAAATTCGAATTATTCGCTGGCTTGGGATGGCCGGACGTTACTGGTACCTCCTTTGTTACCCGCCCGCGACTCCAATGCCCAGGTATGTATACATTCTCATGTTCCTTACAGAGAAACCGCTCAAGTCATGCATAGTCTTATGTACGGGGCTAGGCGTCACGGGTGGCGGGCAGGTAGCAAAATAATAATACCTGGGACATCCCACACAGGGCCATCTAGTCCCAAAGACTGTTGGTTTTCCCAATAGACCAATAGTAAATCCAGTACTATTATCCCAACAATACCCCACTGCAGGAGCTTATAGGCGTCCCCTCGGGATGGGGGGCTTGGAGCTTAATCCACCACGCTGCTCTCGTACGGGTTGGTGGATTTTATCGACTGCCATCTATTGATGGCAACCGGGACAGACGGATTAAAGTGCTCTCCGAGGCAGAAAGTTAGGGATAATTATGTTACATAAGTTTATTATTATTATTATATTATATAGTTTATATTATTATATTATTATTATTTTTATTCTTATTTATTTATTATTATATCATGTATACGTTATTATTATTATAAGTTAGAAAAAGCTTATTGGTACATGCCCTGGGGAATTCGACTTTCGGCCTTCTAAACAAGAAACGGGTTCGCTACCACTCGGCTATCACGACACGGCTACCGCGACCTTTGGTTCTGCAATTACGGTCTGTAACGTGCACGCTTGGCTGTTCCAAATCTATAAGGCCATGTAGTCGTGGTTCGAATCCGGGCGTGTACCAATGAGTTTTTTCTGACTTAAGTACATTAACTGTCACTGACTCCGTGCCTTGGAGAGCACGTTAAGCAGTCGGTCCCGGTTGCTGTCAATAGATGGCGGTCGTTACAATCCGCCAACCCGCATTTGAGCAGCGTGGTGGATTTAAGCTCCAAGCCCCCCCATCTTGAGTAGAGGCCTAAACCCCTACAGTGAGCTATAAAAAAGGCCGATGGAATGGAATGGAACATTGTTGATTTTGAGTTGAACTATTATTGAACCTTTTATGAACTCATTCGGTTGAAAACCATGGATTTGTTGAATAAAGCCGGGAGCGGATTCTCAGAAGTTGAGATTGTTCCAGAAGTGAGTGAACGAATGACTTAAGGTGCGAAATGAAAGGAAATGGAAGCCTATGTTCCGATTAACACCATGAGGTTTGAATGAAATGTTTCGCCCAACGTTAATTTAATTGACAATTTTATTAATCAAATTTTTGAAAAAAATTAAAATATACCTAATTTTTTTTATTTAAAAATCTTGTGATATGTTAAGAATTCAGGTACAGACCCATTGTCATCGGAATGTCATTCCAACACACACTTCGTTGTTTTGGTTTGCCGTATCCAGTAGCAAGTTTGAGGATCCATCCGCGCCTTTTCTGTTGATTTATGGTTTGAGACCTTAAAATTTTTTTATTAATTCGCAGGTGATATGTACAACGGTATAACGATAACAGCGAGGAACGGCGCGCGCGCATTACGCCGTCTGCTACTTCTTTCGTACGTGTCGTGCGGGTTTTGTGCTCGCTAGTGCTAGCCAACGAGGCCGTCGCCGAATGCGCTCCGCCATTTTACAAGCCTCCGCAAGAGGTGAGAATAATAACAGTAGGCAATATCCAACTAGAGACGACACGCAGCAAAACCTGACGACTGAGCTACGATGTCTGGCTAAGCATTCCGTTTTTCATACAAACAAAGGTCGAGGATTCGATTCCCACCATGAGTTTTTAATTTTAAAACTTAAATATCAAGATTCCGCTGGACGTTATGGCTGTTTCGATTAAATGCGTCCAAGCGTCAATCGTAGTCCGATGACGAATTCAAAAATCGAATCCGAATTTCCAATAGATCGGAGAAGACAGAGCTTTTTTCAGGTGGCACTGTAATTGTTGGTACCTTGTCATTATTTGCAAGGTGGTCATTCTCAACACTAACATATCGCGTATTTATTGAAATTGGACAAATTAAATAAATACTAAATATTTAAAAATAAATAAAAAGCAATCACAACAAATAAACGCTTAGACTTTAATACCTGGACATCTCACATACGACCACATAGTCCCACACTACGTTGGGCCTGTATTATGTTAATTTATTGAAAAATTTGATTTCGTCGTTAGATTTTACGATGAAGTCCGGAAAAAGCTAATAAGCTACGATATAAACAGATAATTGGGTACCAGGGACGAAACGTCACCTAGCGGGAGCAATTTGCAGTTTTCCTCCCCATTCGTTGTCCGACTACTATGAACGCTTCAGGGCGTAATCAGTTCTAGCTGACAATGTGTCTCCTCTCTGCTGGCGTTAGACCAACGCATAAATACACATAAAAATATTCATTATATATACTTTAACGCCACAGACAGTAAACGGTTTGCTTACTAAACTATCCGCTTAAGGTGAAATAAAAATCTATTTTCGATTTCAACAAAATTTGTTTTTAAATGTATTTTGTTCAAGGTTTTTTGTGACAATATAAGCCTTATTTATTACACAACAGATATAATTAGCCTAATTTAGTAATAAAACAAAATACCAAATAGAGTACCTAAATTGTTTCCTCAATCGATGTTTTGACGAATCTATACAGCATCCCGGCCTCCGAAGAACACGGAGAAGCCAGGATGCTGTTATAGAAGCCAATTTGGTGCCCTTGAACCCCCAACTGAATATTGAGTTGTCTTCTTTGAGGTTCATTCCGAACACATTCCGCTAGCAAGTGATAAAGTTTAGAATAAAGTTAACCATAACACAGTAGCTTAAAAGCATACGACACCACAATAAATCAATACTTTCTGAGTTATTAAAGATCAAAGATTGTGATTTTTCGTAATAAAAATACATGTTATGAAGCGGTTTTTCATAAATAACTCAAAAACTATGAGTTTTTACAAAAAAACCTGTCATTACCAAAATCGAAGCCAATAAAAAAACAAACAAATCCCTACTTTGAAAAACCTTCTAAAATTAATTCAAAGCGAGCTATAGGTAATTTGTTCAAATAATTTTCAATTTCGAAGCTTCTTTTGTTCAACTTTTATGATTAAACTTATTAGTAATACGCAGCCAAAAATATACAATAACATACGCATATTGATATATTAAATTACTTTCAAATAGAGTAGTAAATACTTACTGTATACACATATTATAATATATACTTGAAATATTACACTGGTAATGGACAAAAAACAATACATATATAATGATTCAGCGTCACCGACCCAAGCGTGATCGAAATCCGACTGCGTGGCAATATTTTTAACAGTTTAACGCATCCGACAGATCGAAATCGACGAAATGACGTCAAAGGCTTTAGACTTCAATTGGGCATGGAAGTTGTGGAAGACGGGCTTGAAGTTGGCATGCGGCGAGCTGGTGCTGCTGGTCGTGAGGGAGGTGACGTCGCGTTGTGATCAACTCTTGGGCTCCTCATTGCCGCTAAGTAACGATGAAGAAGTCGTCGACGAAAAAAGCTTTGGAAACCTGAGGTGATTAAAAAAAATTAGTTATTGCACGTGTGTCGTGATAGCCGCGTGGCGGCGAAAAGGTCGTGGTTCGAATCCCTGCACGTACCAATGAGATTTTTTGATTTAAGTAGGTACATAACTATCACTGACTCCGTGTCTTGGAGAGCACGGTAAACCGTCGGTCCTGTTATTAAAATTTACCAACCTGCACTGGAGCAGCGTGGTGGATTATGCTCCAAGCACGCTCTCTCTCAGGGGAGGCCTAAGCCCCTGCAGTGGGGCGTATGGTAAGCAAAGAGCTTCATCAACTGTAGGCTAGTAAAGATGTGAAAATTCCTGCGCCTATTCGAATAATTCGAGTTCAAAATTTATTACATACATAATTCTAAATATAATTAGGATTTTTTATGATAACTTTATAACAGCAAGCGAAGCATTGGCCGCCCCCCGACCAGGTAGACAGATGACCTGAAGCACCATACCGGGGGTAGTTGGATGCGAAAGACGGAGGACCGTGTGTGGTAGCGAACCATGGGAGAGGTCTATATCTTGCAGTGGAGAGAGAGACACTGGCTGATGATGATAGACGATAATGAACATTTATTACATTCGATACTCTGATGCCGTATATCACAAATTAATATCTCGATATCTTTAATTAGGAGAGTTAATATTTTCAGTGGTGGAATCATATTAGAAATGAACTAATTATCATTAATACTAAAGTCTTATAATCAATACTTATCGAGAATCTTGATTTCATTATACGAGTTTAAAAAGATATTATATACATAATAGATACATCAACTAGGATCGTTTTGTTCGTTTCAAAAATTATATTTGGCTGTCACATCATAAATAAATCAAATAAATCAAACATTACAAGATATTTAGTTTGATGATGAACTCAATAACGTCAAAACCATTAATTTACAAAGTTGTTTTAAAATATATATTTCTATTAACCCAGCAAATAAAGAAAGAAATTATAAATAGTGGCGTTTTGACATGTCTTGAACGTATGAGTTGTAATCAAAACATTTGGGCAGTTAGCATCTGCCTTAATTTAATGCTATCATATTGAAATTTTTAATAATAATAATAATAATAATAATAATAACGTATACATCACAACAACGTCTAGGCCCCAAACTAAGCATTAGCTTGTGTTTTGGGTACCAAGCGAAGACACCACATACATATAACAACCAAGACCTGGTACCAGTATCAATATTCAACATATAAATACTGACCCGACCTGGGATTCGAACCCGGAACCTCCAGCTTCGTAGACAGGGTCGCTACCCATTAGGCTTAGCGGTCGCCATCTCGTCTTCCACAGTACAATATTAAAAAAACGCGTTCCTTTTCTTTTTATCTTTATTTTATTTTTATTGATTATTGTTATAGCGGCTATAATAGTAGTACACATTATGAAAATTTCAAGTATCTACCTATTACGGTTCAGACAATACAACCCTGTGACGGACGGACGGACAGTAGAGCTTTAGTAATAGGGTTCCCGTTGGTACCCTTTGGGCACGAAACCTTAAAAACATTTTTCCGCAATTTGTATTTTGTTTTCCAGAAAAATTTGAAGGAACTTTCGTTCAAGTATTTTCAGTCTGGAAGTTATAACGTTATAGATACAGATCACTCAGATCGTTCTGTCACCGGTTGGCCTTTAATATCTGAGATGTGTGTTATTTCGTTTAAAACGCATTTAATCTTCACAGATTCAGAGTCCATCAGGAGGGTATGTGGTGCGACTTGGACGCGTAGTCGTCTAGCTGAGTGGAAACATTGCTGCCCGCGCAAGTTTGTGTCCTGAGACGAGAGGATGGCATGCCCATGGCGGGCTATCAGGTCTGTACACCACTCCTATTGTAAATAATCCAGTTCGGCACACTTCGTATTCCGAAGAAATGCGAGCGATATAAATATAGGTGTTGGTGAGGGCAAGCGTGCCGGTGACAAGTGGATGTTAAGAAGGGGTGGGACGCGTTCACGCCCATACAAACGCTCTTAAACGATTACGACGTTAATACGTATTTTAATCTTGTTTATTTTTTTTATTACCAAAATTCTATAACTAGAAAGTTTATGCGAATTTCGAATTTTTAGCTCTACACAAACCTAGTTCTAACTCAAGTGAGACTATAGTTTAAAAAACCAATATTAAAAAGCGTATTGACGACGCGACATAATCGTTTAAGAGCGTTTGTATGGGCGTTCACGCGTCCCACTCCTTCTTAAAAAATTAAACAATAATTTTTATCAATTAGGCAAATTATGTAATGTGTAAAAAATCATACTTTGTAACATTTGTACCTACTTTATATTTTTTGTCTGTAGTACGACATCCGGTTTTGTAATGTCCCTTTCTTGTGCGTCTCTTGTTCCTTGCCGTTTGCTTTTGTCATACACATATTGTTGTGGATATATTTAAATACTCATACAGATTATATATAAGTAGTGCATTTATTTCTGTTAGGCAACCATTTATGAGGATCTGGTTATTCAGTGTCGAAGAGTTGTTATTATTCTATATCTGGTTCTGCAAATTAAAAGCGCACGCGCATTTAAAATTTATTATATATTTTGTTTTTCAATGGCTTTCGTAATCGTGTCTGCATTCAAACATAGACACGTCGAAAATTCGAATAATTTTGGAATAAGGATGAATTACGCCTTGGGAAATAGGGGTCAAAATATATTCTGTATTTGGAGGAAAGATGACTAATGAAAGCATCGTAAGTTTTAGTTCAGCCACCCAGCGCCATCCTAATTTAATGGTTTATGACGGACACTTTTTCAGTTTGACTCTCATATAAGACGGTCACCTACCCTCCATAACCCGTTCAATTGACTCGTTGCACTCGTTGTATACTATTGACGCTTGTTGACTAGGTACATTCTGTATAGTTTTCTCTTCTTTACTTTCAGAGCATAAGTTTGGAGCCGAACCCTGAAGCGTTGGCGCGATTCCTGGCTCTGATTTCGGACCATGTGGATTTGCTGCTCGAAGATCGGTATCCCTCTTTGGGTAAATTAATCCAGTCAAAGAAGGTTTTCACCTCCGATTTCGTTGAATCTCCATCGATTTTCATGAAAATTGGTGAGTAGGTGGGGTATACCTTAAGAAACAAAAGTGACATAATGTCATTTTGCGCTTTTGCCCTGGGGGTGGATGCCACCCCTTCTCGGGGTTGAAAACTATTTAATTAAAAATATCCACAGAAATCGATAAAAAAATAAATTTTAAGCAAAATTTGTTATATAAAGTTTTTGAAATAAATTTATACTTTCTGAGTTTTTAAAGATTAAAGATTGTGATTTTTCGTGATAAAAATTCATGTTTTAAAGCGGGTTTTCATAAATAAGGAACTCTAAAACTATGAGTTTTTTCATAAAACCTGTCATTACCAAAATCGAAGCCTATAAAAAAACCAACAAATCTCTATTTTGAATAACCTTCTAAAATTAATTCAAAGCGAGCTATAGGTAATTTGTTCAAATAATTTTCAATTTCCAAGCTTCTTTTATTCAACTTTTATGATTAAACTTATTAGTAATATGCAGCCGAAATTATTCAATAACATACGCATATTGATATATTAAATTATTTTCAAATAGAGTAGTAAATACTTACTGTATACACACATATATATACTTGAAATATTACACTGATAATGGACAAAAAATAGGTATAGTCAGAAAAAAACTCAGAAATAAATGAACACATTTTATAAAAGTACCTATTTCATTTTACCTGATAAAGTTGTTTCAACTGATATTAATTAGTATTCTGATTTTCAACTGAATTATCAAAAATCGACTGTTCAATTAGCCGAGTGGTTAGAGGCCTTAACTGCGGAGCCAAGGGTCGCGGATTCGATTTCCACCCGGTACCCATATTTCTGTGCACGAATATGTCATGTAGGTATGTCATGAAAATAATAATAATAATAATAAATATACTTGTTGTCTAGTACCCCATATTGCAAGTATAATAGGTATTATTATTCTTTACTTTCAGCATTATCGAGACTGGGTTCGGTAGAGGGCGCTCTGAGCGTTCGTATAAACGCGGGAAACGAACCCGAGACGGCATCGATAGCTTATAGGTGGACTGTCAAAGAGTGTATCCTTGCGGCATGCAGCAACGGTAAACTGCAGTGTCTAACACACGGCGACCTGAGGGTGGCCGATTTGGCACCAGCTACGGTACGAAATGACACGACGACGACGCCTTTTAAGTATTACAGACTGGTTTTTACAGGAATAGGTTTTTACAGAAGTCACAATGATAAATCGCGATAGTAATTACTAGGCTGCAGCTTCTAATCAAAAATTAATACCACTATATGATAACTATGCCGATTGCGTAAACTAGCGACACCCCATGGCCTAACTTAACCAAGTCCTATTCTGGCCCACTTTGAAATTGTCAAACTTTTCTGTTTAAATTTTTTTTTTTTAAATAGCAAATGAAATTGTTGAAAAAGTCGTTTATTGTGTAGTATTATCCCGCTCCCACACATGTGGGCAAATATGCCGAATATTGACCATCACGCATGTGTGAGAGGTCAGTCGTATTCGGGAATGCCTTATGCGGTAAACATTTGTTATTAGTGATAGTGTGTCGGTTTTCTTGGGCACTTCAAAGTGGCCGCACGGAAAACATTCGTGTACTTCCCACACACGGCCGAATGGCCAGTCGCGCGTGCGCTGCAACAAAGATAAAACGTTACGTGACATCGTCTCTGAAGTCAAAAAAAATTAAGTGCAAGCATTTGCGAAGTAAGTGTATGAAGTGCAATTACGACAAACATTAGTTAATTATTTTCAAAGAAGCATTTGCTGAAGTAGTTCCGTAGTTTAGATGTGAAAAAATACTCATACAGATGTATTTCCACGGTAGAAGTCACATATGTTCGTCTTTAGAACGCAGGCTGTCTTGTTACCAAGTTTTATAAGAATTGGTACTGTGGCTTAGCTGTAAGAACGTAACAAACATTTGAACACTTTTCCACATTAAATAGTAGCTGTAACAGACAGACAGACTGACACACAGAGACACTTTCGCATTTATAATATCAGTATGGATATCCACATTAATACGTGGCTACTTGATGTTATCATTTCAATACTAATCCAGTCATTTTTTTATCAGCTTCTACTAGATGTAGAAGAGAACCGTCGATGTCGCTGGGACAGCATCACACGCGGAAGGTTACTCGGCCGAGGTGCTTTCGGGGTAGTGCTGTGCGCCCAATGGAGACGATCAGGGTCGGTGGAATCTGTCGCTCTCAGCGACTTCCTACCTTCAGGCTCCATCATCAGACCTTGAAATTTAATCATGGTCAAAGTTCATTGCAAGTCCTTCAGCCGGTGTCTCCTGGAGCACATGCTGGTGCATTCAGCCAGGCAGTCTTAGAAGGTAAGAATAGGTAGTTTTGAGGTTATACAGCATATAGTGTCAATATGTTTCATAATCTTTGGGGGACAATATAGGTCATCTCAAAGTCTATGATGCAGGCGAAATCATAGGGTAAATTAATTTGACAGCAGCGTTGGTTTTAATATATATTTAATTTACGTAATTTTGCGGGGTTGAAGACTGGCGCGCGGGGTACTTGCGCACAGAAACTCCGACTTAAACTCGGCATCTTACACGAGTATCTATACTAATATTATAAAGCTGAAGAGTTTGTTTGTTTGTTTGTTTGTTTGAACGCGCTAATCTCAAGAACTACTAGTTCGAATTGAAAAATTCTTTTTGTGTTGGATAGTCTATTTACTGTGGAAGGCTATAGGTTATATGTATAAAATAATACTATCTGTCTGTCTGTCTATTCGAGCAAATCTCCAAAACGGCTGAACTGATTTTAATGAAACTTCACAGAGATGGAAAAAAAGTGGTCAAAAGTGATATACACTACTTTTTGTATGTCTGTATGTGCGTCCATTTGTCTATTCGAGCTAGTCTCCAAAACGGTTAAACCCGATTTTAATGAAATTTCACGGGTATGAAGAGGAGGCAGTCAATAGTAACATACACTACTTTTTGTCCGTCTGTCTATCTGTACGTCTATGTGTCTATTCGAGCTAATTTCCAAAATGGCTAAACAGATTTTAATGAAACTTTGCAGACGTGAAAGAAGGTGGTCAAGAGTGAAATCAGCTACTTTTTGTGTCTGTCTGTCGTTTGTCTTCAATGATCTATCAACGTAGATAAGCCGAAACTACTAAGTCTAGGAAGCTGAAATTTGAAACAGGTTTATTTTATAACGTATAAATTTTTTAAGAAAGGAATATTTGGAAATTTCAAATTTAAGGAGGGAGGGATGGAAGGGCTTTGTATGAGAGTTTTTGTTCTTTAAAGTTAGAAACATAAAAATTTTAACATAAATAAATAATGACGTGTTTCAGGGTTTTTGGATTTCCACATTTTAAGGGTGGGAAACGGGAGGTGAAAAGTATGGGAGTATCGGTTTTCTTAAAGGAGTGTGGAGAATGAAGACTGAAAGTTTGAATGGGTGTACCCAATATTAGTTTCAGCAAAATGTACGTATAAACCGTTTCAAATGTTAATACTACCTAAAACTGAAATGTGTAGTCTACGCAAGCGAAGCTGCGGGTGGTCGCTAGTAATTTATATATGCACCTGTAGATACTGTTATTACTGATATTGATCCCGATGATAAAGTATTTGCTATTAAATAAAAAATAGAAAAATAAAAATAAAAATAATATTTAAATGAAAAACACTAAAAATACACGCTTTTATAAGTGAACGTAAAAGCAATAAATAAATTATAGTAATTCAAGTTATCTCTATCCCTGGGTTGGAGTGTAAATCATATAGGTATAATATTGTGATTGTAAAAGCGTGGGGCGCTTTTTTCATGACATTTCAAAGAAATACAGGGTATTAACAATCTTATTTCGCTTCAAATATAATTATCATCTTAAAATTGAATTCCGCTCTCGGAGGACAAGGTGCTCCGAGCTCAATTTATATAACAAAGTTACAGAAACAAACAAAACACGACCAACCACTATACTATAAGAAACGACGGTAGTGATTGTTGTTAATTTCTGACAGGTTATCCAAATAAAAGCGCCCCAAGATTTTACAATCAAAATATTAATTTTGCTTAAACGTGCACTTATAAAAGCGTCTATTTTCAGTGTTTGTTAAACTATTATTTTATTTTATACTTTTTAGTCATTAGTAAACTTATTTTTTGTACGAAATAGAATAAATTAATATTTATTTCAAGAAGGCGACTGAACCCGTATCCTCTCCATTTCCTCCAGTGCATCTGTATTGCATGGTGTTTTATCTGTGAGCTTAGAACAGTCAAGTTCTTCAATCTGAAGATTACTAAGAGTTTTTACTATACTTAGAGCAACATATGCCTGCCCAGACGCAAAACTATGGGACCCTAAATACACCACTGCGTGGTCTACTGTGCAGCGTAGCATCTTGTTAACGGTTGATGCCCAACTTAAAATTACTGAGAGCATGCGTCTTTCCACCGTACCGTAGCTCTACTTGGCCGGGAATTGATTGCCTATCGGTTTGACAAGTTGTTCACCATCGTTTCCAAAATTAACTTTAATGAATCAAAATCTATCATCAGACATTTATAACAAACCAAAACACAGCTATGATACGATGTGCCGTTACAGAGTTCCAGTTCCTACCTTCTGCGTCTATCATTAGACCTTGAAACTTAATCATGATCAAAGTTCACTGCAAGACCTTTATAACAAGCCCAAACGCGGTTATTATGATACGATGTGCCGTTGCAAAGTTTCCGTTCCTATCTTCCTGCTCCTTCATTAGACCTTGAAATTTAATCATGGGCAAAGTTCACTGCAAGACGTTTCTAACAAGCCCAAACGCGGCTGTGATACGATGTGCCGTTGCAAAGTTCCTGTTCCTATCTTCCGGCTCCTTCATCAGACCTTGAAATTTAATCATGGTCAAAGTTCACTTCAAGACCTTTCTAACAAGCCTAAACACGGCTATGATACGATGTGCCGTTGCTAAGATCCAGTTCCTACCTTTCAGCTCCATCATCAGAACTTGAAACTTAATCGTGGTCAAAGTTCACTGCAAGACCTTTCTAACAAGCCCAAGCACGGCTATGATACGATGTGCCGTTGCAAAGTTCCCGTTTCTATCTTCCTGCTCCTTCATTAGACCTTGAAATTTAATCGTGGTCAAAGTTCACTGCAAGACGTTTGTAACAAGCCCAAACACGGCTGTGATACGATGTGCCGTTGCAAAGTTCCCGTTCCTATCTTCCGGCTCCTTCATCAGACCTTGAAATTTAATCATGGTCAAAGTTCACTGCAAGACCTTTCTTACAAGCCTAAACACGGCTATGATACGATGTGCCGTTGCTAAGATCCAGTTCCTACCTTCCAGCTCCATCATCAGACCTTAAAACTTAATCATGGTCAAAGTTCACTGCAAGACGTTTCTAACAAGCCCAAACACGGCTGTGATACGATGTGCCGTTGCAAACTTCCCGTTCCTATCTTCCGGCTCCTTCATCAGACCTTGAAATTTAATCATGGTCAAAGTTCACTGCGAGACCTTTCTTACAAGCCCAAACACGGCTGCGATACGATGTGCCGTTGCAAAGTTCCCGTTACTATCTTCCGGCTCCTTCATCATACCTTGAAATTTAATCATGGTCAAAGTTCACTGCAAGACCTTTCTTACAAGCCTAAACACGGCTATGATACGATGTGCCGTTGCTAAGATCCAGTTCCTACCTTCCAGCTCCATCATCAGACCTTGAAACTTAATCATGGTCAAAGTTCACTGCAAGACGTTTCTAACAAGCCCAAACACGGCTGTGATACGATGTGCCGTTGCAAAGTTCCCGTTCCTATCTTCCGGCTCCTTCATCAGACCTTGAAACTTAATCATGGTCAAAGTTCACTGCAAGACCTTTCTTACAAGCCCAAACACGGCTGTGATACGATGTGCCGTTGCGAAGTTCTCGTTCCTACCTTCCGGCTCCATCATCAGACCGATTTAAATTCTAAGCCGACGAAATACGAAACAATACAGAGAGAAATAGATAAAGTACGTTAAAGGCACTAAATACATGCTCGGTAATGTATAAATTTTTAAGTTTTTGTATTTATGAGGGACCGTTTGAAGAGGAAATTTCAGACTTAAATATTTTTTATTTTAGTAAATTGTCTAAAATGTTTGTAGATATAAAGCCTACCATTATAAATGTGAAATAAAAATAATTGACTGTCGAATTTTCGTACGTTTAACATCGTTTTGAATACAATTAAATGCCAGTTTTATCGTTTTCGATTGTTCCCCAGGACGAGACACTCGGGCGCACTCGATCAGAATGTAAATATAATTCTTAATGCGGTGTTTTAATGGTAATAGCGACTCAAGTATGAAACTACCGTCCTAGCTCTAGCTACGGGCCATTTTGAATGAAAATTAAACCTCGTGGCAAAGTATACGGAGCACGCGGCTCGAGTAAGTAAGTTACCTTCGATTCTAACGCCGGTTTACGAATATTTAGCGCGAGAAACACGAGTAGGGATGTCGACATTGCATCGTATATACATATCAAATCTATTAGACACACGTAAACATCTGTGACATTTTAGTATCTTTTTTTAAAAAAATTACTAAACCTTTTGGTTCGCTCTCCCGATGCCCGTGGTAGTGATCGTAGAGAGGCATCTTCTGCCCCACCGCACCGCTTCTTCCCACTTGTGTCGCTTATTTATCGCGAAGCTGTTCTACTTATAGAATCTCAAACTGCTTTGGTACAATAAAGATTAGAAACGTTTATCGTGTTTGATATTTTAATTACAGGTGGTTTGTTTCTCGTACGGGATGTTGCTCTATGAAATAATGTCTTTGAGACAACCGTTCGAGGGGCACGAGACGGTGAAGGAAGCTGTGTTAGACGGTTGCAGGCCTACTTTGTCGTCTAGGGTAAGTATCTAACTTAGGTATAACACCTTGTAAAATAAGTGTCAGTTTCTTATATACGAAGTTATCGAATGAACGTGAGCTTATAAACCGTGTAGAGCTTCAAAAAAGATAACTGATAAAAATGGAAATTTAAACATGTTTTTCTCGATAACCGTTAGTTTGCACCATCTGCTCACTTTAAACTTTTCTTTAGTTCGAGGAGCTCTTCACGCTCTATAAGCTCGGTACGTTCAACCGAACAAACGTGTATAATATGTACAATATACCGCGTGTTCGGTTGAACGTAGTCCAAAATTATAGAGCTTGTAGAGTTTATCTAAACAAAAAGTTTTTAAAAATTGTGTAAAAAAATTAAACTTTCAATATATTTTTTCGGTAACCGTTAGTTTGCGTTGTCTGCTCACTTAAAACTTATTGTTCAGTTTGGTAAACTTTACACGCTCTATAAGTTTGGACTACGCCACTCACCAAAAAAAGGCGCCACCCGTGAAAAGTTATTTGTCAATAGTGATTGTGTGTATTTGATGACCGGTTGGCCGAATGTCGCGGGTTCGATTCCCGCCTGGGACAAATATTTGTGTGCATGTCTATTTGTTCCATGGCTGGGGGTAAAAAAATATATGTATATAAATGTATTATAAATATGGATTATTCAAGTAATTATATCAATTGTCCGGTATCCATAGTACAAGCTTTGCTGAGTTTGAAACTAGATGGCGCTGTGTGGGGTTTCTGAGGTAGTATTATTTGTATTGTTGTTTTAGTTTTCATTAGGCGCGGCAGAAGTTTTTGGGTCTTGAATGTTGAATATTTTGCTGACGATATTTGACATTTCCTGATCATACTTCTTACGCATTATCCCTGCCCGGTGGTGTGCACAAGAGCTGTTATCCCCATTGATGGTATCACATAAAGATAAAACCTCAAAAACTAGTTAAGTGCGCTTCGGACTCGCACACGAAGTGTTCCGTATCACCGTACAATATAAAACAACACGTTTCTTGTATGGGATCTCCTTTGATTTCTAACTTTATTTTATTTTTATTATTTGTTGTTATAGCGGCCATAATGATACACACGGAATATTTCATGTGTCTACCTATTACGGTTCAAGGGATATAGCCCTGTGACAGACCGACGGACGGACAGCGGAGCCTTAGTAATAGGGTACGGAAATTTAAAAATTATTTTTAAAAATTAATTACAGGAGACAACAGCCTATACATGTTCGCTCAGATTTTGAACAGTCGTTTTAAATACAAGCTTTTAAATAACTACTGTGAGATCATCGTGAACCATCAAGAACTTTCCGTTATTGTATCAGAAAAAAAATGTAGTCAATGAATCCATTTCCACCAGCCCATTATGCCCCACTGAAGGGGCTTAGGCCTCCCCCCAGGTTGCGAGGGGATGAGGTCAATAAATACTCATTACCAAAATTATGGGATTATTCAATTAATTGGATCTGCTTTAGCTTGTCAACTATTTGACCCTAAGTTATGATAATTTCCTAGTAAATTCTATTAACAGAATTTAAGATAGGTAATACCTGCGAATAATAATATTTAGGGAATTCCTCACAGCGCCATCTAGTCCCAAATGAAGCAAGTATTATGCTTGTATTATGGGTTACTAGACAACTGATATACATACTTAAATATTCTTTGTAATCTATACTAATATTATAAAGCTGAAGAGTTTGTTTGTTTGTTTGTTTGTTTGTTTGTTTGTTTGAACGCGCAAATCTCAGGAACTACTGGTTCAAATTGAAAAATTATGGTTGTGTTGAATAGTCCATTTATCGAGGAAGGCTATAGGCTATACTACATCACGCTACAACCAATAGCAGTGGAGCATTAATGAAAAATGTTGCAAAAACGGGAAAAATTATTCCTTTTGAGAGCTTCCGTCGCGCGCGCTGCGTAAACGGTTGATGTTAACCAAAAATCATGTATTACGGAATTGTTCTCCTTTAAAAGTTCTAACCAAAAGTCCGCGACAGTATATGTGTATCTTTTAAGGTTAACTTACTATAACCTTTTTTATGACAATCAAATTTGTTCTAACATTATGTACTATTTGCGAAGGTGTTTTTTAAACGTAATATTAATCCTTATCAAATTAAATACGTTAGTTGTCTTAAGCCTTTCATGCATATTATAATTGCCCTTTACACCACACAATTTAAATTAATATCTTAGCAGTTTTTATCGAAATATGAAAACTATAGCGGGAGAAAATAAATTCGCTGTCTGCCTCTGTTCGTTAACTTTTTACTACCAAACCACGCAATAGACTGATACGGTTTTCAGTATTATCTTATTTTCTTAGTATCTTATAATCTATTAATCTATATAAAAGAAATACTTATTATAAAGCTGAAGAGTTTGTTTGTTTGTTTGTTTGTTTGAATACGCTAATCTCTGAATCTCTGAAACAGTCGGATTTGAAATATTTTTTTTTTGCCTTTGATAGCCTGAATCTAGCGGAGGGTTATAGGCTATATATATGAAAACGAACTGTCTCTAGCAAATAGGTTTCGGCCAAAACAGCTTAACCGATTTCGATGAAACTTTACACATATGTAAAGGATGTAGTCAAAAGTGACATACAGAACTTTTTGTATGTCTGTCTGTACGTCCATCTGTCTAAACCAATTTTAATGAAACATCACAAGTATGAAAAGAAGGTCATCAAAACTAACAAATGTTACTTTTTGTCCGTCTGTCTGTCTGTACGTGTAAGGTCGTCAAAACTAACAAATGTTACTTTTTGTCCGTCTGTCTGTCTGTACGTGTATCTGTCTATTTGAGCTAATCTCCAAAACGGCTAAACAGATTTTACGGAAACTTTGCAGACGGGAAAGAAGGTTGTCAAGATATTTGACATTAGCTACTTTTTGTCCGTCTGTTTGTCTGTACGTCTATGTGTCTATTCAATTCAATTTTATCTATTCGAGCTAATTTCCACTACGGCTCAACAGATTTAAATGAAACTTTGCAGACGTGAAAGAAGATTGTCAAGAGTGTCATAAGCAACTTTTTGTGTTTGTTTGTCTGTCTATCTGTCTGTCGTTTGTCAACACTGATCTATCAACTACTACAGCCAAAACTACTAAGTCTAGGAAGCTTAAATTTATAACATAGGTTTATTTTATAATGTGAGCATTAAGTTGAGAAAGGCTTTTTTAGAAATTTCAAACTTAAGGATGGGAATGGAGGGACTCAAATAATGACGTGTTTCAGGGTTTTTAGATTTCCACATTTTAAGGGTGGGAAACGGGAGACGAAAAATTGTATCGGTTTTTTTAAAGGGTGGAAGGGGAATGAAGATTGAAAGTTTGAATGGGTGTAACCAAAATTGGTTCCAGCAAAAAGTACGTTTAAACCATCTCGAACGTTAATAGTACCTATAACAGGAATTCGTAGTCTACGCAAGCGAAGCTGCGGGCGGTCGCTAGTATATACATATGTATATACATATTTCACACCCAGATATGGACCAAATAGACATGTTTATGCACAGAAATATTTGTCTAGGGCGGGAATCGAACCCACGACCCTTGACTTCGCAGTTAGGGTCGTTCGCCGCCTCTAACCGTTCCGCCCATTTGTCAGTTAACTGTTTTAATAACATTAGTAATTATATTTAAATTGTTTAGTGGTGTATATTTTACTGTTGCTTCGTGTAGTTTTTTGTTTGTATTGTGTTTTGACGTTCGCTGGTGAAGTTTGCTTTTAACTTTAATTGATATCCACGTCTATCTCCCGCAGTGGAGAGACACGGGCTGATGATGATGATGACGTCTATCTGTCTACTAAGAAAAAAATGTAAAATTGTAAAATTCTATCATATATAAGTGTATGTTGTGTGAAGTACAACTATTACTTACTCCGTGGCTCGAAGAGCACGTTAAGCCGTTGGTAACGGGTGTCATCAACAGATGGCAGTCGTGAAAATCCACCAATCCGAATTAGAGCAGCGTGGTGGATTAAGCTCCAAGCCACCTCGCCCTGTGGGGACTGAGGAGAGGCCTAAGTCCCTGCAGTGGGGTATAATGGGCTGATGGAATGGAATGAAATATTGTGTTATTTCAGATTTTAAAAAATAATGGTTCAAGAGTTAGGAGGGAAGGACATGTCCTTCACGTAAAAAGGCAGCTTCACTGTCGAGTGTTTCGTAAACGGAACGATATTTTGAAAAACTATCAATGGACCTCATGACGATTTTAAAATAGCTATACAACGATATCCCAATTAAAAGAGAAAGTAAATAATTTCAGTAAAGGCACTGCATTATCCTCTTTCTATAAAATATTTAACCTATTAATAGTTATCTATGTAGCGGTTACCAATATGTTTAACTAAGCCAACTTTCAGCTTTAAAGCGGTAATAGTTTACGAGTGAACTGGCTATGACATACGGACAGACAGACAGACGAACAAAAAAGAAGTCCGAATCGGTCACAGGTGTCAAAGTGTGTAACAGGCGATGGATATTCTGTCGAAAGCTGTAAGTCAGACATGCATGGCATCGAGGAAATATAGAACCAAGCTAGCCGAGTGGTAGCGAGCCCGTTTCTTGTTTAGAAGACCGTGGTTCGAATCCCAATGCATGTACCAAGTTTTTTCTAACTTATGTACATAACTATCACTGACCCTGTGCCTCGAAGAGCAGTTCGAGCCGTCGGTCTCGCTAATTAAAATCCGGCAACCCGCACTGGAGCAGCGTGGTGGATTAAGCTAACAGCACCCTCACCCTTAGAGGACTTTCTTATTATATTTATTTATTACAAATTCCGATGAAAATTATTCTGCAGATGGATGATGGAAAACGGTTTTTGTATCTAAAATAGGCTACTGTGTCATGGGTTTGAACACGCTGGGTGATTGTATGCAACTGATGTATGTCAATTGCTCATTTACATATATATGTATAATTTCTTTGTTCAGGAGTTGCAGTAGCCCAGTTGCATGATGGAGGTGATGCGTCGTTGCTGGTCCACCGCACCGGAACACAGGCCCTGTTCTTCAGCGCTGGTTCCTCTAACTGACGCGCCCGGAGTACACCGCACTTCAAGACACTCCAGGACTGGGTTTGCGCACATACTGTCCCGATCGCTACAGTGACCGGTAAGTGAAATATTTAGTTGATATAAAGCATATTCCTGTTGAAGGATTATTTGAGTAGGAAAGTAATGAGTGTGAAGTTGGCAAAGGTCTGGAATCTGCGATTACGTACGTGAAGTATTTCATATATATATTTTTTTCTTAAATCATTAGTTACCTACCTATTTTAAATTATATTATATTCAATTTTCCTATTTAATAAATATGAGTAGGTAGGTAGAGGAATTTTTACAGCATATTATGGATAACTATTTATTCCTGAAATGTTTAAGTTTCCTGCGTGAACTGAAAAAAAAACTGAAAATAATGAAAACGAAGACGCAGGCGTTCGCTAGTCAATCTATATGAATAAAGTAGAAGTGTCAGAAATTTCAAAACAAACGCTTTTTTTTAAATACGAGCTTATTTATCGTGGGATTCTCACTTTACTTAAACTGTGCTTCAGTTTTGAAATAACAAGCAAAAGGCGGAGAAGAAAAATTGATTCGTCCCATACCCATTAAGAAGTTTATAAGTTTGATCACGATATACCTATACATCAAACATGAGTCCACGCGAGCGAAGCCCTCTTCTGCGCTTAATGTCTAACCACTCATACTCTCGCTAGCTGGTGTAACCATTTGGCGAGATCGCAAGTTTCATTCCGATTTCAGTCCGCGAGGTTTCCGTTCGCCGGCCTTCACCACCGCGAAATTGTGTATGACAGTTTCGATACTGTCGAGTCAATAGCGAACATAACTGCATAGCGCGATACAAGTGTGATAACAGTTTTTCGATTTTGTTTCGTAATAAAGTATACGTACAACTTAAGGTGAGACGACGCCTGTCTAGTACGACTATTTAATATTAGATGAACCCACCGTATAAAGAAACGAAATTTCTATAGAGTTTCTTACATGTAAGAACCTTTTATTGGCAATCTGATATTTTAATCCATTGTTACTCTAAAATAACACAGCTGTTGGTTTTCCTCATAAATAAATAAATAAATAATTTTTATTTTTTCATAATACATTTATAGGTTTCTGTTGATAAAACATAGCATGCGACTATCAAAAATATTTCTCTTTAAAGTTTTTAACTGACATTATTGATTGTTTCAACAGTTTGCAAGTATTTGTACAAAAACCTAAAATTCGTAGAAAATAAGGTTTTTTCGACTGATTTAATTTATGGTTTTTTCAATGGTTTGGAAGCGTTTATCAAAAAACCTTATTTTCCCAAAAATTATAGGTTTTTGTACAAACGTTTCGAAACTGTTAAAACAATTAGTAAAGTCAGTTAAAAACATTAAAGAGAAATATATTTTACGGTCGCATGTTATATTTTATAAACTGAAATCTATAAACGTGATAATAAAAAAATAAAAGTAATTTCTTTATGTGGTGGCTCCATCTATTATTAAATAGCCGTACTAGACAGGCGTCGTCCTACCTTAAATCGGTGTTCTAGTGCATCTTAAATATATGGACCTACTACCAGCCCATAACATCTTTAACAGCACGGTTTCATCAACAGGTATAATGAAGCTAGACGACCTAGCTCACGTTTTCAAGGTGAGTCCGTTGTTGAGGAGAGGTGAAGAGGCGCGCGCCCTCTGTGTCTCGCTGTTGAACAAATTCGAGTTGGCACTGGCTTGGGATGGCCGGGCGTTACTGGTACTTACCTCCTTTGTTACCTGCCCGCGAGTGCAATGCCCAGGTGTGTATACATTCTCATGTTCCTTACAGAGAAACCGCTCAAGTCATGCATAGTCTTATGTGCGGGACTAGGCGTCAAGGGTGGCGGGCAGGTAGCAATATAATAATGCCTAGGACATCCACACAGGGCCAATCTAGTCCCACAGTATAGTTCCAATCAAACTTTATGGCGGATCGGAATACAACGCTTTATGCATGCTTGCGCAGGTTCAGTCATGTGCCCCTCGCTCCACTGCGTCCCGCTACACCTAAAACTGGTTACTGCGACGCGACTTGTGCCTATGTTCACATCTGCCATAAAGGTTGAATGGAACTATAGAACTATAATCCAGTACCATTATCCCATCAATACCCCACTGCAGGGGCTTAGGCGTCTCCTTGGGATGAGGGGCTTGGAGCTCAATCCATCACGCTGCCCTCGTACGTGTTGGTGGATTTGCCATCTATTGCTGGTAACCGGGACCAACGGATTAAAGTGCTCTGCGAGGCACAAAGTTAGTGATAGTTATGTTACATAAGTTAGAAAAAGCTTATTGGTACATGCCCTGAGGAATTCGACTTACGGCCTTCTAAACAAGAAACGGGTTCGCTACCACTCGGCTATCACGACACGGCAACTAAGCAAGTAATATGTTTGTGTTATGGGTACTAGACAACCGATATAAATACTTAAATATTTATACCAATTGTCTAGTAAATCCAGACACGGAACAAATAGACTTGTTCATGCACACAAATATGTGTCTCAGGCGGAAGTGGAAGCCGCGACCCTTGGTTCTGCAATTACGGTCTGTAACGTGCACGCCTGGATCCCGTCCAATTTATCATCAGCACCAACGGAGCCTAGTTCGTCCGGCACATATTCCCCGAAACTTGTCAGTGAGTACACCCACCTGCAAACTAATTACACACAAACACCTGTCTCGGTGTGCCCCGTGGTTATAGAGTCAAACTTAATTTTCAATTAGTTTCATCAACAAAAGTTAAATGAAAGAACACTCTAATGGCTTTATTTTGTATATGTTACGCTAAAATTTCGAAGGTGCTCACCGAGCGAAAAATTGCTCAAAACGCTTAGTGGTCACTGTAAAACATCCACATCGCGAAATTCCTGTAATGGTTCTCAAAACACTTGAAAACACACAGCGTTCGTGTCGTGGCTATTATGTTGTGGCAAACGCATTGTGGCAAAGAAGAAAAGCCATGACGCTAATTGACTTAAATTACATTGTGTCGTGATAGCCCGAGTCGCAGCGAACCTGTTCCAAATCTATAAGGCCATGTGGTCGTGGTTCGAATCCGTGCGTGTACCAATGAGTACATTGACTGTCACTGACTCCGTGCCTCGGAGAGCACGTTAAACAGTCGGTCCCGGTTGCTGTCAATAGATGCGATCGTTACAATCTGCCAACCCGCATTTGAGCAGCGTGGTGGAGTTAAGCTCCAGCTCATCTTGAGGGGAAGCCTAAGCCCCTACAGTGGGGTATAAAAAGGGCTTATGGAATGGAATGGAACATTGGTGATTTTGAGTTGAACTCTTATTGAACCTTTTATGAACTCATTCGGTTGAAAACCATGGCTTTGTTGAATAATGCCGGGAGCGGAATCTCAGAAGTTGAGATTGTTCCAGAAGTGAGTGAACGAATGACTGAATGTGCGAAATGAAAAGAAATGGAAGCATATGTTCCGATTAACACCATGAAGTTTGAATGAAATGATTCGCCCAACGTTAATTGAATTAACAATTTTATTAATCAAATTTTGAAAAAAAAAAATAAAAATACACCTAATTTTTTTTACTTAAAAATCATGTGATATGTTAAGAATTTAGATACAGACCCATTGTCATCGGAATGTCATTCCAACACACACTTCGTTGTTTTGGTTTGCCGTATCCAGAAGCCTTTTCCGTTGATTTATGGTTTAAGACATTCAATATTTTTTATTTAATTCGCAGGTGATATGTACAACAGAATAACGATAACGGCGAGAAACGGTGCATTACGTCGTCTGCTACTTTTGACGTGCCGTGCGGGTTTTGGCCTCGCTTGTGCGCGCGGGTGTTGCCGATGAGGCCGTCGCCGAATGCGCTCCGCCATTTTACAAGCTTCCGCAAGAGGTGAAAATAATAACAGTTGGCAATATCCAAGTAGAGACGACACGCAGCAAAACCTGACAACTAAGCTACGATGACTGGTTAATGATCCCGTCTTTCATACAAACAAAGGTCGAGGATTCGATTCCCACCATGAGTTTTTAATTTTTAAAAACTTAAATATCAAGTATTCCGCTGGACGTTATGGCTGTATGTATAGGTTAAAAATCTTTCGATCAAATGCGTCCAAGGTCCAAGCGTTAATCGTAGTCCGATGACGAATTCAAAAAGCGAATCCGAATTTCCAATAGATCGGAGAAGACAGAGCTTTTTTCAGGTGGCACTGTAATTGCTGGTACCTTGTTATTATTTGCAATGTGGTCATTCTCAACACTATCATATCGCGTATTTATTGAAATTGGACAAATTAAATAAATACTAAATATTTAAAAATAAATAAAAAGAAATCACAACAAATAAAAGCTTAGACTTTTATATACCTGGACATCTCACATACGACCACATAGTCCCACACTAGGTTTGGCCTGTATTATGTTAATTTGTTGAAAAATTTGATTTCGTCGTTAGATTTTACGATGAAGTCCGGAAAAAGCTATTAAGCTACGACATAGATAGATAATTAGGCACCAGCGATGAAACGCCACCTAACGGGAGCAATTTGCAGTTTTCTTTCCCATTCATTATCCGACAATTATGAACTCTTTTGGGCGTAATCTAGCTCACAGTGAGTCTACTCTCTGCTGGCGTTAGACCAACGCTTAAATATACATAAAAATATTTATTCCATATACTTAAACGCCACAGATCGTAAGCGGTTAACTTACTAAACTATCCGCTCATGGCGAAATGAAAATTTATTTTCGATATTAACGATTTTTTTAATGTATTTTTTAAGGCTTTTTTGTAAGACTCTGTATCCAAAGGGTACCATCGGGTACCCTATCACTAAGCCTCCGCTGCCCATCTGTCCGTCTCTCATAGGGCTGTATTGTCTAAACCGTAATAGGTAGACACTTGAATTTTTGTGTATTGATTACCGCAATAACAACAAATAATAAAAATTAGATTGAAAATTGACGCAAGTCCCCATACAAGGAACGTGTTTTTTTTATATTGTACGGAACCTTTCGTGTGCGAGTCGGTCTCACACTTTGCCGGTTTCTTTAAAATATTTTTTTGTTGTTTTCAAAAGTATTGAATTTTTACTTACAGTCCAGTGGTACCTACTAAATTTGAATAGTTTTCGTTTAGTTTATTTGTTTTACAGATACGGCGATAAAATAGCAGCCAAAATATCTCTATAGAGTCAATCCCTAGGTTTTGATAAAATGTTCGTTCTCGCAGGCACCCGTTTCGTCCACACGTCGTCCGGCCAGTGTCTGATAACGCGCATGGTGCTGTGTCCCGCTTGTCTACGCGAACTCTCACCGTCGCCTGTCCATCATCACGACAACGGATTGTTGTAGGTGAGTTCTTTTTAGTGCTCTTGGAATCCGCCTCTCGCAGGAGTCTCGCACGTCGGACGGCGACAGCGGCGTTGGCGCTGAGTCCAACGGTAACGTCCATTTTTTAATGTTGCAAATGTTTACTATGAAAAAGCAAAAAAAGGGCGTCACTGACGTCATGCAATGGCTATAATTTTATGTTATTCGAAAATAAGCTCTTTTTTTCGAATTTAAAAATTACTTTATTTCATCAGACATGGTACTGCGCCGCCCAGTAATGGATTATTCCAGAAATAAATGAACACGTTTTATAACAGTGCCTATTTTATCTTACCTAATAAAGTTGTTTCAACTGTGATTAATTAGTGAACTGACTTTCAACTGAATTATCAAAAATCGACTGTTCGATTAGCCGCGTGGTTAGAGGCCTTAACTGCGGAGCCAAGGGTCGAGGATTCGATTCCCACTCGGTACAAATATTTCTGTGCATGAATATGTCGAGTATATGTCATGAAAATAATATTCAAGTATGTGTACCAGTTGTCTAGTACCCCATAATACAAGTATAATAGGTGTTATTATTCTTTACTTTCAGCATCATCGAGACTGGGCTCGGTAGAATGCGCTCTGAGCGTTCGTATAAACGCGGGAGACGAACCCGAGACGGCATCGATAGCTTATGGGTGGACTGTCGAAGAGTGTATTCTTGTGGCATGCTGCGGCGGTGGACTACAGTGTCCAACACACGGCGAGCTAAGGCTGTCCGATTTGGCACGCCAACGCCATGCAATTTGACGCCTTTTTAAGTTACAGCCTGGTTTTTACAGGAATAGGTTTTTACAGAATGATTACAATGATAAATCGCGATAGTAATAACTAGGCTGCAGCTTCTAATAAAAAATTAATACCACTATACGATAACTAGGCCGATTGCGTAAACTAGCGACACCTCATGGCCTAACTTAACCAGGTCCGATTCTGGCCCACTTTGAAATTCTCAAACTTTCAGCAAATATCTATTTAAAAAAATGTTTTTAAATAGCAAATGAAATTCCTGAAAAAGTTGTTTATTGCGTAATATATTATTGCGCAAAATATGCCGAATATTAACCATCACGCATTTGTGAGAGGTCAGTCGTATTCGGGACTGCCTTGTGTGGCAAACATTTGTTATTAGTGATAGCGTGTTGGTTTTCTTGCGCACTTCAAAGTGGCCACACGGAAAACATTCGTGTACTTTCAACAGGAAATATTACGTGACGTCGTCTCTGAAGTAAAAAAAAATTAACTACGAGCATTTACTAAGTAAGTGTAGGAAGAGCAATTTCGACAAACATTGGTCAATTGATTTCAAGGAAGCATTTGCTGAAGCAGTTCCATAGTTTAGATGTGAAAAAATAATCATATAGATGTATTTCCATGGTAGAAGTCGCATATGTTCGTCTTTAGAATGCAAGATATCTCGTTACCAAGTATTCATAAGAATTGGTTCTGCGGCTTAGCTGTGAGAACGTTACAAACATTTGAACACTTTCCCGCAATAAATAGCAGCCGTAACAGACAGACAGAGACACTTTCGCATTTATAGTATCAGAACCGAACCGAACTTCGGCAGAACTCACATTCGGTGCATCTCTACTATACATATAAAATATCTACTCAAGTATATATTATATAGAATATTTAAGTATTTATATCATATATCTGGTATTCATAGTACAAGCTATGCTTAGTTTGGAACTAGATGGCGCTGTTTGGGATGTCTGAGGTAGTATTATTATTGATGTTATAGTTTACATTAGGCGCGGAAGAAGTTTTTGTTTTTTGAGTATTGAATATTTTTCTGACGATATTTGACATTTCTTGATCATACTTTTAAGCATTCGCGCTGCATGGTGGTGTGCACAACAGCTGTTATCCCCATTGATTATTATGATTATTACATAAAGCTAAAATCCCAAAAACTAACCAAGTGCGATTCGGACTCGCATACAAAGAGTTCTATACCACCGTACAATATAACAAAACACGTTTCTTGTACGGGCACCCACTTTAATTTCTTACTTTATTTTATTTTTATTATTTATTTTTGTAGCGGCTATAGAAAAACACACTCTGTGAGAATTTCAAGTGTCCTACCTATTACGGTTCAGAGAATATAGCCCTGTGACAGAAGGACGGACAGCGGAGCCTTAGTGATAGAGTTTCCGTTGGTGCCCTTTGGGTACGGAACCTTAAGAACTACTTTTGACAGTAGAAAATAGCTTATGCATGTAAGGTCAGATTTTAAACAGCTGTTTTAAATACAAGCTTTTAATCAACTACTGTAAGATCATAATGAACCAGTAAGAAGTTTCCGTTATTGCGTCAGAAAAAAAATGTGGTCAGTGAATCAACTTCCACCGGCCCATTAAGCCCCACTGCGAAGGCTTAGGCCTCCCCCCAAGGAGAGGGTGGATGAGGCCAATAAATACTTATTACCAAAGCTTTGGGTTAATTCAGAATTGAACTACGCATGAATTGGATCTGCTTTAGCTTGTCAACTATTTGACCCTAAGTTGTTGTGATAATTTCTTCATAAGTTCTATTAACAGTATTTAATATAGTTAATACCTGCGAATAATAATAACTAGGACATCCCTCATAGTGCTATCTAGTCCCAAATGAAGCAAATATTATGTTTGTATTATGGGTAATAATGGGTATAATGGGTAAATATTCACTGTGGCAAAGAAACTTATAAAAACACACAAACACATACACACACACAAACACTCACACGCACGCACAAACGCATTTTGGTGATATCTATACTAATATTATAAAGCTGAAGAGTTTGTTTGTTTGTTTGTTTGTTTGTTTGTTTGAACGCGCAAATCTCAGGAACTACTGATTCTAATTGAAAAATTCTTTTTGTGTTGGATAGTCTATTTATTGAGGAAGGCTATAGGCTATACGTATAAAATAATACTATCTGTCTGTCTGTCCATTTGAGCAAATCTCCAAAACGGCTTAACTGATTTTAATGAAACTTCATAGATATGAAAACGAAGTGGTCAAAAGTGACATACACTACTTTTTTTTATGTCTGTATATACGTCCATTTGTCTATTCGAGCTAATCTCCAAAACGGCTTAACCGATTTTAATGAAATTTCACGGGTATGAAAAGGAGGTGTTTAAAAGTGACATACTCTACTTTTTGTTCGTCTGTCTGTCTGTACGTCTATGTGTATATTCGAACTAATCTCCAAAACGGCTGAACAGATTTTAATGAAACTTTGCGGACGTGAAAGAAGGTTGTCAAGAGTGACATCAGTTACTTTTTGTGGCTGTCTGTCGTTTGTCCTCCCTGATCTATCGGCGTAAAGCCGAAACTACTAAGTCTAGGAAGCCGAAATTTGAAACAGTGGTTTATTTTATAAAGTGAGTATTAATTTTTACGAAAGGAATATTTGGAAATTTCAAATTTAAGGAGGGAGGGATGGAGGGGCTTTGGATGAGAGTCTTTGTTCTTTAAAGTTAGAAACATAAAAATTTTAACATAAATAAACAATGACGTGTTTCAGGGTTTTTGGATTTCCACATTTTAAGGGTAGGAAACGGGAGGTGAAAAGTATGGGAGTATCGGTTTTCTTAAAGGAGTGGGGAGAATGAAGATTGAAAGTTTGAATGGGTGTACCCAATATTAGTTTCAGCAAAAAGCATGTATAAACCATTTCGAAAGTTAATACTACCTAAAACAGGAATGTGTAGTCTACGCAAGCGAAGCTGCGGGCGGTCGCTAGTTTGTTATAATTTTTGAATTTCTACTTGCTGATTGGCTGTCTTAAAAATTTTCATTTTCTATAAAATGTAAATCCATTATTGGCCTTAAGTTTTGTATTATAATAATAATAAAAATTATGTTAGTTTTAAGGGCTGTGGATTTTGTATTTAATAAATAAATAAATAAATAAATAAATGGGTTACTAGATCACTGATATACATATTTAAATATTCTTTATAATATACTAGCTTTCCGCCTGCGGCTCCGCTCGCGTGGACAACACAGTAGTACCGGGACACTCTTTAGCTCATGAACATCGATGCTTATGAAATATAATCTATGGAAAAAATTTTAGCGGTCCCGGTACAACTGTGTAGTCCACGCGAGCAAAGCCACGGGCGGAAAACTAATATCATTATAAATTATTGCCTATGTGTTATTCTGGTATATAAGCTATATTATTGTAAAGATGCGTCGTGATACCCCAAAGCGCAACGAACCTGCATCAAATTTATAAGGCCATAGGGCGATGGTTCGAATCCGGGCGTGTACCAATGAGTTTTTCTAACTTAAATGCATAACTACCACAGACTCCGTGTCTCGTAGAGCATGTTAAGCAGTCGGTTCCAGGCGCTGTCAATAGATGGCGGTCGTTACAATCCTCAACCCGCAGTGGAGCAACGTGGTGGATTTAAGCTTAAAGCCCCATTTGCCCCGGGGAGGCCTAAGCTCATGCAGGGGGGTTTAAAAAGCGCTGACGGAATGGAATGAAAACTGTATTATCCTGCCTCTAAAAGATATTTAACTTATTAATAGTCTTCTACATAGCGGTTACAAATATGTATAACTAAGCCAACTTTCAGCTTTAAAGCAGTAATAGTTTAGGAGTGCACTGGCTGTGACATACGGACAGACAGACAGACGAACATAAAAGAACTCCGAATCTGTCACGGGTAAAGCGTCAAAGTGTGTACCATTAATTAACAGCCGATGGATATTCTATCGAAGGCTGTAAGTCAAATATGGTGTCGAGGAAATATAAAATCAATCAGACGTTACATAAAATTTTCGATAAAAGTATGAATTGACTAGAAGCCCTATTCTGCGTTTACCGTCTAACCACTCATACTATAACTAGCCGGTGTATGATGGGGAGTTTCAGTCCGAGTTTCAGTGCCCAAGCACCCCGCGCGGCGCTCTTCACCCCGAGAAATCACCGCACACCGGTTTCAAGCACCCGAAAATGCGAAATGTCACTTCGATACTATAAACTGACATTTAATTTTATGACTATTAAAATCAAAAGCCGTTGTCGAATTAACTTACTCTATGAAATTCAAGCAATTTAAGTTTATTTTACGTCGAGCCCGTTTCTTGTTCAGAAGACCGTGGTTCAAATCTCAAGGCATGTACCAATGAGTTTTTTCTAACTTATGTACATAACTATCACTGACCCTGTGCCTCGGAGAGCACTATAAGCCGTCGGTACCACTAGTCATCAATAGATGGCAGTCATCAGTAGATGGCAGTCGTTAAAATCCACCAACACGCACTGAGGCAGCGTGGTGGATTAAACTCCAAGCACCCTCACCCCTAGGAGAGGCCTAAGCCCCTGTAGTGGGACATTAATACGCTGATGATATAATATAAATATAGTTTCTTATTATATTTATTTACGATTAATTGAGATGAAAATTATTTTCAGATGTTTGATGAAAAACGGTTTTTGTATGTAAATTAGGCTACTGTGTACGCTGAACACGCTGGATGATTGTCCCCATATTCTTCGTTCACGTGTTGCAGTATCCCACCTGCACATCCACCTGCATGTTGGAGCTGATGCGTCGTTGCTGGTCCACCGCACCAGAACACAGGTCGTGTCTTCGGCGCTGGTCTCTCTGACTGCCGCCCCGGAGTACACCGCACTCCAAGACGCGTGCAGCGCCAGGACTGCGGTCTGCGCACATGCAGTGCCTATCGCTACAGTGACCGGTAAGTGAAATTCTTCTTTTCAGTCGTACACTCCTGACGGAGTGGTCGCGTTCGTGGATTGTCTGATAGATTGGTTGCGTTCTTTGCGAGATTTCTCCATCTTTCTATATTCATGGCATTGCTTGTACACTCAGTAAGGGAACACTTCGTCGATGATTTAATGAGGTCGGTCCATCTAGTAGGTGATTGGCCACGGGAATGTTGACCTTCTACTCTTCCTTGCACCACCAATCGTTCCAGTGAGCTTTTGTTGCGTATGATATGTCCAAACGTCTTAAAAATTTGCAATTGCACAATCGAAGAAAGTCTTTGTTTGATGCGAAGCTCTTTTAAGATGGAGACGTTAGTGCGGTGAGCAGTCAATTTTATTCTCAGCAAGCGCCTCCAGCACCACATCTCAAGGGAATCAATCTTTTTAAGATGTTTTTGATGGACCGTCCATGTTTCAGCTCCATACAGGAAAATAGGGAATATTAAGCAACTCATTAAATGAACTTTGGAATCTTGGTAAGTGAAATATTTAGCTGATATAAAACATATTCCTGATGAAGGATTATTTGAGTAGATAAGAAATGGCTGTGAAGTTGGCAAAGGTCTGGAGTCTGTGATTACGTACGTGAAGTATTTAATATATATATTTTTTTACTTCTTAAGTCATGGGTTATTTTAAACTACATTCAATGTTCCTATTTAATGAATATGAGTAGGTAGATAGAGCAATTTAGACAGCATATAGGCAACTTTTTATTCTTAAAATTTTGAAGGTTCCCGCGTGAACTGAAAAAACTGTAGAAATTATGAGAACTATGCGAATGAAGACGCAGGCGTTCGCTAGTCTATATGAATAAAATAGAAGTGTCTGTAATTTCAAAATAAACGCTTTTTTCATTACATTAGCTTATTTATCGCGGGATTCTCGCTTTAGTTAAATTGTGCTTCAGTTTTGAAATAACAAGCAAAAGCGGAGAAGAAAAATTGATTCGTCTCTTACCCTATTAAAAAGTTTTTAATTTTGATTACGATATATACAAACATGAGTCCAAGCAGGAGAAGCAATGGGCGGTCTCTACTTTCTTAAAGAAATTTATTGTCTCAACAGACGATGGTTGTGACGGCTGGGAGGTGTGGTGCGGCAGGGATGGGGAGCGTGTGCACACGCTGCTGGCCACACCCACTGCCTTCACCTACCAACACTCGCTCAAAATACCATCAGGTGAGTCTATAAGGATAGAAGGTTCTTCTTCTCAGTCGTACACTCCTGGTGGAGTAGTCGTGGTCATAGATTGTCTGATAGATTGGTTGCGACCTTTGCGAGACTTCTCCATCTTTTCTATCCGTGGCATTGCGTGTACACTCAGTAAGGGAACGCTTCGTAGATGAATTAATGAGGTCTGTCCATCTAGTAGGTGATCGACCACGAGAACGTTGACCCTCTACTCTTCCTTGCACCATCAGTCGTTCCAGTGAGCTTTCGTTTCAGCTGATATGTCCAAACATCTTAAAGATAGATGGTAGAAACCACAAAAGGCGACGCTGACTACACATAGTCCGAGTGTCTGATTCTATGTCAAACAAAAAACCGAGCATCCTAGGCTCGAAATCTAAACGCATACATAATTTCATAAAAGTACGAATTGACTAGAAGCCCTCTTCTGCGCTTAATGTCTAACCACTCATACTCTCGCTAACTGGTGTAACAGTTTGGCGAGATGCTGAATTTCAGTCCGCGAGGTCCCCGCGCGTCGGTCTTCACCTGCGCGAAAAAGCGTTTGGCAGTTTCGATACCTACAATGAAGTGAGATTTCTGACTATTAAAACCAAACTCTGGTCTCAAATTTATTTATTTTATGCATAATTTGAATTTATTCAAAATTTAAATTATTCTAAATCGAGCGCTTGGTTTACAATTAGCCAGCTCTACAATACTCTATATAATGCTCCGTCCCTTTAACTATGTGTTGCAAAAAGTCGCTTCGTTTCATTGCTCTTTGTTACGACATGAAGAAAGGACAAACAAACGAACACACTTTTATTTATTTTATGTATTTATTCAGGAAAACAAACAGTCTTATACAAAATAATTTTCTTAGTACTATTTACAATAGATTTAGAGTTCCATAAAATGATATAAAATAGTAATATGTAAAATTGTCGTACAATATAAATCCAGATTCTTTTTTTGACATATATGTCTGTACTTTATATGAAGTAATCATCTTTACAATATATGAATATTGTAAAGATGATTACTTCATATAAAGTACAGACATATATGTCAAAAAAAGAATGGGATCGTTTTGACACAAAACTGTGTTGAAATCTTGTTTATATATATAAATAGGGAATGAGAATATGTTAATATAATTTAGGTATTGTAATTATCACAGGATCGCCTTACAAACATTTTACATTTACTAGTGGTCGCCCACTGGTCGAAATTCGACCGTATTCACTTTTTTGAAACCAATTAGGCAAGAACTGAGGGCAAGAGTAAGTCAGTTCAAATTGTAACAAACGACACACTATCACGTCCAGAATTGCGCTGTAACAAAGGGTTATGACATGGATAGCATTTGTAAGAGACTTTATGTACAGGTCGGACTGGCCAGGATAGCTCGGTGGACGACCTTGTACCGGTGCTGGTTACGGCTGGATACGAATCAAAACACCAGTATCACTTGTCGGCATAGCCTCCCACCAGCTAGCTAGTATAGTTCCAATCAACCTTTATGGCGGATGTGAATATAGGCAGAAGTCGCGTCGCAGTAACCAGTTTTAGGTGTAGCGGGACGCAGTGGAACGAGAAGCATATGACTGAACCTGCGCAAGCATGCATAAAGCGTTGTATTCCGATCCGCTATAAAGTTTGATTGGAACTATACTTGCTCTTCATGACCTGTTTCAGAGGTCTGACTATGCAGAGCTTGAAATTAGAAGTGCCGGTATGGCGGATCGTTCGCCCTTTTATACTCTATTTTCACATAATTTCTATTTACTCTATGTACGATTTTCCCGCGTTTTCAGCGGACCAATTAAGACTTTTTAGACAAAATTTGGCACCCTCGGAAGACAGTATTATAAAGAAAATCCTTCTTGACCTACTAGACACGTCTCCGCGACAGTACTGTATAGAGACGCGGTCCATCGAATGCGCGAACTTTTCCCATTTTCTATATTTTGTGGCAAGTACACACTAGTATGAGGAAAGGAAAACGATCAGAAAGCCCATCTTTATTCATTTATAAGAAATTGGACCTTATATTCTATTGCTATAAAACGATTTATAAATTTCAATATGCTAACACGATTTCTATCGTTCTATTTGACTCTATGAGTTCGAACACTGAGTACATAAGCACTTAACACTCGCAGCTCGGCCTTATGCTCGCTATACTGAACATTTTATGTATATTTTGACTTTGTGCACTCCTCCTTCTTCTTCTTTTGGTTAATGGCGTTCTAACATATGTTAATTCTGCCAATGTCTAGTGTATGATAGTTATACTATTTTTATTGAAAAATAATAAAAACAGGCAACGTAGTACGGTCAATATGGAGTTTTTTCAAAATGCCACATGGAACTACGACATTCTACATGCGCCATTTTGAAAAAACTCCGTGCACTCCTCTAACATATAAACTTTAACTATGCCAAAACTCACTCTTCTCCGTGCACGCAATTTGCTTAGAACTCCGCACAGTGAGTGACACAACTCTCCGGCGACACAACGCCACAGACCGTATGATAGTAAACGCCGACGCACACAGCCGATAAGCGTAAATAAATAAGTCTTGTATTTTTGGTACATCCTGTGAAACGTCTACCATCTACTACATAAGCGAGCCTCGAGAACTGATCACGGGAAACTATGTCATAACATTAGAATTTGTTTTATTTGTGTATTTTGTTAATTAAAATTATATCTTGGTCATCTCATTTTAATTCACACACATAATTCAACCACAAGTAGTAATAAGTAATAACTTTGTACCTATCTATTTACGCGCTTGAATATATATTTAGTCAAATCAAATTTAGTATATTTGTCTATATCCATATAGATAATAATAATACCTGAGACATCCCTCACAGCACCATCTAGTCCTAAAGTATTATGCTTGTGTTATGGGCACTAGACAATTGATATACATACATAAATATTATTTGCAACACCTGTACGTATATAGGTACATATATAGATACTTTTATATCCAGACATGAAACAAAAAGAAAGAATCATCATCATCATCAGCCCGTGTCTCTCCACTGCAAGATATAGGCCTCTCCCAAGGCTCGCCACCAGACACGGTCCTCCGCTTTCCGCATCCAATTACCCCCGGTATGATGCTTCAGGTCATCAGTCCACCTGGCCGGGGGGCGTTCGCTTCCCAATACGTGGCCTCCACTCGAGAACTCGTCTACCCCATCGGTTGTCGGTTCTACGGCAAATGTGACCGGCCCATTGCTACTTCAACTTGCTAATCACTTCGGCTATGTCGACAACTTTAATTCTTCGACGGATTTCAGTATTCCTGATTTTGTTCAAAGAAAGAATGCACAGAATTATTTGTCCCGAGCGGAAATCGAACCCACAACCCTTTACTGCGCAGTTAGGGTCTCTAAGATTGTGAATGCAATTTATTTAGGATTTGTGTACACGGAAGTATTTCATCCAAGTGTAGAAAAACAGGTATACTTTATACGGATATGTGTCCTAGACTGTGGCTCTGTCGTCGAAACATAATTTCGTTACTTTTACACTTACAGCGCTTCGACCTGCGCTTACGCCTGGGGCTGCTGCGTACAAGAGTCTGTGGCTGGAGGACCGCGAGCATCAGTCGCGGCGATGCAGCCGCTGCCGTCGCTGGCTCGGGTCGCTCTTGCTCTCAATTCTGGAAGGCAAAAGGTTTTCATTGCCAGAAGGTTCCCTAAGTTGGTATTCGCGGTGGGATTTAAAACGGGATTAATTAATAATGAAATTTGGCAAGAAATAAAATCTGAAAAAAAGACGAAAATTGTTATAATTTACTTTTTTGTAATTAAGTATTTTTAAATTTGCATGCGCTGTCGTGCTATAGAGAGGCATGTAGCGATAAATATCGCATTTGATCAGCTTTAGAGTAAATAGTGTAATCAATTGATCATGACACTTAAAGTCTATAAAAAACATTCTTTTTATACCGGGTGTTTGGCTGAACGTAGTCCAAACTTATTAAACTTCAGTGATTCGCCCTTCGAGATTACACTATATATTTACTTGTAGTAGCACGTAGTTGCTGCTGCCATCTACACACGTTCAAAGTAACTAATAATTAAAGTAACAAAAAAGAGGCTGGTATCCCCAGCGCCGCGTAATGGCAACCCATACACGTTTTGTGGCGTTGCCATCCACACGTATTTTTTTTAACAGCTGCCGACTCCAATCTTGTACAGGCTGGTAGATTACAATTTTTCTATCCGAACTGGCTTCAAATTACTAAGGACCCCATCATTTTATTTTGGATCTTAGGCTTAAAGATACCGATATCTGGCAATATAAACCAATTAAACATCCCTACCAATAAACCGGAATCCAAAAGCCATGAAATACAGATGTCTAAGGAAATCTGTAAGCTTCTTAGTATGGGAGCTATACGGGAATGTGAATGCACTGAGGCTCAATTTCTGTCTCCTATATTTCTTGTAAAAAAGAGTAATGGAAAAAATAGATTCATTTTAAATTTAAAATCATTAAATAAATTAATTCCTACGTCTCATTTAAAATTAGAAGACTACAGAACAGTTATGAGACTTATTGCAAAAAAATCTTACATGTGCTCTATTGACCTAAAAGAAGCATACTTTTCAGTTAGTATACATGAAAATTACAGAAAATATCTACGTTTCATGTGGCTAGGAAAATGTTTTGAGTTTCAAACTTTACCCTATGGTCTGAACATTGTACCCTACATATTTACAAAACTCATGCGGCCAGTTATGCAGCATCTGAGAAATCAGGGTCTTTTATCAGTTATATACCTGGATGACATTTTATTGCTTGGAAACACATATTCAGAATGTAATAATAATTTTAAAACAACGAAAATCTTGCTAGAATCCTTGGGTTTTACAATTAATTTTGAAAAAAGTATGAGCACACCAAGTCAAATTGCTACCTATTTAGGTTTTTCATTTAACTCCGTAGAATATACTGTTGGTATACCAGCGGAAAAAAAACAAAAAATAAAACACGAACTTATCCTTTTTTCCAAACTAAAGCGATGTAAACTTCGTAATTTTGCTCCCTTAATAGGATTATTAATTTCTGTCTGTCCAGCTGTTCAGTACAGTTGGTTATACACAAAAAATTTTGAAAGAACTAAATTCCTTGCATTAAAGAAAAGAAATGATTATGATCAGACTCTATTATTACCGGCCTCTTTAGAGGAAGATTTCAATTGGTGGATTTGCAACATTAATAAAATGGGCAATCCTATTCGATCAGGAAATTATCAATTAGAAATTTATTCCGATGCGTCTCATTCTGGTTGGGGAACCAACTGTTCAAATCAAGTAGCCAGTGGTCAGTGGTCTAGTCAAGAGCTTACTAAACACATAAATTGTTTAGAATTGAAAGCTGCCTTTTTCGGTTTAAAAATTTATGCTAAAGATATCAGGGACTGCGAGATACTTCTCCGCATTGATAATTCCACTGCAATTGCATATATTAACAGGATGGGCGGCATTCAATTTCCCCATCTCAATGCTCTCAGTCGTACAATTTGGCAGTGGTGTGAAGAGAGGAAATTATTCATCTTCGCATCATATATCAGTTCTAGTGAGAATCACATAGCAGATGCAGAATCTCGCCGAATGCACGCTGATGTCGAAGGGGAGCTAAATGACGATGCTTTCGCTTTAATCACTGCGACTTTCGGTTATCCTGAGATCGATATGTTTGCGAGTCGGCTAAATAAAAAATGCCACAAATTTATCTCTTGGCATAGAGATCCTGAGGCATTTGCAGTAGATGCATTCACTATTAATTGGTCATCTTATTTCTTTTATGATTTTCCCCCATTTTGTTTAATATTAAAAGTCTTGCAAAAAATTATCACAGATAAAGCTGAGGGAATTATTGTTGTACCACTTTGGCCTACTCAGGCGTGGTACCCCCTGTTCAAAAAATATTATCAGGGAGGCATTCGTGAAACAAGGCACACCTCATGTTGCATCAGATGTAATGTTGGCATCCTTAAGTAATAGTACCATAAAGCAGTACAATACAGGTCTAAAACAATGGTTCTCATTTTGTCAGACCAACAATGTAGACTTGTACAAGGGATCAATCACAGATATATTAAATTTCTTTGTTACTTTGTTTAATCAGGGAAACAAGTATGGAACACTTAATAGTACTAAGTCAGCACTTTCGCTTATAATGGGCTCAGAGGTAATGAGTGATATCCGAATTAAGAGATTCATGAAAGGCGTGTATAAATTACGCACTCCTTTACCAAAGTACAGGTTTACTTGGGATCCCACTATTGTGTTAAATTTTTTAGGTAACTTGTACCCCAATGATAAGCTTTCCTTCGAAGCATTATCAAAAAAGCTAACAACTCTCCTAGCATTAATAGCGGCACATAGAGTACAAACTCTATCTCTTATTAAGATTAACAATATTAAGAAAGTTTCAGATAAAAAGTTTGTGATAATTATAACAGACCATATTAAAACATCAGCTATTAATCATACGCAACCCACATTGATTCTTCCTTATTTTGATGATAATCCTTCTATTTGTCCAGCAAAGACACTTGAATATTATATGACAATTTCAAGGGACAAAAGACAACATGATTGTGATTCTCTATTCATAAGTTTTAAAAAACCATTTAAAAGTGTATGCTCACAAACTATAAGTCGTTGGATAAAGGCCACTCTGACTGAGAGCGGAATAGATACCACCATATTCAGTACCCATAGCACAAGACACGCGTCCACCTCAGCTGCAAAGAGGCTCGGAGTAAGTGTAGACCTCATAAAACAGACAGCAGGATGGACAGGTAACTCTGAAACCTTTGCAAGGTTCTATAACCGTGAAATAAATAGTGTTTTTTCTGATGTGTACGCGCACTCACTGTGCAGTCTGGCCTCTGTCCGTGGCAGTAATATATAATTTATGTTCTTAACATAAGCTATGCTTTCTTTACTTTATCAATATTTTGAAGAAAAGATTATAACATGATTACTGCAGGTCAATTTTCATTATTGTATTTAGGAATAAACATTGCCTGTTTACAGACTTTGTCTAAATTACTTACTCAATCATTTTTATCCACTATTTCACTCTACTCTAAACATCTACAAGTAAATATATAGTGTAATCTCGAAGGGCGAATCACTGAAGTTTAATAGAAAATCAAACGAACTTACCTGTAAGTGAAGTTCGATGACTATTAAACGATGTGATTCGCCCGAGAGATTACACTCCCTCCCTATCCCTGACTTAAAATAGTACTCTGTCCTGGTTTCCCCCTCTTTGTGAAATAGTTTAATTTATTGAAGATCATAGACACATCATAGACACCAAAACATATATGAGTTGCCATTACGCGGCGCTGGGGATACCAGCCTCTTTTTTGTTACTTTAATTATTAGTTACTTTGAACGTGTGTAGATGGCAGCAGCAACTACGTGCTACTACAAGTAAATATATAGTGTAATCTCGAAGGGCGAATCACTGAAGTTTAATAGTCATCGAACTTCACTTACAGGTAAGTTCGTTTGATTTTCTAATAGAGCATGAAGAGCTTACCGAAATCAGCAAAAAGTTTCAAGTGAGCAGATTGCATAAACTAACGGTTATCTAGGAAAACATGTTGAAAATTTTATTTTCTTTCTTTTAATTTTTTGTTGAGGTAGGTACGCTCTACTACGTTCAACCGAACATCAGGTATATAAATATTAGGTTGTAATTTACGAAGTGGCCGTTCTTCAGTACTGGCCCATTTCAAATAAAAAAAAAATATTGACAATTTCAAATTGAAAATATATTTTGTTTTCAAAACATTTACAAAGTAAGTCTTTTGTTTATTGATTAGCGTTGTGTTTTCATTACATTTGAACATTTTTCGTCATAATGGACACTTTAAAAATTCGTGTAATTATGGAATATGAGTTTCGTCGTGGCACTAATGCGCCACAAACGGCACGTAACGTCAACAACGTTTACGGAGAGAACTTAACAAACGAATGCACAACCCGTTATTGGTTTCCCCGCTTCCGTTCTGGAAATTATGACTCGAATAATGAACCTCGTGGTTGTCCGGACACTTTGGTCAACAATGATGAATTGTTGATTGAAAAAAAATAATTGAAAATTGAAAAAGGCGATTGTGGAAGATGATGATACTCAAACTACAGCGGAACTAGCAGCAGCTTTTGATGTTAGCATCAAAACAATATAGGACCATTTGCGACAAATTGGAAAAGTAAAAAGTTTGATAGATGGGTACTTCACGAACTTACCGATCGCCAGCGCAATGTACGCGTCGAGACCTGCCTCGCGTTGCTCAACAGACACAGAAATGAAGGAATTTTGAACCGGATTGTTGCCTGTGATGAAAAATGGATCCTGTTCGACAATCGAAAGCGCTCAGCAAGTTAGTGAGATCCGGGTTCAGCACCAAAGCAATGTGTTAAACGACAAGTAACTCCTAAAAAGGTGATGGTAACTGTTTGGTGGTCTAGTGCCGGTGTGATTCATCACGGCTTTTTACAAAATGGCATGAGTAATACTGCAGCTGTGTACTGTCTCTGTCTCGCACGTCTGCGACCAGGTTTGCTCAATCGGTCGTCCCCGCTGCTCCTTCACGACAATGCGCGACCCCATATTCCACAACAGACAGTCTCCAAGCTGCTAGAGTTGGGGTTGGAAGTTCCCCTCATCCGCCATACTCACCAGACTTTGCACTTACCGGCTATAACTTTTTTCAAAATTTGGACAACTTTTTAACGCAAAAAATTCAATTCCCGAGAGACAGTACAAAATGCCTTTGAAGAGTTTGTTGCCTCTCGTCCAGTTGATTTTTATAAGAAGGGCATCAATAAACTGCCACTGCGTTGGCAAAGATGCATCGATAGCACGAGATGACTTGAATAACAGAAATAAAGATGTTTGAAAAAAATACTTTAACTTATTTCATACAAAACGGTTACTTCATAGGTTAAGACCTAATATTATATATACCTAGTCTAGCCATAAATATTGCTACAAAAAAAAATATATATTTTATTTATTGCAAATAACATTTATTAATTCTACAGTGTGTTAGTTTAATACATAAATAAAAAACAATTTAAAATATAAAAAGCTTATTTAAAATGGCCTTCATTGGCTCCAATACAATCCTTTAAACGTTGAGGCCAGCTATCAATAGAAGCACGGACTCTTTCCATGGGAAAATTCTTCACTGCCAATTGTATGGATTGCTTTAGGGACTCCAAATTATCATGGCGTTTAGAGCAAGTCGTACTCTCTAAAACTGACCATAAATTATAATCCAGCGGATTAAGATCGGGACTAGACGACAGCCAGTCCTTAGCTCTGATGAAGTCTGGAACGTTCGTTTCGAACCAAGACTGCGTGGACTGAGCATTACGACCCGGCGCTGAGTCTTGCTGGAAGGGCCATACTTGGTTATTGAACATGGTGTTGTTAAAGGGCTTAACTACTTTCTCATGAATGGTATCTTGATACACTTGTGCTGATGTTTTGATACCTTTTTACAAAAATATGGCTCAGTCACTCCTTCATAGCTAACACCCTACCAAACCATCACTGATGTCAGATAATGCCCACGTTTCAACTAATTGGGAAGCTTTCTTAGAGTTTTGAGCATAAATACGGTCATTTTTTTGTTAAAATGTTGATCAATTTTAAAAAATTTCTCATCCGTAAACAAAATTTTTCTGTGACCTCCTTTTGTGTACCGCTTCAGTAGTCGTTTCGATTTTACCTCCCTATTCTTTTTTAAATTATCAGTAAAGAAATGACCAGTGCGCTTCTTATAGTCTGCAAGTCCTAAGTCATCTTTTAAAAATACGCGACATGGTTCTAGGTGCTATCTTCATCTCTCGAGATAAAATCTTTTGCTTTCGGACAGGGTTTCTTCGAATTCTTTCTCTTACTGCTTTGATCACCTTTTTTGTACGAACACTACGTGGACGGCCAGATCTTTTTCTGTCACAAACAGAGGAGGTCTCATTGTACCTATTAATAGCCCGGTACACAAACATTCGACTAATACCAAGCGTATGGAGAGTTTTAAAAATTGTATTTGGCTCCATACCTACTTTGTATAATGCAATCACAGCGATTCGGTTCTCTTTATTACCCCATTCTATTTTGATATCGCAAAATATTGTACAATGTATTGGCGCCAAAATGAGAAAACACAATGAACAATCGTATAAAAATGCCAGATTCCCAATTAAAATGTAATATTTTTTTATTTTTAATTGTAACAGTATTTATGGTCAGACCGGGTATTTTTGTATTAATAAAGATGACTTGTCCGACAAGCTATTTTTGGTGCCGTCGTCGCGTCCCGCCGCGGAAGGCAGCTTCGTGTTGAGCGAGCTCGGCGTCGCCAGCGAGCTACGGTGTCTAGCCGCCGTGCCAAGACCGCACGGGTACACACATAAAAACAATCTTGATCTATTGATGTCAAGAGTCTGCTCTGAGCGTTCGCCCCGCGCGGACGTTTCACTGTGCGCCCGCTGCCCACTCGGTTTGTCGACTAGTTAGGCCGCCTTTTGGCTTCCCGACTTCTTGATATTCGTGTCGTGGTCATCGCTACGGCACTTGTGCCGATAGCATTTTCAAGTTATAGTGAAAAGCTAGTGTTTATTCCGCCGCCGCGTAAACCACCAGCTTTTAGGGCCGATATCGTCGCCGCAACTAGCCCCCCGCCCCGCGGCGACGCTACCGTCAACGCTACCGTCACCGTTTCTATTAGTGAGTAATTCGTTTTACCGCTTATAGTTCCGGTGAAGTCGTGGAAACAGGCCGGGCCGCGACATCACCGACCGCTCAGGTCGGGTGTTACGTTACACACGATCTGTGGCCGCTTTCACTTACCTACGTCGCCCGTGTGACGTCAGGTATTCTTAGAATCACTCACCGTGCGCCGCCTCGCCTCGCCCATTGTTCTCGCGACCTTTGTGCCCTATTGTTGGTACCAGGTACGGACCGACACCTGTTTATCAGTAAGTCCTATTTCATTTAATTTCATTTAATTATTTTGTTTTCATTTTACCTTCAAATAATTTAAATTTCATTTTAAATATTAAATTTTTAATATTATTTTTGTATTATATGTAGTCATACTACCTTTTAATTAATATAATGGAGGGCCGCCTCCAGGTGATGGAGGCTCGCTTCCGTGACCTGGAGAGCAACCTATTAGCTTTTCTCAACGAAACGGGTCAAAAAGAGGAATTTAAATCCTTTCTCAAGCGCCGCGCCGCTCCGCTGCCCGATTCGCCCGCGTCCCCGGACCCACCACAACTAGACGACAATGACGTCACTTATGACGAATCACTAGTGCCCGACGCGATGGAGGTTTCCGAGGCCCCTCAGGCCGCCTCAAAGCGCCCATTGAACGTTGATGATAACTCGTCTGACTCGGAAGCAGACGAGTTTCAAAAAGACCCGGCTGCAGTCCGCCGCGAACGAAAGAAGGCGCGCCGCCTCGCTCGAAACGCCGCGCTCCCACCCTCTCCCAACCCCGCGCCCGCGAGCGCGACCACCCCTGCCTCCATGCCTACCGCATCTCAAGCGGCCGCCACACCCCACTCTCTGCCCGCCCCAGCGCCCTCTGCGCCCACCGCTCATAAGCCCATCCCTCCCCCCGCTGGCAAATCACCGCCTCCCATTATCTTGAGGGACAAAAGTAAATGGACCCACGTGTCCTCAGTCTGTGGCGCTCGCCACATTAGCTATAATAAAGCCGTGAACACCACGGAAGGAATTCGCATCACCCTCAGTGATAGCGAATCCTATAGAGCCCTGTTTCATACGTTCGCGCTTGCTGAAGAGCGCAAATTAAAGGTCGTGCTTCGCGGTATTCCCGACGAAGTTGACGACAATGTAATTCTGGAGGACCTTAAGTCCCAAAACTTCCCCGTCGTGGCAGTCCACCGCCTACATAGGCGCGATGGCTCTTCTCTGGACCTAGTACTTGTCATTTTGGAAAAAAATGAGACCAGCAGGCTTATTTTCCAAAATAATATCCGCGTCGCTGGTCTCTCTGGCATACGGGCCGAACCTCCTCTCCGTCGCGGCGGCCCCGGTCAATGTCACCGCTGTCAACTTTATGGCCACGCATCTATCAACTGCAACGCGAACCCGCGTTGCGTGAAATGCCTCACACCACACTTCACGTCAGAGTGCCCACGTGATAAGTCAAAGGACGGACCACCCGCGTGTGTCCTATGTAATCAAACCGGCCACACGGCTAACTATAGAGGATGCCCTAAAGCACCTAAATTTTCACCGCCGCCAGTGCGTCGTCAACCCGCACAAAGGCAATGGGCCCCGGCGGTCCACAACACGACCCATTTCCCGGCGCTCATTCAACGGCGCCCGCATTTTAACGGCCCTCTCGCTCCCACGACCGCTCGCCCCGCCGCGCCCGCGACGGCGTTGGGACCTAAATCAACGGCGGCGGCCACCTCGGCTGCTCGTACCACCGGGCCCGTGCCCAACAAACCTCTAAAAGATGCGAGCTCGTTCCTCGCGAATTTAAATATTATTAAAGCGGCGATAGCCGAAGTTTCTGAAGATGACGTCGCCGCGCTGGCTTCAGAAATTTCGAACAGTAAAAACATTAAGGACAAAATGACTGCCCTTAGTCGTTACCCTAACGTTGTCAAATCCCTTTATTAAATTTTAATTCACTAACTAAATCATATTAATTAATTTAATTAAACGTATTTTATTCCAATGGGTGCACCCGTGTGCGCACTAGGCACTCGCGCTGGACGACATAAACCGAGTTCGGTCTCGATTATGTCGTTCAACGCGCGTGGCCTTAACACAAATTTTATTGAGTTAGGTGAATGTGCGTCTGAGTACACCGTAGATATCATATTAGTCCAGGAAACCTTTTTATCAAATAAAAGGCCCAGGGCCTGCAAAATTAAAAATTATAATTTACTTAGAACGGACCGCGAACGCGGAAGGGGCGGGGGTACAGCGGTGTATTTTAAACGCTCGCTGTATTGTTGCCCTATCGACGCGCCCTCTCTTATTAACGTAGAGGCGACAGTGTGCAGATTGGCTATGACCGGTCACGGGACCCTTATCATAGCCTCTGTGTACCTGCCGCCGACTAGTGAGTTGCTCCGGAGCGACATAGAAGCTCTTCTCGCCCTTGGAGATTCCGTTCTCTTATTCGGCGATCTTAATAGTAAACACACAGATTGGAACTGTGTGGCCACCAATATGAACGGCCGCAGGCTATCGGTCCTAGCCGAGGCCCTTAATTTAGACATAATCGCGCCACTTACACCGACGCGATTTCCCGATAATAATACTCATCATCCAGAAATTCTGGATTTCGCAGTTCTTAAAAACGTGGCGCTGAAACTGAGTTCTATCGAGACGCTTCACGCCCTGAGCTCAGATCACCGGCCCGTTCTCATGAAATTGGGTACACCGGAAAATCCGCCGGAGGACCCCAAATTCATCACCGACTGGGATAAAGTCCAAGCCGCGCTCCAAAAAATCGATACCCCCGATCTTAATAAAATCCCATCGGAAATTAATTCCAATAATGATATAGATTTAGCTATAGGGGCTCTTACTGAGCACGTTCAAAAAGTGATCGCGGACTGCTCGCGGAAGGCGCCGGCGGCTAAACCCCGCCTGAACCTGCCGCCTGACGTGCGCGAACTCATAAGAGTCAAAAACGTTGCTCTGCGCCGCGCGAGCGCATATCCCACGCCCGAATATAGGTCACGAGCGCGCGCCCTCCAACGCCGTGTGAGAGCGCGCATAAGTGAGTTACGTAACGAACAGTGGAACGACCTTATGGAAGGCATTAAGCCAACCCATAAGGCCTACTGGAGTGTCGCCAAAGCGCTCCGTTTAGACGGACACGCCGCGTCCCCCCCACTTAAGAAACCAGATAGCTCCCTCGCGTTCGACGATAACGAAAAAGCTGACTGTCTTGCAGATAGTCTTGACGCCCAATGTTCAACCAGCACACTTCCGTGCGACCCCTCTCACGTAGCCTACGTCGAAAACGACGTACGCAATCACGCGGCCCGTCCGCCCTCAGCGGACCTTCCCCCAGTCACTTGTGAGGAAATTAGTAAACATATTAAGGAGCTTAAAAACAAAAAAGCTCCGGGTCTCGATGGCATCAATAACAAAGCACTCAAATGCTTTTCTTTTCCATTAGTCGCCCTTCTGGCAACCATTTTCAACACTTGCTTCAAAAACTGCTACTTTCCACCGATCTGGAAGGAAGCCGTCGTAATCGGCATTCCTAAGCCAGGCAAACCTCGAGATCTTCCCACCAGTTACAGACCCATAAGCCTCCTCAAGGTTATGGGCAAACTCTACGAAAAAGTTTTAAAGACTCGTCTCTGCGATCATTTATTTGGAAAGGGACTAATTATAGACGAGCAATTTGGCTTTCGTCCCCGACACTCTTGCCCTCAACAAGCTCTCCGCTTAGTTGAATACATTTCTTCCGGTTTCAAACGGAAAGATAAAACCGTAGCAGTATTTTTCGACGTAGCCAAAGCTTTTGACAAAGTTTGGCATGCAGGCTTAATATACAAGCTGCATAAACTTGAAGTCCCAGATAGATTAGTTTTTATAATCCAAGACTATCTCACCGACCGACAATTCGTCTATAAACACGAGAAATCACTCTCAACGCGGAAAACGTTAAAAGCTGGAGTCCCGCAAGGCTCCACTCTCAGCCCGATACTGTACTCAGCGTATACCAACGATATTCCGTTGCCGCGCAACGGAGTCCAATTAGCACTGTTCGCCGACGACACAGTGCTCTATTTTCGCGCGCGCGTTAACAGTCATATCGCTCCTAGATTACAGTCCTCTATAGACGAACTCACGCAGTGGTTTCGCCTATGGAGGATTGAAATAAATCCGGACAAGTCCGCGGCCATCTGTTTTCGCCATTCCAAAGCGAAAGACCCCTCACTCCTCCCAAAAAACATAGATTCACTTAAAATGTCCGGTGTCAACATTCCGTGGCAACATAGTTATAAATATTTAGGTATTACGCTTGACAAGCATCTGCACTTTCGCGATCATGTCAAACGTGTTAGCAAACTTGCCAAATTTTATATGGCCCGCCTGTCCTGTATGATAGGTAGCCGTAGTAAGATGTCGATGCGCAACAAGCGCACACTCTATGCGATGGCTATCAGACCGGTCATGACTTATGCATGCCCGGTCTTCGCTTACGCCAAAGAATCGATACTTAAACCGCTACAGGTCATACAGAACAGATTCTGTAGAAGAGCAGTAGATTCTCCTTGGTACGTTCGAAATAGTATACTTCACAGCGATTTCGACTTACCAACTCTTTCAAAATACATGAAGGACGCGTCAGAGCGCTTCTTCGCCGCTGCGGTCGCGCACCCCAACCCGCTACTTTCGGCAGCGGCCTCTTACGAGCCCCCGCCCGCCACCCACTTTCTCAGACGTCCACGGAATGCACTAACAGATCCTCCTGACGATCTCACCACCGAGGTTGAGAGTCTCAGGAATGCAGGCAGATCAGACCTTCAGTCTGACATAGGCGAACAGTACTTAGCGCCAGATATTACCTAGTTAACGTAGCAAATCTGTTCGAATGGCATCTGAGCCTTGTTTGTTCACAGTCGGGCCGTCCAGCTCGAACTGCCCTCCATTGCCGAATTTTTAATTCTTAATTTTAATTTTAATCATAAGCCTACGAGACGGCACCCTTAAGGCACCGCCCGCCAATAGGCACTAACGCACCGAAGCATCCTCAATGCGTCCGGTCGTCGTTCATGTCAAATCCTATACGCTCTCCGGAGTATAGGTTGAGGAGTCGTTTAGCCGGTCGGGCTGCACCTTCTGTGTAGAAATCCCAACCCGGCACTATCTGCGCGGTAGGTCGGGCGCGCAGATGTCTGTAAGCAGATTCGGCCCTCACTAAACAAAAAAAAAAAAAAAAAAAAAAATTGATGTCAATGAAATTTTATGTACTAAAAAAGGTGGATATGGCATTATCGCATCGAAACTGAGGAGCTTTTTTTATCTATTTTTTATTCATTTTCATATTTTCCATTTCACAGTTTATAATTTTTTTTCATGTGTTAAAAATCGTATTGTAATGTTAAGTAGATTTCGTATAATACCGGCAGTCCCACCGACAGAATGTAACAGACTAGAATAATAATAATACCTGGGACATCCTACACAGCACCGTCCAGTCCAAAACTAAGCAAAGCTTTTGTATTATGGGTGCCAGACAACTACTTAAATGTTGTACCTACTTAAATGTTCTTTATAATAGTCATATATAGATTCTTTTAGATATACCTAGATACGGAACAAATAGACATGTTCACACACAGAAATATTTGTCCCGGGCGGGAATCGAACCCGCGACCCTTGGCTCCGCAGTTAGGGTCTGTAACCATAACCACTCGGCTGATCGGTCAGTTTAATCGGCAAGTGGGAAGGCGCACGCTTGCTAAACTCACCGACTCAAAATCGATAAATTATGACAACTTTTTTTTTTTTAAAATCCACGTCCGTCTTTTATTCAATTTTATGTAACTAGTTGTGACAGGAAAGCGTCGCGTCGGGCGCCCCTCCGGCTAAATAGACCGTTGACCTAAAGAAGGCGGTAGGTCGCCTCTGGACGCTCTGAGCGGAGGATCAAGTGCTGTGGAGGACGCTTATGTTCAGCAGTTGACAGATATTGACTGAAATAATGATGATGATGAACTAGTTATGACGAATAATTCACAAAGACTTAGTCACAACAGTAACATCGAGGTAACCAATCTTGTGTCTTGCTTATCGCCCTTCCTCATCCCATGGCTCAAATGTAAACTTTGGTTTTCGAACTAAACAGCTAGCATTACTCCTCTATTGAAATAATTCAAAGCCCGGGGAGCTTGTGTACAAATTGAACGTTATGACCCTTAGTTGGGAGGTGTGGGTGGTGGCGCAGGCCTGTACGCTTATGCTGTGAACGCCAGCGGCGCTTGTGGCGCTGAAGGATTACATTCGCCTGGAAGGGTGGCGCTGTTTGCAGCCGCTAACGACGAGCTCTATGTGTTTACCCATTCGCAGCCTGGTGAGTGGCGATCATACGTAAATTATTGACATAAATCCGATATTTTCATAAGTATTATTTAATTTGATAGAATAGTAATATCCTGTAATGAAATGACAAATACAAAAATTTATGATACATTGAGTGATTTGTGAGATATAAATATTTTCTAAGTATGTACTCACGTTGGCACTTTTTATCTGCTTGTCTGATTGTCTGTGGCATTGTAAATCCTAAACTGGTGAACCATTTTAGTATAGTATTTTTTTTTGTAAAGATCAGGGATTATTCTTAAAACATTTTTTTAATTGTTCTACTTTAGTTTAGTTTTTTATCCAGGTTGCGTGTTCCAACAGTGGTCGATGCGCACGCGCGAAGTGGCAGCTCGCCTCGACTGCAACAAGCTGGTGCCATGCTACCAACAGTCTGCAGTCCATAGCGATTGACGAACACCACCCTGACAATTGTCAGCCAGGTATTGACTTAAGTCAGTGAGAAAAGTTCTTACGAGGCGAGTTTTGTCGCATCACTATCGAAACTGTGAACGGCGTATTCAACTAGAGCAATTTTTATTTTCAACTAGTTTTCCGCCCGCAGCTCCGTACGCGTGGACTACACAGTTGTACCGGGACCGCTATAACTTATTACATGGATATAGTTCATGAGTTGAAGATGCTATAGGCAACTTTTTATACAGCGGCCACTTTGCGTTCAATCACCGTGTTCCGGCCCTACGAGAACGAGGTCAGTCAAAATCTTAATTAAGAATGAAAGGGGTCTCATATAAGAAACATTTTATTTAAAATTGTATGTGCGAATCCAATTCGCACTTGGCCAGTTTTATTATTATACATACAAATGTTTATATAAATAACACCTCTCAGTTTTTTTAATTTTTTCATAAATTGATAATTGCATACACGATGACGTCGGGCCGTATAAAACAATGTGACCAGCAAACTTTTGATAGCTTAAAAGTTTTGCATTTATCAGCCGATTTTAATTTTTTTTCTAGATTTTAACCCTATTAACATGGCTTTTATAACAGGTGCGAGCGATAATCCCACTGGTGGCGCACGAGGCGGTTGACGGTGCGAGTCGGCTCGCCACGCTCGGCCATGGCTATCGCCCTTTATTGCACAGATATGCGCCCGCGCAGGTCAGTGTTAACAACAAACAGATTCTGTATACATGCTGCAATTTCGTTCGTCTTAAAACCGCATCTACTTTATATACCCAATGCTAAGTACCTATTCATATGCGACGAAGAGTTTCAAATGATGACTGAAAATGAAAATCAATTCAATTCATTAAGAGACAGGTATGGTCAAGATTCAACACAAGGAAAGCGGAGGTCATTCAATCTTACTCAAAATAAGTTCGCTGTCGCCTAATTGCTTGTCTAGTCCACGTGGCTTTCACTCCCCTCGGGATGAGGCGGCTTAGAACTTAATCCACCACGCTGTTTCATTGCGGGTTGTTGAATTTGACCGGTACCGATGGCTGAACGTGCTCTCCGAGGTATGTACATAAGTTGGAAATAACTCATTGGTACATGCCGTTGGATTCGAACCACGGCCTTCTAAACATGAAGCGGGCTCGGTACCACTCGGCTATCACCATATTTACACGACACGGCATTTGTTTTGTTAAATGGATCTTAGCATTCATCTGTGGCTCACTTACGGCTTACAGGAATCCTCCACCAGGTGTAATAGTAGCCTTTCGATCCTTAAATCATCACCATGTCAAAATCATGATCGCTCGGTTATGACACGGGGAAAGGCAAACAAACAAACTCTTACTTTTATAATATACTAGCGACCCTCCCCGGCTTCGCACGGGTAGCAGAGCATATAAGCCGTAATGTTTTTTTCTGTCGTAGTGTCATATCAGCTTGTTGCGTCGAATATGTGGATTGGATTTAATTATGTTTACATGTAACGTAAGTTCATCCTACTTGGAGTATTTTTAAAGTATTTTATTTCCAATTCTATAATTATTTAAAAAAGCAAAGAATAAATATATACTAACCTAACCTAACCTAACCACACATGTCGCGTCGTTCGGTATGGCCGTTCGGCGCGGCGCGTAAATAATTAATAATTGTACAGTGTAAAGGGCAAACATAATGTGCATGAAATGCTGAAGGTAAATAACATATTTAATTTGATAAGGATTAATACTGTATCCGTCTAAATTGCTTTCCAATTACCTTATCATATAACACCATTTTTTTTAACATAAAAATAGGTATAGTAAGCCATCCATAAAAGATAGATGTATGCCATCGCGGACTTTTCTTTAGTCCTACAAAAGAGACACAATTCCTTCATACATTATTCTGTTATATTTCCGACTTCTTCAACAATAATTGTCATATTTCAACAAATTTCCACAAAACTTTAATAAATTATACACGTAAACCTTCCTCTTGAATCATTCTGTCCATTGGTGTCAATAATATGCCAATCCGTTTGGTAGTTTTTGAGTTTATCGCGTTCAGACAGACAGACAGACGCGGCGGGGGACTATATTTTATAATATGTAGTGTTGGATTTTTTTTCTTCCAGGCAACCGCGTCGAACACATACAGTGGGATGTACTGTCTGTTATGGAGAGTGGACCGTTGGCTGCCCGACTAAATAGAATTTTTGGCGGGAAAATAACTACAATGGAAGTAATCTGATGAAGAAAATGTAGAGTGACTGGCCGATATCCATACTTGTGTATATTATAGTATTTCATAGACGCCCTTTCTGATTATTTGTATGCAGTGGTGGATTTACACAATTGCCACCAGTAAGCTATTAAAATTTTGCCACCTCCACTGACCTCTACAATTCGATATCCTAGTTCACAAATATATTTATTACAATTTTTTTTATCAATGATATTGTAATGTTATGATTTATGCACAATCGATCGTCCTGATTACACCTTTTTTTTTCTCGTAATTAGTATGATTGTGTACTAAGGGCTCGGTGTGTCAGTTCCTAGATTATTTTAACAATCCAACGATTTAGTTGAGATTGCACAAGAAATAGTTTTTGGGTTTCAGCTAGCAAAAGCTCAATCGTGTATTACTAAGAAAGCGGGGTAAGGTATGCCTTAGTACTATCATACTTACGCAATAACGTACATTTGGTAAACGTAATTCAATCGTTTTTATTGCGCTTACAGTGTAAAACAATAAAATATTTTGGTCCCAGGTTTACCGCCCTAGGCTCCAACCTACTCAGCCTCTTGGTAAATCCACCACTGTTTGTATGTTATTTTAATTATAAAAGTCTGATGCAGTATTGTTTCGGACATGGTTGTGTTATCCTGGACGTTACAAGTTGGCAATAACTTCGACGCGATCAAAGCGCCGTTCACGTTGTGGTGAATTGTGAAATTAACGAGTGATTCAGGTAGACCTTGGCGCCCTGATTTATTGACGACTAGCTTTCCGCCCGCGGCTCTGCTCGGGACTACTTTTTCCACAATAAAAAACAGCCTATGCCACTCTTCAGCTTATGAACTATCTATGCAAACAATTTTAGCGGTCCCGGTACAACTATGTAGTCGTGAACTGAAAGCTAGTGTAAAAATAAAATATAACCCATGTTACTCGCTGATAATGTGGCTTTGTATAGGTAAAAGACTTTAAAATTAGTGTACAACTGTGTAGTCCACACAAACGCAGGCGCGGGCGGAAAGTTAATTTGAAAAAAGTGCAGCCCTTGTTACTCGCTGATAATGTAGCTTTCTATAGGTGAAAGAATTTGTAAAATAAGTTCAGTAGTTTTTGAGTTTATCCGTAACAAACATAAAATCAAATATGTTATCTTTATAATATTAGTACAGGCTCAATTACAGGTGTCGCTAGACTGCGTTTGGCAAAACAGAACTTAATTGAATTGAACTTAATTAAATTGAATAAAATAAATGTAACAGATAGTTCGACAGGAACTGGAGCGAACAATTTTCTAACGTATTTACTTTTCGTATTTACTTGCGCGCAAGGGAGACAGACAATATTTTTCGTTTCATTTGTATTTATGACATGTATTAAGCACAGTAGGGTAGTTGCCTGTTCTTTTTTTTTTAATTACCGTATACGAGAGAGTTTCCTAAATATATGATAACAGTGAACTAATTCTAAACAATAAATCATTTAATGCCAAAGTTATGTTTAAAATGTCCTGTTAGACAGAGAAAGCAATACCTCTACCTATATTAATGTGTGATGAAAGAAATACCTATATTATGAAATAGATGGAATTGTTATGAATTTCATGCATGCCTTTGAAATTAATTTTTTATATAATCTTGCCAAGAAAATCATTTTTTCTTTAAATATTTAACTATTGATTAGTATAAGTTTAGATCTGTATAATTAAATAAGCGACATAGGAATCTCCATTTATCGACTAAGTCCTGTAAAAACCTAGCAATAAGATTTACTAAATATTTTGACTTTTTTTTGGCAATGAGGGCATCAGGCTAAGAAATTTAATAATAGAGTAATTAATTTATTTAATAATTACCGTGAAATGTGCGTTGTTATATTTTTAATAAATTGGCCTATAAGTCTTAGAAAGGTTTTTGGGATACTTTTATTATTATATAAATTTCAAATATTACCTGTCGGCTTTTTATTGGCAGTGACGTGTAGCTTTCTGAAACTTAATAATCTGTGTGATTTTCTTTGATTATACAGGGTGAGGTTTTAATGACCAGCCAAATTTAAATATAATAATCTGTAATAGAAAACCGATAGCCGTGTTGTTTCCTTTTAGTATCGTTCTAGAGAAAAATATTGAGATATGACTACACAAACTTTTCCCGAAAAAACCAATAACTTTAATCACCATTCATGCCCGCCGCCCCATACTGTTTCAAGGCCTGGGGCGCGTACAGTTACTGTAGCGTTTAGAAAGCAACCAAACGTTATGAAATAATACTGTAGATAACATAATTTATTACGAAAATGTAAGTAACCCATATTTTTATTTACGCAATGAGGTCTATTGGTCATACCTAACATCTAGAAAAATTTTGGCCGGTTACTAATATCTCACCTTGTATTATGTCTGGATGGACCCTGGCAATACAATGTCGAGAAAAACTTTTACATACTTGTATGCGTGACTCAACAGACCACATACACATACATTCGCTACACCATACTAACCACGTACGAACCGTCTGTGTGCGTGAATTCTAATCGAACGGTAGGGGATATTTGTATCTACGTTTTTTTGAGGCCGACTCTCTATAACCAGACATTATATATAATCAAAGGTAGATCTATACACTCACAGCATAAAAGAATCAAAATTGATAACAGTGTCCATTTTAGCAGAGTCCAACCACCTAAACACTAGTTTACTGGTGTATATGTTGCCAGTTCGTAGGCGAAACAGCTGACGACGAACACCCGCGAACACGCGCGCAACTGTTTTCGCATCAGCCATTTCGGGTCGAGTCGGGGAAAGCCGCTCATCTTTGAAGGGTGTTCTTAAATTTCAAATGTATTTCGCCGTCTACCCGACACTATCTGCGCAGTAGGTCGGGTGCACAGTTGTCTGAATGCAAATTTGGCCCATTACAAAAAAAAGGCACGCATTAACTAGACTTCAGCCGATGCGAGAATGACGGCACCCATTTTCGCTAAAATACGTTGAAACTCTTCCAACCTTAATGGGTAACTTATTCCATGGTTTAACCACTGCCATTAGCAACAACAATTGTTATAATTTGGGGTTCGGAAATACAAGCGATGCCGATGCGCCTATTCAACGTCGTTCAAGTAGGTATAACTATTTTGAAATCTCATTTAACGTTTACAATTTTAAGATTACATATCGTCCCCGTATTTTGAAAAGGCTTATGTTTAACTTATCACCAGATATAGTAAAATATTACATCAAAAATAGTAAATGACCACCAAAATTAAAATCGTATTTTAATGTGAAATTATAACCAAAGTTTTTACATCTTGCTATCCTATTAAAGCAAATGGCTCCAAACAAATCATTGTTAACCCGAAAATAGTAAATGATCACCTAAATTGTGACCGCATTTTAATGTGAAATTATAACCAAAGATTTTACATCTTGCTATCCTACTAAAGCAAATGACTCCAAACAAATTATTGTCAACCCAAAAATAGGTAATGACTACCAAAATATTTACTACATTTTAATTTAAAATGACATGCAAATATTTTTATGTCATTCAGAAGATTATTCATCCATTTCAAATTAGTTTTGTGTTGGGAATTTATCAACAGACTTCTAAATAGACCATTAACCTAAACAAAACTAATTCGAAATTGATTAATAGGCTTCTGAATGGCTCGTCACTCCTCGCATTGACATAAACCAACCTAACCTAACCTAATGATTTCAAAAAATAGACCATTAACCTAAATTGACCTGATTGGAAATTGATTAATAGACTCGTAAATAGACCATGGATAAATGACATGTGTAACACAATAAGGAGTGAAAAATTACAAAAAGTAAGAAAGTCTTGAATACTACACCGGAAACCATACCCGAATCTAAATCGCGGGAGGGGCGGTGTCGCGGGAGGGGCTTTTAAGCTGGAGACATAACTTAATTTGGCATCATTATACTTTATTTGGTAATGTACCAACATTTTATGGCAATCACGGTGGTTTATATTGGCAGAAATAGCGCATAAATTTGCTCGCTAAGATTAGGTGATCATTTACTAAATTTGGTCTTTGAATATAATTTTGAAGTGCAGTCGTGACTAAAATAGCTAAAACTATTGTAATTTTAGACTTTATTTTTTGGTGTTTATTATATTTTTTTGGTAAAAGAGTTTAGGGTATTAAAGTATTTTTTTGGTGGTCATTATATTTGTTCCGTTTTGAAAACTCGATATGATTCTGTCCACGATAAAGATGAAATACAAAAAAAAAATTACCTACACTAGCAACCAGAATCATTAAGTTTTAGAGAAAAATGACAAAAAATAAGACTGTTTTCTTCTCAAATTAATAAAAAATGAACTTGTAGACAAACACTGTCAACTATTGTATTCTTTTTGTACCTATGTCATCTACTTTGGTCAATAAACGTGTTGACATTATTGTGAATAAAATTTTAAAAATAAATCATAATTCACACTTCAGTTTGAAATATAAAATAATGTTTGTTGTTGGATTTTCACAATGGAGGCAAATTGTTGAATGATCTCTCGAAATATAACTTTATAGCTTTTGCATGTAAAAATGTTATGAACAACGCCTTTGTATTATGGTTAATAAAATAATTGTGTAAGGATTTGAATTTAGAAACCAAAGATTTGTAAATGGAATAAATGTATTATAGCACGTTTTATTAGTTTCATTTGTCTAGTCGACTGACCTGGCAAAGATAGCCGGTTCGATTCCCGCCCAAGACAAATATTTGTTTATGTGCATGAACATGTCTGATTATTTTTTGTATGGGTATAAAATATCTATATCTATACTAATATTATAAAGCTTAAGAGTTTGTTTGTTTGTTTGTTTCTTTCTTTCTTGGTTTGTTTGTTTGTTTGTTTGTTTGTTTGTTTGTTTGTTTGTTTGTTTGTTTGTTTGTTTGTTTGTTTGTTTGTTTGTTTGTTTGTTTGTTTGTTTGTTTGTTTGTTTGTTTGTTTGTTTGTTTGTTTGTTTGTTTGTTTGTTTGAACGCGCAAATCTCAGGAACTACTGGTTCGAATTGAAAAATTCTTTTTGTGTTGGATAGTCTATTTATTAAGGAAGGCTATAGGCTATATGTATAAAATAATACTATCTGTCTGCCCATTTGAACAAATCTCCGAAACGGCTAAACTGATTTTGATGAAACTTCACAGATATGGAAAGGAAGTGGTCAAAAGTGACATAAACTACTTTTTGTATGTCTGTATGTACGTCCATCTGTCTATTCCAGCTAATCTCTAAAACGGCTAAACCGATTTTAATGAAATTTTACGGGTATGAAAAGGAGGTGGTCAAAAGTGACATACACTACTTTTTGTCCGTCTGTCTGTCTGTACGTCTATGTATCTATTCGAGCTAATCTCCAAAACGGCTGAACAGATTTTAATGAAACTTTGCAGACGTGAGAGAAGGTTGTCAAGAGTGACATCAGTTACTTTTTGTGGCTGTCTGTCGTTTGTCCTCACTGATTTATCAGCTTAGATAAAGCCGAAACTACTAAATCTAGGAAGCCGAAATTTGGAACAGTGGTTTATTTTATAGCGTGAGTATTAATTTTTTAAGAAAGGAATATTTGGAAATTTCAAGTTTAAGGAGGGAGGGACGAAAGGGCTTTGTATGAGTCTTTGTTCTTTAAAGTAAGAAACATAAAAATTTTGACATAAATAAATAATGATGTCTTTCAGGGTTTTTGGATTTCCACATTTTAAGGGTGGGAAACGGGAGGTGAAAAGTATGGGAGTATCGGTTTTCCTAAAGGAGTGGGGAGAATGAAGATTGAAAGTTTGAATGGGTGTACCCAATATTAGTTTCAGCAAAAAGTATGTATAAACCTTTTCGAAAGTTAATACTACCTATAACAGGAATGTGAAGTCTACGCAAGCGAAGCTGCGGGCGGTCGCTAGTAGTTATATAAGTACTAGCGACTCGTCCGTACCTCCGCTCGCCGGTTATTCGTTTCTTATAGTATTCGTTTATTTCAGTTTTGTACCTGCTCTCCCCTTTCCCATTTCCGTTAGGCCATAATAGTTCTTGTTCTTGACCTCGGTCCCGTCCCGTTTTCGGTTCCACTCTCATCAAGCAAAGTGGGCGGGGACGGAGGCATGGGGAATTCTACGATGTTCGTATATCAAATACGATAATATTAAAAAATAACCTATTACAATTCAACAAATATTACAAAACCTACACGAAGCAGGAAGCAAAAGAGTGTATTATAGATTTAAAACGTTCCGGAAGAAATCCCTTAAGTGATTAAAAACTCGTTGCATCAAAATTCATTCGACGGTTTAGAAGAAGTAAGCGGAGAAACAGAAAAAATGAATCCCGTAGCGTTGCGTTGTCAACTCGCGCCCTGGCGCGCACCAGAGAGCTCCAGCAGCCCAGCGCCAAGGTGGCGAAGACTCGACGGCGAATGATGCGAGGAGAGCGCCGCGTCATGTTGATACTAACTCGGTGTTCGGCTCAATAGAGCATGTAGATCTGACCGAACTAGACCAAACGATAAAAAAAAAGAAATTTTAAACATGTTTTTCTCGATAACACTTACTTTGCGCCATCTGCTCATTTGAAACTTTCTGTTTGCTTCGGTAAGTTCTGCGTGCTCAATATGTTTGGACTACGTTCAGCCGAACATCTGTTATAGGTTTTTTACTTCTATGCAAATATAAATATATTTAAATAAAGAATGTAATTTTTGAAAGTAATATTTATAAAAAACCATTACCTTACTTCAGCCCTTTTTATATCCTACTGCAGGGACTTAGGCCTTCGTTCAGGTTGAGTGGGCTTGAAGCTTAAATTCACAACGCTGCTCCAATGCGAGTTGGCGGATTGTAACGACCACCATTTATTGACAGCAATCGGAACCGACTGTTTAACGTACACTACGAGGCACGCAGTCAGTGAAAGTTATATACTTAAGTCAGAAAAACATCCGGATTCAAGACATGGCCACATGGCCTTGTAAATTTGAAACAGATTCGCTGCGCTCGGGCTATCACGACACTCAGATGTGTATATGAGAATGTAATAAGTGTAGTATATGAGATACATATTCATACATACACATTCAGTGCAGAAAGCTAAAATTTATATACAGGTGAGTTTTTGAGATGAGACTGTATGGCCAAATTCTAAACTATGAGTAATAGCGAAAAATGTTGAAAGGCATCATGAGCTTGATTTTTGAGAAAACGAAAACTACATATTCACATTTTTGAAAAATCTGTCTACTTCAAAATGAAATGAAACCACTTGATTTGATAATTATATATTAATACTTGATGAAAGAATAGCTTCCAGTAAATGGACGTATCAGGATTAATATTTGTAATTTGCAAGTTATTATTGTTTTAAAGAGAATAGGTAATTTTCTAAGACTGTCGCGTCAGTAACGTGGGATTCTAAAAACATTATAAATCTTTATATCAACATAACTATTTTAAAGTATGATATTTATTTATGAAAGAAAAAGATTGTTTGTTGTAAATATTCGATTTTGTTAAAATAAATCTTGGAAAAAGAAATAACTGCCAACATAACACAAGGAAAAGCTAATTTCTTTGTATTCACTATTTTATTTAAAAAAATATATAATATCTTTATAATAACTACATAGAAGAAAAACTTTTCAAAGTGTTAACCATAAAGAATTCTGCAACGAACTAGTAACATAAAAAAACATCCATTGAAAAATGAAGACGTTACGACAAACTACCGTACCAAAATTATAAAGCATGTACCAGCCGCATCGGCAAAGTTTCAATAAATTATAGAGTAGGCATTTTGCATTGCATATTTGCATCGCTGTTCGCAAATCAACAAACAAGTGACTCGTGAAAACAATAATCACACGACTTATAATATTTATTCAAAATTTATTATTTACTTGCTGACCCGTAGTTCTTACTGTCTTCGTACTGTCTCGTTACTCTGAACAGTTTAAAACGTATATGTATTGTAGTGCCCATAACCACAATCCTAATCTAAGGGCTTGCTTTTACGTTATATCTATGTAAAGCGAAAAACCATGTCAAAATCTTCCCAACCGTTTTAAAGAAACATATCTATCGCAGTGCGCCCTGGTGGCCCATGACCGCAAACCTTATCTAAGTACAGGCTCTTAGCTGTCACGTTTATAACGCAAAATGCAGCGTAGAAATCCTCCCAACAGTTTTAGAGAAACGTATTTATTGCAACGTCACCCGGTGGCTTATGGTGACTTATGACAATCCTTATCTAAGAACCTACTCTTAGGTGATATATATGTAACACAAAAACCACGTCAAAATCTTCCCAACCATTTTAGAGAAACATATCCATTGCAGTGCCTCCTGGTGGCCCATGACTGTAAACCTTATCAAAGAACACGCTCTTAGGTGATATGTTTATAACGCAAAATACAGCGTAGAAATCCTTTTAACAGTTTTAGAGAAACTTATTTATTGCAACGTCACTTGGTGGCTTATAGCCACAATTTTTATCTAAGAATTTACTCTTAGGTGATATATATGTAACAAAAAACTACGTGAAAATCCTCCCAGCAGTTTTAGAGAAAGGTATTTCTTGCAACGCCCCCGGTGGCTCATAGCCGCAATCCTTATTTAAGAATCTGCTCTTAGATGATACCTATGTACACAAAAAACAGCGTCAAGGTCCTCAGAGCTGTTTTAGAAAAACATATTTATCTCAGTGCCCCCTGGTAGCCCGTGACCACAAATGTTGTGATATGTTTATGACGGAAAAAACCGCGTAGATCTGTTTTAGACAAATGTATGTATAGCAGCGCCCCCTGATGGCTCACAGCCGCAATCCTTATCTAAGAACCTGCTCTTACGTGATATCTATGTAACACAAAAAACCGCATCAAGATGCTCAGAGCTGTTTTATAAAAATTTTCTATCGCAATGCCTCCTGGTGGTACAAGACCGCAAATTTTTATCTGAAATTGTTGAAAATGAAGTTGTTTTTATTATATTGTTGTTTTTCCTTGCAATTTCTTTACATTTTCTCACCCTTCCTCCTTCTCAATCTTCTTTGGACTTCCAGAAATATTTCAAAACTAAAATTAGCCAAATCGGTCCAGCCGTTTTTTGAGTTTTAGAGAGACATGTAAAAAGCATCATTTCATTTTATATTTTGTACATTATAAGTAATCCAAGATATTCGGATTGCTGGCGATGCTTAAGTTCTCTAACAGCGGACTATTAAACACGTTACAGTAATAATAGTTTCCATACCATATCAGCCCATTAATGCCCTACTGCAGAGGCTCAGGCCTATCCTCGGGATCAGAGTACTTAGAGCTTAATCCATCACGCTGCTCTAATGCAGGTTGGTGGATTTTAACGACTGCCGTTTGATAATGGTAACCGGGAGCGACAGCTTATCGTGCCTTCTCTGAAGTACGGAGTCAGTGTATAACTATGTACTCAAGTCAGAAAAAACTCATTGGTACAAGCCCTGGGATTAAAACTAAGACTTTCTAAACAAGATGCGGTCTCGCTACCACTCGACCATCACGACACTAATTAGTGTCGTGTTATTTATAATAAATATTTTATTTCAAATTTAAGTTAAAACTTTACGAATTGCTGCATTCATTATTTATATCGAAAAAATCATTCGATGTAATGAGTAGAGTCAAACCGACAAGGGGTATCCAACAGACGGCCCCCGACAGTGCCCGTCGGCGGGATATCCCTTTCCACGACACCCGAGACCGCACCTTTTTCATATGTTTACGTTTTACTTAGTTACCAAATTGTACCGATAATTCTTAAACCTGATGCTTAAACAAGTTTGAAAAGTCTAAGATCAGAGCCCGCTGCTAAAATCATAATATTTTGTTTTAGTCTATTTGCATAAGACCAGACTCATGTGAAAACGGCATTTTAACGTAATAATACAATTGTAATTAAATTAATAATCGCTGGGCTTTTGGCAGGCAACTGCGTTTATAGGTATTACGGGCACTCGTGATTAAGTTTTTCGTACGATGGTAAATTTTTGTTCACATTTTGCGTCAGTTCGGAGGGACTTGCTTGTGTTTATAGAGACACTATTTGAAAGTGTCGCCATTTGAAAATAACATCTCGCTGTACTATTGTTTTTATTTTATATTTTATAGAATAATAGTGACTGATAGTGACCACATGAAAACTGCTTTTTCATCAGTTCGGTGGAGTTTTTTCCACTTGTAATGTAAAGCAAACTAAATCTATATCGTGTCCCACACAAAGTATTATTTATTTCGGAACGTGAACTAAAAACAGAAGGCCCATAAATAAAATTCAGGTGTCAAAATGTAATTAAATTTAATTTATGTGAAAATATCGATGGATCGAAAGCAATCGCCTTTGGGATATCCACTATTAGACAGCTGAATTTTATAGAAAAGCAGTGAATCAGAATCTTAACGTTTGGAAGTATATTTGGGTTAGTAATGCTCGAATGTATTCTAATTAAAAATATTATAAACTACATGGATACATTAGCTTATTAAAAGGTATGCTTTCGTCATTTCAGTGGTTTGGTCGTAATTTCGGTAGCACAAAACTTTTTTAAATAGCACTGCAGCTTAAACTATTTGTTCAAAGAAGTGTCTTATATAACATTTTGCTCATTCCAGAGCCTTTCGTTATTTTTAAGCGACTTAAAAAAAGAAGGAGGTTACTCAATTCGACTGTATATATGTTTTTTTTTTTTTTATGTGTGTTCAGGGATAACTTCGTTGTTTATGAACCGAATCGGATGATTTTTTTTTGTGAAAGGAAGATATCTCCGAAATGGTACCATGATAAGAAAACTAGGATCTGATGATGGCATCCCAAAGAAATCGAGGGCAACCTTCGACAATCGTATTTTAAAGTCTCGTATTTTAAGTATTTTGATAAAGTACTACTACTAGTACTATTTAATGAAGGTCGGGAGTCGATCTGATGATGGAGCTGAAAGACAGTCGAGGGAACTCCTCAACGACTTACAGCAATTACCTGGTGTTTGGACTTGATTCATTTCTATTGATGAGATCTTTGCACCTATATGGATTATAAGTGCCATTACAGGTTTGATGATGGAGCCCATACACAATCGAGGGAACTCCTCAACGATTTACAGCAATTACCTGGTGTTTGGACTTAATTCATTTCTATTAATGAGAACTTTGCACCCATATGGGTTATAAGTACCATTATAGATCTGATGATGGAGACCATACACAATCGAGGGAACTTCTTAACGATTTACAGCAATTACCTGGTGTTTGGACTTAATTCATTTCTATTGAAGAGAACTTTGCACTCATATGAGTTATAAGTGCCATTACAGGTCTGATGATGAAGACCATAAACAGTCGAGGGAATTCCTCAACGATTTACAGCAGTTAACTTTTGTTGGGCTTCCTTCATACGGTTGAATATGCCAAAATGTTCAGTTCGCACAAAAATAATACTTAATTAAGATAGAAGTTTTACATAGGAATACCACTGCCTACTAGGCATGCTGATGCGCCAATTTGACACTGAATTTACGTTGCGTAATCGCGGTGCTGTCTCATTTGAGTAGCGCGTTTAGAAGCCCCATTAATACTAAATACAAATAAGTTACAGATGCGTTCAACTAAAAATTAAAAAATAAAATAATTAAAAAAAAAAATAAAAACCGACTTCAAAAACATAAACTAAAAAGTTAAAAATAAAATTTTCACTTTAAAGAAAGGAGCATTAACAGGCGGCATATAGTTAATGAAGTCGGTGCCTACTCAGACACTTTAAATTGTGTTCTATTTTTGTTATTGTTATAAATATATCATTGTTGTAATTGTTATTACCTGGTAAGTACCCATTTAAAGTGTCTGAGTTGGCACCGACTTCATTAACTATATGCCGCCTGTTAATGCTCCTTTCTTTAAAGTGAAAATTTTATTTTTAACTTTTTAGTTTATGTTTTTGAAGTCGGTTTTAATTTTTTTTTAAATTATTTTTCTAGCAATCACATTAAGTTACATTGCATAGGTCTGCGCCCGCTCTGTGAACTCTTTTTGTGAACACTTTGTGTTCAATTTGACACTGATGCTTTTTTGGAATTTGACCACTTTTTGGAATTTGAAATATGGAACCCTGAAATTCTTCCAGACGTCTAGAAGTAGGCCTTGGTTACCTACTTTTATATTTATGGCGTTGACTTTCTTGTCTTAGTTTCTTGTCTCATAAGATTTCTATGTCGTGTTTAGCTTGTTACTGCAGTTTGGATCCAAGTGTCCAGTTTATACGAATAATCCTAACCAATACCTATTATAAATGCGAATGTAAGTTTGTTTGTTTGTTACGCTTCCACGCGTAAACCGATTTTAATGGAATTCGGTACATATATAGATTAGACATAGGAAAAGAATATAGGTTACTTATTGTTTCTATTCGTTTGTCTGTTTGTCCGCCCGGACTAATCTCCGAAGTGGCTGAATCGATTTCAATAAAACCTTGCAGACATAAAAATGAGGTTGTCAGGAGTAAGATTTTTAACATTGAAAATATTCATCTGATCGTTTTCTTGGGGGAAGGTATTTCGGCTATATTTACTAAATTTAGGAAAGTAGATAAAAGACGGTGGTGTTAAAAGATGCAAGGGTTTGTGATGCATCGTATGATATCAAATTTTTTAAAATTGGTTTGTAACTTTTTTCGGAAAATCGAAAAGGTGAAAAAAAAGAAGATATTTCCTAATGTTTCGGACTAAAACTTAATTAATATTTCAAAAACAAAAGCGAATATCGAATAAATGAAAAAGCTCCCGTTAGTCTACCGTTTGGCAAAAAAGAATTTTGCAATCGGTCGGAAACTGTGGGCTGGGTAGGTGCCCTTTTCATTGAATGACTATCAGATCAGTTACCCTGGAGACAGAGATTTGGCTATATTTCAGAAAGTTATAAAGGTAGACAAAAGCCAGTAGTGTCAAAATATGCAGGAGCTCGCGGGCCATTGTATGATACCAAATTTTAAAAATTGGTCTATAACTTTTTTCAAAAAATTTAATAAAATTATTTGACAAAAATGTGATAAAAGTTTTTATTTTTGATGTTCATTTTCAATGTCCTTCGATAGTTGCAAGTAGCGTGAAATCTGTAGATTTTTTTTATGTATATAAAATCGTAGTATCTGTCTGTTCCGGTTAATCCGAAACAATTAAACTCTATTATCAAAATTTTTTTAATCAAAATCCATTTATTTTAAGTATAATGATTTCTTACGAACTACGCACGTGCTATTTTCTACGGGCAGGATAATTGAAAAAGCAACCTACATAGCAGCCAGAGTCCTTACCTACTGCTCATTTAGTCTTTAGAAAAACGTAATAAATTCTGATGTCCGTGTATATAACAATTTGGGAATTTGGTAGAAATTTGAAAAAATAACGTAGAGTAACATAGTTTAAATTTAGTACTATACCACCTTATACCCGCGACTTTGCTCGTATTTCCCATTTCAATTATTAATTTTACACTGCTAAGATAGCACCAAATATTTCTTTCGAAAGAAAGCTTTGAATTGCTTTTAAACGCACATATATTCGTCATAGCTACAGTTTATGTAGGAACCTAAAATATATATACAGGTTGAGTTTTTGAGATGGGACTGTATGGCCAAATCCTAAACTATGAGAAAAAGCGTCAAGTGTTCAAAGGAATCATGACCTTGATTTTTGAGAGAACAAAAACTGCATAAGTATTCACGTTTTAAAAATATCTGTTACTTTAACAAGGGAATCGCTTGATTTGATAATCTTCTATATATATTAATACGTAAAGAGAAAACTTTGTACTCAAGCATATTGCGGGTACGGAGATTTGGCATAGTTATAGTTTATATCGAAAAGGAGTGCTGAAAGCAAAAATCTATATAATAAAATTATAAAATGTGTTACAAATACTGTCAACCATATGGGTATAATAGTCTGTCGTTTGATGTAATTTGAATTGACTTCCTACAACTCGGCGACCACTAGTATCTGATAAACATGCAAAAAATAATGAAGAATAGAAAAAAATTGGTTCAGGGTCGACTAGTTAGTCTAAAATAATAAATTTTCCAACAATAGTTTCGGTGAAGCGACACAGTAGTGCTTCGTAGCACATCACGTATCCACTTTATAACTGATACTGGTTTTAGGAAAACGAAAATTAACGTTCACTTTTCAGACCCTTAAACAACAGGACTGTCCTTTCTATTCGCTCTTGTTTCCAAAGAATACCATTTTTGTTTCAGGAATTCGTAACATAAAAAGAAAGTGACACAGTTTTAGTACTTACTACATTTGTAAATGAATTAGCATGAAATAAATATATAGTATATAATCAACAGCATCTCGCCATTTTTTTCCAGTGATATAACACTTTTACGAAAAACGTATTTAATAGTAAATAAAAAAAACTCAACCGCAAAACCACTTATAGAATTTAATTTGAACAACGCAGAGTGCACCATGGTATTGCAAGCGGGAACAAACAAGAATTACTAATCGCCAGACGTAATCGTCATATTTCTAAGCCATGGACGCATGACATATACCATTTAGAAGAGTCACCAAAACGAACTTCACAATGGTGACTTTACTTTTTCACTATCAATTATATTTTCCTAAAAATCGCCGTGTTTTTGTACCTACACAATTTTTATGTCGCTCGAATTTCTGGCGTGCACCCTCACGTCGAAAACTCAATACAAACTGTGGCTTGTGCTTGTGTCTTTCATGGGAAATTGTATCCGTTTTTATAAAGAAATAATAATTGAAATTTAAACATATAATTGTCAAATCCGCGGGTTGATACTTAAATGCAATGATTGTATAAAATTTTTAGATACGGAGTTTATCTCACTGCCAGAGCCTAACAGTGCGCGACATAAGTGTTTTTGCCGGTATTGTCTACACCTAGTTGTACCGTTGGCAAAACATAAACTGAATTTAACTTCGAAAATGAATTATTTAAATTACTCGTGTTTAAAACTACTTTCTGCCCAACTTCGCCAAGAATATCAGTTTGATCCGTCCGTGTTACATTAATATTTCCGTCAGTTATAACATTAGAAGGTTATTAATTACTGTAGTTGTCGTAATGAAACAAATGATTATATTTTAACGAACATTTACAACAACCTTTGTTTCTGAAAAAGACATACAGCTGTACCATCTATATGTTTGCTGTTTCTAGGGTGGCCCCAGTTGCCTCCTTGGTAGCATCTGTCGATCGCACGGACGAGAGTCTTTCAGTCCGCCTTCGTCCGCTACAGCCGGTGATAATCTGAACCAGGACATATTGATTCCCAAGAAGTGTCGTCAAAAACAGCTCTTTGCTAAAAGTTCTGTCAAACTATTGTCGTTCATCATGCCAGTTCCTATGAATTAGCGATAGCGTACTGTCAAAGTAAGGCGTCTTTGAAGAGTCACTTAAGTGACTAGATCTTATTAAAATTAATATTTGTTATAAACATAACTATGGTCGTCCCAGAAAAACACACCACTTACTTATAGATTTGAGCCACGTGTGGTTTGCAAACTCTCATAGGAGTGAATTTCAACAAATGGTGTTTTTTTTGTCATATCGGTGAACTTTTTCATTTATCTTTTTTTTATATATTTTTTAGCTTTTATGTATTCTTTGCGATATCAACTATTCCCACATTTATAGACATTAACGTATCATTCAAGACTGAGGAGAAAATTAAGATTGAATTTTAGTTGCCAGCGATATGATATGCCGTCCACCGATAAATTTTTTTGTGCACCGATATGACAAGGCTGACCACCGAGATGATAAGTCTATCCATCGAAATGATATGTCTATCCACCGACATGACCCACCTTTTAACTCTAGAGAAAATAGGTGGTACTCTGAGGTGGTACCTAGATATTTTTGCAACAGTAGTGAAGTTGACTTAGAACTGAAGTCTTACGTCAAAATATCACATCCAACAAAAAATGAGCTCTTAGTAATCCAATCAAAATGCTTTGTATTATAAAGAATAAAAAAAGATTTTCAGTATTCATGATGTCCTTTAAAAAAGAAACCAAAAATCTCTTAGAGGTCTACTCAGCTTATTTATGTCACCTAGGGTGAACAGTATTAATCTAAGGCTTTAGATTTAATTGACATAATAGTTGTACTTATTACACTAAAAATTGCAATATTAGAAAGTAATATAAATCTTTTCGCACCGCTCAAAGAAAAATTAGTATGTTATTACAGTCATAAGCCGTAAAGTGTTCAGATCAACAAATATTTTATGATATATATCGCATTTATCACTTATATCTAGTCAAATACTTTTCATTTGGCCACAAACTATACTAAATATACTCCCCATTAAGTTAATAATTCTTATGTCTAGTAAAATATTCTTAATCTAGTCAGCTTGTTTATTAAAGGTTAACTAAAATAGTTAACCTTTAATAAACAAGCAATTAGCATTTAAGGTAACATCAATAATAATAGGAACTTTATTAATGTAATCAGCCTTTTAGTTAAATGTAACATTAATCACAATATGAACTTTCATAATTACTTATTTTTTATAATTATTTTTTATCTCTTTACATCTTTGTATGCAGTACACGTCTTATTACTTAAAAAAACATTAGAGTAAGAAAAAAATATCGATCAGAGCTCTCAAATAAATAAAAGTCGTAAAAGTATTTAAATCAACACTTATACATTATTAAAAGGCAAACATTAATCAGTCTTTTAAATTTTATTTCGTTTTTTTTTCTAAAATATCACTAAAAAAAGGAATGGTGGCCTGACTGACTTTGATGAAAATCGGTATATAGTAAGAATATGACATGTGATTGCGTAAATAATAGAACACATTATGACTTTGAGGTTAAGGAGGGGGGATTAGTCTCAAAGTCTTTGTTTATTTGGAATTTCTAAATTTTAAGGGTGGAAAACGAGAAGTGAACATTTATATGGGAGTGCCAAGTTTTTTTAAGACAGGAATTTGAAAATTGTAATTGTAGCTACTCACGATGAGTAATGATGTGTTTCAGAGTTTTTGGATTTTCAAATTGTAAGGAGGGGTGGGGCTCAAAAGTTTGAATGTGAATAACTAAAATTGAGTTCCAGCAAAATGTACGTATAAACTATATCGAACGCTAATAGCACCTATGACAGGAACGTTGTAGTCTGCGCAAGCAAAACTGTGGTTGGTTGCTATATCTTGTAATAAGTATAATAGCATTTAAAACATATCTAATCAAATACTTTTCATCTGGTCAAAAACTATACTAAATAGACATCTACTACATAAAACCCTCACTTAGTTAATAATTCTTAAGTTTAGTAAAATTTTCTTAATATAGTCAAAAATTCTTACATCTAAGCAGTTTATTTATTAGAGGTTAACTATTTTAATAACTTTTAGATTTAACATCAATAACAATAGAAATTTTACTGATTTAATCAGCCTCTTAGTTAAGTTTAACATAAAGCACAATAATACATGTAATTATTATTATTATTTTTTATAATTATTTCTTTACCTTTTTTACATCTCTGTAAACAAAAGGTTCAACCTCTTATTAAAAAAAAAAGAGTAAAGAAATAATGTCGATCATATGCGCTCAAATTAAAAAAATATATAAAAGTATTCAGAGCAACATTTCAGAAGCGTCATAAATATTACTTAGATGCTTTCCAGCTATTTAACTCAGTAATTTCTAGGTACATAATTCAAAACTTACAGATCGTTTATCTCTTACATCTAAGCAAATCTTCTCTGTACCTAGTCTTAAATTCCCATAATTATATTTAAAAAAAATAATGAAATCTGGTCAGCATAATTATTTTAATTTTAACGTTAATCAGTCTTTAAGTTAAATATGAATCACAATAAAACTTGAATTATCATCTTTGCACTCTGTATTGATAAAATTGTACGTAGTACGATTTAATGTGAAAAGAGTCTTTATGTTTGATACAGCACTCAAATTAAAAAAAGAGTAATATTACAGTCATATAAAATTAAAATAAGTCATCATCAGTGTCACTACCAGCAAACATGAAATCAAATCTATCCTGTTTGGATTTGGAAGTTTGCTCACGAGGCTGATTTATTTTTTTTCTGAAATTATTTTTTGACTTTATAGTAAATATATCTTCGTCAGTATCACTGTTTTCCACAATACTATTAAGGATACTTTTAGATGCTTGAACGGTAACCTCCTTATTTATATGATTGTTTGAATTCTCTAAATCAACTAAAATATTCGTATCAAGTTTTTCTAGAAATGAACAGGAAGGAATACTTTGATTAAGATCTACATAGTTTGATATGAAATTTTCTGTCAATTTTGTCGAAGAAGATGATTGGAGAGCCACATTTTCTGAGATTTTTAGTGTGTTTGATGCTGTAGAATACTTTAAAGATGATGGCTTAGGGAACAAAACTAATGTATCACTTAACTTTACTGGTCGAAATTTTGATTTAGTGATGGATTTTTTACCAGTTCCAGCAGAAGGCTGGGGCTTAGATTTAATTTCATGGTCAGTTGACAAATTATGGAAGTCTAGATGTTTTCCATGTGGGTACCTAATAACACTTTTTATACATTCTTCTTCTATACAAGAAAGACGACGTAAAACTATACGATTTTTGGTTTCTTTAGTCCAAACAACCTGTTTGACTTGTAGTGTTCCACGAAAAGGGTTTAAATTAGGAGGTAGAAGCCAGTCCTTTTCCTTCACTTCGTATTCTTCTACAATATTTATTTTCACACCTTGGACAGCCGATTTTAAGTAGTTTACAAAAGTGTTTATATTAGGGATATCACCATCATGTGCAACAAATCGATCCGCTGTTCTTTTCAATAGCCCACCTATTTCATCTGGCGCACCCTTTCCATGTCCACATTCACTATAGTTCCATACTATGTTGGTCAGAGAACAGCAGTAGTAAGCTAATTGTGACATAATATAAAAAATTTCTTATTCCTGTACTGAGCCGAAGGAGAATCTGATAAAATAATAACGTTACGAACCAATGGCACTTCTTTTTCAATTTCCTGCAATACTGGGACAAGGTGAGCCCAAACAGCTGCAGCATCATGTCGTAGTGAAGAGCTAACAGTGCAGAAACATTGAGACTTTATAGGCTCTTCCCTTCCCTTTTTGTTAAATATTATGTAGTGTTAATTGTACTAGTATGCAGTGTTAATTGTTTACGACTGCCGCCAAAGTGAACAGATTGAATTTCGGACCCGTGTTTAGTGTTATAGTTCTCACTAAAGTCAATGTGAATAACACAATCCTTATCAGTAATGTTTTGTTTATAGTGTTTAAAAGCTAGACTTTGATTTCGTATATTAATGCAATGTATTAAGAAAGGTTTCAGATTAACCTCAAATATGTTGATCAGTTGCAATGGTTTTACTGTTTTTTTTTACTTTTTCTACAATGACAGCAATTTTATCGACTCCATTCTTTTTGTACGTATTTTTTATCTTCTCCCAAGTCCAATAAGCAACATCTTTGGAGTTATCAAATTCCTGATAATTGAAGTGACGATTTCTGCATATGAGACATGTTCTTTGCAGGCATTCTACATTGAAAATATCACAACAAATACCGCTAAGAACTTCAGACGAAGTGTTTGCTTTTATAATTCGATTTCGTTTTAAGGACGCTATAAGAAGGTTCATGTTCTCATGTTTCTCACATAAGCATGTGTTTCTCATATTCAATTTAGGCTGTGTTACCCAAAACGGCCTCATTCTTGTAAAATTGATAAAACTGATTGGTGGATAGCCTGAAGCCAAGTATTTGTTATGTAAATTCTTAATAGTGTCTTTCATCAGCCTTTTTGTTTTTTCACTCCATTTCGTGTAACAGTATCATTTTTACCAGGGCAAAGATTTGAATTGTCGTCATCTTCGAAAAACTGGACGACAATTTTGAGAATACGTTTTTGCAGGTCAGTACGAGTATTATTTGACTTTTTTGAGATTCGTCTAAATTCTAAATTACGTTGTTTTATTTTCTTAAATTCTTGACAAAGCCTTTGGTACCTCTTTTTATACATGATTTTCTCTTTATTAGCCGTTGCCAACTGTTTCCTTAAATCGCATATTTGCTGAGATTTAGATTTTTGATATTTACGAAACTTAACTTGAAAGTCTTCATTGAATTTAATAGTTGCCATAGATAAATTTGAGTTAGGACTGTTTGGGCACAAAGTTGATTCTTCTGAATATATAGAACTAACACTTGGTGTTCGTAAAGGTGATGTTATTGACAAATCTAGAGGACTGCTTGCACGTAAATAGAGAGAACTATTTGCTACGATAGCCTCAACACGTAGATTAGGACTATTACATCGAACATTCCGCCGCATTGGCTGTGGGCTATGAGGTATTCGTTCTGGAGAAGTACTAAAAGGAGGATAATATTCTTGATTGTTCTGTAGTGATTATGTTACGTCATTGGTCAAAGGAACACTTACTCGTCTATTTTTGTTTCGAACAGCGGTCGCCTTAGCTTTTTTCCTCTGATAATATGCGCGGGCACAGATTCGGTTATTTTTTTGTGCAATCCGACGTGCATGTGGAGTCATTTGGCTTCGTGATAGAACAAGTCCAGCTGCCTTTCGTCTAGCGAAACGTTCTCTGTCTTTTCTAAGGTGCTCTTCTCTCAATAAAGGATCACTTTTAATTCTGGCTTTTCTTCTTCTTTCGCGTAATTTCTTCCTCTCTTTCTTTTCCTCCTCACTAAGATTTGGCCTCGGCATCCTTAAAAAAAATTGGTTATTAAGATAGTTTCCTTAAATATCTCAGAACAAGAAATTATTTTTCTAAATAAACCTCTATATTTTATTCAATTGCAAAACTTCACCATCATCATCTCAGCCTGTAGACGTCCGTTAATGAACACAGACCTCCCCTAATGATACTCTTGTACGTATAAAATACCGATATACCCCCATGTTACACCGACATATTAAAAAAAATATGTAAGAACATTACTGGCTGAACATGATAACAGGATTTCTTAAAACTTTTAGCAGTCACGTACCTACCACTTTTGTATTACAAAGGCTCCACGAATCTCTTGTCAACCTTTTGAGTGATGAGGGGGGGGGGGGAGAGAATAGGCTGTCGCCGGCACGAAAGCGCGAGCACCGCGCCTACGAAACTTTTTTTGAATATAAACTGAGTTGCCACAGGCCCCCAGCATATAGCACAAAGACCCCCAAAGGGTTCGTAGACTACAATTTAAGAAACCCTGTTCTAGAAGCTAAAGAAATGACTAGGGAACCACCGAGATGATAAAAAGGCTCACCGACATGATAAAGTGATTCACCGATATGATTTAGTAATCCACCGATTTGATAAAATGTGCACCGAATTATAAATTACAACACCGATATGAGAAATCAGCCACCGATTCAATTTTTCTTATCTTAACGGTGAAAATTATCACGTCAGTGGAAAAAAAGGACCACCGAATTCACCGATATGACAACACCGACGTTATAAAAGACACACGTTTTCGTGAATTACAACAAATGCAGTATCACTAGGATAAATTTAATAACTGTCAATGAAACTAATTCACTAACTACCTTTGTATATAGCAAACAACCATAAAATAACTACTCATATGACTATTTATAGCAACCACCGATATTATAAAATAATTGTCCGGGAGCAACTGTAATGGCGTACTTACGTTATTGGCGGGAATACGCTGCGATGTGACATGCGTCCGTCCGGACTGCGCAATAGCACGTTACTAACGTGAAACAAAATGGGGGCGGGGACGCTGTCGGAGTCGTCTATGCCAAATTAGGTCTCAATTACTTTTGGTCACCGATATGACACCATTTTGCAGGACAAGTATGTTTGTGCCTCTGAGCAAAAATTATCTTTAGTTAAAGACTAAAGTATGTTATTTTTTAATTATAAAACTAATATTCTTTAAAAAAGAATAGGTTGTAAACTTAATTTACCTATATTTATTGGCGTGCAAGCCTTTTTGTCTGAAAAAAAAGTAGAGGGACAACACCGATATGACAAAATTCGGAGATTATGTATTTATTTCTACCTTTAAATAAAGTCTTAGTATAATGATATTTTTGCCACAACCCAATAACTACCTATTTTATACTATAAAAAATATTTCAATTCAATATTCTTGTTTTAAAATACGAATTTCACCGAGGACAAAAAAAAATGTCATTTGGGAAATTCACTCATAGATTTCATTGCTAAGCGACATCGGCTCGGAAAATGCCAAAATATCCTCAGATACTACGATTGAAGAGTTCCGTTAACAATAGCTAAAAATACAATAATCCACTTGGATTTAGTTCACTGATACTTAACAGAGAAATTTAAAAAGAATATATCAGGAATTAAAAAGTACCCGTTTATATTTTCTATTACAAAAATATACAATTGCGTTTATATTTCATTTCTTTTAAATTAAAAAAGCAAATCAATTTTTACAAAATTAACGTGGCAGTATAAGTAATTCGTATTAGGTATATTCTGCTCTGTGGTAATTAAATTAAACTATTATTAAAAGTGAACTCTATTAAACTAATAGAGTATACTGAAAGCATTTACTATTAAAATTCTACGATTTATATTATAAGATAATAAAATTAATTTCTTCGCCATGAATACATAAATATTTCATACATGTTTAATTTTTATTTTCCAACTATTTTTCACATGGCTGTTTGTGAAATATATTAGATTAGCTCCTAATTCAATAATCACAAAAATGCAAACACATGATAGATATAACGCAATATATAGTTTTATGTAATATATTTATAAAATTTGACGTTTGTTAGTATAGCACGTACCAGTTAAACACATTCGTCAAGTTTTCTTATGACATACACTTCTCGAGTATCTGACACCACAAATATTTCACACGAGTATATGGCTCCAAGAAAAAAAATTAGTTTAGGGTAGGCAAAAATCAATTTAATAACTCAACTACGAGCCCGCGGCCCGTCTTAATACAGCAAATACAAAATCTTGGAACAATCCCATATCATCTTTCATTTTGCTGTGGAAACGGCAAAATGAAGCAAAATGAAATGATTTCAGCTAGTTTGCCGTAGGAAAACTGTACCATCCCCGCACGCAAGTATCTAGGTACTTGATACTACGCTGACATTATTTGAAAGAGATTGCCATGGTCATAGTGAAGCAATATATGAACAAAAGGTCTTCCATTAATACAATAAATATTCCTTTGAGGAACGAAATTGCTCGCTTTGTGCCTATGGAAAAAGCATCATCTTCAATGAAGGAGGGCAAGTGCAGTATATGTTCAACAAAGAATAATAAGAAAAATAGGCGCACGAAAAAGGGTGTAGCAGATGCTCTAAATTACTATGCAATGAACATTGCACATATCTTTGTGAAGACTTTTTGGATAAAGCATATCCTGTAGATTTAGAAAACACATAATTTTGTCATTTTATTATATCTTTTTTTTCAGTAATATATAAGATTATTGTATAGGATAAGTTGAAGTCACTAAAAATATTACATTGTCTAAAACTTTGTAAAACAAAGTTCCTAAAATAGAGTTTAATAAATATGTTTATATATCATTACTTATTTGCGTATTACTTAAAACCTGAGAAAATAAATTAATTCAACTGCTATATTCCTACTTAAAACGGTCAGTGAAAAGAGGCGGCAAAATGCTCCCCACGCGCCCACTGACGTTTCGCGGGAAGACGCGCCCACTCTAGGGTTAAGTCAATAAATTTAGTTTTGATGTGAAACATCTGTATTGGCGAGGGTACCTATATAACTGACCGTTGGCATAGCGATGCTTGCCGTGGCGACGACGTGTTGCCACGCTATATATTTAGAAGAAAAAGAACCTTACGTCTTTAAAGTGGAGTACCATTTCCTGAGTTCCTTTTATTAATATTTTTTATTTATTTAAGTATGTTTTATTAAGTAAGTTATTAAATATTAAGTTTTGTGTGTTTTTTTTAAATTCGCTTTAATATCGAATCAACTGACCGACTACCGGCCAGTAACTAAATGTTAGTATATGCCCCTCTTACTCCGCGCACCTTACGCGGAGCTATAGTGGGGCGCGCCTTTGTGAAATAGACTATAACTGCTACTGAAGTCACAGATTAAAAGAATTGAGTTCTCGCAACTTTAAATATTTTTTTTATTTTTGTACTTAATAAAAATAAATGTTTATTTATATTTATAAATAGCCATATTTTTCTGTAAAAAATCGTAAACAATGTTTCATTATGCCATATTTACTTTCTGACGTAATCTTGTCTTATATGCATATTACTTGTACGAACTCGAAGTTTCTTAACTGCCAAGCATCCCATGATGGCTCACGTTTTTTTTTTATTTATCGTTTTAATGTAATTTAACAATGATCAGTTTGTTAAACCCATAGAGTAAAAAAATTTGACAGCAGCGTTGGGTTTTCAATAGAGTCGTAAATGTCACTTCCCAGTACCGAAAATGTCAACCGTTAATTCGCGGGGGCGAAGACCGGCACGAGGAGATTTCTCAGGGTGACGATCGGCGAGTGGGGACCTCGTGCACTGAAATTCTATAAGTGGTTAGACGGTAAACGCAGAAGGGGCTTCTAGTCGATTAGTACTGTTATGGTTAAATCTAAAAATTATTAATATAGTACAAAAGTTTCATAAGCATTACATTTCTGTGGTACAAATGAGTATATAGAATATAACCATTATAATTCATTTTGGCAAACACCTTAATTTTTTTAATAATTTTAAATTTCAATTATATTCTCCAATGTCTCACAAAAATAACTGTACGTGTAAAGTCTGTCTGTCTGAATGTAAAGTCAAAAACTACCCAACGGATTTTCATGCGGTTTTTCCCAATGGACGGATTGATTCAAGAGGAAGATTTGTGTATATAGTTTATTAATGTTTTGCTTAATTAAACTAACCCTTTGGAAGTTTTGAATAAAGGAATCTTTTCTCTATTATAGGTCTAAAAAAAAGTCCGCTATGGCATCTATCTTTTAAAGATAGTTTACAATACCTGTTTTAATTTAAAAAAATGTCACATATGACGTGATAATTGGAAAGCTATTTACGAGGATACTCTGTTAATCCTTTTCAAATTAAATATCTACATCAAGTACCTTAAGCATTTCATGCACTATATAATAACTGTTCTTTATAGGCTATACAGTTTAAATTAATATCTTAGGAGTTATAATTTTAAGATAAGTTGAATTAAAACCATCGCGCAATAAAATAAATTCAGTGGTCCTATAACCGACGTGACGCGCGTAGGCAGAAGTTATCATTGTTGCGTACAAAGAAATATTTAAATGTTTTACTTTGTCAAATATTTGCAAAATTGAAAATAAAATACATTAGAAATACTCCAAGTAGGGTAAACATAACAGCCACTTGGGGAAGCTGCATCAGGCGTGCTTCTGTGAAAAAAGCAGGTGGAATTTGATAAGATTTTTTGCGTTACATAGATATGATCTCAGATCAGATTCTTAGATAGGGTTTACGATTATAAACCACCAGGAGATGCTGCATTTAACGTGTTTTTATTAAAAAAATGAATAGGCTTTACGGTTGAAGACTACTAGAAGGTGCTGCTGCATCCGGCGTGTTTCTATGCTGATTTTAATGAAATTTTTTGCATAACATAAATAACTTTACAAATCATATTCTTGGATAGTCAAAGTCAAAGTCAAATATCTTTATTTCGTATTTATGTAACATGGTCTTGAAATAAGTCATAAGAGGGAATTTGTTATTTTGTGGAAAAACATCACCACAAATACGCATTCAAAAAAATGCTGATTCCTCTCTGGAATAGGCTTACATAGGGTCACATAGATATCTTCTTAGTTCAGATTCTTTGATACATTTTGTGACTGTTAGCCACTAGAGTGTGCTGCATTAGACGTGTTTCAATAATTTAACTTGACTGATTTTGATGAGGTTTTATGCGTTACATTAACATATGTTTACATCAGGTTCTTAGATACGTTTTATGGTTATCAGCCACTAAGGTGTGCTGCTTTAGTCGTATTTCTATAGAAAAACTAGGTTCATTTTGATGAGGTTTTTTGCGTTACATAGATATTATCTCAGATCAGATTCTCAAATAGGCTTTACGGTTATAGACTACCAGTATGTGCTGCATTAATCGTGTTTATATAAAAAAATATAGACTGATTTTGATGAGGTTTTAGCGTCACATATATATTATTATTATATTATGCACTTAGATCACATTCTCAGATGAAAATCTGACAGGCTTTACGATTTTAGACCACCAGGAGGTGCTGCATTCGGAGTGTCTCTGGAAAAAAAACTGCGGGCTTAGTTTGTTGAAGTTACATAGATACCATCTCATGTCAGATCCCTAGATACCAAGGAACCTTCAAGTAAACATCAAAAAAATTAAAGGGGGTTCCCGTACAAGAAACGTATTTTTGACGTTTTTGGTGATTGGTGGTTGTAAGATCATTACTTACACTTGAAATTTTCATCAAAGATGTATCACTATGATCGCTATAATAAAAATAATAATAATAAAATAAAGTTAGAAATTAAAGAATTCCCATAAAAGAATTGTAATTTTTTCCGACGTTTTTGGTGATTGGTGGTTGTAAGATCAGTACTTACCATAAAGGTATATATACTAGCGTAAGAGAGGAACACAGTGTGCGAATGACATCCAGCTCTTTGCGGAAATCCTACATGCGAGAAAGAAATGCAAGAAAATCTGACATAAAACCTCTTTGAACACATTTAGTCTTCTTTACTCACTTGTCAAAATAAGGTCCAGCTTTGTTTTCTATTTTGTGTTTTAATCGTTTTGAATTCTACAAAAATTAATTCTTGTGATAAAAATGGTGTAGTGTTCAGTTTTAAATTGCACTGTAACATATGTTAATAATCCAAATAAAGAGACATTTCACCGGTAAGTACTGCCAATAACATACTGTTATCTTAATGCTTATTTTTATAAAAAGCAATCCTAAATTTACTTGGTTGTACATCAGTAGTATACGGTAAATACTTTATTTTGTAAATAATTTGTTATTTTAAACAATTATGTGTACGATACAAAAATATTGTGTAAAATTACAATCAAACAATGAAGCATAGGGATTGCACAAAATGTATCGATATGTCGATATTTTCAAATATAAATATTTTGTAAATTTGATATTACCTAATTGCACCTGTTCCACTGGAATGATGTCGTTAACTGTTTTTAAACATATTGTGAGGTTTATTTAGCCTGGCAGCACATTGTAAGGGAAAGTATGACATCTATACATATATACTACACATAGGGTATATATGTAAATACAAGACTTTTTCAAATGAAAATATAAGATATATACACAATTAATTTTAATCGTTATTTATTTAAGATTTAAAATCTGATGCTCTATTTAATTTTAATCGTTATTTATTTATGATTTAAAGTCTGACGTTCTATCTGTTCTCTGATTATGAACGTCGTAAATAATTCAACTTTGAATGACAAAACTACTGTATACAATAGTTTAACCTCATTTTCCTCCAAGAAACTGCGGTGTTAAAAAATGCTTCCTGATAATGATGACTATTTCATAATATCCAGGTTTCCTGTAAACACGGTTAGCATAGAACAATGGAAAAAATGTTAAATAGAACAGGTGGGACTCCTCGAAAACATTCTTTGGTTTGCAGTAGACATTTTACGGATAACTGTTTTGTCTAACTAAATCACCGACGACTTTTGAAGAAAGGATCTATACCTACTGAATTTGTGCCGTTAGGGGTTTCTTTTTTTTTTTCATATGTGCTTACTAAGTATATTAAGTAATATACTAATAATACTTAATATCTAAAGTCAGAGCATTTATGCCAACTGTAATTTCTGTACAGGTCAATCTGAAGACCAAGCGATCGGTGTCAGCGTACGTTTACCGGGATATATCACCAGGACCTTCAACTTTAGAGCCTAAACTTTTATTTCAGCACTAATATAAAATGGATTTGAAGAAAAGTCCATCACAGTGAAAATATCAATTTTAGGTAAATTATCACTTTGTCTTTTACAAAAACTTGTTCCTTTATATTCAAATAAAACTTAATTACCTATTACACAAAGAAACAAAAGATATTATAGACTAGTCCAAGGCATCCAAGGCATAATTTGTGGTGCAGTGAGATGACGCGACACTCAATCGAGTAGACAATGTGACGTCATGGGCAGTAAGAATCCACCAGTCAAACCGCACGAAAATACATAATAATAATAATAATAACGTGCACATTACAACGTCGTGGCCCCAAACTAAGCATTAGCTTCTGTTTTGCGTACCAAGCGAAGACATCACATACATATAACAACCAAGACCCGGTACCAGTATCGATATTCATCATATAAATACTGACCCGACCTGGGATTCGAACCCGGGACCTCCAGCTTCGTAGGCAGGGTCGCTACCCACTAGGCTAAGCGGTCGTCAAATTAATAAATATCAATAATTTATTTCTCAGTCATTTATTGACGAATTTAAAAAAAAACTTTCACTGTTTTATTAGTTTTGGTTTATCTTTCAATTCTATCGAGTTAAATTGTATATTTTGAACATCATGAACTTCTCTATTGTAAATGTTTTTGTTTTGTACATTCTCATTTTTTTGTTTACAAAGAGTTAAAATTTTGTTGTTATGCGTTGCAACGTGACGTATTGTAATTAAAAATAAAAATCGTTTATTTATATTGTTTTATTTATTACTTGGCTTGTATTCAACTAAATATTAACATTTCCATTATGATGTTAATGCTTTCTTTACTTCTGCAAATTTTTTATTATCAACTGTTAACAAAAAAAAATATTTATTGGAGTAAAGGAAATGGCATTTGAATTGACTGATTGATGATTTGTCATTTTAAAAAACTAAAAGTTAGGAAAAGTAACTCAAAACAAAAATTATGTAGTATAGCAGATTCAAAATAATAAATAGGATTGCCGATTTCGACTTATGATATCGCGGTAATTTCAACGACACATTATCATGAAAGTACTACGTGCTATCGATAATATAAAAAACACCCATGCACATCACTAAAACTGGCTCAACCACATGTGAATTTTGCACACATACTCATTTCCGTTTCGGTCATGCGATGTTTAGATGTCAGTTGGTCTCCTACGGTAGTATATATATGTCTATGGTACTTACACTTGAAATTTTCATCAAAGATGTATCACTATGATCGCTGTAATAAAAAATAATAATAATAAAATAAAGTTAGAAATTAAAGAATTCCCATAAAAGAATTGTAATTTTTTCCGACGTTTTTGGTGATTGGTGGTTGTAAGATCATTACTTACACTTGAAATTTTCATCAAAGATGTATCACTATGATCGCTGTAATAACAAATAATAATAATAAAATAAAGTTAAAAATTAAAAAATTCCCATGAAAGAATCGTAATTTTTCCGACGTTTTTGATGATCGGTGAGTGTGAGGTCGTTGCCTATACTTAATATTTTTATAAAAGGTGTATTACTGTACCTGTCAATATTCAAAATAATAAAAGATGAATAAAGTTAAAAATTAAAGGGGTTCCCATACAAGGAACGTAATTTTTCCGACGTTTTTGGTGATTGATGGTTGTAAGATCTTACACTTGAAATATTCAAGAAAAATGTATCACTATGATCGCTATAATAACAAATCACTACATATTATAAAGTCCCCCGCTGCGTCTGTCTGTCTGTATGAACGCGATAAACTCAAAAAATACCAAACAGATTGGCATATTGTTGACATCAATGGACGGAGTGATTCAAGAGGAAGGTTTACGTGTATAATTTATTAATGTTTTGTGCAAATATGTTGAAATATGACGATTATCAAGCCAGCTGGGATCTTTTATCGAAAACGCTGCCTAATCCTTTTAAGATATAACAAAATAATCTATCGAGGAATTGTGTATCTTATATAGGACTACAAGAAAGTCCGGGGTGGCATTTGTCTATCTTTTATGGATAGCTTACTATACCTATTTTTATGTTTAAAAAAAAAATGGTGCCATATAATGAGATGATTCGAAAGTAATTTATACAGATACAGTATTAATCCACGTCAAATTAAATACGTTATTTACCTTCAGTATTTCATGCAGATTATGATTAATTTAAATTAATATCTTCGGAGCTATTACGAAATATGTATAGGGCGATAGCGGCCGCCGGGGCCCCACGCCGCCCAATGCGACACGCGTGATTTTAAATTACAAAAGTTATCAATTTCGTACACAAAGAAATATTGTTATTTATTTTTATGTATTTATTCTTTACTTTTCCAGATATTTACAGAACTTTGGAAATAAAATACTCTAAAAATACTCCGAGTAAGATGAACTTATGTTACATTTAAATATAATTAAATCCAATCCATATGATCGACGCAACAAGCTGATAGGACACTATGACAGAAAAAAAACACTATGGTTTATTACACTCTGGTACCCGTGCGAAGCCGGGGCGGGTCGCTAGTAATAATAATAAAATAAAGTTAAAAATAAAAGAATTCCCATTAATGAAACGTAATTTTTCCGATGTTTTTGGTGATTGGTGGTTGTAAGATCATTACTTACCCTTGAAAATTTCATGAAAGATGTATCACTATGATCGCTATAATAACAAATAATAATAATAAAATAAAGTTAGAAATTGAAGAATTCCCATAAAAAAATCGTAATTTTTTCCGACGTTTTTGGTGTTTGGTGGTTGTAGAATCATTACTTACACTTGAAATTTTCTTGAAAGATGTATCACTATGATCCCTATAATAACAAATAATAATAATAAAATAAAGTTAGAAATTAAAGAATTCCCATAAAAGAATCGTAATTTTTTCCGACGTTTTTGGTGTTTGGTGGTTGTAGAATCATTACTTACACTTGAAATTTTCTTGAAAGATGTATCACTATGATCGCTATAATAACAAATAATCTATATTAATAAAATTGAAGTGTCTGTCTGTCTGTCTGTCTGTTCCGGCTAATCTCCTAAACGGCTGAACCGATTTCAATGAAACTTTGCAGACGTGCAGAGGGCATTACCGCGGGTGACATAGGCTACTTTTTGTTTGTCTGTCTGTCCATCTGTCTGTCTGTTTGAGCTGATCTCAGAAACGACTAAACCGATTGCGATGAAACTTGGCAGACGTGCAGAGGGTATTATCAGGTGTGACATAGGCTGATTTTTGTTTGTCTGTCTGTCCGTCTATCTGTCTATTCGAGCTGATCTCCGAAACGGCTGAACTGATTTCAATGAAACTTGGCAAACGTAAAGAAACCATTACCGGGGGTGACATAGGCTACTTTTTGTCTGTCTGTCCGTCTGTTTGTCTGTTCTGGCTAATCTCCGAAACGACTAAATAGATTTCAATGAAACTTTGTAGACGTATCTATGTGACCACGTGACCAAATTTTTAAATGCATATATTGTCGAAACCATCAATCGTAGACCTATCGTGTAAGTACTCAAACTTGATGTTTTGACGAGATCTATGTGACCACGTGACCAAATTTTTAAAAGCTTATAATTTCGAAACCATCAATCGCAGAACTATCGTGTTGGTACTCAAACTTGATGTTTTGACGAGATCTATGTGACCACGTGACCAAATTTTTAAAAGCTTATAATTTCGAAACCATCAATCGCAGAACTATCGTGTTGGTACTCAAACTTGATGTTTTGACGAGATCTATGTGACCACGTGACCAAATTTTTAAAAGCTTATAATTTCGAAACCATCAATCGCAGAACTATCGTGTTGGTACTCAAACTTGATGTTTTGACGAGATCTATGTGACCACGTGACCAAATTTTTAAAAGCTTATAATTTCGAAACCATCAATCGCAGAACTATCGTGTTGGTACTCAAACTTGATGTTTTGACGAGGTCTATGAGACCACGTGACCAAATTTTTAAATGCTTATATTTTCAATACCATCAATCGCAGACCTATCGTGTTGGTACTCAAACTTAATGGTTTGGCCAGATCTATGTGACTGCGTGACCAAATTTTTAAATGCTTATAATTTCGAAACCATCAATCGCAGAACTATCGTGTTGGTACTCAAACTTGATGTTTTGACGAGATCTATGTGACCACGTGACCAAATTTTTAAATGCTTATAATTTCAAAACCATCAATCGCAGAACTATCGTGTTGGTACTCAAACTTGATGTTTTGATGAGGTCTATGAGACCACGTGATCAAATTTTTAAATGCTTATAATTTCGAAACCATCAATCGCAGAACTATCGTGTTGGTACTCAAACTTGATGTTTTGACGAGGTCTATGAGACCACGTGACCAAATTTTTAAATGCTTATATTTTCGAAACCATCAATCGCAGACCTATCGTGTTGGTACTCAAACTTGATGTTTTGACGAAATCTATGTGACCATGTCATATTACCTAATTTCATAAAAATTTCATAAGATTTCTTAGGCAGTTAAATTTCAGAACGTTCTAGAAAGTGTTACAATGTTCTAGAGCGTCGCGTTCCTTTAACTGTCCCAGTACAACTGTGCTCAACGCGAGCGAAGCCCGCGGGCGGAAAGCTAGTAATAAAATAAAGTTAAAAATTAAAAAATTCCAATGAAAGAATCGTAATTTTTCCGACGTTTTTGGTGATTGGTGGTTGTAGGATCATTACTTACACTTGAAATTTTCTTGAAAGATGTATCACTATGATCGCTATAATAACAAATAATAATAATAAAATAAAGTTAAAAATTAAAAAATTCCAATGAAAGAATCGTAATTTTTCCGACGTTTTTGGTGATTGGTGGTTGTAGGATCATTACTTACACTTGAAATTTTCTTGAAAGATGTATCACTATGATCGCTATAATAACAAATAATAATAATAAAATAAAGTTAAAAATTAAAAAATTCCAATGAAAGAATCGTAATTGTTCCGACGTTTTTGGTGATTGGTGGTTGTAGGATCATTACTTACACTTGAAATTTTCATGAAAGATGTACTACTATGATCTCTTTAAAATTAAATAATAAATGAATAAATAAACAAAAAGAGTAAAAAATAAAAGTGATTCTTCTACAAGAAACGTATTTTTTTCGAGGATTTCTGTGATTGGTATAAGATGGTGACTGGTTGGAATTACACAATTCGTCGAGATGTAGTGTGCTTATGGAGAAAAACATAGTACCACCAATTGTCTTGAGGCACGGCACTCTAAATTAAACCGGTAATAAAGCCCCAAAATATTATGCACTTCCTCAAAGTTTTACAAAAAGGTGCTACCTACTATAACATATGTGATGTTGTGATAGCCCGAATGCAGCAAACCTGTTTTAAACCTATAAGGCTGTGTGGCCGTGGATCGAATCCGGGCGTATATCATTGAGTTTTTTCTGACTTAAGTACATTAACTATCACTGACTTCGTGCCTCGGAGAGCACGTTCAGCAGTAGGTCCCGGTTGCTGTTAATAGATGGCGGTCATTACAATCCGTCGACCCACATTAGAGCAGCGTGGTAAATTTAAGCTCCAAGCCCTCTCATCTTGAGGGGAAGCCTAAGCCTCTGTAGTGGGTTATAAAAAGGGCTGATGGAATAAAATGGAAAAACCTGTTTTATGTTCGTCACAGAAATGAAGCGAACTCTCTTATACAACTATGAAAGAAGTTCGTAATCATTGGCAAAACAATTCAAGATACTCAACTAAAACTTCAAATGGGTGACATAACAATAGGTCAGTTTTTAGAAATGGTAAGGCATTAGACGGTAGGGTCAGCTGTCCTACTATGAGCCAACCAGATACTCATCGGACCACCGCAATATCCCGACAAACCCATTCCGCATTTGTATTACCGTTCAGTCTTCTAATTGATTTGATGCGAAGCCTTTTCAAGAAGTAGTCTGAATTATTTATTTATTTTAAGAAAATAACACATATGTAAGTTACATATATGAAACAATCTGTATTCTACAGCCATAGAGTTCAATTTTTAAATGTTGTATCTAATTACTTTTTAAATATTTTTTTTTGTAAATGGCCAGTTCCGTATTCAAAAATAACAGCCCTCGTATCTCTATATTTTTTTTTAAACCATCGCTCCTTTCGTCACTAATTGTGCTTAATAATAACATTACAATATATTAATGTTATGTATAACACGACCACTCTCATTTGTATACACAACGACGCTACAGAAAATTTGTGTATACGTTCTTAAAAGAGATAAAGCATATTTTTGTCAATACGTCTAAAATTTAACTAATTTTTTGACAGTAGAATCATTTGTGAATAGTAAGGACATATGATTAAGGTTTGAACATGTTTAAAATTTCTTTTGTTTTAATCTTTTGGTTTACACGTGCGTGATTGAGTTAGTATCACCATGACCGGCGCGTTCCTCGCATCATTCGCCGTCGAGTCGTCGCCGCCTTGGCGCTGCGCTGCTGGAGGTCTCTGGTACGCAGCCTGGGCGCGAGGGCAACGCTACGGGATTCATTGCTTGTTTCTCCGCTCACTTCTTCTAAACCATGCAACGGATTTTGATACAGTTTTTAAACATTTTAAGAATTTCTTCCAGAATGTTTAATAATAATAATTTTTTTAATAACACACACAATCACAACAACGTCTTGGCCTCAAACTAAGCATTAAGCTTGTATTTTGGGTACCAAGCGAAGACACCACATACATATAACAACCAAGACCCGGTGCCAGTATTAATATTCATCGTATAAATACTGACCCGACCTGGGATTCGAACCCGGGACCTCCAGCTTCACAGGCAGGGTCGCTGCCCACTAGGCTAAGCTGTCGTCAATCTGTATTATTTTTTATTGTATTATTTAATAATTAAATCTGTAATACACTCGCTTTTGCTTATAGCTTCGTGTGTGTAATTGTAGGTTTTGTAATATTTGTTGAATTGTAATTGGATATTCTTGAATATGTATCTTATTTGATATACGAACATTGTAGAATTCCCCATGCCCCCAACACCGCCCACTTTACTTGATGAGAATGGAACCGAAAACGGGATGGGAGCGAGGTCAAGAACGGATTGTGATTATGCTGTAGATTTAGTACCTTTCATCAAAAAATTTATACCTGACCTGCTTGGTTCAGGTCAGTGGACTAAACAAATGAAACACATAAAACATGCTAATATACATTTATTCCACTTACAAGTATCTTAAAATACAAAGGCGTTGTTCATAGCATTTTTATATGCTAAAGCTATAAAGTCATATTCCGAGAGACATTCAACTATACATTATACTCTAGATGCCAATACCTATTAATGTTTATGTCAATTTTGGTATTACTAAATGCTGTTGGTATTTCGAATAAAATAAAATAAACATAAAATAAAAATTATTGCCTCTAATGTGAAAATACAAAAACAAACATTACTTATTAATTTATAATTTTGTTTATATTTCAAACTGAAGTGTGAATTTATGATTTAATTTTTGATTATAATTAACAATAATATAAACACGTTTGTTGGCCAAAGTAGACGATATAGGTACAAAAAGAATACAACAGTTGACAGTGTTTGTCTACAAGTTAATTTTTCTTAAATTTGAGAAAAAAATAATCTTACTTTTTGTAATTTTTCTCTAAAACTGAAAGGTTCTGATTGCTAGCGTAGGTAATTTCTTTTTTGTATTTCATATCGAGTTTGTAAACGTTAAATGAGATTCATAATAATTATACCTACTTGAACGACGTTGATTAGACGCATCGGAATCGTTTGTATTCCCGAACCCCAAATTATAATAATTGTTGCTAATAGAAGTGGCTAAGCTGTTTAATAATAATAATGATAATAATAAAAGATGGAGCCACCATACAAATGCGCCTATAAAAAATATTTCTCTTTAATGTTTTTACTTCACATTATTGTTTCAACAGTTTCGTAGAGTTTGTGCAAAAATCCGATTTTTAAGTGATTCCGGTAGACCCTGGCGCCCCTAATTTATTGACGAATAGCTTTCCGCCCGCGGCTCCGCTCGCGTGGACTACACAGTTGTACCGAGACACCCTTTTCCACATAAAAAGTCACTCAAGTGACTCAGTAAATGTCACTCTTCAGCCAATAAACTACATGTGTGCAAACAAATATAGCGGTCCCGGTACAAATGTGCAGTTCACGCGAGCGGAGCCGCGGACGGAAAGCTAGTTTGAAAATAAAATACAGCTCATTTTACTCACTGATAATATAGCTTTCTATAGGGAAAAGCATTTTAAATAATACATTATGATGCACGTACGTTGAGCCTCATATTATAGTCGAGGTATTTATAGGTACGAAGCGAAGCCGAGTGCTTATAATAAACCGATGACTATAATAGCACGTTTACTGAATACGAGCATCATACGACGTGTTTCAATACATTTACGATTAAAATTAGTTATATACTTGAATGTAATAATGGCGGGAACGGGACTACTTTTTGCGGTTTACGCATGCGTTACAAACAGAATGCTCATCTGTGATTGATGTAAAGTAAAAAGGCCTAGTACTGTACAATACAACATTACGATACAAGTTTCGATATCGTAAAGACCGTATTAATAGCAAATGTATTGAAAATGAATATTAGGAACTTGTAGGAACAGGAGGTTAGGTGACAAGATCTGCACATAACAAAGGAAGTAAAATGTTGTCATCATGGTAAGGCAGATCAGGTGAAAATAAAGAGTCAAATCCAGCAGGTGTTAGCTGAGAACGTGAGGAACTGCATATTATAACGAGTCGAGCTAATTATCACTAGGCTTATGAATGAGCGTTATGGTGGGTAAGAAAGAACGGGAATCAGAAAGTCCTCACATCTCAAGGTGGTAAGGGAGTGACTGTAGGGGGTGGATGAAAAACATCCCGCGGTTTAGATAGCTCATGATCTATGTATGCTTAGGGACATGAATTGCCCTCAAACGAAAGATGCGAAGTCGCATTGTCGTAATTATCGATCCGTGGAATTGAGATTCCATGGAGAATGGAATTAGGTAACTGACTTCTGAGCCGTCAACGTATTCATCAATATTTTGTTTATATAACTTAAATTTGTGCTGCAATAAACCTTTCATAGAACAGACATTCAAGGACGGCTTTCGGACAGAATCTCAGGCAAGAATATCGCCAAATAATGGTGTGTTCGACCTTGGCGACAGCAAATGTGTAAATCTACCACTGCATACAAATAATTAGAGAAGGTGACCATAATATAAAATAGTAAGAATATCGACCGGCCAATCTATATACTCTTCATCAGATTACTTCCATTGTAGTTATTTTCCCGCCAAAATTTCTATTTAGTCGGGCAGCCAACGGTCTACTCTCCATAACAGAAAGTACATCCCACTGTATGTGCTCGACGCGGATGCCTGGAAGAAATAAATCATATATATATATATATATATATATATATAAGCAAAAGTCAGTTTGCCTTTCTTCGTGTCATAACCGAGCGATCATGATCTTTGATATGTTGACGATTTGAGGATCAGAGGGTGATGTGGGCTTTATTAAACCAGGTGGAGAATGCCCGTAAGGCAGTTGGACACTTTAAATGTAGTATATGTGAACCGCAGATGAATGCTAATATACATTTAACAAGTACAAACGTCGTGTCGTGTAAATGTCGTGATAACCGAAAGATAACCACTTACTGAGCAGCCAACGCTCTGCCCTGCTTTTCCAAAACGTTTATCTAGTCATGATCTTGTCTTTGACGGCACCCGCCCCGGCCGTCAATGAGTAGTGACGCCTGCGCTGTTCTGTAGCCGCATCCAAGTCACGCCTGCGTTCCGTGCTTGCGAACATGGCGGATATCCCTGTTAAATGTACAGAACAAGAATTTTTTAACAATGGTATGTTTACACAAGTTTGTATTATGGTGTTAGTATCCTATTTAACAAATAATTCGCCTTAAGCACTAACTACAAAGGGTTCAATTCAAAATGAACTTTAAACAATGCGTGATACAACGTATTCCGATTTTAATTAACTAAAAGCTATAATTTTGCAAAACTACAAAAAAATATCTATTATATTAATTATAATACTGAGGTGGCCCCAGCATTGTATATAGATAACTGTGTAAGCTAGGTATATATGTATTTGATTTTAGATAAGCTATCATACATTTATACTGTAAATAACCATAAACTGAGGCAAACAGAATCGGGGCAAGACGCTAGTTGTATATGGTGTATTAGGACTCATAATTTTGATAATTTGTTGCTTTCACATGTTGGATATTAAGCCCAAAGGTGCTTATGGCGGATTTCGCTTAAGAGATCAAATTTATGATTTTATACTTGTCGATGTTGATAAGCGAGCTATGTCAAGTAGCACAGGCGTGTAACGCAATTCTCTAAAGTTGGTTTTGAGATTTATGGTAGTTTGGAGCCAAAAATTCCGATAAACACTCTCAAAGCGTCGTTAAGAAAGGACCTCAAGTTTACCCGAGCGCAAGGCAAAATTTTTTTTTGTAATTCTCCGAAACTACAATAGACTGCGCCCTTACGGGGAACGATACAAAATAATTTGGATAAATTGCTATGCGAAATTCGTGAAGTGGGTTATCGTCGATTGAGGCTAGATAATAATTTCTTTTACTAATATCAGTTTCGAAGAATGATACATGGCAGGTATCTACAGTAAACATAGGAGATTTGTACGAATGGTCAGTTAGTTAGTATGTTGCGAAAGTTGGGATGTAAAACGATTTCTGATCGAAGTTGCACTGATCAAGTGCAGAGCATCTGTGTTCAAGGGTCGAGGGTGCTTTTCGGTGTCAGGTAGAGACGCCGAGATGTACCTTTTACATAAACAAAACTGCTGTGTGGATTTAAAATTTTGGTAAAACATTGAACTATATATGAAATGAATTTACACGTTATACATTTATATTGATCAATCCGTATTGTTTACAAAGTCCTGTAGGAGAAAGTTTTATATCGACCTTATCGCTATGCAAACAAGATTTGAATTACAGGCTTGGTTTTGGATTTTAAGTAAAGTATCCGAGACGCACTTTGTGACTAAGTTACGGTAAATGAGGGTTTTACTCGTGTTACGACTATTATAAATATGACGACTACACCTACAAACAATTAACTGTAAAGTACAAAACAGAAATAAAATTATACTAATTACTCGAGTGAATTTTCGATATTAGTGGCGACATCTCGTTAAGGAAAAACGAATTAGTCAAAATACGGAATTTAGTCACAAACTTTCGGTTTGAGGGTTAGGGGTATGAGACTTTGAGTATGTAGGCATAAGGGCGAAAATGGTACGAGCGTGCTGATTTGCGAACTTATAGGAGAGGGTTTCATGTTAGGCGGAGGCATATAGAATGAGAGACGCGGGCGCAGACGGGTAGTGAGCTTTCAACCCTTGTGACGAGCGGGTGGTGATCGAGTGACGGAGCGGAGCAAGCAGCTAGGCCGAGGTGCGGTGGCGTGTACCCAGATTCGGTGAGAATTTAACCTAGTTGAGCTGCTTTGAAGGTAAGCGCAAAGATTTTAGTTTACTAATATTTGTTTACTCTATTTTATAGAGATAACTGTTTCAACTATTGACTCCATTTGGATATTCGATATTTAATTAGTTTACTATCCCGAAACCACGAAAAGAGTAGATTATAACTATGATTCAAATTATAATAGTACATCTGTCTTAAATTGAGTTTATTCTACCAAAGAGTATCGAAACAATAAATTTACTATATTATACCGTTTGAATCGAGAGTGCGTGTGGTTGGATAACCGAATTGATTAATATTCAAGTTTATTATGATTGATTGCAAAGAACCTCGGCTACATTTTCAGCCGGTTAAATTTAAGGTTTCGTCCATTGTTAATTTTGGTTTTGAGGTCTGATCGAGGTCTGATTTAATTATAAAATAGAGAAGTTGCTCATTTCATATTTTTAGAGTTAATATCATGTCGCGGATTGTTATGTCGCGAGATGAATAGTGGTATGCCTCAATTAAAGATATCCAGTTTTAAATTTACATTCAGTTATACAAATAGTTCAGGAAATTAGTACTGCGAGGTCATACCCTTAGAATTAAATTTAAATGTCTAATTTCGTTTGCCGACCAAAGAGTATAATAACTGATAAATCTGTGTTGTATAAAAGATAAATACTTTTGTACCATTAATTTTATTGTTGGTAAATACTGAGAAAGAAATAAATAATTGATGGAGTCAGAGGAGGCCATTTGTTTTGCAATTAATTATTTATTTTAAAGTGACATTAACGAAATAAAAGTAAATTCACCAAATGTAAATACGAAATTAGACTTGCTGGCTGAACTCTGACCGGAGCCAGCTCAAAAATAAAATGGTCTGGTTGGCACGAGGACATGCGAGGTTGGGGCATGTTTTACCTTCCATCCACACAAATGTGTGTATTAAACTCAATACGATTATCTTGCCAACAAATACAAAACTTGTGTAATGGATACAATTTCCTTTCATATACAAAAGGAAACTATGTAACTAATTGTTTATCACAAGTATAACACAAAGGTGTGTTAAATTAATTTAGACTGAACTCGGTACTAGCGCACATACACGTGTGCGGTATTTAATATTGTCAATATATTTATATAAATAGAGTGATTTAACACAGGGCGAAAAGTAGTCATTGTTCTATGGACCAAAGCTCTGAATAATATGTGCACAATACATTGTATTAGATGGAAATATACTAAATACATGATTGGTGATAATTCACAGTCTAAATATTGCTCGATATAATTAGCTGAGTTAACTCCAGCTGCTATATTGTCCAGAGTTGAAATAATAGAGATTTTCTGTCTCACTTAAATATTAATAAAGTAAAGTCAGTCCTCTCACTAATATAGTGCCAGATAAATACTGACGGACAACAGTTGCATATAAAATCAAGCGAGGCAGTCACAGACCCCTTGCAAAACAACTATATACAGCATCGAGACATATGCCAACTATCATAAGATCAAACGAGGCAGCCAACGGCCCCTCGAGATATATATATACACGCAGGTAGGCGTAATACGCCCTGCATGATCGAATTGCATAAAACCGCATAACGTGAGGCAGTCGGAATCGACCCCTCGAAATGTATACCTATTGCGCAAAACAATACTCGGGCAGGTGGATACCACCCCCCGCATGACAAATTGTCAAGGCTGGCCAGCCAAAACACATGTATGCAAATCTATGCTGAACCAATCTTCGAAAACCGCCAAATTGTTTTTCTTTCGAGGACTGCGTTTGGAATTCCATTCAAAGTAAGTGCACAGGGAGGCCTTTTGGGCGTTGTGAAATAAAGCTCGTTTGCGTGAGACGAGTGTTTGTAGTAAAACGCTCGCTGAAAGTGAAGTCTTCAGGTGACAAAACGTAGTTTCGTCCTTTGAAGAACAGCGGACAGTCTCTCAAAGAAACGCACATCGGCCCAAAGTCGGGATTTTGTTATCAATTTATTAATAAAACCCCGAGGTCCCGTTAGCCTAAGGGCCAAGTTTGAGTGGATTACTAGGCGAATCAGTTTTCGACCGAAAATACAATACATATAAGCAACGACTTACTTTCATAAACTTATCCCTGATCAATACAGGAAATTCGAATTTAAAACCACTAAATCAAATGTAATAAAAAGGAACAAGATGACCTTATTCATTACAATAACAAAAGTTACCCCAAAACATCGGCGTTTGTTATACAACATCCCAATAGTTCGATGTCCTATTTTGCGCTCATATAACGGTAAATAAGTTGCCGAAAACGAAAGTACAATTTAAATAGGGCGTAACTATTCGTATCCGAATACTCGCTAAATATCATCGAGTTATCATTACTTTACTCTCAAATCAATTTAGTAATTTTATAGACGATCACAGGCCATAAAAATACCTCAATTTATACGTAAACAGTGCACGCATACTTACATGAATACGTCACGGCTGACGTAATTGTGGTTACAATAATTTATAATACACTATCATGCATTATGAATAAGTATACTTATATTTGCAAATACACTCACAAAGCAACTCGGACACAATTAAGGACATCTCATATGCTTATTGTGAGAACAGGTGTGTTATATCACAGATCTAAGAATGGTTTAATAATCTTTTAAAGTGATGACTAGCGAAGGTAGTCAGGACAGATGCGAGCACAAATTATAGCCCACTTCAATACTTGTAAATATATAGTACTAGCGAAAGCCCGCAACTTCGGTCGCATGGTTTTCAGAATTTCTACAGTTTTTCAAATTTAAGCTTAAGCGATAACGATGGTTTCCATACAAAATTTATTTGACCAAAAGTAAAGAACTACATTTTGTTGTGTTTATTTTACCATTTTAATAAGATAAGTGTATCATAAATCTATCGTTGAATTTATAAAATATGTTCTTTCTTAAACCAAGCATTTCTAAATTCTGGTATTCGAAAAAACTCACTCGCACATACATATCTATATTTTGAACTTTAAACACCAAAATAATTTAAAAAAAATAAAATAAAAACCGACTTCAAAAACATAAACTAAAAAGTTAAAAATAAAATTTTCACTTTAAAGAAAGGAGCATTAACAGGCGGCATATAGTTAATGAAGTCGGTGCCTACTCACTCAGACACTTTAAATTGTGTTCTATTTTTGTTATAGTTATAAATATATCATTGTTATAATTGTTATTACCTGGTAAGTACCCATTTAAAGTGTCTGAGTTGGCACCGACTTCATTAACTATATGCCGAATGTTAATGCTCCTTTCTTTAAAGTGAAAATTTTATTTTTAACTTTTTAGTTTATGTTTTTGAAGTCGGTTTTTTTTTTAATTATTTTATTTTTCAATTTTTAGTTGAACGCATCTGTAACTTATTTGTATTTAGTATAAATGGGGCTACTAAACGCGCTACTCTAATGAGACAGCACCGCGATTACGCAACGTAAATTCAGTGTCAAATTGATGCATCAGCATGCCTAGTACGCAGTGGTATTCCTATGTAAAACTTCAATCTTAATTATTATTTTTGTGCGAACTGAACATTTTGGCATACTCAACCGTATGACGGAAGCCCAAGAGAAGGTAACTGCTGTGAATCGTTGAGGAAATCCCTCGACTGTTTATGGTCTTCATCATCAGACCTGTAATGGCACTTATAACCCATATGAGTGCAAAGTTCTCTTCAATAGAAATGAATTAAGTCCAAACACCAGGTAATTGCTGTAAGTCGTTAGGAGTTCCCTCGATTGTGTATAGTCTTCATCTTCAGATCTGTAATGGTACTTATAACCCATATGGGTGCAAAGTTCTCATTAATAGAAATGAATTACGTCCAAACACCAGGTAATTGCTTTAAATCGTTAAGGAGTTCCTTCGACTGTGTATGGTCTCCATCATCAGACCTGTAATGGCACTTATAACCCATATAGGTGCAAAGATCTCATCAATAAAAATGAATCAAGTCCAAACATCTGGTAATTACAATAAATCATTAAGGAGTTCCTTCGACTGTGTATGGTCTCCATCATCAGTCCTGTAATGGTACTTATAACCCATATGGGTGCAAAGTTCTCATTAATAGAAATGAATTACGTCCAAACACCAGGTAATTGCTGTAAATCGTTGAGGAGTTCCCTCGATTGTGTATGGTCTCCATCATCAGACCTTAATGGCACTTATAATCCATATGGGTGCAAAGATCTCATCAATAAAAATGAATCAAGTCCAAACACCTGGTAATTACAATAAATCGTTAAGGAGTTCCTTCGACTGTGTATGGTCTCCATCATCAGACCTGTAATGGTACTTATAACCCATATGGGTGCAAAGATCTCATCAATAAAAATGAATTAAGTCCAAACACCAGGTAATTGCTGTAAATCGTTAAGGGGTTCCTTCGACTGTGTATGGTCTCCATTATCAGACCTGTAATGGCACTTATAATCCATATGGGTGCAAAGTCCTCATCAATAGAAATGAATCAAGTCCAAACACCAGATAATTGCTGTAAGTCGTTGAGGAGTTCCCTCGACTGTCTTTCAGCTCCATCATCAAATCGACTCCCGACCTTCATTAAATAAGACTAGTAGTAGTACTTTATCAAAATACTTAAAATACGAGACTTTAAAATACGATTTTCGAAGGTTGCCCTCGATTTCTCTGGGATGCCATCATCAGATCCTGGTTTCCTTATCATGGTACCATTTCGGAGATATCTCCCTTTCACAAAAAAAAATCATCCAATTCGGTTTATAAACAACGAAGTTATCCCTGAACACACATAAAAAAAAAAAACATATATACGGTCGAATTGAGTAACCTCCTTCTTTTTTGAAGTCGCTTAAAAATTAGAAGAATTTTCTGTTAGAAAAACAATTTTAATAATTTGACGACAATTTTACCATGTATTTTACTTATTAAAATGATAAAAATAATATAATAACTTTGAATTTAATTTCCATTCTACCAGCCCATTATGCCCCACTGTAGGGGCTTAGGCTTCCCCCCAGGGTGATGGGGCTTGAAGCTTAATCCACCACGCTGTTACAGTGGGGGTCGGTGGATTTAACGTTTGCCATCTGTTGATGGCACTCGGGACCGACGGCTTAACGTTCTCTCCGAGGCACGGAGTCGGTGATAGTTATATAGGTACTTGATTTAGAAAAACAAATTTTATACTCCTGGCCAAAATAATATTGTATAGAAATCAGCGGTGTCCCTTAACCTGAAGTTTAGTTTAGTTAGAATAAAATGTAGCCAATAATATTCTCTGAAATGTCCTTTACTTGCAAGTGAATACTTGAAGTATCATCAAAATTAGTTCTGCCATTTCAGAGATCAGCTCTAACAGTCATACAAACAAAAAAATAATTAATACGCGTGTTTGACTTAACCTACGTGCAAATAAACATATGAACTATTCCTGTAACATCTCACTTCGATTATAATAAAACACTCTTGTTTTATTGATTTGTCCGTCTTTGAACCAGAAGAGTTTCCAGAGTGAAGTTATTCTTTCGAGAAATACAAACAATACAACCCACCTCTTTGTTCGGTCGCTGCAACAAGCTGCCTCCATTCCAATTGCAGCGCTTTAAGCGTGGCTTGGACTTCTTATTCTGGGCCGAGTTGCGCTGCCAGCGCTGCAATTTCCGGTACTCTAGCTTCGTTAGCTGCTAATTCCGCTCTAAACGCTTGATGCTTTTGTAGTTTCTTGATTTTATCGTCGAACGACGTTACTCCTCCTGTGGATTTTTAAAGTCATCGTTTAAACGTACTGCTGCCTCCGATTCGTTGTGGGTAAAAAAACAATCTACCCTAGCTAGTATGGAGTGAACTGTTTTGTAGTAAAACATAATATGATAGCAAGCAATATTTCTTCCCATTCCATCAGCCCTTTTTACCCCACTGCAGGGGCTTACGCCTCCCCCGGGGTAAGGGAGTAGGGAGCTTAAATCCACCACGCTGCTCCAAGGCGAGTTGGCGGATTGTAACGACCGCCATCTACTAACAGCAACCGGCGCCAACTGCTTAACCTGCTCTCCGAGGCACCAAGTCAGTGATAGTAATGTACTTAAGTCAGAAAAACTTATTGATACACGCCGGGATTCGAACCATAGCCGATTTTTATGTTTCTAGTGGATTGGAATAATAATCGGTGTGCCCATATATTCAATTTTTATTGTATATTTATTTTGCTTTACCGTAAAAGGTTTAAACCGTAAAAAAAAGAAGCGTTAGAAATAAATAGTGCTATTATATTCGATTACTAGAATGTGGAAATTATTGATTATGGAGATATAATAATTAAGTAATGGAAAAAATCAATACTTATTATACATGTTTTTTTTTTATTATGCCTACATCGCCTATCTGCTCTGTATGCTAAATTGCCAACCCCATTTCCCATTTTTGTCCAAAGTTAGCGCCTGCAGCCGATTCGGGACACAACGCCAGCAGCTGAGACACTCCCATATGTAGAAACTGGCAATAAAACTCCGGTCGGTTCAGCGGTCGGTAAACGGTTCGAAGCATATGTGAAAATCACTCGAAAATCAGACGTCCAGAGCAAGACTTTTTTTAAACGTACCTTCTTCTTGCATGCATTGACGGCTTGAAGCTCATCAGCTATGCGTAGACTTTCCACGTGGTTCTGTACTAGCAGTTTGTCGCTGTGGGTGTTCAAAGTAGCCAATTTCTCGTCCTGAAAATAAGTTTACATCATGGTAAAATCGTGGAGTAAAATAGTTCGGTCAAATAGTCTAAGCATGACGAAGCATGGCTAAGCATTGCCAAGCATGGTTAAGCATGACTACCTCATAGGTATACGTGCAGCGAGGCGGGAGGAGTCGTAGTTCCGTAGTATTTACAAGTGTCGTTATAACTATACGTTTGGAACGCCAACCGAATAAATTCGTTATGCAGTAGAGGATCATGATAAAGTAGTTCGTAATAAAATTCGAATGACGAGATTGATATAATGGTTCGTAACACGAGGAGGCCCGTACTGCGATATGCGGTTAAACAACCAGCTATCGTTTGCGATTATGAATTGTAATCCTCATGAATCGATAGAAATATTATGACTTTACACTTGACGTCATAACCATATTTAATATTTTTTCGGAAAAAAATAACTAAGAAAATTAACGCGGGAAAAAAAAATAAAAACTGTATTAAAAATTCGGTACAATCTTTATTGTGATATATCTATTGAAATACTAGAAATAAACAAAAACTCGCCGTTTCCACCCCTAGAGTCCATAAAATAAGTAATTCATTAAAAAGGTAACTGTGTACGATTTCATAATAAACTTCCAAGCAATATAATAGACTTGTCAATAAATAAATTCAAGAATTATGTGAAACGATAACTTATGTGTCAAGCATCCACTTAATTTTTAAGACAATGGTTTCTAGTGCCGTCACTATAAAAAATAAGCCATTCAAGTTTCTTGCAGTGTTCTTTTTAGTGTGGTCGCGTACGATACTGCCTGAACTTAGCTATGGGATGGTCAAAAGTGACAGCAGAGTTGTCTATTACTTGAAAAAATAAATAAATATGTTCAGTAATAATAACGTATACATCATAACAACGTCTAGGCCCCAAACTAAGCATTAATTTGTTTTGGGTTATATAACCCGACCTGCGATTCGAACCCGGGACCTCCAGCTTCGTAGGTAGGGTCACTACCCACTAGGCTAAGCGGTCGTCGAGTTGTCGTCGTCAGTCAAACATAAGTTAAAATCGGCTGATGATGAGAATTTTAAATTCTCAATAAACATAAATATAAATCTCAAGATATCACCATCACCATTAACTAAATCATCTTCATCATCTCAGCTATAGGAAGTCCACTGCTGGACATAGGTCTCCCCTCAAATAAAATTATCCGTCACAAACAGTTATATGTATACATGGAAATTTATATAGCGGCAAATTAAAAGAGATCTTTAAAAAAACATCTAATCACAATCACCTACAACTCTGGTCGTTGGCAGGTGGCACGGAGCTCCTCCGCAGCAGCTACGAACAGCTGATGTGCCAGACTGGCTTGGAGCTCTCGACGTCGTTCGGCGGCGGCACTTCCAACCGCTTACCACTTGCGTTTTTCTTACTTCTATACTGGAGTAAAAGTAAATTATCGTCATTACAGTTCGATTACTTTGTTAACAGACTCTTTCGTTGTATTGCGCCACTGACCGATTGCCCGAGTAGTTAGGCACCCTAACTGCGGAGCCGAGGGTCGCGGATTTGATTCCCGTCCGGAACAAATATTTGTTTGCATGAATAAGTCTATTTGTTCCGTGCCTGGGTGTGAAAAATACTTAAGACAAGCTCTACTAACTTTGGAACTAGATAGCACTGTGTGGGATGGCCCAGGTATTTATATTGTAAAGAGGGCGGTGTACAGCTGCAGGTATAAATCTAGTTTGACGTTAATAACAGGACTAACCTTTCAGTTTTTCATCAGGTGTACGTTCTGCCTCATCCTTAGCAAAAATGAGTGCAATTGTTTAAATCAGGCACTTTGTTACTACGCTTTGAATTTATAAACCATAAAAAATAATTATCTATTTCATTTACCTGCTGTCTCGTGACAAAAAAAATCAAGGTATTTATATAGATTGACTGTTGTTGTTGTTGTATAACTGACCTGTTGGTCGAGTGGTCGGAGGCGCCAACTGTAGAACCGAAGTTCGCGGGTTCGATTCCCGCCCAGTACAAATATTTGTGTGCATGAACATGTCTATTTGTTCTGTGTCTGGGTGTAAAATAACTATATATGTATTAAAAAATATATTTTGTTTAGTAGGTACCCATAATACAGGCCTCTGTCTAGTTTGGGACTAGATGACCTTTTGTACGCGCAGATATTATTATTCAGCATCTTCCAATGTGACTGCTTAAAGTATTGTGTATCATATGGATAGCAGTGGCGAAGGGTGTTATACGAGTATAAAAAATGTAACCTGGCCCGGACGTGACGATCCAAGGTTCTAGGTAATGAACACACAGTCACGACCGCTTAGCCTAGTGGGTAGCGACCCTGTCTACGAAGCTGGAGGTCCTGGGTTCGAATCCCAGGTCAGGTCAGTATTTATGATGAATACTGATACTGGTACCGGGTCTTGGTTGTTATATGTATGTGGTGTCTTCGCTTGGTACCCAAAACACAAGCTAATGCTTTGTTTGAGACCTAGACGTTGTTGTGATGTATACGTTATTATTATTATTTCTGATATTGAGATGGTCTATTCTAATGTTTATGATCAGACCCTACGCCATAGGTGTCTAGCGCCTAAATTATTGTGACTGGTATCCTTCACCACTGTCGAGTAGAATGTATTATTATATCGAAAAAAAAAAAACTGTACAATACCAATAATGACCGATTAATTTGTGTAATTAACTACGACATGTAAGTACGTACTGTTCATTAGCATAGTGAGGTATTCGCAGAAGTGTTTTGGCGTTGTTAAGGAACGCGCGTAAGCGGTCGTCATGGGCGTGAAGTCTCGCCTCCAATTCCTCGTGACGCTTCAGGAGAGCCTCTGCTTCGTCCACCGACAACTGTAATGCGACAAAATATTGTGAAGATGCAAGTTGATTTGAAAATTACATACAGGATATTTAGTTAAACGTTGTCCAAACTTATAGAGCGTGTAGAGCTTACCGAACTAAAAAAAAAGTTTAGTCCAGTAACTGTAGCTTATTTGTATTTAGTAAGAGTAGACCTTCTAAGTGAGTCGTCTGTGTGTCTGAGTGTCGTGATAACCCGAGCGCAGCGAACCTATTTCAAGTTTACAAGGCCGTGCGGCCCTGCGTGCGGTTCGAATCCAGGCGTGTACCAATGAGTTTTTCTAACTTAAGTACATAACTATCGCTAACTCCGTACTTCGGAGAGCACATTAAGCTGCTGTTGATGGCACCCACAATGGCACGAATGCTATCTAGCAGTCGTTAAAATCCACCAATGCACACTGGAGTAGCGTGGTGGATTAAACTCTAAGCCCCTTCAAATTGAGAGGAGGCCTAAGCCCCTGCAGTGGGGCATAAATGGGCTGGTATAATCGAGACCTTCTAAACGCGCTATTCAAACGAGACAGCGCCGTTTGGAAGAAACTAGTGAATAAAGGGACGACTTAAAAAAAATAAGGAAAGAAATGCAATAATTAGCTGGTCGGGTGCGCTCGGCTGCAGCCATACAGTGGAAGCGGACCAGTAAAAAAAACAAATGGCGGCTCTATTCAAATGCATATATAAAAATACGCTCGGTGGCGCTGCGGTCGAATTTATTTACTCTATGAATGCATCCAGTCTTTCTAACTGCTCACGCCCCGCTTCTGCTGTGTGCGTGGCCGCGCCCACCACCATTACAGTCAAAGTATATAAACATATAAGATTTTTTTACAAATATTAACGGTTTTACTAAATAAATATATGAATCATATAAGGGAACAAGTATAATAATTACAATAAATTGGTGTCGTAAATGCGGATATCTTAGACATGTCGGTTTGTTCTGCGTTTAAAAAAGCGCGCCACTCGGTGTGAACGCCGCGCTCTTGTCAAACTTAACGTATTTTGCATGAAATTCTCCAATTAGACGTGTTGGTTTGTGCCCGTTCGCGCGGTTGAATATTGTTGTGATTATGGTTGTGATACAGTTTCGTGGTGTGTTTTTTTGTTTTTAATATTAATGTTATATAATTTTAATAATAATATTATTATTATATAGCCATGAATAAAGAGATATATGTCCCCATTAATGTATTTTAAATATAAATGGGTGTCAATATAAGGATGTTTATGGAATTCTTTTGAAAATAACAAAATTCTACGTTTTCATAAAACATTTACTTACATTATATTTCAAAACATTATGTTATTTCCGACGTATAAACAGGTATCTTACATTTGTCTGACATGGTTTTATTTACATGACAGTGTAGAACCAGTTATCTAGCAGTTTTACCCAGAATATGTGAAAAAATTAAATATGAATAAATACTACCTACTTTAAACTTCTTAAAGATAGCAAAACATTATATAAAAGATGTATTTATAATTGTAATTAGAATTTTGTTTAGAGCATCTTGAAGCTTTATTACACTCTTCTGTTAATCTTAGCTTTTGACATGTCGCTTTGGACGTAGGGACCGTCGATCTGTGAAGTATCATTAAAATCTGTTCAGCCGTTTTGGAGATCAGCTCGAATAAACAGACAGGCAAAGAGTAACCTATGTCACGTCTGATAACGTTAATTTTATTTATACTAAGTTTCATTACAATCGGTTCAGCCGTTTTGGAGATAAGTTGAAACAGACAGACAAACACTACGATTTTATATAATATGGCCTATAATCTTCCTCGGAAATTGGGCTATAAAATACAAAAAGAATTTTTGAATCCGATTAGTAGTTCCACAGATTAGCGCGTTCAAACAATCAAACAAATACACAAACAAACAAACTCTTTCGCTTTACATAAAAGTATAGAAAAATAGATATAGATTATATAGCCCATTATAAACAAAATTAATATAAATTTTAACCTTCTACATATTTTTTTAAAATATTTCAATTTTATTATGTCTATTCATAGAAATAATAAGTTTCATTAGACATTCAAGTTCCTGGCTCTTAAAGTTTATGAGATATTTCACTGTGGTTGACGAACAGACAGACGATAAAACGAGAATAATGAAGTTCCATTACATAAGTAATGGAAATGTAAAAATGGAGTATTTTCAACAACTAAAGGACCAATAATACCTACGACATACCTCTTTGACTAGTACTGCCCGCATATCAGCGTTCACATATTCTCCAGATAAATAATAGGGCACTGGTTGTTTGAAGTCGTCTCTTATGGCTGCTAAAAACTAAAGCATGACTTGCTATTTACGGATCACGTCCTTGATTGCCATGGTCCTGGTAGCCATAAATCTAATCGTTTTCTATCGTACGATATTTTTTTTCTTATGGACATTTCGTCAAACATTAATATTGACCTGATATTTGATTTTGTGTAATTTTTTTTAAAGCTTCAAATATGTGATAGTTTATTTTATTGTTCAATGGCAGGTGATTTAATAAACTTTTAATAGTTGTTTGACAGGGCAACGGAAATAAATGTCTTAATACCCTGTAGCTGGCTGGTGAACGTTTATATATCCTCAAAGTTATTTTTTTTTGATACATACATTTTGATATCTTCTTCCCTTGTGATGTTTTTTAAAGTTCCCTATTTGGCCTCGTAAAAGTTTGTTATGTGCTTTGTCAACAACTTCATCTTTTAATAATTCTTGTAGGATAGCATCTGTATAAATTTTTTTCATTTTATTTTTGAGTTTGTATATTAGTCTTAAGTTTTTTCTACGTGTATTGTACAACTTTTTCTCTCGTTTTGATTGAACCTTGAACTTGTGAGCTGAAAAAACTTCTGGAGGTAACACTTTTGAAGGTGTTCCAGTTGTGGCAGCAAACATTTCTAGCAACTAATTCATTGTAGTCGGATATACTTGAGTATCAGTGGCCAGAATAGGTACCTACTTCCGGTTGACTTGTAGAAGTTGATGGAGTTAAGCCTTGCACAGACGGTATATTCACACGCAAGTCAACTTGAGTCTGAAATCGTATAATTAATAAAATTTATTGCACACATTTAAATGTCGTGATAGCCGAGTGGTAACGAGCCCTGTTTTTGTTTAGAAGGCCGTAGAATCAAATCCCAGGGCATATACCAATGAGATTTTTCTAACTTATGTACATAACTATCACAGATTCAGTGCCTCGGAGAGCACGTTAAGCCGTCGGTCCTGGTTGCCAGCAATAGATGGCAATCGTTAAAATACACCAACCCGCTCTGGAGCAGCATAGTAGATTAAGCTCCACGTCCCCTCATCACGAGGGGAGGCCAAAGGCCCTGTAGTAGGGCATTGATGGGCTGATGGTATGGTATTGCACACATAAATGCTGTTCATAAATAAATATTAACTCTGTTGCGTAAGATTTTCTTATAAGCATTAAACAATTTTAGCTGATATATGCATAAAAAGTGTAAGTTGATATATGATTAAAATGCTAACAGTTTGGTTTTTTCACTCTTGACAATCATCGATGTTGTCTGTGACCTTATGCATATAAGCATGCCTAATTTGTAGTGAACAAGGTAGTACTATATTATACTGCATTGTAAAAATAAGTAAAAGACATATTGTATTGTATTATGTACTAACGAGTAGGTACTTACCGAAGTTGAAAGTTCTTGATTATCACTGTGACAGGGAACAACATACATATGCAACTTCTTATTTGCATAGTCGACAAATGAATTTCCTTTAAAATGCTTATAGCATCAAATTTTATGACTACTGAACAGTTTTCTTTAAAATTCATTTGAGGTTTAGTCTTGGTCGGGGTAGCGAAATCTTGCCTATTCTTGAGCGCTATAAACAAAATAAATGAAAACAAATTAATGTTAGGATCCTTGAATAGAAAACAAAATTATAATCCAAGTCACAATGTCACTGAGGACTTTGTTTTATAAAATTTTTATTTCTGTCTTCTAAAACTGCGTGAGTGTAAATACGCTAGTCAAAGAATCAAAAGAGGCCTGTCTTTGTAAGGACTCCGTACAAACGTATTTGAACGGTTTTTATACCTTTTGGTTATAACAAATTAAGGGTAGGTTACATTTTTCAATTAAACAATGTCATATGTACTTACCGGCGAATAATTTATAGCCCAGGTCTAGGGAAATGGTATAGAACTAAACTTGGTTCCTCAGCCATGGACTTCCCGCGTTTGGCACACTTTCTGCTATCTTTTTTCACATGTTTCATGTTCGAAAACATGTCAACAACTTATAATTAGGAATAATGAAATAATAAAATTAGCAACAAATAAACAAAATATAAAGAACAGACAACAGAAGGCAACAGTACTTTTAACGATAAAACACTGCTGATCTATGAAAACTTAAACTTCCTCGTGGCCATGCAAATTGACACAAATTATATGAATGAAATTATATAAACCATGCACAGCAATGCACATGTACCGGAAACAATGAGAGAGAATCAGTAAATATTACAGAACAATGTAATAATTTTAACAAACGAAGTTAAGTTCGCTTCAATCGTAGCCTAATCATGCCTAATTCGCTCGTTTTTAAGCGCACCTATCAAAACACTTTTATTTCAATTAATCAATGAGAGTAACGAGATCTTGTTATTGGACGTTTGCGCTAGTTTGCATCACTTACGATTTTTCTCGATGAGTGATTGGTTGGTACGTCGTGCTACCAACTGACTGGTCTCTTGATCTTGACGAATGTGGCGTTGCGTTTGCACCGAAGGTTGGTTGCACTGCCGAATTATGGCGGCAATAACTTACATCTCTGGGCTTACATCTTAGTTTCAATTTGAAGATGAGAAAAAAATGTTGCCATAACATGTAACTACAAAAACTAAAATTAATGTTTCCACTCAGGGCGGCAAAGATCCGTGCGTATTACTGTATTCCTGAGTTTATGAGAGATATCAAAAAATTATATTCTACCCAAGAATTTAGGCGATCGTACTAGAGGGAGAATTTTGAAAATGCATTTATTTCCATAATAATTTCATAGGTATTATTTATTGTAAAATCGCTTTTGACTGAACTGAAAACCTCTGGATTTAGAAAATAGCAATGAGAAGATTTACCCAAAGGCCGAAAGCTAAAGTTTATATTTTCATCTTTTAATTTATGCCACCTCATTTAGATATGAAAATTACCAATCTAATACAATACAAATAACGTAATCTAGTGGTGTAAGTAACTGAAAACAGACAAGTTTTATTCATTTTAGTAATTCACAGTTGCTCCAGTACAAATCACCTATTTTGTTATAACTTTAAAAAAACTTTTATTTAATTTCACTTGTAGTACAGTCAATGAAGGCAAAAATCAGCTACAACCGCCTATTTCGTTGAACCTCCATAGATTTGGATGAGATTGAGTATGTTTTACCCTCTACTTCAAAAGTGACATATTAGTTCCATGGCCTACTCTATTCTATTCTCATTCTATTATCTCTATGCATACCACAGACCACAGAACTAGCCACAGAACAAACAATGAGCGCACCGAACACACTGTACTAGTGTTGCCGATCGTAAAAAAATATATGAAATGGTTTGAATATTTTGAAATAAAAATAGGCAGAATAATATAAAATGTAATTTCTTCAAAAGCCACTAAGCATGAAACGCCGCCGTATCTGTAGATGCAAAAATATAGTATTATGATACTGGTTAGAGACCCCGCAGTTTTACAATTTCTAGGTGGCCGACTATCGAACAACTAAATCGCGTACTTTCACAACTTTATTGAAATCGGCCAACTTTATTGTGTTGGCTGCCAGCCGCAGACCTAATTGATTTTATTATTACGTCCATGGTCCTCGATGATTTAGTCGGTGAGAGTGCTGCTAGTGAGTTGACGTTTGCATGAAAATGCAGGAAAAGAACGCTCTAATTGCTATATTGATAATAAAAGACGAAAACGAAACTGAAAATTTTGGGTCATCCTATATTCAGTGACAGATTAGAACAGGGGAAACATCATACCCTGTATTCTAAACTGCATGCCAACTTTTTAATTGTGCCTTATCTGAAGGGAATCTCGGTTCTGATAGGTACGATCGGTGTCCAATTAATTCGTTGGACGATTTAGTTGGATAAAATGTGCGGGCTATCATTAACTTATTATTATTACTCCTATTAGTCATGGGTGTATTATTGTCTGGATAGATAGTCGACGTCACACGACGTAGATTTATTAGGCTCCTAATAGTTCGCCGCAAAAACGTCTCAAGCTGTCTTAGTCATTTGATCATTACACTTTGCATAACTCCATCTATATTAAACGAAAAATATGAGTTAAAGTCGGGATGGAATTATGAAAGCAATATAAATATAGTCACTTACCTTCATTGAGTTCAAAATTTTTAAAATTCAATACATAATAATGCCAAGTTATGTTTTTCTCATGGACGTAATACTAGTTTCAGGACAGTGAACTCGGCTTTGCGAAACGAAGAGATGAAACAGCGAGGTCCAAGTCCCTTTGTCTCTTTTCTTCTAGGGCGACAATAATTTATATTCATTTTTTTCTTCTCTCATCTTGACTTTTGTTGTTAGTGCTCTATAATATCAAGTTTACTTAAAAAGAACTATTAAACGAGAAAAGATGACAAAAATCTGAATAGCGGATGTGCGTGATGGAAAAGTTGGCAGATATAGAAAGATTTTGAAAGATTAAAAAAAAGTAAGCGAAAAATTTAAATTGAAATCAAATTGCCGACACCTTAAAAAACTGCGGAAGAACAACAATTGCGTGTCGAATCACATGGTTTCATAGCCATACCAAGAACAATAATTAATCACAAAGTCATCAAAAAGTGCATCAAGTCAATGAAGTCAAGTGCCTAAACCAGAAAATAATCAGAAATCTATAACTATGATCAAACTTATGATTATGGTTCGTCATAAGTGTTTGTATAGTATTTATGCTATCTTTTATTATTACCTATTAGGAAACTTTTTTATATTTTTCTAAAACGTAGTTCAAGAAAGCTAGTAACTAAAAGCGGCAACCCGTATTAAAATATGATCCTTCGGCAGAGAAATATCACCTCCAAAATAAACTGTGAAGCAATTAGGACTCTTAAAAATCAAAGCTTTAATGATAGATACATTAATCGCCTTAATAAATTAGCGACAGACTCCCCTTATATACAATACCGCTTTGAATATAAATCTCCGATTCGATCACAGAAATAACGGTATCTAGATTGTGATTTATAATTAGATGGCTGACCGCCTCTATTTACAAAGTAATTAAGTCCTACACGAGTAAGAAGCCAAGCACGATAAGTTACGTATGTTTGCACGCCCGTGTCCCTAAGACCCATCACTAAAGAAATATCTCGTTAAAGGATCCCAATAGGCCTAAGCACACTGCACCCTAGAATGGGAATTTCTAAATATCAGTATATAAAATATATTTCTCATACATTTTGTCACGCTTTACTGCCTTATACGAATGTGGGAACCTAAAAATATAATTTTTTACAGGTGACCAGTTCCTTTCCTTTCCAAAAACAACCAACAATTCCAAAAATCCCCAATAATCCAGTGGACAAAAACTAATATAAAATACCCAAGCTTCCGAAACAGTATTTCTAGGGCCGAAATGTCTTGCACTTGAGTGCTGGTGCGGGACTCAGAGATAAGAAATATTGGTTAGGTTAGGCCGGAACAGACAGACAGACACTACGATTTTATTTATATGGAAGATGGATCTATTACTTATTTTGTATTTAACTAAGGGAGAATACAGTTTCCGTAATGACGTTAATGATGACTGATGAATAATGACACTTTTATTTTATAAATTACAAGCAAATCGCAATTTATTATTAGAAACCTTCCAAAACTTGTTCTTGGTTTTCTCCACGGGACTGCTTTAAATTCCACAATGTAAGATTTACTACTGACCAGTTTTTTTAAAACTGTATTTCAAGTCACCTGCTAAAAAATTGCCACAACGACCCACCGATTTTCTTCCACAAAAAACCAATGCAGGAGAAATTTTCACGAACCCAGTGATTTCAATTGATAAGTTGATTTTAACTTACTAACTAATAAAACCAATAGTAACACTTTTTAATGCTAGTACTAACGTGATAACGTTTTAGGTCACATTTGGGACGGTGAACGTTTTGATCCATCGTCATCATATGATATCAATATAAAAAGACGACTCGCATACTATATATGTAACAACCGTAATCAATTTCGTGATGGAAAACAAATCGTACTACATGCCGCGATCGGTCGAATGATCATCATCCTGTTTACGGTGGGTCATCTATCTATATAATGAATGTTGCTTTGTATTTTTTATTGTCTATGTGTTCCTACATCATACTACGCTGAAACATTTGCCTGCGCTGGACTGATTCCTGTTGCTGATTCCTTTTCGCAGTCATGTAATTAGACATTTTAGATTTTCCGTCTGATGCTCTATTGGGTATTTTTGTACGTAAGAACTATGCTGTGACGTCTATAAATTTAAACATATTTTTACTGTACCAGAATATTTTGGTTTTTTACATAGTATTTTAAATTTGCACTGCAAAAAGAAATTGGAAATACTAAACCCGTAATCTGTTTTGTTTTTTTAAATTTTAATAAAGAATTCCTACTAACTTGATGGATAGCATCGCCGGCACTGTCCAGCACTTCGCCGATCGAGTCGCCCGTGAACACCAGCACCACATCGTGCTTGAATGCCTGGCAGTGCACCCCGTCGGTCGAAAGACTTTATTTTTAATATTAACAAAATAAAATTTGAAGTGTAAGCAACGAACGCTCTCACACTTACCAATCACCAAAAACGTCGGAAAAATTAGGTTTCTTATATGGGAATTCTTTAATTTTTAACTTTATTTTATTATTATTATTTGTTATTATAGCGATCATACTTGATACATCTTTCATGAAAATTTCAAGTGTAAACAACGCTCTCACACTTACCAATCACAAAAAGCGTCGAAAAAATTAGGTTTCTTTTATGGGAATTCTTTAATTTTTGACTTTATTTATGTTTTATTATTTTTAATATTAACAAGTACAGTAATACACATTTCATGATAATTTGAAGTGTAAGCAACGCTCTCACACTCACCAATCACAAAAAACGTCGGAAAAAATAGGTTTCTTTTATGGGAATTCTTTAATTTTTAACTTTATTTTATTATTATTATTTGTTTTAGTAGTTAACATAGTATTACATCAATCTTGAAAATATCAAGTGTAAATAATGATCTGACAACCACTAATCATCAAAAACATCGGAAAAATTACGTTCCTTGTATGGGAACCCCCTTTAATTTTTGACTTTATTTATGTTTTATTGTTTTTAATATTAACAAGTACAGTAATACATATTTCATAAAAATTTAAAGTGTAAACAACGCTCTCACACTCACCAATCACCAAAAACGTCGGAAAAATTAGGTTTCTTTTATGGGAATTCTTTAACTTTTAGATTTATTTTATTATTATTATTTTTTATTATAGCGATTGTACTGATACATCTTTCATGATAATTTCAAGTGTAAACAACGCTCTCACAATCACCAATCACTAAAATCGTCGGAAAAATTAGGTGTTTTTTATGGGAATTCTTTAATTTTTAACTTTATTATTATTATTTGTTATTATAGCGATCATAGTGATAATTTTTTCATGAAAATTCCAAGTGTAAGTAATGATCTTATAACCACTAATCATCAAAAACATCGGAAAAGTTACGTTCCTTGTATGAGAGCCCCCTTTAATTTTTAACTTTATTTTATTATTATTATTTTTTTTATTAGATAACATAGTAGTACATTGTTCTTGAAAATATCAAGTGTAAATAATGATCAAACAACCACTAATCAACAAAAACGTCGGAAAAATTACGTTCCTTGTACGGGAACCCCCTTTCAATTTTAACTTTAATTGATTATTATTATTCAGTATTATAGTTATTGTAGTAATACATCTTCCATAAAAATATCAAGTTTAAGAAATGATCTTACAACTAATAATCGCCAAAAACGTCGGAAAAGTTACGTTCCTTGTATGAGAGCCCCCTTTAACTTTTAACTTTATTTTATTATTATTATTTATTTTGATAGATAACATAGTGATACATCTTTCATTAACATAGCAAGTGTTAGAAATGATCATACAACCACTAATCATCAAAAACATTGGAAAAATTACGTTCCTTGTATAGGAACCCCCTTTAATTTTTTACTTTATCTTATTATTATTACTAGTTTTAATAGCTAACATAATGCTACATCTTTCACAAAAATATCAAGTGTAAGAAATAATCTTACAACTAATAATCACCAAAAACGTCGGAAAAATTACGTTCCTTGTATGAGAGCCCCCTTTAATTTTTCAATATTATAGTTATTGTAGTAATACATCTTCCATAAAAATATCAAGTTAAAGAAATGATCTTACAACTAATAATCACTAAAAACGTCGGAAAAGTTACGTTCCTTGTATGAGAGCCCCCTTTAATTTTTAACTTTATCATATTATTATTATTCAGTATTATAGCTTTTGTGGTGATACATCTTTCATTAAAAATTACAAGTGTAAGAAATGATCTTACAACTAATAATCACCAAAAACTTCGGAAAAGTTACGTTCCTTGTATGAGAGCCCCCTTTAATTTTTAACTTTATTTTTTATTATTATTTGATTTAATAGCTTACAGAGTAGTTCATCTTTCATGAAAATATCAAGTCTAAATAATGATCTGACAACCACTAATCATCAAAAACATCGGAAAAGTTACGTTCCTTGTATGAGAGCCACCCTTTAATTTTTAACTTTATTTTATTATTATTATTTGCTTTAATAGCTAACATAGTAGTTCATCTTTCATGAAAATATCAAGGGTAAATAATGATCTGACAACCACTAATCATCAAAAACGTCGGAAAAGTTACGTTCCTTGTATGAGAGCCCCCTTTAATTTTTAACTTTATTTTATTATTATTATTTGTTTTAATAGTTAACATAGTAGTACATCGTTCTTGAAAATATCAAGTGTAAATAATGATCTGACAACCACTAATCATCATAAACATCGGAAAAATTACGTTCCTTGTATGAGAATCCCCTTTAATTTTTGACTTTATTTATGTTTTATTGTTTTTAATATTAACAAGTACAGTAATACATATTTCATAAAAATTTGAAGTGTAAACACCGCTCTCACACTCACCAATCACCAAAAACGTCGGAAAAATTAGGTTTCTTTTATGGGAATTCTTTAATTTTTAACTTTATTTTTTTATTATTATTTTTTATTATAGCGATCATACTGATACATCTTTCATGATAATTTCAAGTGTAAACAACGCTCTCACACTCACCAATCACCAAAAACGTCGGAAAAATTAGGTTTCTTTTATTGGAATTCTTTAATTTTTAACTTTATTTTTTTATTATTATTTTTTATTATAGCGATCATACTGATACATCTTTCATGATAATTTCAAGTGTAAACAACGCTCTCACACTCACCAATCACCAAAAACGTCGGAAAAATTAGGTGTTTTTTATGGGAATTCTTTAATTTTTAACTTTATTATTATTATTTGTTATTATAGCGATCATAATGATACTTTTTTCCTAAAAATTTCAAGTCTAAGAAATGATCTAACAACCACCAATCACCAAAAACGTCGGGAAAATTACGTTCCTTGTATGGGAACCCCCTTTAATTTTTGACTTTATTTGGGTTTTATTATTTTTAATATTAACAAGTACAGTAATACACATTTCATAAAAATTTGAAGTGTGAGCAACGCTCTCACACTCACCAATCACCAAAAACATCGGAAAAAAATCCACAGATCTTGCAGTCCCCGCAACCATCGGTTTCATTGAAAATGAACCTACCCAAATCCGATTTTCACAGATTATTTTATTTTATTGCCGCGAAATCGTGGCATTGCCACGTAATAGTGGTTTTGCCACGAAAACGTGGCACTATTCTTTTCAACTCTTTAAACTCAGAAATAAATCAACGAAAAAAAATATTTTCGTTTGTTCAACATATTTGAAACATTTAGGTTTTAAACTGCAGCATCTGATATCCTTAAACGTTTTGAACTCGATAATGAAGCATTCGAACGAATACAGGCCGAAAGGCGATAACCGTAATGTTAACAAGTTCCCGATTGTCCATAAAATCTAACATGTGATGTCAAATTTCTTGTTCGATTTCCAACCGATATCCAAAATTTTGGTCTCAAACTGTAGCTACCGACGCTCTCTAACCTTTTGTACAACACTTTGAAGTGATCTGACGAATACCACCTGAAATATAGTAACTTATATCCACAAACACCAGCGATCGACCAAAAAATCTCATCTTTCGGAAATAATTTCTCTTACAATTACCAACCGATTTCCAAAAACTTGGTCTCAAATTGTAGATACGTCAATGGCCAAGACACCATTTTTTTTTTATTTTCGATATCGGTCCCCGATCTCGAAATATTTTGGATTTAGTAAAAAAAAAAACCGAAAAAATCCCGATTTTTTTACATTTTCCAATTTTTTACAAAAATTGCTATTCCGATTTCCAAAATTTTGGTGTTATAAGATGCACAACTGAATTCTTGATCTTTTAAAACCTTAAAATCTTGGCTAAACTCCATACCCTCGGAGTTATGGCCAAAAATGCGTCTCTTGTGAAATGGATTTGATAGTCATTTTCAATGACAAAACGTCGAAAATACGTTTCTTGTATGGGAACCCCCTTTAGTTTTTGATGTTTACTTGAAGTTTTCTTAGTATCTAAGGATCTGACCTGAGATGATATCTATGTAACGTTAAAAAATTCAACAAAACCAGCACGCAGATCTTTTTTAAACACTCCGAATGCAGCACCTCCTGCTGGTCTATAACCGTAAAGCCTATCAGATTCTCATCTGAGGATGTGATATAAGTTAAGTACATAATATTATAATGATATATATGTGACGCTAAAACCTCATCAAAATCATTCTTTATTTTTATTATAGAAACACGATTAATACAGCACATACTGGTAGTCTGTAACTGTAAAGCCTATTTGAGAATCTGAACTGAGATAATATCTATGTAACGCAAAAACCTTATCAAAATGAACCTAGTTTTTCTATAGAAATATAACTGATGCAGCACGCCTTAGTGGCTGATAACCATAAAACGTATCTAAGAATCTGATGTGAGTATACGTCCATGTAACGCATAACACCTCATCAAAATCAGTCAAGTTAATTTATGGAAACACGTCTAAGGCAGCACACCCTAGTGTCTGATAACCACACAACGTATCAAAGAATCTGAATTAAGAAGATATCTATGTGATCCTATGTAAGCCTATTACAGAGAGGAATAAGAGAGATATCACAATTTTTTGGAATGCGCCTTTGTGGTGACGTTTTTCCACAAAATAAAAAATTCCTTTTTTAAGACGTATTTCAAGACCATGTTACATAAATACGAAATAAAGATATTTGATTTTGACTTTGACTATCCATGAATCTGATTTGTAATGTTATTCATGTTATGCAAAAAACTTCATTAAAATCAGCATAGTTTTTTTCATAGAAACACGCCAGATGCAGCACTTTCTGGTGATCGATCTTATCTGAAATGATTATTATTTAACGCAAAAAAAAACTCATCAAATTCCACCTAATTTTTTGTCATTGAAAATGGAAATGACTTTCATTTCGTTGGAGTATATGGGGTCATTTGGGAGTTTTGTGAGACAGGCAGATTAGGATTACACGAAGAGTTTTCCAGATATCGGGATGAACGTGTTGTCAAAAGACGCAACTCGGCGAGCTCTACAAGATGGTAAAAGACGATTTGGAAAAAGTTCAAAAACAAAAAAAAAAATTGGCAAAAAACGGAAAAAATCGCATTTTTTTCCCCGATTTTCATTTTGGGAGCCCGATATCTCGAGAACTAGGTCCGAATAAGAAAAAAGTGAAAAACGACTAGGGGTAATTAAACGGGGGGTCGATTGAGACTAAAATTGTTAGAATCGGACACCGGAAGTAGTGGTTAAGGGTGCCCTTAGTTGGAAGTCGGATATGCGTCGGTGTTACATTTCGTACTAATTCGGTTTGTTCGATCGAAATGTCGTACAGTATGTTATATTTCGAAGTTTTAAGCTTATTCAGATACAGTTGTGTTATTTTTATTGCGAATAAAATTTATTTCGAAAAATATTATCCAAAATATGTGTGTTTACTTTATTCCGTTAGGTTCATTTCCAATGTCGTAAGAAGTTCGTGGGAAAGCAGGAGATCCGTTAATTTTTCAGAGAAGCACGCCTGATGCAGTGTCTTCTAGTAGTCTTCAACCGTAAAGCCTATCTAAGAAACTGATCTGAGGTTATATTTATGCAACGCCAAAAAACCTCATAAAAATCAGTCCATTTTTTTAATAAAAACACGTTTAATGCAGCACCTCCTGGTGGTTTATAATTGTAAACCTTATCTAAGAATCTGACCTGAGATCATATCCATGTAACGCAAAACACCTCATCAAATTCAACCTAGTATTTTCATAGAAGCACGCCTGATACAGCACCCCCAAGTGGCTGTTATGTTTACCCTACTTGGAGTATTTTTAATGTATTTTATTTTGACAAAGTAAAGAGTACGTTATGATACATAAAAACAAACGAAAATATTTAGGTATTTCTTTGTATACAACAATGATAAGTGCTTTATACGCGTGTCACGTCAGTTGTAGGACCACTGAATTTATTTTATGCCGCGATGGTTTTAATTTAACATAATATCTTAAAATTATAACTCCTAAGATATTAATTTAAATTGTTTGGCGTATAAAGGACAATTATATAGTGCATGAAATGTTTAAAGTACTTGACGTATTTAATTTGATAAAGATTAACAGAGTATCCTTGTAAATAGCTTTCCAATTATCACATCATATGTGACATTTTTTAAAAATAAAATAGGCTTGTTTTCAGCAATGATCGTCATATTTCCTTCTCTTCTTCCTCTTGAATCACTCCGTCCATTGGAGAAAACCGTATGAAAATCCGGTGGGTAGTTTTTGAATTTACAGTCAGACAAACAGACTTTACACGAATAGTTCTTTTTGTGAAACATCGGAGAATATAACTGAAATTTAAAATTATATAAAAGTTTTGTGTTTGTCAAAATGAACTATAATAATTATATTCTATAGGTATACTTAACTATTAGCATCACAGAAATGTAATGCTTATGAGATTTTTCTACTGTGTTAATATTTTTAGGTTTAACCATAAAAGTGCGAATCGACTAGAAGCCCTCATAGATTTCAGTGCGCAGGTCCCCGCTCGCCGGGCTTCACCCTGAGAAATCCCCGCGTGCCGGTCTTCGCCCCGCGAATTAGCGGTTGGCATTTTCGGTACTGTGAAATGACATTTGTGACTATTAAAACCAAACGCTGCTGTCAAATTTTTTTACTCTATGGGTTTAACAAAGTGATAATTTTTTTCGAAAAATATTATCCAAAATATGTGTGTTTACTTTATTTCGTTAGGTTCATTTCCAATGTCGTGCGAAAGCAGGAGATTCGTTGATTTTTTTCAGAAAATTATGACTAATTATGAATATGAATACCTAAACATTTATTTTTATTAAATACAAAAATTTTAAAAATATTTCAAGTTGCTTATGCTAACATTTAGTTACTGGCCGGCAGTTGATTAGTTGATTCGATACTATTAAAGTGAGTTAAAAAAAAAAAACTTAATATTTAATAACATACTTAATAAAACATAAATAAATAGAAAAATATAAATGAATGGAACTTAGGAATTGATACCCAACTTTAAAAACGTAAGGTTCTTTTTAAGCGACTTCAAAAAAGAAGGAGGTTACACAATTCGACAGAATATATGTTTTTTTTTTATGTGTGTTCAAGGATAACTTCGTTGTTTATGAACCGAATCGGATGATTTTTTTGTGAAAGGAAAATATCTCCAAAATGGTACCATGATAAGAAAACCAGGATCTGATGATGGCATCCCAGAGAAATCGAGGGCAACCTTCGAAAATCGTATTTTAAAGTATCGTATTTTAAGTATTTTGATAAAGTACTATGACTAGTACTATTTAATGAAGGTCGAGAGTCGATCTGATGATGGAGCTGAAAGACAGTCGAGGGAACTCCTCAACGACTTGCAGCAATTACCTGGTGTTTGGACTTGATTCATTTCTATTGATGAGATCTTTGCACCCATGTGGATTATAAGTGCCATTACAGGTCTGATGATGGAGACCATACACAATCGAGGGAACTCCTCAACGATTTACAGCAATTACCTGGTGTTTGGACGTAATTCATTTCTATTAATGAGAACTTTGCACCCATATGGGTTATAAGTACCATTACAGATCTGATGATGGAGACCATACACAATCGAGGGAACTCCTTCACGATTTACAGCAATTACCTGGTGTTTGGACGAAATTCATTTCTATTAATGAGAACTTTGCACCCAAATGGGTCATAAGTACCATTATAGATCTGATGATGGAGACCATACACAATCGAGGCAACTCCTTCACGATTTACAGCAATTACCTGGTGTTTGGACGAAATTCATTTCTATTGATGAGGACTTTGCACCCATATGGGTTATAAGTGCCATTACAGGTCTGATGATGGAGACCATACACAATCGAGGAAACTCCTCAACGATTTACAGCAATTACCTTGTGTTTGGACTTGATTCATTTCTATTAATGAGAACTTTGCACCCATATGGGTCATAAGTACCATTATAGATCTGATGATGGAGACCATACACAATCGAGGGAACTCCTTCACGATTTACAGCAATTACCTGGTGTTTGGACGAAATTCATTTCTATTAATGAGAACTTTGCACCCATATGGGTCATAAGTACCATTATAGATCTGATGATGGAGACCATACACAATCGAGGGAACTCCTTCACGATTTACAGCAATTACCTGGTGTTTGGACGAAATTTATTTCTATTAATGAGAACTTTGCACCCATATGGGTCATAAGTACCATTATAGATCTGATGATGGAGACCATACACAATCGAGAGAACTCCTTCACGATTTACAGCAATTACCTGGTGTTTGGACGTAATTCATTTCTATTAATGAGAACTTTGCACCCATATGGGTCATAAGTACCATTATAGATCTGACGATGGAGACCATACACAATCGAGGGAACTCCTTCACGATTTACAGCAATTACCAGGTGTTTGGACGGAATTCATTTCTATTAATGAGAACTTTGCACCCATATGGGTCATAAGTACCATTATAGATCTGATGATGGAGACCATACACAATCGAGGGAACTCCTTCACGATTTACAGCAATTACCTGGTGTTTGGACGTAATTCATTTCTATTAATTAGAACTTTGCACCCATATGGGTCATAAGTACCATTATAGATCTGATGATGGATACCATACACAATCGAGGGAACTCCTTCACGATTTATAGCAATGACCTGGTGTTTGGACGTAATTCATTTCTATTAATGAGAACTTTGCACCCATATGGGTCATAAGTACCATTATAGATCTGATGATGGAGACCATACACAATCGAGGGAACTCCTTCACGATTTACAGCAATTACCTGGTGTTTGGACGTAATTCATTTCTATTAATGAGAACTTTGCACCCATATGGGTCATAAGTACCATTATAGATCTGATGATGGAGACCATACACAATCGAGGCAACTCCTTCACGATTTACAGCAATTACCTGGTGTTTGGACTTAATTTATTTCTATTAATGAGAACTTTGCACCCATATGGGTCATAAGTACCATTACAGATCTGATGATGGAGACCATACACAGTCGAAGGAACTCCTTAACGATTTATAGCAATTACCTGGTGTTTGGACGTAATTCATTTCTATTAATGAGAACTTTGCACCCATATGGGTCATAAGTACCATTATAGATCTGATGATGGAGACCATACACAATCGAGGGAACTCCTTCACGATTTACAGCAATTACCTGGTGTTTGGACGAAATTCATTTCTATTAATGAGAACTTTGCACCCATATGGGTCATAAGTACCATTATAGATCTGATGATGGAGACCATACACAATCGAGGGAACTCCTTCACGATTTACAGCAATTACCTGGTGTTTGGACGTAATTCATTTCTATTAATGAGAACTTTGCACCCATATGGGTCATAAGTACCATTATAGATCTGACGATGGAGACCATACACAATCGAGGGAACTCCTTAACGATTTACAGCAATTACCTGGTGTTTGGACTTAATTTATTTCTATTAATGAGAACTTTGCACCCATATGGGTTATAAGTACCATTACAGATCTGATGATGGAGACCATACACAATCGAGGGAACTCCTCAACGATTTACAGCAATTACCTGGTGTTTGGACTTAATTCATTTCTATTAATGAGAACTTTGCACCCATATGGGTTATAAGTACTATTATAGGTCTGATGATGGAGACCATACACAGTCGAAGGAACTCCTTAACGATTTACAGCAGTTACCTTTTGTTGGGCTTCCTTCATACGGTTGAATATGCCAAAATGTTCAGTTCGCACAAAAATAATAATTAAGATTGAAGTTTTACATAGGAATACCACTGCCTACTAGGCATGCTGATTCGTCAATTTGACACTGAATTTACGTTGCGTAATCGCGGTGCTGTCTCATTAGAGTAGCGCGTTTAGTAGCCCCATTTATACTAAATACAAATAAGTTACAGATGCGTTCAACTAAAAATTGAAAAATAAAATAATTTAAAAAAAAATAAAAACCGACTTCAAAAACATAAACTAAAAAGTTAAAAATAAAATTTTCACTTTAAAGAAAGGAGCATTAACAGGCGGCATACAGTTAATGAAGTCGGTGCCTACTCACTCAGACACTTTAAATTGTGTTCTATATTTGTTATAGTTTTAATATATAATTGTTGTAATTGTTATTACCTGGTAAGTACCCATTTAAAGTGTCTGAGTTGGCACCGACTTCATTAACTATATGCCGCCTGTTAATGCTCCTTTCTTTAAAGTGAAAATTTTATTTTTAACTTTTTAGTTTATGTTTTTGAAGTCGGTTTTTATTTTTTTTCTTCTAAGTATATAGCCATCGCCACGCCAACAATCAGTTGTTAGGTACCCTCGCCAAAGTCGCCAATACAGATGTTTCACACCAAAACGAAATTTATTGACTTCAAAGTGTTTTATTTAATATTTTCTAGGATTAGAACAGGGATAATCTAAAAATATAATATAATAAAAAGGTGCTTGGGAGTTTCGTTTGTCCAAGGTGACCTCTGGAACTATTAGATTCAACTCAAAAATTTGTCGTTTGTGTAAATTTGGACGGAAGCGTTCTTTTGTTTTTTTTCGGAGGAAATGAAGTTTAAGGAATTTCGCTACATCATCATTAGCCTATTTTTACCCCACTGCAGGGGCTTAGGCCTCCCTTAGTTTGAGGAGGGGGGTTTCGTTACATATTTAACTGGAACTGTAACTTATACTGATACGTGATAGTAACACAAATGAAATTGAAATTCTAGAAGGGATGATGCAAATACCGAAATATATACTTATTTTATTAAAATATTTGTGTTTTTTAATTCTTCAATTATATAAATAACACTTTAGGTTTTTCCCGAAATGCCTTTTGGAGGATGGGGTTTACAAATCTAATATATAAAATTCTCGTGTCACAGTTTTAGTTGCCATACTCCTCCGAAACGGCTTGACCGATTTCGATGAAATTTTTTGTGCTTATCCGGTATCTATGAGAATCGGCCAACATCTATTTTTCATCTCCCTAAATGTTAGGGGTAGTCCACCCCTAATTTATTTTTTTATTTTTTAGACAAAATTTTTAATTTCTATTTTTTATGATACAACATACAAAAATACATACAATCCTCAATTTTCACCCTTCTACAATCAACCCTTATTTTTTAATAGCCATTTTAGCAATTTAATAATTGCTTATATAAATATGCCATACTCCTCCGAAACGGCTTGACCGATTTCGATGAAATTTTTTGTGCTTATCCGGTATCTATGAGAATCGGCCAACATCTATTTTTCATCCCACTAAATGTTAGGGGTAGTCCACCCCTAAATTTTTTTTTTATTTTTTAGACAAAATTTTTAATTTCTATTTTTTTATGATACAATATACAAAAATACATACAATCCTTAATTTTCACCCTTCTACGATCAACCCTTATTTTTTAATAGCCATTTTTGTAATTTAATAATTGCTTATATAAATATTATTTCGTGAAAGTGTAATTTATTTAATTGAGACTGACAGAAATTGAAACGATAAAATATTTGTGCCGCGGGAACGAAAACGGGAAAGGGAAGAACGGGAAAGAGTTAAGACTGAAATAAAAAAGTTATTCTTGATGAGAATGGAAACGAAAAGGAAATGAAACCAGGGCCAGGAACGGAAACGATAAAATGTTTATGCGATGGGAACGAAAACGGGAAAGGAAGAACGGGAATGAGATAAGACTGAGATAAAAACGTGATTCTTATAAGAAACGAATACCACCCGTGCAAAGCCGGGACGGGCTGCTAGTAACATATAACTTTAAAAAACTTTTATTTAACTTCACTTGTATATGGAATTTGGCGATCAATATTTCACCCACTTCCACTGAAGCTACCGGGCTAAAATTTTGAAAATATGTAACTTCGATGGCAATACACTAAAATGATAAACATGACCTGATGCTACAGCCAAAGTTGTCTCCTCATAAGGGGCAGTCCTCAACAGTTAGTAGCGCGAACACAACATTTTGTATATACGTTTGATGGTTCTAATGGTTAAGCATAATTTTCAACATAAACTGATGATGCACCTAGGATAATTTGCTCGCACAAGCGAACTCCTCGTTTCAGCTCAGTTTAGTTAGTACATTAGTAAGTATTTTTAAAGAATTTGTTTCACGTACCTACTACGAGATTTGATTTCGATACAATGACGGAAGGAGACAACGATGATTTATCTTTTTGGGTAGGAATTAATTATGAGCAGTGTAACATTATTTTAATTATCATGTAATGTATATCTGTATGTTATGCCAATTAAACGTTTTTCAACTAATGTTTTATACAAACGTCAACTTACGGGTATAAACTTACTGATTTGTGATTGAGAGTAAGTCAATTCAAACTGCATCAAACGACAGACTATTAAACTCGTACGGTTGATAGTATAACACACATTAAATATATATAGATTTTAGCTTTGGCATTCATTTTCCATATAAACTTTTCCTTCGCGTATTTATATATAGAGATATCAAATGAAGTGTTTCGATTCCCTGTTAAAATAAAAGATTTTTCAAGAATGTTAGCTTGCAGTTTTCTTTTTCGCTAACGCTTTTCGCTATTTTTCATAGTTTAGAATTTGGCCATATATTCCCATCTCAAAAATTCACCTGTATATATATTTTAGGTTTCTGCACTTCTACTCCACATAAACTTTTACAATGCCAAATCTCACACTCTTCTATTTATAATTAATAAATAGAAGATTAAATAACTTTTTAAAAGTATTTTAAGTGTTTTATTCTATCTTTTTTTATGCCTTGGTTCATCACCACCCCAGCTATATCGAACATAAAATATATGTAAACGTAATTTAGACTTGGAATACATCACAACATATGTTTCTGTTGGTTTTACGTCCAGCTCCCATAGTAAAATGCCCATCATCTTTTATTTTAAACAATATCGAAACGGTTTTTCTGATGAAACTGTCTTAAGTATTTCGACATTTACAAATTATAATAAAGTAATATTACATATAAGTTTTTTATTTAATTTCTGTAAACAGTGCCAAGGCTACGTTTCTTTGGGATCCCTACAGCCAACATCAAAAATGTCTTCCTGAAAAACTTTTACTGAAGACCTTCGGCCATTCATAAATGATGAAAAATGATTAAAGAATATATAATATAAATTTTATTTTAAGTGCTGTACGTAAACGCTCACTTGTCCACGTCTGTTACGTAAAGGATCTTGATTATAAAAATCTCTTTACAATCTTTTTTGAAAAACATTTATTATACGTCGTTATGGGCAAGTTCAATTGGAAAAGTTGTAAGTCACACTAAATCATAGTCACAATAAACATACTTTTAAGGCAACGTTTCAAATATAAAAAATTGCCAAGAAAAGTTGCTGGTAAAGTAAGCTTTTAAATTATGACAATTTACACAAAACCTTTACGAAATTTATAGACACTGCCTCAAATGCTATTGCATCTATATATTTTATATGGGCGGTAAATAAATATTTTGTGTGTCGTATATTTTTTTTGTAATTTTTCAAAATTCTCACTATATCGGGCAAAAATAAATTATCTAAAATTTTCGAGTTTCTGTCAGAAAACATTGGTTAATGAAATCGACAAAGAACAACAGCTGTTATATTTTTTCAAATACTTTGCAAATTTTATATTGGGTTTCTCCTCTCTAGAGATCAAGAAATAGTTTTAATGAGTATTTGTGTGTTTGTGATGCATTGAACACGAATCGCAGGCACTTTATTTTATTTTCTAATGATATTCCTTCAATAGGCTTTTGTGAGAGAGAAAACATTTGTAATGAATTAAATATCGTACTTCAAAGTGTGAAAATTGAGCTTTCGGGCGTCTATTCCAACTTTCTTCACATTTTTTTCTTTAGCTTTATTTTCCGTATCATGTTTTTTAGGTACTTTGAGTGAATTTTCATAATAAAAGCCAAAGTGCCATGCCTTACTTTTCTTAGAAATTGTGTGCATTGCAAATTCCTTCGTTTCGATAGAAAGTTTTTTTTTAATTGCTCAAAATATTTTTCTACGGTTGCGTTGTTTATTTAATCTGCCTTCCCCAGTTAAACTTGTCCATAATGGTATGGTAAATAATTCTCAAAAAATACAAAAGACTTATTTTAAAATACGAGTTCTTTATCGCACCGGCTTTGACTATATCTATTTTAGCAACAATTTTCATAAAGTGTTTGTAGGTATAAGAGACTCGATTTATTTATAGAGGAATTTGAATCATTTTGAATGCTCTCCGATGCATGGTCATCGAAGTTTGTATAAATATTTTTTGCTTTACACAAAACTTTCAGTGTTTCTTTAGCATTAATAACTTGACGGTCAATGAATGATGATTTTAATAGAATGTATAAGTTTTTAACAAAATCATTCTTTTTTGTCCAATATCAAAACAGCATAAAACTAACAATTAAATCTTCAAAAAATTTTTATTCTTGATTCTTATTTCGAGTAATATCTTCACATATTCTTTAGGCAAAATGAGCACAACATAAATTTAATAGTATTTAATAGCGCGAAAAATTCGAATTTCGGTTACGAGTACTATACGTATTATATTATATTATTGTATTATAGTAATGAAAATAAAAGTTCAAATAATCTAACAAACTACAATTATTAAAAGATTTACAAAGAGCATTCAACATGGTAAACGAAAAATCTACCACAACACGAGAAAATGCTGGCCATTTACTTAACAAAAAAATTAAATTCATCTAGCAATTTCAATATTGATTGAACGCCGTGTACCACAGAGACCATGGAAAATACTGGATAGAATCTATTAGTATTTTTAAGGTTTATAACTCCGATACAAAGTTCTTTTACACATAATTGTTTAACTTTTTGAAAGTCGAACCGATGCTACTTCCAGTAGAATAAAAATGCAAGAACGGCGTGTCTATACAATTTAGGAAAAGTTACTTCTTTAATATGTTCACCCTGTTGCCTTTTACTTGCGGGTTTTACGTATTTAAAAAGAATTTAACACTGTTATTAACACATGGAGATATTTTTCCTTAACACGCAACGATAAAATTGTGTGTTCTGTTACAAATGATTCAGTAATTTCACTTCTAAATCGAAACTATACCTTCTGATACATTGCAAGTTTTATTGCGAATTTCTTTCGATAAATTCACTGTACTGGAATGCAACAGTGTGTTCATGCTAAAAATATTTAATATTTTTTTAAGAACTATGTCAAAATACGATGAAATTTTTGACTTCAAAAAATAAAATTAAAATAATAAAATAAAATAAATTAAAATTGTTTTTTATCCGTAGTTTCATTTATTCAAATACCATAATTCAAACTATTCATAACAGTACAATAACTAAATATACATAACTACAAAATAATACATACAAACAAAACTAAATAACAATTGTGGAATTCCCTGTAAAAAAATTAATAGTGCGAATAAATTTACCAATAGAAAGAAGATTAAATACGTAAATTAAAAAAAATCTAGGAAAATAAGGATCAAACAAGTTCTGAATGAAAAGACCACGAAGAAAAATTTATTCGCACTATTAGTTTTTTTACAGGGAATTCCACAAAATGAATTGTTTTGTATTAATTTTAAAGATATTTCGTGCAATTTTTGATATTTTATCATATTAGTAATAGTTGATTCTAGTGATTCTAAAATAACATGGTGATATTTTTTTTGTTGAACTAAATCCTCAAGAATCATTAGGTAATCCGCCTTAAAACCATAAAAGAACTAATTGACTAGAAGCCCTCTTCTGCTTTTACTGTCTAAACACTCATACTCTAGCTAGTTCGTATAAGATGGTGAGTTTTAGTCCGAGTTTCAGTGCGCAAGGTCCCCGTGCACCGGTCTTCACCCCCGCGAAATCCGCGCGTGCCAATCTTCAACCCTGCAAATTTGCGTAATGTTACTTCGACATTGTGAAGGATATTTATGACACTATTAAAACCAAACGCGGCTCTCAAATTAATTTTCGTTATTATTAAAACGATACTGGGATAGTCATACTGGAAACTTTATACCATACTACCAGAACCTGTGACCAGAACATACTAGACCCAAAAATTTGTTAAACTTATGGATAAGTTCACGTCTGATTTTTATATCACAAACATAAATACAGTTAATTTATAATTATGAAATGGCAGTCGTTAACATCCGCCAAACGGCACTGGAACAGTGCGGTAAATTAAGCTCCAAGCACCCTCATCCTGAGGAGAAGTCTAAGCCACTGTAGTGGGGTGAAGTAGGCTGGGAAATTAAAAATGACAACAAAGCTAATACATTTTATAGAAAACTGCTGTTCCGGTTTTAATGAAACTTTTCAGATACAAAGAGAACGTTGTCAAAATGATATACTACTTTTTGTTTGTCGGTCTGTACGTCTATCTGTCTATTCGAGCTAATCTCCGCTACGGCTGATCAGATTTTAATGAAACCTTTCAGATATAAAGAGGACGTTGTCAGAAATGATACAATACTTTTTGTCTGTCGGTCTGTACGTCTATATGTCTTTTCGAGCTAATCTCCATAACGCTTGCGGCATTACCGTATCGTATCGCTATGGCGAGCCTCTGTGCCAGAAACGACACAGAGCGGGAGTCACAACCCTCTATATAAGTCGGCGACCGATGCTCCTAATCAAATTTTTGGGCCTCGAAACTCCAACAGCCGGTCGTCGTCACAGTAAAAGGAGCGAAGATATAGGATTGTTTCGAAATTGTGTATTTGCTGTGTTTAGACGGACCGCAGACTCGTAGTTGAGTTGTTAAATCGATTTTTGCCTACCCTAAATTACTTTTTTTCTTGGCACCATATACTCTTGTAAAATGTTTGTGGAGTCAGAGACTCGAGAAGTGTACGTCGTAAGAAAGCTTTGACGAATGTGTTTAACTTGTTCTTGACTGTACATAGAATCTAGTTTAGAAACGTTATATTTTTAATATAGGCATGTTTGCATTTTGCGGTTATTGAATTAGAACTAATCTAATATTTTTCACATACAGTCGTTGAAAAATAGTTTGAAAAAAAAATTAAACTTGCATGAAATATTTATGTATTCATAGCATATTCATAGCAAGAAAATAAATTTTATTATCTTATAATATAAACCGTAGAATTTTTAATAGTAAATGCATTCAGTATATTCTATTAGTTTAATAGGTTATTACCACAGAGCAGAATAAAATACGAATTATTTATACTGCCACGTTAATTTTGTAAAAAGTGATTTCCTTTTTTAATTTAAAAGAAATGAAATACAGTTAGGTTAGGTTAGGTTAGGTTAGGTTAGGTTAGGTTAGGTTAGGTTAGGTTAGGTTAGGTTAGGTTAGGTTAGGTTAGGTTAGGTTAGGTTAGGTTAGGTTAGGTTAGGTTAGGTTAGGTTAGGTTAGGTTAGGTTAGGTTAGGTTAGGTTAGGTTAGGTTAGGTTAGGTTAGGTTAGGTTAGGTTAGGTTAGGTTAGGTTAGGTTAGGTTAGGTTAGGTTAGGTTAGGTTAGGTTAGGTTAGGTTAGGTTAGGTTAGGTTAGGTTAGGTTAGGTTAGGTTAGGTTAGGTTAGGTTAGGTTAGGTTAGGTTAGGTTAGGTTAGGTTAGGTTAGGTTAGGTTAGGTTAGGTTAGGTTAGGTTAGGTTAGGTTAGGTTAGGTTAGGTTAGGTTAGGTTAGGTTAGGTTAGGTTAGGTTAGGTTAGGTTAGGTTAGGTTAGGTTAGGTTAGGTTAGGTTAGGTTAGGTTAGGTTAGGTTAGGTTAGGTTAGGTTAGGTTAGGTTAGGTTAGGTTAGGTTAGGTTAGGTTAGGTTAGGTTAGGTTAGGTTAGGTTAGGTTAGGTTAGGTTAGGTTAGGTTAGGTTAGGTTAGGTTAGGTTAGGTTAGGTTAGGTTAGGTTAGGTTAGGTTAGGTTAGGTTAGGTTAGGTTAGGTTAGGTTAGGTTAGGTTAGGTTAGGTTAGGTTAGGTTAGGTTAGGTTAGGTTAGGTTAGGTTAGGTTAGGTTAGGTTAGGTTAGGTTAGGTTAGGTTAGGTTAGGTTAGGTTAGGTTAGGTTAGGTTAGGTTAGGTTAGGTTAGGTTAGGTTGGGGTGCAATGCCAGATAACCTCCTCGTGAGTTCTTCTGCTGCCGTTTTATTTGATTTCTCAAATCCGGTAGAAAGGCAGTGGCAAGGACCGGTGCACCCTGGGCGATGGTCAGTAACTTTTCATTATGAGATCTTGCTGATCATCGGCGAATAATCTGGCGCGGAGTCACCCGTGCACTGAAAAGTTCAGGCATCGGGCGGGGCATACCGACCACTCTACTTTTAGAGTGTTGCTCGGTATGTGAAGCATATCGTAAACCCAGTCATGTCTTGGGAACGAGGGTCTTGCCTTAACCGGCCGGACCGCGAGGAGACAACCTCTATAAAAATCCTCAATCCTTGGCGCTGAGGCACGTGGCGTCGGGGTGCTCGCAAGAGCGGCTGGGGAGCTCATCAGTCATTAGCGGCCAACCCTAGGATACCTCCCGACCTCCTAGGGGTAAATTGGGTTGTCTGGGTATGGGGAGCTCTGCCCAGATTGACTTTTATTTCTCCCATACTCGTGGGAACAGTATGGAAATGACAAAAACCCCCAACAAAATTGACGTAGATAGGGTGAATGCTGCGGGTAGTTTTACTACTTCCAGCACCCAAGCGGGTGCTGGAAGTAGTGAGGCCGCGGCATGTGGCGTACACGAGGTGTGTCCTGCAGGCACACCTGAGAAGGAACGGCGACAGCGAGCCGACTTTGTTCGGCCTGTCACCAGGAGTAGCGCTCTTCTGGGGAGCGACTCCGAATCGGACGCCTCACAGATGTCCTACACTTCAGCGACTTCTGTGGGCTCCCAACGTCGGAAGCGTCACCTTCCGTCAAGCGCAGTGGCCTCTTTTGAAAAGAAGCCGAGGAATCGGCAGATGAGAAATTCGGGCGCGAAAGATTACACCGAGGACGATTGCCTTGACCCGTTGCAAACGGAGTCGGACACGAAATCGTACCGAGGTCTTCCGACTATGGACGAGTTGGCGGACGTGATGCGGGTTCAGCCTACAGCAGACCTGGGGGCTCGCATCATCGAAAAGTTAATGGTGGTAGAAACAGTCGCCAACAAGTCGAAAAATCTAAAGGGTAACCTTGTACGTGAGCTGCGCCTGGCCGCAAGGACGGCAAAAGCCGCCTCGGACGAGTTGACGAAACGAACCACGTCACAGGCGGGGATGGAGAGTTTGGAGCGCGAGAATGCTACCCTGCGTTCCAAGGTCTCCAGTCTCGAGGCAAGAATGGCAACCATGGCGGCGGAGCTGCAAGCGCTCCAACGTAGAGAAGGCGCCACTGCTAAACCTGCGCGTGGTACACCCATCGGGTCCCGAGAGGTACCCAGCAAGCAGGAGCCTCTCTCCTTGAGCCAGGTGGCGAAACTCATGGACGAGAGGTTCGCGAAGTTTATGGCAGAAATCTTCCCAGATAGGGCAATCCGTCCTTCACTGGGAAGGATAGCAACGGCGCCGGCCCTAAAGACGCCCACAGCGACAGCCCCACCGGCGGTGGTTACACCGGTAAAGCGCAACCGCCGAAAGAAGAAACCGCAGACAGTGCCTCCTCCGGCTCCACTCCCTGCGGTACCCTCGGGCTCTGGACCCACACCGGAAAACTCTACCCCAGCGTCCCAAACTTGGGCCACTGTGGCTAGTAGGAAGTCAAATCCGGGCAGGTCCAATGCGCCCCAGGTCGATCCTAGGCGACCACCAGCAAAAGGCCCTGTGAAGCCAAGACCTGCGCGTCTGCCCGCTTCCGCAGCTATCACGCTGACGGTGCCGGAGGGGTCAAATGTGACATACGCGCAAGTGATGTCCACAGCTAGGTCCCGGGTGAGGCTGGCGGAATGCGGCATTGCAGAGGTTCGCCAAAAGCGAGCAATCACCGGCGGCCTGGTCCTGGAAGTAAGTGGAACCGACTGTGCTGCAAAGGCTGACCAGTTGGCCAGTCGCCTGACGACAGCGCTCTCCGAGCTAGGCGTAAAAATTACGCGTCCGGTGAAGACTGGCGAGCTGCGAGTGATGGGACTGGACGAGTCAGTAACCCCTGACGAGGTCGCGGCTGCGGTCGCTACGGCAGGCGAATGCAATGTAGACCAAGTCAGAGTAGGCCAAATACGCCTCTCTCCTCGTCGACTGGGATCGGCTTGGGTTCGATGTCCACTGACTGCTGTCCGCAAGGTGGCGGCTTTGCCACGGTTGCTTGTTGGGGACTGGATCTCGGCGCGAGTCGAGATCTTGGCGGCGAGACCTCTACAGTGCTTCCGCTGTCTTGAGACTGGACACGTTCGAGGCCAGTGTCCAAATAGCGAAGACCGCAGTGCGCGATGCTATGCGTGCGGAGAGCCAGGACACAAGGCCAGCGCATGCACCGCCGGGACTCTCAAGTGCCCGCTTTGTGCCGACCTGGGCCTCCCCTCGGACCATAGACTGGGTGGTAAGAAATGCACTCCGCCAAGGAAGGGGAAAGGAAAGAAGAAAAGAGAGCAGGCTCCTTCATTACAAAACAACAGCGGAACAGGTTTGGTTGTGCCGGGCCAACCGGGCAATAGCCCGCCGGAGGCCATGGAAGATCAGAATTCCCACCCCTAAAGTTTATACAAGGCAATCTGAACCACTGCTGCGGGGCGCAGGACCTGCTACTGCAGAACCTCGCGGAGCGGAAGATTGCTTTGGCCGTAGTCGCAGAGTTATATAGCGTCCCAAATCATCCTCGCTGGTTTGGCGACGACGGGGACTCTGTGGCTGTTTTTTGGGGAGGAGGTGAGTCGGCTCCGCCGTGCTCGCTACTGGAGAAGGGCCAGGGCATCGTAGCGGTTCAATGGGGACCTCTCACCGTCGTTGGCTGCTATGTGTCACCTAACATAAGTCTCGCACTATACGAAGCTTATCTCGATGAAGTCGCAGCGTGTATCCGTCGGCGTCAGCCTCGCCCGGTTATCGTCGTGGGTGACTTCAACGCTCACGCTCGAGCCTGGGGCGGGCTCTGGGACGATACAAGAGGAGAGACTGTCCTTGAGTGGGCGGCTAGTCTCGACCTCAGACTTTTAAACCGGGGCTCGGTCAGTACCTGCGTAAGGTGGCAGGGCGAGTCCATCGTCGACCTGTCCTGGGCAAATGCTGCGGCTGTCGGAGTGGTGTCTAACTGGCGGGTGGCGGAAGAGCTGGTAACTCTGTCCGATCATCGATATATCCTGCTGGACATTGAGCTACGGCCACCTAACAGCCGACAAAGCCGGGACTGTGGCCGTCCCAGGCGCTGGGCCCTCGGGAGGCTGGACCGAGACCGGCTTCTTGCTGCCGCCACGACAGTGGCATGGTCTGAGACGCCTGACCATACCGACCCGGAAACGGAGACAGCATGGTTTGCGGAGGCCATGACATCTATCTGTGATGCCTCGATGCCCCGCGCCAGACGTACTGACCGCAGGGCGACGTACTGGTGGTCGGAGGAGCTGGCGGAGCTCCGCGTGACATGTCTGCGCGCCCGGCGGCTGTATACTAGAGCCCGGAGACGTCGCCTAGCCACGGTAGAGGAAAAAGCTGCGGCCTACTTGCAGTACCGGGAAGCTACGAAGGCGCTCCAAATTGCCATTGCAAACGCCAAGAGCAAGGCCTGGGAAGAGCTCCTGAACCTGCTAAATGAGGATCCATGGGGGCGCCCGTACAAAACAGTACTGGGAAAGCTCAGACCGTGGGTCCCTCCGTTGACGGAGACACTCGACTTGGATCTTGTAACAAGAGTTGTAGATACCCTCTTTCCCAAAATTGAGGACACGACGCCCACTGCAGCGGTAGTGTTGCCGGATCCGACCTCCTGGACCACCGACCTGGACGTGACAAAGGACGAGCTGGACCGGGCTGTGAAGCGTCTGGCAGCGCGAAATACCGCTCCAGGCCCTGACGGGATACCGGGCCGTGCCTGGGTGCTAGCATCGGATGTCCTAGGGGACCGGCTTAGAGAGTTGTTTGGCAAGTGCCTTCGTACTGGGACCTTTCCCCGGAACTGGAAGCGGGCGCGACTCGTCCTCTTAAGGAAGGAAGGGAGGCCTGCGGACTCTCCCTCTGCGTATCGGCCTATATGTCTCTTAGACGAGGCGGGTAAGCTCTTTGAACGGGTGGTTGCTGAGCGCCTCACGCTCCACATGTGGCGCGTCGGTCCAGACTTGTCAGACTGCCAGTTTGGTTTTCGACACGGGCGCTCCACGGTGGACGCCATCTTCCGAGTGCGCTCAGTTACTGAAGAGGCAATATCCCGGGGCAGGGTGGTATTGGCAGTGAGCTTAGACATCGTGAATGCCTTTAACTCCCTGCCTTGGAGTGCGATAAGGGCGGCGTTAGTGTATCACCAAATGCCCCCGTACCTTCAGACCATAGTCGGAGCTTACCTGTGTGGCAGGAGCTTTGAGTACCTGGGTCGGGACGCAGAGGTACATCAGCGAGAGGTATACTGTGGGGTGCCTCAGGGATCGGTTCTGGGTCCGCTGTTGTGGAACTTAGCCTACGACGTAGTCCTGCGCATCGCGCTCCCCAACAACGTCCACGTCGTCTGCTACGCGGACGATACCCTGGTCTTAGCTGAAGGGGAAAGTTTTGAGCGAACCACTCGGCTTGCCGAAACGGGAGTCGCATGCATCGTGCGCAAAATACAAGAGCTGGGACTCGAGGTAGCACCCCACAAAACCGAGGCTCTGTGGTTCCATGACCTCCCAAGAGGAGAGGAACCACCGATCTCTGACGTTTCGGTAAGTGGCGCAGTGGTGAAAACCAGTAGGTTCATGAAGTACCTGGGCGTCGTGTTAGACGGGCGATGGGAGTTCGTCGAGCATTTCGACCGCCTGGTCCCTCGGATCGATAAGGTAGCGGGTGCCCTGCACCGTATCCTGCCAAATCTAGGGGGCCCAAGGGAGAGCGTACGCCGACTCTACGCAGGAGTCGTGCGGTCAATAGCCCTGTACGGGGCACCGCTATGGGCTGAACGGCTATCTAACGATCCACGCTGCAAAGGCAAACTCAAGGGTGTGCAGCGGCGGATAGCCATTAGAGTCGCACGCGGTTACCGCACGATTTCATTCGATGCGGCAACGGTCCTGGCCCGGTTTCCACCCTTGGACATATTGGCGGATATGGACGCGAGGGTGTATCACCGAATCCGCGACATCCGCCAAGGTGAGGACGCCCTGCTGCCCAGGGCGGTCGTAAGGCTCCGAGAGAATGAACACCTGGAAGCACTACGCAAGTGGCGACAGCGGCTTCTAGAGCCAAGGAGTGCAGACCAACGGGCGGTAGGTGCCATTTTGCCGAATTTTGAGAAATGGTACCACAGGGAATACGGAAGCGTCACGTTCCGGCTGACACAGGTGCTCACTGGGCACGGTTGTTTCAGTGAGTACCTGAATAGGATCGGACGCGAGGAATCGGCGCGCTGTCACCACTGCCCCGCTGACTGTGACGACGCGCAGCACACTCTCGAAGTGTGTCCAGCGTGGCGGTCTGAGCGCAGCGAACTAGTGGCCCTTATAGGAGAGAACCTCGCATTGCCCAGCGTGATAGCAGCCATGTTGGACGACGAGGAGAAGTGGAAGGCCGTCACCTCCTTCTGTGAAGTTGTAATGACCCAGAAGGAGGAAACAGAGCGAGAGCGTGAGAGAGCCGACCCCGCTCGGAGACGCAGCCGAAGACGCGACGGCAACAGGCGCCGTCAGCCAGGCCCTCAAGCCCTGTAGTTCCGGGCGAAGAATTGGACTACGGTATCCTCTGCCTGTCGTAGAAGCCGACTAAAAGAGGACCCAGGAGTCGTGGGCGGTAAGAGCGGGGACTCGAACCGTCCATTCAAACGGCTCCGGGAAGGCGGCAGTGTGTGGTGGTCGCACCTTGCCGTAAGGAGGTTGCAGACGGAGTCTGCATGAGATGGGTGCCATAAGGCACAGTGCGAGGGAGTTCCGGAGTGTTCAGCGAGTTCCCGGAGCTCCCTTCTTATCGCACGAAGAAGGCCACCGGGGGGGTTTTAGTTGGTGGAAATCCAACATAACCCGACTTCTTTCCCCAAGGAGTCAGGTATCTTTAAAAGATTTCCCCCTCGAAAACAAAAAAAAAAAAAAAAAAAAAAAAAGGTTAGGTTAGGTTAGGTTAGGTTAGGTTAGGTTAGGTTAGGTTAGGTTAGGTTAGGTTAGGTTAGGTTAGGTTAGGTTAGGTTAGGTTAGGTTAGGTTAGGTTAGGTTAGGTTAGGTTAGGTTAGGTTAGGTTAGGTTAGGTTAGGTTAGGTTAGGTTAGGTTAGGTTAGGTTAGGTTAGGTTAGGTTAGGTTAGGTTAGGTTAGGTTAGGTTAGGTTAGGTTAGGTTAGGTTAGGTTAGGTTAGGTTAGGTTAGGTTAGGTTAGGTTAGGTTAGGTTAGGTTAGGTTAGGTTAGGTTAGGTTAGGTTAGGTTAGGTTAGGTTAGGTTAGGTTAGGTTAGGTTAGGTTAGGTTAGGTTAGGTTAGGTTAGGTTAGGTTAGGTTAGGTTAGGTTAGGTTAGGTTAGGTTAGGTTAGGTTAGGTTAGGTTAGGTTAGGTTAGGTTAGGTTAGGTTAGGTTAGGTTAGGTTAGGTTAGGTTAGGTTAGGTTAGGTTAGGTTAGGTTAGGTTAGGTTAGGTTAGGTTAGGTTAGGTTAGGTTAGGTTAGGTTAGGTTAGGTTAGGTTAGGTTAGGTTAGGTTAGGTTAGGTTAGGTTAGGTTAGGTTAGGTTAGGTTAGGTTAGGTTAGGTTAGGTTAGGTTAGGTTAGGTTAGGTTAGGTTAGGTTAGGTTAGGTTAGGTTAGGTTAGGTTAGGTTAGGTTAGGTTAGGTTAGGTTAGGTTAGGTTAGGTTAGGTTAGGTTAGGTTAGGTTAGGTTAGGTTAGGTTAGGTTAGGTTAGGTTAGGTTAGGTTAGGTTAGGTTAGGTTAGGTTAGGTTAGGTTAGGTTAGGTTAGGTTAGGTTAGGTTAGGTTAGGTTAGGTTAGGTTAGGTTAGGTTAGGTTAGGTTAGGTTAGGTTAGGTTAGGTTAGGTTAGGTTAGGTTAGGTTAGGTTAGGTTAGGTTAGGTTAGGTTAGGTTAGGTTAGGTTAGGTTAGGTTAGGTTAGGTTAGGTTAGGTTAGGTTAGGTTAGGTTAGGTTAGGTTAGGTTAGGTTAGGTTAGGTTAGGTTAGGTTAGGTTAGGTTAGGTTAGGTTAGGTTAGGTTAGGTTAGGTTAGGTTAGGTTAGGTTAGGTTAGGTTAGGTTAGGTTAGGTTAGGTTAGGTTAGGTTAGGTTAGGTTAGGTTAGGTTAGGTTAGGTTAGGTTAGGTTAGGTTAGGTTAGGTTAGGTTAGGTTAGGTTAGGTTAGGTTAGGTTAGGTTAGGTTAGGTTAGGTTAGGTTAGGTTAGGTTAGGTTAGGTTAGGTTAGGTTAGGTTAGGTTAGGTTAGGTTAGGTTAGGTTAGGTTAGGTTAGGTTAGGTTAGGTTAGGTTAGGTTAGGTTAGGTTAGGTTAGGTTAGGTTAGGTTAGGTTAGGTTAGGTTAGGTTAGGTTAGGTTAGGTTAGGTTAGGTTAGGTTAGGTTAGGTTAGGTTAGGTTAGGTTAGGTTAGGTTAGGTTAGGTTAGGTTAGGTTAGGTTAGGTTAGGTTAGGTTAGGTTAGGTTAGGTTAGGTTAGGTTAGGTTAGGTTAGGTTAGGTTAGGTTAGGTTAGGTTAGGTTAGGTTAGGTTAGGTTAGGTTAGGTTAGGTTAGGTTAGGTTAGGTTAGGTTAGGTTAGGTTAGGTTAGGTTAGGTTAGGTTAGGTTAGGTTAGGTTAGGTTAGGTTAGGTTAGGTTAGGTTAGGTTAGGTTAGGTTAGGTTAGGTTAGGTTAGGTTAGGTTAGGTTAGGTTAGGTTAGGTTAGGTTAGGTTAGGTTAGGTTAGGTTAGGTTAGGTTAGGTTAGGTTAGGTTAGGTTAGGTTAGGTTAGGTTAGGTTAGGTTAGGTTAGGTTAGGTTAGGTTAGGTTAGGTTAGGTTAGGTTAGGTTAGGTTAGGTTAGGTTAGGTTAGGTTAGGTTAGGTTAGGTTAGGTTAGGTTAGGTTAGGTTAGGTTAGGTTAGGTTAGGTTAGGTTAGGTTAGGTTAGGTTAGGTTAGGTTAGGTTAGGTTAGGTTAGGTTAGGTTAGGTTAGGTTAGGTTAGGTTAGGTTAGGTTAGGTTAGGTTAGGTTAGGTTAGGTTAGGTTAGGTTAGGTTAGGTTAGGTTAGGTTAGGTTAGGTTAGGTTAGGTTAGGTTAGGTTAGGTTAGGTTAGGTTAGGTTAGGTTAGGTTAGGTTAGGTTAGGTTAGGTTAGGTTAGGTTAGGTTAGGTTAGGTTAGGTTAGGTTAGGTTAGGTTAGGTTAGGTTAGGTTAGGTTAGGTTAGGTTAGGTTAGGTTAGGTTAGGTTAGGTTAGGTTAGGTTAGGTTAGGTTAGGTTAGGTTAGGTTAGGTTAGGTTAGGTTAGGTTAGGTTAGGTTAGGTTAGGTTAGGTTAGGTTAGGTTAGGTTAGGTTAGGTTAGGTTAGGTTAGGTTAGGTTAGGTTAGGTTAGGTTAGGTTAGGTTAGGTTAGGTTAGGTTAGGTTAGGTTAGGTTAGGTTAGGTTAGGTTAGGTTAGGTTAGGTTAGGTTAGGTTAGGTTAGGTTAGGTTAGGTTAGGTTAGGTTAGGTTAGGTTAGGTTAGGTTAGGTTAGGTTAGGTTAGGTTAGGTTAGGTTAGGTTAGGTTAGGTTAGGTTAGGTTAGGTTAGGTTAGGTTAGGTTAGGTTAGGTTAGGTTAGGTTAGGTTAGGTTAGGTTAGGTTAGGTTAGGTTAGGTTAGGTTAGGTTAGGTTAGGTTAGGTTAGGTTAGGTTAGGTTAGGTTAGGTTAGGTTAGGTTAGGTTAGGTTAGGTTAGGTTAGGTTAGGTTAGGTTAGGTTAGGTTAGGTTAGGTTAGGTTAGGTTAGGTTAGGTTAGGTTAGGTTAGGTTAGGTTAGGTTAGGTTAGGTTAGGTTAGGTTAGGTTAGGTTAGGTTAGGTTAGGTTAGGTTAGGTTAGGTTAGGTTAGGTTAGGTTAGGTTAGGTTAGGTTAGGTTAGGTTAGGTTAGGTTAGGTTAGGTTAGGTTAGGTTAGGTTAGGTTAGGTTAGGTTAGGTTAGGTTAGGTTAGGTTAGGTTAGGTTAGGTTAGGTTAGGTTAGGTTAGGTTAGGTTAGGTTAGGTTAGGTTAGGTTAGGTTAGGTTAGGTTAGGTTAGGTTAGGTTAGGTTAGGTTAGGTTAGGTTAGGTTAGGTTAGGTTAGGTTAGGTTAGGTTAGGTTAGGTTAGGTTAGGTTAGGTTAGGTTAGGTTAGGTTAGGTTAGGTTAGGTTAGGTTAGGTTAGGTTAGGTTAGGTTAGGTTAGGTTAGGTTAGGTTAGGTTAGGTTAGGTTAGGTTAGGTTAGGTTAGGTTAGGTTAGGTTAGGTTAGGTTAGGTTAGGTTAGGTTAGGTTAGGTTAGGTTAGGTTAGGTTAGGTTAGGTTAGGTTAGGTTAGGTTAGGTTAGGTTAGGTTAGGTTAGGTTAGGTTAGGTTAGGTTAGGTTAGGTTAGGTTAGGTTAGGTTAGGTTAGGTTAGGTTAGGTTAGGTTAGGTTAGGTTAGGTTAGGTTAGGTTAGGTTAGGTTAGGTTAGGTTAGGTTAGGTTAGGTTAGGTTAGGTTAGGTTAGGTTAGGTTAGGTTAGGTTAGGTTAGGTTAGGTTAGGTTAGGTTAGGTTAGGTTAGGTTAGGTTAGGTTAGGTTAGGTTAGGTTAGGTTAGGTTAGGTTAGGTTAGGTTAGGTTAGGTTAGGTTAGGTTAGGTTAGGTTAGGTTAGGTTAGGTTAGGTTAGGTTAGGTTAGGTTAGGTTAGGTTAGGTTAGGTTAGGTTAGGTTAGGTTAGGTTAGGTTAGGTTAGGTTAGGTTAGGTTAGGTTAGGTTAGGTTAGGTTAGGTTAGGTTAGGTTAGGTTAGGTTAGGTTAGGTTAGGTTAGGTTAGGTTAGGTTAGGTTAGGTTAGGTTAGGTTAGGTTAGGTTAGGTTAGGTTAGGTTAGGTTAGGTTAGGTTAGGTTAGGTTAGGTTAGGTTAGGTTAGGTTAGGTTAGGTTAGGTTAGGTTAGGTTAGGTTAGGTTAGGTTAGGTTAGGTTAGGTTAGGTTAGGTTAGGTTAGGTTAGGTTAGGTTAGGTTAGGTTAGGTTAGGTTAGGTTAGGTTAGGTTAGGTTAGGTTAGGTTAGGTTAGGTTAGGTTAGGTTAGGTTAGGTTAGGTTAGGTTAGGTTAGGTTAGGTTAGGTTAGGTTAGGTTAGGTTAGGTTAGGTTAGGTTAGGTTAGGTTAGGTTAGGTTAGGTTAGGTTAGGTTAGGTTAGGTTAGGTTAGGTTAGGTTAGGTTAGGTTAGGTTAGGTTAGGTTAGGTTAGGTTAGGTTAGGTTAGGTTAGGTTAGGTTAGGTTAGGTTAGGTTAGGTTAGGTTAGGTTAGGTTAGGTTAGGTTAGGTTAGGTTAGGTTAGGTTAGGTTAGGTTAGGTTAGGTTAGGTTAGGTTAGGTTAGGTTAGGTTAGGTTAGGTTAGGTTAGGTTAGGTTAGGTTAGGTTAGGTTAGGTTAGGTTAGGTTAGGTTAGGTTAGGTTAGGTTAGGTTAGGTTAGGTTAGGTTAGGTTAGGTTAGGTTAGGTTAGGTTAGGTTAGGTTAGGTTAGGTTAGGTTAGGTTAGGTTAGGTTAGGTTAGGTTAGGTTAGGTTAGGTTAGGTTAGGTTAGGTTAGGTTAGGTTAGGTTAGGTTAGGTTAGGTTAGGTTAGGTTAGGTTAGGTTAGGTTAGGTTAGGTTAGGTTAGGTTAGGTTAGGTTAGGTTAGGTTAGGTTAGGTTAGGTTAGGTTAGGTTAGGTTAGGTTAGGTTAGGTTAGGTTAGGTTAGGTTAGGTTAGGTTAGGTTAGGTTAGGTTAGGTTAGGTTAGGTTAGGTTAGGTTAGGTTAGGTTAGGTTAGGTTAGGTTAGGTTAGGTTAGGTTAGGTTAGGTTAGGTTAGGTTAGGTTAGGTTAGGTTAGGTTAGGTTAGGTTAGGTTAGGTTAGGTTAGGTTAGGTTAGGTTAGGTTAGGTTAGGTTAGGTTAGGTTAGGTTAGGTTAGGTTAGGTTAGGTTAGGTTAGGTTAGGTTAGGTTAGGTTAGGTTAGGTTAGGTTAGGTTAGGTTAGGTTAGGTTAGGTTAGGTTAGGTTAGGTTAGGTTAGGTTAGGTTAGGTTAGGTTAGGTTAGGTTAGGTTAGGTTAGGTTAGGTTAGGTTAGGTTAGGTTAGGTTAGGTTAGGTTAGGTTAGGTTAGGTTAGGTTAGGTTAGGTTAGGTTAGGTTAGGTTAGGTTAGGTTAGGTTAGGTTAGGTTAGGTTAGGTTAGGTTAGGTTAGGTTAGGTTAGGTTAGGTTAGGTTAGGTTAGGTTAGGTTAGGTTAGGTTAGGTTAGGTTAGGTTAGGTTAGGTTAGGTTAGGTTAGGTTAGGTTAGGTTAGGTTAGGTTAGGTTAGGTTAGGTTAGGTTAGGTTAGGTTAGGTTAGGTTAGGTTAGGTTAGGTTAGGTTAGGTTAGGTTAGGTTAGGTTAGGTTAGGTTAGGTTAGGTTAGGTTAGGTTAGGTTAGGTTAGGTTAGGTTAGGTTAGGTTAGGTTAGGTTAGGTTAGGTTAGGTTAGGTTAGGTTAGGTTAGGTTAGGTTAGGTTAGGTTAGGTTAGGTTAGGTTAGGTTAGGTTAGGTTAGGTTAGGTTAGGTTAGGTTAGGTTAGGTTAGGTTAGG